>JAQQAC010011420.1:6239338-6337375 GCA_029783875.1 Phataginus tricuspis
CTAACCAGCATCTCTTTCCAGTTCCGAGAAAATGTCCAGGATGTGTTGCCTGCCCTGCCCAACCCCGATGACTATTTCCTTCTGCGCTGGCTCCGAGGTAAGAGCAGAGGTGGGGATGTCAAAGTGAGGGGAAAAGGGGTCTGGTCCCAGCTGCTGCAGAACATCCCATGGCTCTCAGGGTCTAGCCGCACCATCTTGCTGCATGTGTTCGGGTCCAGGAAAGGGGAGGGGGCAGGGAAGGAAGGTCCCACCCGGGCTCCAAGTGCCATCCATAGCCCCACACTGCCCAGGACCAGGACAGAGCAACCGCAGAGCAGCCTCTTTCCTGTCTCACTCCTTCTTTCCAACTTCTCACAGCGCGGAATTTTGACCTGCAGAAATCAGAGGCCATGCTCCGCAAGGTGAGAGCCACCACGCTTGGAGATTCGGGGAGGGACCTTGTTGGAGACTATCCATGCCTCGAGGCCCTACCTCCATCCCCTCCTCAGGGGTGATGGAAGCCAGTGGGGCCTCACCACGCATCTCCCTTTCAGTACATGGAATTCCGGAAGACCATGGACATCGACCACATCCTTGATTGGCAGCCCCCAGAGGTGAGCCAACACCCCCCACACACCCAGTCTTTTACAGACTTGCCAGTCACGCAGCCTCTGGATCACTGGTGACCATGAGCAAAGGGCAGCAGGCCTGAGAGGCCTGCGGAACCCCCAGGTCTGCAGGCACATCTCCTGTAATAATTATGATCGTTTCTGGGGCTTATGGGATCCTGGTCTGAGTTAAGACTTTACCTGTGTAAACTCACTTAATCATCGCAACCTATGACATGAGTACTATTGTCCCCACTTCACAGATGAGGACTCTGAGGCCCAGCAGAGTTTAAGTAGCTTGCCCAAAGTTCTACAGCCTCAAGGGGGAGCTGGGCATTGAGCTATGGCCCAGAACCCAGGCTCTTCACCACCACAGTTAGCTTGTGCCTCTGAGTCCTCACCCATAGGGCCTTGCTCAAAGCATCCTGTTTGGATGGGACAGAGGCTTAGCTCACCAAGGAGTTGGAAAGAACAGTCCCACCAATGGGGTCCTAGTAAAGCAATGGTCATAGTTTCATTCGTGGCTCATGAGCTCTGAGCCAGGCACTGTGCTTTGCCAGTGTGATCTTGGGGACTCCAACAGTGCCAGTGTGAGAGTGAGGTTATCCAAACCACTTTACAGAAGAGGACGTGGACTGAGGGTCGCAGAGGTGGCGTCTCTTACTCAAGGATGCCCAGTAGGGAAGCAGTAGTGTCTGTGCTTGAACCAGGTTTGCTGACCTTCAGAATCCATGTCTTCCATCACTAAGCCCAACTCCTCTCCATGGAAAGGGATGTGGGAGACATTGGGGGGGCAGAAATAAGGAGCCCAGAGGCCTCAAGCTAGGCCTGGCTTTACTGTTGTGCTGCGAGCTGGACAATTGTGCCACCCTCCAGGGGAGGGACTGTGCTTACACCATGGTGTGTGTGCACACCGGGGCCACCCAGCTTAGCCTGATCTGGCGGGGGGTGTCTGGGAAGGTCCATCATGACAAGTTCTGCTTGAATTTCCATGTCCAGGTCATCCAGAAGTACATGCCTGGGGGCCTGTGTGGCTATGACCGCGACGGCTGCCCCGTGTGGTATGACATCGTTGGGCCACTTGACCCAAAAGGCCTGCTCTTCTCAGTCACCAAACAGGATCTGCTCAAGACCAAGATGAGGGACTGTGAGCGCATCCTGCATGAATGTGACCTGCAGACAGAGCGGGTAAGGCCGAAACCAAGTGGGGCAGGCAGATGGGGGCAGGTGGGGCTGCTGAGGGACATGGTCCCAGGCACACAGCGGTGCTCTCTGCCCTCACTGTCAGAGGGCTCTGGGTCAGACACCAGCTCTGCTGCTTCCCAGCTGCGTGGCCTTGGAAAGTCACCTCACCTATTGAGCCACACCTGCAAAACAGGGATAATAATAATAACAGTTGCAAAGGTTAAATGAGATAATGCAAGTATATGGCCTAACACAGAGGGCCTAATACATGTTTCTCAACAATGCCAGTTACTCTATTCCCCCTGAGTCTTTGCCCTTACTCTTCCTCTGTCTGGATAACCCTACCCACAGTGCACACGCCTACCTCCCACACTGCCCTTGGCTTTCTCCTTTCCAGTCTCAAACAGATGGCACCTTCTCTGAGGCCCCATCTTGGTAAACATGTGTTCCCACGGCTCCTGTGCCGACCCATTGCAACACTCACTTCAGGACTGCGGTGACCTGGCTGCTTGTCAATCTCCCCATCCAGACTGTGAACTCTTTGGGGGCAAGAACTGTAGATTATTGAGCCTTATATGCTATACTCTCAGTGTCTGGCCCAAAACAGATGCTCAATAAATCTCAGTTGGCCAAACGGAGGGATGAATGGATGAATGAATGGCAGTATGAATGGATGGATGGACGAATTGATGAATGGGTGGGTCAATTAATGGACAGATGGATGATAGTAATGGATGACGGACAGAGGGTGGATGGATGGGTGGGTGAATGAAGTGAATTCACTGTTTTGTCCACCGATTCCTCTAAAGAAAGAATAGGGAACGGGAGAAGTCCTGAGGGCTCATGTGCTAGGGTCACCACGCCCCAAGTTCCGGTCCTGCACCCAAACCTTGGAACTGCTCCTTGCTCACACCCTTGCAGCTGGGGAAGAAGATTGAGACAATTGTGATGATCTTTGACTGCGAGGGACTGGGACTGAAGCATTTCTGGAAGCCTCTGGTGGAAGTGTACCAGGAGGTGAGGAGACGGCCCCTGGGTGCCCCTGCTTGTTCTAATAACCTGTGTGTCCTTTAGTGGTGGTCTGTGACCTTGCTGTCCACTCAGAGATGGGATCTGGTACAAGGTGGGGGCCTTCCTGGGCCCCATCCCTGCAGCTCAGGACCCAAAGGGCCTCACTGTGTTTCCTGAAAGATCCCACAGAACAGGCCCCAGAGACAACACTGTCCTGAGGCCACAGGGCCCAGCTTCTGCCAAACCCATCCTGACACTGTCACCCCAAGCCCCGGGACTCAGGCAAGTCACTTCACCTGTCCATGCCTCAGTTTCCTCACCTACAAAATGAGGACACCGATAGTCTGCGTTTTAAAGGGATGTGGGATACTTGGTAAATAGCGAACCTTTAATAAACAGTAGTCATCATTATGACTGTATTATCATGACTATAAGATTTAATCTAAAAATAACTCTTATCAGGGGCTGTAATAGTCTGAGGTGAGAAGGTCCTCGCCAGGGGCCAGTGGAAGTGATGGAAAGAAGGGAAACCCTCCGCTGCCCTCAGAACCCTCCAGAAGGGATATTGCAAAGGCGATGGAGGTCGGAGAGGACGTGCGGGTTCTGACAGGGGCTTTTTGGTTCCACAGTTCTTTGGCCTCCTTGAAGAGAATTACCCAGAGACCCTGAAGTTCATGCTCATCGTGAAAGGTCTGTGGCAAACGACTTTGCTTCCTCATCTGTACCCTGGGGATGACAATAATGCATCGTCCTGGGTACTGTTGAGACAGGTCGGTTGCTTGGCTGCATGCAAATCTCTTGGTGTGCCGGGAACAGACTAAGTGCTGCATAAATGGTAACTTCTCTGGTTGGAAGTTGCTGGAAGAGGAGGCAGCTCCAGCCGCAGCTCCTGCAGGAATTCCCCCTCATTTCTCGTGCCCACACCGGTCTCTCCCTCCCCAAGCTGCCTTCAATACTGACAGCCAGCGCAGCCCCGTCCAGCCTTTCCTGTCTGCTGCCTTCTGGGGGCCTCCGGTTGTCTCGTGTGCGTTCATCCTACTTTCCTTGTTGCCTTTTCTGCTCCTTGAAGGCGGTAGGGCCTCTGATTCCCACTGCAGTTGTATTGCTCACAGGCCTGGGGCCATGTGGATGCTCAACAGGTATTTGGGTTGTTGTTTGAGTGGGTGGGTAGATGGAAGGATGGATGTGTGTCTGATGGTGGCTGGTGGGTGGGTTGGTAGTTGATTAGTTGCTTGGTTGTCTCGTTGACTGGCTAGTTGATTGACTGGTGGTTGGATGGATGGTTGGATAGCTGTTAGCTTGGTTGACTAACTGTGTGACCAGCGGCATTTTGGTCGGGTGGGTGGGTGAGTGGCTAGTTGGCAGATTGGTTAATTGGCTGGCTGGTTTGTTGTTTGGCTGGATCCTGAATGGTTGGCTTCTGGTTGTCTGAATGGTTGACTGGCTGGAGAGTGCAGGCCAGTTGTCTGGGGGGCCAGCTGGTTGTTTAATTGATTGATTGGTTTTCTGGTTGGCCGATTTGTTGATTGGTTGCTTGACTATTTGGCGAGTTGGCTGACTAGTTGGTAGACTAAGCAGTGGGCTGGTTAGCAGGTGAATTAATTGGCTGTTTTTTTGGCTGATGATGGGTTGGGTAATGGATAGGGTGGTTGGTTAGTTGACTGCCCATTGGCGGGTTGACCAGTTGTTTGGACTGTTTGTCAGGCGCTGGGCACTGGAATCTTCCAGGGTCATTCATGGCTCTTCCATATCTTGGCTATGAGTGTTACGGACAGGGTGGCCCAGTGGAATGATTTTCTCCCCCATTATCCTTGCTTGTCTCTCTCCAGCCACCAAACTGTTCCCTGTGGGCTACAACCTCATGAAGCCCTTCCTGAGTGAGGACACTCGCAGAAAAATTATAGTGTTGGGAAGTAAGTAATTGCAGCTCCAGCTCCTGAGCTCCATGCGCCTCGAGTCAGAGGCTCCTCCTCCTCAAAACGGAAGTGGTTCTTACACTCAGAGTCTATCCGGCCGCCTCTGCCTTAGTCTCTGTCTTTAACAACCACGGTCTCTACACCTTCCTCATCATTGGCTTCAGCTTGGTTTCTAGCCAGTCTCTGGGCTAGAGGCCTCGGGGCCCCTCCCATGCTCACACCTCTGTGCTTCTAAAGGCATTTGGGCTGAGGGGGATGAGGACGAAGAGCAGGAAAAGGAGACGTGATTCAGAGAAGGGAGGCTCAGAAAGAAGAGACCAGATAAGTGAATAAAAATGCATCCATTTAATGGACTATTGGCCAGTCATGGAAAATGATTTGATATCCTGAGAAGTGTCATCAAGTTTTTAAAAAAGTAGTTCATAAAGGGCTGTGGAGAGTATAATTTTATTTTTGTAAAAACAAAACTTTCTAAAAGGAAATATAACAAAATGTTAATCTGTGGATAACAAGAAATCAAATGGTCTTTTATGCTTGTATTTTTCTGTATTTTCTAAATTTTTATGGCATGTATTGCTTTACAGAGAGGAATTTTTTTTTTAATGATAGGGAAAGGAAAAAAAGGAAGGGAAATAATTCTTAAACTCAAACCACCGACCTTGAACTTGGAAGATAACTTCTTGAAAGCAAAATGGTCAGATCATTAAATCAGGAAATCCCTGATTTCTCTCCCTTCCTGATATCTGAATCTCTGCCTCTGCCCCATTCCACTGGGATAGGGAGCTGGGTGGGTCACAAGCTCCCCCAAATCCTGGAGTAGTGAAGTGACTGCCACACTCCAAGCCCATGTCCAGGCCTCTGCCCCAATTAGTGGTGCACAGAGCTTTGTGCACTTGCCCCTTGTGGGCCACGCATGTGGGCTTTGCTCTCATCCCCGGGGTGGCATGAAATCTCCCATAGCGATGGTGGGGGATGGCCTGTATTGGTCGCAGGGCTGAGACCACGGCGACACCCAGGACCCAAAATTCTTAGAGCTTTACCTAGGGCATGAGGAACAGTAGTAGGCATTATGGTCATTGTGGTTAAAGAGCAGAGAAGAGGAGGTCCTTTCAAAGGCCCAGGGCTGTCCATCTCCCAACAAGAGGTCTAAACTTGGGTATGCCACTTATACTGTGTGGCCCCCAGTGAGGTCCTTGACCCCATTGGGCTTTAAAGTCTCCTTGGGACAATTACACAACTCTTATCTTCACTAGTAATAACTGGGAGACTCTCAAAAATGTGCAAATTTATTATGATTTGAGGAAATCATATTTCCATGGCAACACAATCCTGGAAAACACTTTTTGCAGCCTGACACCTGGGAGGCTGGGGAATTACCCCGGATAGCCTAGCTCCTGTAGGCCCTCTCCGCAATCTCAGGCCCTCCTCTAGGAATGGAGGGTGCTGGTGGTTTCCTCCATGTCTGATGACCACCCTTACAACCCTCTGCCCATAGACAACTGGAAGGAAGGTTTGCTGAAACTCATCAATCCTGAGGAACTGCCTGCCCAGTTTGGGGGAACACTGACTGACCCAGATGGGAACCCCAAATGTCTAAGTAAGGTAGGAGGATCCCCAGGACATGCGAAGGGAGAGGAGTATAGCTGGGTTCCTTTCTCATCCACACATTCATTCCACAAATGTCTATGGAGAGACCCCTGTGAGCCAGGTGTTAAGCTAGACAGTCCCAGCCCTGCCCTCGCAGGGCTCTCAACAGCTGTGCAGGCAAACAAGAAATAGGGAAATCTTGACCCAAAGGGAAAAGCTGGAAGAGGAAGTTCCAAGAGCAGGTCCTGACAGCTTGGAGGGTCAGAGAAGGCCTCCTGGGGGTGCGGAGGGCTGGGATGAGCAGGATACTTCCAAGAGATGGTGAAAACATCTTACACAAGAAAACAGCATTAAGTGGGATGAACTATGTGATGGCCAGAGGAGGGGAGCAAGCTATCCTGTCCTATGTGTGCAGATCAACTATGGTGGGGAGATCCCCAAGTCCATGTACGTGCGGGACCAGGTGAAGACTCAGTATGAACACTCCGTGCAGATCAGCCGCGGCTCCTCGCACCAGGTGGAATATGAGATCCTGTTTCCTGGCTGTGTCCTCAGGTAAGAGACAGGCCACTGACCCACCTCTGGCTGGGCCCCAGCCTCTCAAGGACCCATCAGACTGAGCAGAACCTATGCCCCCCCCACACAGGTGGCAGTTCTCATCTGATGGTGCAGACATCGGCTTTGGGATTTTCCTGAAGACCAAGATGGGGGAGCGGCAGCGGGCGGGGGAGATGACGGAGGTGCTGCCCAGCCAGCGCTACAACGCCCACATGGTGCCGGAGGACGGCAGCCTCACCTGCTCGGAAGCTGGAGTCTGTAAGTGTGCCCTGTCTGGGCCCGGCTCTGGAAGGCTGGAGCCACTCGTCCCGTGGTTTATGGGAGGAAACAGAGGGGCAGTGACCCTCCACCAGGGACTATAGTCCAAGCTAGTGCCATTCATTCACACAGTTGCCCAGTTGGTCCACACTCATGAACACCTACTATGCACCAAGAGCCAGAGACACACAGGCCCCAAAGAAATCGAGAGCACTCAGGACACGGGGCACAGGCAAGAAACAGGAGGGCAGGTGCAACTTTCCCCAAGAGGAAACTGGGGCTCTGAGGAGTAAATCAGCTTGTCCAGAGCCACACAGCTGAATGCGGCGCCAGGGTCCCCCCTCAGCCTTGTGGTACCTGTATGATGCTGGGCAAAAGTCTTACCCGTCTGGACCTTTGTTTTACTCGCCAGTGAAGCAGACGTTACACCCCCTGCCTCTCGGGGTGGTTGTGTGGAGGCAGAGGGCACGCCAGGTCTTGCCCAGCACCCTACTTCATCCAAGGGGGCTGGGAGGCCTCTGACATTCCCAAAGGCCTCCCTCAAAACCATATGCGAACGTCCAGGTGTGGAGACAATAGAGGCAATGGCCATTGTTCTCACTGCTGGTCGGTGCAACTAAAGCCAGGCTGGGCGCACGCCAGCAGGAGGTCAGTGTCTGTGTGCAGGCCCTGCCCAGGGGGTGGCAGCTCCCATGGGGGAGGGAGCGGGAGTGCTGGGAACTTGGCCCAGACTGGCAAACATAGCAGGTAGGAACACAGCCTGTTCTCACTCACGGCCGGAGCAGGGAGGCAGGGAGTGTGAAGTCGGCTCAACACCCCTTCTGTCCATCTGTCCCTCAGACGTCCTGCGCTTCGACAACACCTATAGCTTTGTCCACGCCAAGAAGGTCAGCTTCACAGTGGAGGTGCTGCTCCCGGACGAGGGCATGCAGAAGTACGACCAGGAGCTCACCCCCGTCTAGGCGGCTCCCTTACCCTCGGAGAGCCCTGACTCTTCCTTCTCTCTCTCTATGCTATTCTCCCCTCAGAAATTGATCATTAGTCCTCTTGACTCTGTGACATTAGTGAGGAAAGAAAGAGCTACCTGGGAAAAGACTCATATGCTTTGTTCAGATCAGGAAAGGTATGAGAGCCGCAGCCTGAGAGGATGCCAAGTGTGCATAAGAGGAAGAACAGGTAAAAGCCACAGGGTGGATGTCACTGAAACCCAAGAAATAGGAAAACAAACCCCCTAGCATCTGCCTTACCCCCCCTTAGGCATCTGTGTATGCTTGCTACCTTCCCGATGAGCTAGGAGAAACTTGGGTGGGAGACTATCCACGTTCTTTTTACTCCTACTCTTTATGTAGTAGATGCTCAGTGTATACTTGTGAAGTTGAATGAAGGCCAGGAGCAGGTGATCCATGGGTGTGCATGACAAAAAAGAGCCCACAGGGCAAATTTCAGGACTCTGGACAGGGATGAGCCCGCGGAAGGGGCTGGGCTCTGCCGTAGGCCGGCTGGTCCAGCCCTGAGATTCCTGGCAGGCGCTGCCCCGGGTTGGTGGGAGACGCCCTCATGAGGTTTTGTCTGACCCCAGGCGCACAGCTTCCCTTGTCCATCGCTTTCCCCCTCACCTCCTTCCCTTGGAACTCGCCGCCTGTTTTAAGTAATTAAGAGAACTTTCCTGGAAGCAAAGGAAGTCACATCTGGCTCTAGCTGCTACCTGGAAATCATAATAATATTAAAGAATTGCGCCTATCGTTTGGTGAGTGTTCTGTACGTACCACACTTGGCGCCAAGTGTTTAGTGAGTTGGTTCACTTCACTTCCACGGCTCCCCTGAGGCCACTTATCGCGGCTGCCTTGCGGATAAGGAAACTAAAGTTCAGGGAGGGGAATCACTCACCCAACAACATACAGCTTTTAAGTGGTGGGTCTAAGACCCAGGGTGTTTGTTTGTTTTTTTCTTTACTCCAAAGACATTACTCTTAATTGTTCCATAAAACCTTGCCCTACAACCCCACTTTTATAAACAAGGAGAGAAGGAATGACTTGTTTGTCCTAGATTTCCCTGTAGAAGGGTCCTGGGTGTCACCCCCTCCAGTCCCTGAGAATGTGTTCCGCCCACCGGGCAGCTGGAGCAGTAGAGGCCCAGTGCTCAATCACACGGTGCTCACCCAAGGAGACTCGCAGTAGGGCGGGCTGGGGCTTACGCTCCTGAGCCCAGTATCCGGTCTGCTGCTCACATGGCCTCTGGGAAACACAACCCCTGACACCCACCAGATCCTGGGTGACGGAGGGTCGGAGACTAGGGCGTTACCGCTCCAGGTCAGGCGTGGAGATGCAACTGTTGTGGGGAGGAGCCGAATTCCACAGAGAACACCTGTGAGGGGGAACCAAAGGGCTTGGCTGCTGCTGGGGGGGGCTCCTGGGGCAGGAGCGGAGTGAGGGCCCACCCCACGGCAGAGAATAAGGCCGCACTCTGAGATGAATCAAGCAAACGTTCCGGCAGCAGCTAGCATTTTCCACCTGCACTTATGGGTGCAGGATTTTATCTCCATTTCATAGATGGGAAATGGAGCTCACAAAAGTCACTGACTGGTCTTGTGTCCATCAGCCTGTGGGTGGCAGAAGTAGGGCTGCAGTGCGATCTCCCCTCTCCCCACCTGCTTACTCCCACCACTAATTCACGTTACTGTGGCAACTGGCCAGAAGAGGACAAGACTGCCAACTTTCCGAGCTGGGAGGGCTGGTGGGGAGGAGGAGGGACAAGAAGAGAGCGCTGTCAGATTTATGAGGAGAAAAAGCAGTATTTGGGGACACACTTAAAATGTGTTTCTTGTTTATCTAAAATTGAAGTGCAGCTGGGCATTCTGTACTTAATCTGTCACGCCACAAATGAGGGGTGAGGCACAGGAGATGGGGAAGCAGGGGAGGGAAGGAAGGGGATTTGCTCTCTTGGAAGCTGACGGCAGCGCCTGCCTGTGGGCGGAGGGTGTCTTGGTGTCTTGGGAGATGATGGTGCAGCATGCAGGACAAGCTGGTCTCACCCTTGTCCCCTGAGGGAAAGGTCTCCCCTGCTGCAGCGGGGTCAGAGATGACGGGTGGACCCTGTGCCTCCCGGGGGTAAGGTTGCTTAGAGCCGCGCCATTAGATACCCAAATTGGTCTGAGCTCCTCTGCGGCAGCTCACGGACCCACTGCGAGCAGAAGGGTACTTGCTCCTGGAGGCCGGGGCTGCCGGGCCAGGGCAGGGGCCAAGAACCAGAGAGTGACGCCCAGCCATGGCACACCAGCTCCCACACCGTATCCACTGTCTGTGGACATCAGGCCTCCCCAGCACCAGTCTCCAGGTCTCCAGTCTCATTTAGGGGCCAGACGCTTAGCTCCAGTTCTGAAGATCCAGGAAGAGGTGTGGGGGAGGGAGAGAGACCCCACTGCGTAGCCTTGGCCACAGGGCCCTACCCCATTCCAGCAGTGGTCAGCAGGCAGGAAGACCAAGGCCAGCAGACTTCCCACTGCGTGTGTGAAGGGCAGTCAAGTGCCAGTTCCAGCAGCCCAGGACTGCTGGGCAAGGGAAGGCCTCAGCTGCCCTTGGTGGCTGCAGGCTGTTTCCCAAAGGACAAGTCAAATCTGGCAGGCTGGGTCACTTCGCAGGCAGACCCCAGGCCAGGGCATCCTATGGGCAGAGAATAAGCCAACTCTGAGCTGGCGCTAATCACATGCTAAGTAGGCCCCAGATCCTGCCTTCCCCAGGGTCCCCTGCTGCAGACCCTCTCCACCTCCACAGGATCCACTTTCACACCATGCAGTTAAGGGGTCAGGTGTGTTCCCCAACACACGTAAGTGCCAGAGAGTTTCAAGGCAAGAAAAGAGCACTAAGGAATTAGAAAACTTTATTGTATGTAGATGAAAGGTTGTTAAGTTGCCTCCTGAAGGGCCCACCGCCTCCCAGCTTTCCGTGATGGTAGACGGGACACCACTTCCACCCCCTCCTCAGAAGAGGGTCTCTCCATGGTCCCCACTGCTGGCCTCAGCTCCTGGGCATTGGGATTAGCCAGGGCCTCCCTCAGCGTGTTCCCCAGGCAGCCCAAAGGACAGCACAGCTGAAAGGCCCTGAGCACCTTCTTCAGAGTCAGCAGGGACAGAATCAGCAGCAGAGAGACACAGCTGAAGGCCGGCACTGCCACTGGCCAGTCGCTCAGCATCTCGCAGCAGGCTGGGAAGGACGGGGCTGGGGAGCACCTCAGGACTGCCCAGGGGTGCAGGGGAGGCCATGTGGGACAGCATATGCCTAAGCATTGGTGATTTCTCAAGGTTTTAGGATTTTCATATTTTGTAACATTGCATACAGCTCTTAAAAGGAAGGAAGCAGAGTCCTTTGTATGGCTGTTATAAAGAGACATTCAGACTTCAGACATCTGTATTTCCTATGATGATAGAATCTCCTGCAAAGGAAGGAAGCTTCGAGCATCTCCAGGCTTTCAGCCCCCAGAGGGACAGAGGCCACGGTGTCCAGGTTCCCCTACCCATAATCACATCTATCAGGATCTCTCCGGAGTGGAGGGCCCTCCCGACCTCCCTTTGTGGTCCTTGGGCCAGGCCTGATCCCAGACTTTATCCCACGCATGGAAACGTGAGACCCTGGTGGCCTCGCCTTTCGCTCAGCACTCAGGCCGAATCCAGGGCTATGCGCTCCGACTCCAGCCCCGGCACCCTTCTCGCACTGCCATTCTCGGGGGCAAGGGGTGCCAGATAAAATACAGGACACCCAGTTAAATCTTTAAAATTTTGGTTTAAATATGTCTCTGGCAATATTTGGGACACAGTCATACTTCATTATTCATTATTTAGCTGAATGAAATTCAAGTTTAACCAGAAACGCTGTATTTTTATTTGCTGTGTCTGAAGATCCTATCAGGGGATCCGACACTCCTTTCCCAGCTCTGCCCGAAATAGCCGTGGGGGGCAGCCGAAGGAAGTACCCAGACCTCCAGCTGGGCCTGCGGCGGCGCCCTCGGCTCACCCTCTTCCTCATCATCCGTGAGCACGAAGACCTCCACGCTGAACCGCAGCATCTCATTACCTGGCCGGGACCAAGGGCCAGCCCTAGGGCCTGTGGAGATGTACCTGCAGGACAGCCAAGGGGATCCGAGGGACCGTCAGCTTGCAGACCGGCCAGAACAAGTTCCTGGGAAACCCTTAGAGGCTCACACCATGGGACCTTCTTGTTCCTTAAAACCACGTTAAAGAATGTCCACCCCATTACTTGAGTTTGGGGACAGATGTGTTTAGCCTGAGCAAGGGCAGATGTTACAAAATCAGCCACAAGTGACAGGACTCTAAGGCCCCTGCAGCCACTCAACAGCCTGCACCCTGGCCGGGAAGGACAGCTTACCTTCTGCCACATTACGCCCAGCCCAGGTGGGCAAGTTCAGGCCAGACACAAAAGACGGTGGTCCCCAGTGACCAAGTGCAGCACAGACCTCTCCACACGATTACTGGCCCAGCTACATGAGACCCCGAGGTAGGAATGAGCCCCCTGCCCTCTGCCTTCCCTCCTGCTTCCCCTGCAGCCCCACGGACCCCGGGCGGAGATAGGTACTAGGTGCAGTTCAGGGACTGGCTCTGGGAGCCCGCACACTCATCACGGCCCTGTTTAACACTGTTGGACATGGGCCTCTAGGGCCTCCAGGAGCCTTCCACCGGGGACATGGCAAAGTATCTGTGGGGAGGGAGGGAAGAGGGTCATTCTAGGTAAGTAGTCACAGCCGCCCTCCAGTAAGCATCTACTGCATATTGGGTAGGTCACGACCATGATTCCATCTATTTCTGAACGGTCTGAGAAGTGTTTGTTAATGCCCATTTTACAGATGGGGTGATGAGAGCTCAGAGAGATGGCTGAACCTCGGTTCTCTTACCCAGGCTCATTTACTAAGTGAGTGCACACCTGTCCCCAAAAAGGTGGAAGACCAAAGGAGGCCAGAAACAGGAGGGTGCATGTGGCCCACAATCTGCCCCCTTCTTCAGGCAATTGTCAGGGGTCCACACTCTATTCCCCTCCACACACACACCAGCCCAAGACTCACCATGCAGTACCTGGAGGGCCACCTGCAGGGGCCATGTGGTGGGGTGTGATGGCTTCTCAGGAAGGGTGGTCCTTCAGAGGGCCAGGTGGGGTCCATGACAGGCCGACTGCAGCAGAACTGTTTGCCTCGTGCCCAAAGAGCAGCCTGTGCCGAGTGGCTGAGGTGGGAGAGGTGACCTCAACACGATCCAGCGGGTCCCCACGGCCAGACTGGTAGGCAAGCCCTGGGCAAGCTCCCCAGGGGAGATAATGGGGTGGGAGGGCCAAAGAGAAGCTGCTGACATAGGCTTGACCAGCCCTGAGTTTCATCACAGCTGCCCTTAGGGGCTATTCCACAGACCCTCTGTGAGCTGACCACTGCCCCATCTGCAGATGTGGAAGGTGAGGCTGGGAAGTCCTGCTACCATCTGCCCATGGTTACATGCAGCTATCAGCTGCAGAACTCAGGTTCAAACTCCCAAGCAAGGGCGCTTTCAGAAATATTTAAAGGTTGCGATTATGACAAGATTCAGATGATACAAATGGCATTGAAATGAAAGCTAACTTTACTTTTACGCTCTCCCTAACAGTAACTGCTTTTTGTCTGTGTGAGCAACTGTGTTGTGTAAGCATGGCTCACAGTTAATTCTTTTTAGCATTTGGGCTCCTGACCTCCTGGCCACCCTGCCTCTAAAAGGGATTATCTCAACCCGTGGGCCAAGGCAGACCAAAGATAAGGAAGGAGTTTGGGGGCTTAAAGGAAGAATTTAAGGCGTTTGTTTAGCGTTTACTAAACACTTACTGCATGACAGGCTCTGCCCTAGAGGTCAGGGTGCAGGGTGGGAGTGGGTCCCTGTCCCCAAGTTTAGCCTGCCAGTGTGGCCTGGACCTGGAGAAGCAGGACTTCCCTGGATTCCAGGACAGTCCTGCTCAGCCTGGGACAAAGCCAATGGCTCCCAACTGCAGGGTAAAGGTCAGGAACAACCAACAGGTGACCCGGGGTCCTGGTGTCCTCCGCTCTCAGTGGGGAGAGAAGCAAATGGCTCAGGGGCAGGGGGCACTGGGAGGTAGGGCTGCGTGTTGAGGGCCCCCGGCCATCAGGGAGGGCTCTCCCAGTATCCCCGGATGCCAGGTCCTGCTCCTGCTGCGGCCCAGGCCGGGTGTGGTGGGACGAGTTCCCCTCCGGGGGGCTCACCAGGCGCACAGCTGGCAGGGGGAGGCTCAGCTCAGGGGCAGGGAGGGCAGGGGGAACACAGATGGAGGACCCCCACCCACCACCTCAGCTCCCAAAGGCGCCCACTGCCCAGGCTTACCTAGCAGCAAGACCAGAGCAAAATGCAGAAGCCCCCAGGGGGTGGCCATAATGAAAAGAAACACTGCCCCCCCCACACACACAAGCCTCCTTAAATTGGCCCAGAGGAAGCTGAGGAAAGAACAAGCCTTACCTGGAGTCCACAGGTTAACCTAGGGCACAGGGAAGCTTCCACATTGCCCGACCTGGGCCCCCCACTTGGCTGCACTGCCTCCTGATTTTAGAAAAGGCTCCAAAGTCACCCCATTCATGTAAGACTTCCGAGGGTTAGCAAGAGTTACTGATGTTGGAAGGCTTACTGCACAGGGGACATCATTTTCTCATCTACAGGATGATAAAGGTGGCCGTTACTACACAGGCACTTAGGGCTACACAACACAGTACTTAGCACAGTGCCTGCCGCAGAGTAAGCATTCTGTCCGTGTTCTCTGTGGGTGTCACTTCGTAACTGCCATCCGAGGACAGGGAGGCGTGTGACGGCGGAGGCACGCTGATTCTATCTGGTTCATGGAGGGTTCGTGGAGCTGGTACCGTGGGAGCTGGACCTGAAGGCTGGGCACAGAGGGAGATGGAGTTGGGAAGCATCCTGGCAGATGGCATGGCGTAAGGGAAGGCACACAGGCTAGATGGCAGGGCACGTCCAGGAAATGGCGAGGAGTCAGCAGACGCAAGAACAACGTGTCGTGGTAAGTGATGGGACTGCTAAAGCTCAGAGGCTGTGCGTGCCAGGCTGTGATGTTCGAACGGGATCCTGGGGGTTGCCCGGGTCATGGGACGCATCAGAACAGAGGAGGCACTAGGGGAGCTGACCAGCATGACCATCAGGTCAGCCGATCAGCTCAGAAGAATGTTCTTTCTGCATTAGGCATTTAAGGCGTTCCCAAGATTTTAGTTTGTACAAATAAGAGCATGGCGATCCCCCTCAGATGCACATCTTTGTCCTCAGATGGAACGATTCAGTCATTTGCCCTTGAAGTAGATGTCTCTTGCCACGTTAATAATAGCCAGTATTTGTGGATCTTTCTCTGTGAGCCATTTCTCCTGTAATCCTCAGAGCAGCTTCAGGAGGTCATTAAAGAGAACCGTACAGTGAGGAAACCAAGGCTCAGAGAGGTTAGGCGACTTACCCATGGACACACGGCCAGAGTCAGCTCTCCCCCTGACTGTGTAGAGAGCCATGGAAAACTGGAAGGCAGTGGGCATGGCATCAGAACTGGGCTGGGGGTGAGGGCGTTGGGGGCAAGGGGGAAGATGGGGGAAGGTGGGGGATGGAGGGGTGCGCTGTAGGCTCGGGTCTGTGACTCCAGCTCCAGGAAGCAGGGACCTAACCGTGCTGTGATTCTAAAGTAAATGAGCCACATTACAGGAAGCGCTAGCACAGGACGTGGTGTGCACCCTGAGCAAGCGGCTCACTAACAGGTACTGTTCTCCGTAAGCCTGGAGGCAGTCTGAGCCAGCCGGCAGAGGGGGCCGGCAGGGGCTTCCTCCTTGTGGCGAAGCTGAGCATTGCACGAAGGTGGCCCCTGGGGCGCCCACTCCCAGCATGCTCTAGGGCAAGGCCTGGAGGGGGAAAGCCTTCTCTTCACCACCGATCCCAGCAGGTGTCTTCCCCATCCTCTCAGGCGAAGGAGGAAGCCCTGGGCTGGAGGAAGTCCAAGGGAGGCTCTCAGTCAGCCCTAGCGGCTCAGAGACTACCTTGAGGGGCCAAACAGAGGCAGGAGTGGGCTGGGGTCAGGCAGGGTGGGTAGGACTGCAGGAAGAGGTGGGGAAAGGCTGGAAGGGAGTGTCCCGGTTCGAGGGAACAGTATATGAGAAAACCCAGTCAAGAGAAACAGGATCCAAGGAACCAAAAAAGGACAGGATGGCTGAAGTGAAGATTTGTGATTAGGGGCAAGGGTGGGGTCATCCAGATCGCAATTCTGGACGGCGTTCTGAACATGGGAAGTGGTTGGCCAGACAGAAAAGGCTGGAGGGGCGCAAGCCAGAGGCTGCTGTCCTCATCAGGCCTGGTAGGGACAGATAGGCAATGTCTTGGCAGACAGCTGGAGACCGAGGCTACGGGGGTTGAGGGAATGTGAGGGAAGGGAGAAAAAGGCCTGAACTCAAGCATCAAAGCATCGGTGCTGGGGTAGCAGCCAGAGATGCGGAGGAAGGAGTGAGGGCTCTGGACAAGCAGTGGCTGCCACCCAGGCCACCGTTGCCTTCTGTTTTGAGATAGGGAAGAGAAGACCAGGGTTGAGTCTTATCTCTGAACCTGCAGGCTGTGAGGCCTCTGCCAGGCAATTTGCCCTCTCTGATCCTTACAGTGTGGGCCTGGACAGGGTGATGGTGCTACTGACCCACCTCCTGGGTTAGCAGGAGGGCCAGAGCCGTGGTGTGTTGATAAGTATTTAACCACTGGCTCCCAGGGCTGGGGAGACCCGGTAAATACTCCTCACGGCCCATTTCAAACCACAGAGTTGAGAAGCGATCGCTGAGCACGGCAATAGGGTAGATGGACCAAAGACACAACGAAGAAATGTAAATTACCCCAAGGGCAGAGATGACAGTAGTCTAGTGAAACAATTAGGGAGCGGTAAGCTTTCAGTACTTGTGTTTATTGCAAAATGATCGCCACAATATGTCTAGTCAACCAACACCACACATAGTTACAGTTTTTTTTCTTGTGATGAGAACTTTTTACTAATTTTTTTAACATAACATGTTTAAATCTAAGTTTATTTTGTTTAATTTTTCATACTGGCTGTGTTTAACTACCAGCTCACAAAATCCCTGAACAGTTGGTTCTGGCCCCACCATGACTCTAGCGCACCGTTCATTAGGCCACAGCAAGAGGGTGTGCAGTGCAAACCTCCAGAGGGGCCCAGATCTCAGGCTTCCTGAGGAAGCCCAACCTCAGCCCTAGGGGGCTGCTGGGCCCCTGAGCAGACATTAAAGGAACAGAGGTCACAGATTTGCCTGCCCCCCTCCCACTCCCGCCCAGGTCCACGTGGCCAGCACAGGCCCTGCTCATGTCCAGGGGCATCACCTCACAGGACACTCAACCCTGGGCCCTGTTCTGGGGGCCACCTACTCCCAGCCCTCCCTCAGGAAGATCACAAGTGCTAAAGTCGTTGGGGAGCATCTCTTTATGGGAAAGCTCTCCTTAGACGCTGCTGCCAGGGCCTGCAGCTAGACATGCTCTGGCCCTGAGGCCCTGAGGCCCTGGTGAGCCTGCAGCCGTGGGAAAAAATGCAGAACCGCACGCCTCCTACGGGATGTCAGCACCACCATGAGCAGAGGCCCTGTCATCAGCGTCAGTGAGCTGGGGAGGCTGCGTGGTTGGTATAAGCCGTGGAGGTGGGTCAGGGCCCAGAAAGGCAGGCAGTCTGCCAGCAGCGACAGGCTCCTGCCACCCAGACAGCGGTGCCATTGTGGGAGAGAGTACAGGGTACTGTGTTCAACTCGTGCCTATGTGACCTCAAGCCTCAGTTTCTTCTCTATAAAACGAGATTGACGTGCCTACCACATAGGGTTATTGGGAGAACAAAACGAGGTCACCACAAGAAAAACGGAAGTGCAGGCCTGTCCCTTGGCAGGCAGGCAACAAAGGGTAGCATTTATTAATAATATATAATGAGTGGCAGTTACCTTCTTCAGGACAAAGTGGTGACAGGTGACAGTGACAGGGCAAGTCAGCTTACAGTCTGGAAGGCATAGGTTGGGAGGCCAGCAGGGCCTAGAGAACAACCTTGAACTGGGATCTGGTCCCAGGCCCACCTCACACCACCACACACCATTTGTTGAGAATTCTGCCTGCCAGGCCCCAGGCTCAGCATGGAAGCATCACCTCATTCAATCTACACAACAGTCTACACAACAAGGCTGTGAGGATTCTGACACTGAGAGGACCCCCCGAGAACCCCCAGGGGCACCGTCTACAAGAGACAGCCCTTCTGGCCCTGGCAAGGCTCTCGGCTCCTGTCCCAGCCCTCCCAGAGGCACCACCCATTGAATGGCACCTGTCCTACCCTGTCCTCCTCCTTAGGTCCCATCCTCATGATGCCTGATGAGGCTGTAGTACAGAGGGACCACTTCCAGATGGTTCATCCACACACAGCTGTGAGGGTTGGCGGGAACTATCAACCATGGAATATTCCACCAAACAGTGCTGGCATTAGCTGGGTCTTGAGCCTCCAGCGTGGCCCCATCCAGAGCTGGAAGGAAAGCCAGATGGGGCCACATGGTGGCCCAGAGACACGGAGGGGCTTGCCCAAGGACACATAACAAGAGAGGAAGCAGGCAAAGCCAGGGCCTGGTTGCCAGAAGTCCGACGCCCTTCCTACTCCTCCACCTTGCCCTGCCTCTTTCCCTGCTCTCACCAGAGGTCGTCTAGCTTAGAACCCGAGGCTCAGGAGACCCTGAGACAGTGGCCCTTCCCTTGGGTCACTGCCCCTGTTCAGCCGATGTCCCCACCTGTAGGAATGGACAGACCAGGCCAAAGTTTCACACTGAAGTCCAGATGTCTAAACCCAGCCAGGGAGCCAGTCACCAAGGAGGCTGGGGACAAGGTGGAGGCCTCCGAGATGGTAAGCAAGCAGCAAATGGTTAATAAGCAAGTCTGACATGTGAGGGGCTCCAGAAAACCAACAACAAAGGCTCATGACAAGTCCCCCAGAGAAGCCCAGGCAGGCAAGAGAATAGGAGAGAAGGGGCCCAGAGGATCCAATACTCAGACTCCCAGGTGAGCCCGGCTCTGCCTCAGGCTCACACCAAGGGGGATCTCAAGAGGTCAATGCCTGCTGCCCTGCTTGCTGGAAGGACAGCCCCACCCAGCCCACCCCTTCCCCTCATACAGGATGTGGGGAAACTGGGGTTCCTATGGCCAGGACCCTCACTGAACTGAAACCACCTGATGATGTAACTGGCCTGTTGCTAGGCTACCGCTTCCACACCTTTAGGCAATAAGCTATTATTGTGCTATATAGAGAGCTCGGCCCAGTGCTCTGTGCAGAGGCAGAGATGCTGGTGCTCGACCTACCGCTGGGAGAACAAGCTGGGTAATAAACCCTTTCACCCCAAAGAATGTTCTGCTGTCATTTTCTTTGGTCGCATTGAATCCATAGCGAACTTGCCCGGGGCTGAAACCCATTGGCAAGACAACTGGCAAAAGTCGGCAGGGTTCATTGTCGACCAAGGAAAAAGACAAGCTGCCCTTATGGGAGGGGTGCTTCAGCGGGCTGCCCCTGTGAATGGGGAGACAGTGGATTGTCCCCGAGTGGGTATGTGGTCTGAGGTGGCTTGCCTCCTAGAGGGCTGGGCCCCACCCCGGGACTGGAGGGGACACCTGAGGCTGTAGAGGTGGCCCTTGGTATAGTAAGCAGATCCTTTGAGAAGCAGAGTGCCTGTGAGGCAGCGGGGACTGTGGGTTGGCTGCTTTTCATGGTATTAAAAAAGTCTACAGAGGAGACCCAAGAAATGGTGGCACGAGAACACGAGCTGCAAATGTCTGTGGATTCCCTGAGGAGGGAAATGGCATTGATGCAAGAGGAGGCGGCACGAGAACCCGAGCTGCACACTTTTGTGGATTTCCTGAAGAAAGAGGTGGCATTGATACAAGAGCACCGGCAGCAAGGTGCCATTGGAGATGAGATGGCAGTGCTGCCAGGTGTTCTGAAGGAGGACGAGGCCATCAAGGAAAAAGACGAACTCCTGAGGGAAGCACAGGCGGAGGTGGTATGAGAACTTCAGCTGTGAAGCATTGAGCTGAAGGTAAGAGACCTTCTGAAGACTGAGGTAGCATTGCTGCGAGGTAGAGTAGAAAAGGGAAAGGTTGTAGCAGAGGAGTCACTCGGGGGAGGGGAGAGAAAGGTGCCATCAGCCCCAGAAATGGAGGGGCTGGAGAAAGATGAAGGGGTGATGCCAGAGGCACTGGCGCCTCCTGTATTGAAAGCACGCCCAGTGGTTGTAAAGAAAATAAAGACCCAGCAGCTGAAGGTTCCCCGAGGAGTGGAGCAGCCCCCTCTCCAGGTCATGGAGCACTCTATGCTCTGCCCCTATACTCAGGCTGAGCTGGTGGATTTGGGCTCCCGGTTTAGGCAGAAGCCTTCGGAGTCAATATCAGCTTGGTTCCTGCGTCTGTGGGACTTAGGGGTGGGTGGAATTGTTCTGTCGGGGTCAGAGATGGGAAAGCTGTCTTCCCTGACAGTGCAGCCTGCCTTGAGGCAGCGATTACAAAATGCACATCAGGCCCCAGGGAGTCACTCCCTCCTCGACTGGCTCATGGCTGCACTTCGTGCTGTGTGGCCCAATCAGGGTGATCTACCATCCTCTCCTGTTAGATGGCAGACATATGCTGAACTCCAACAGGTGCTACGAGAGCTAGGCATGAGAAATGCCATCTATAGTCCAGAGAATTATGGCCCAGATGAAGAGATTTTCACTACTGGGATGAGAAATATTGTACTTCAAACAGCTCCTACATCCCTCTTTGGGTCTCTAGTGGCCATTCTTTCCCCTCACTTAGCGCATCCCATAAGCGAGGTGACACGTACAGTAGCAGACTTAGGAGAGGCTGAAGCAACAAGAATCTGGAAAGAAATAAGACCTGTTACTCACAAGAAGAATTTACAGGGCCCCATGAAGGTTACAAGGACCCAGATGTGGGCTGATTTAATACGGGCAGGAGCAGATGGAAGGAAATTAGATGGGAAGTCAAATAGGATCTTACTAGAGCTATGGCAACAGCTGAAGCCAGAGTAGCAGTTCCAGCCATTAAGACCAAAGAGGCAGAGGCCAGAGACAGAGCCACGAGTCTGGCCTGTGTGTTTGCAAGACTTCCTGCTGGAAAGTGAGCCAACCTCACTTGAGCCCACACAGGAAGGTGATTGGGGAGCACGGTTTGACTGAGGGGAAGGTCAAGGTATCTGCCCTGAGGGACCAGAGGGGGACCGGAGGCCACATGTTGAAATAGCTACCCATTGGTCCCCAGTGAACATACAACATGTCCTGGCTCTGGTGGACACTGGGGCTGAATGTTCACTGATTCATGGTAACCCTGAGGGGTTCCCTGGGACCCCCACTATCATAGATGAATATGGGGGGGAAGGCTATCAGAGTGAAAAAAACCCAAATCCCTTTGGGAATAGGGTGACTACCCCCAAAAGAGTATACCGTGTATATATTTCCTATCCCTGAGTATATTCTGGGGATTGATATCCTGCAGTGTTTATGGTTGCAGACCTCTGCCGGTGAGTTCAGACTGAGTATACGTTTGGTGAAGGCAGTTCTGAGGGGACATGCTAGGCACCCGCCCATAGCTTTGCCTGTGCCTCGGCGGGTGACTAATACCAAACAATACAAACTGCCTGGGGGGCATAAAGAGATTGGAGAAACTCTCCAGGAGCTGGAAAAGGTGGGTATCATAAAGCCCACCCACAGTCCATTCAATTCCCCAGTGTGGCCAATAAAAAAGCCAGATGGCTCCTGGCATATGACTGTGGATTACAGAGAACTGAATAAGGTCATACCCCCTATGCATGCTGCTGTCCCCTCTATTGCAGGCCTGATGGATACCCTCAGCCATGAACTAGGAACATATCATTATGTGGTAGATCTTGCTAATGCCTTCTTTTCCATTGACATTGAGCAGGAAAGTCAGGAACAGTTTGCCTTCACATGGGAAGGATGGCAATGGACTTTCGCCGTCCTCCCACAGGGATACCTCTACAGTCCCACCATCTGTCATGGACTTGTAGCCCAAGACTTGGCTACATGGGAGAAACCGCCAATGGTGCGGTTGTACCATTATATTGATGATGTCATGCTCACGTCCGATTCTCTTTCAGATCTAGAAGGTGCACCTAGACTGCTGCAACATTTACAGGAGAAAGGATGGGCTGTGAACAGCACTAAGGTTCAGGGACCTGGCTTGTCTGTCAAATTCTTGGGGGTCGTCTGGTCGGGTAAGACCAAAGTGATACCAGAAGCAGTTATAAAGTCCAGGCCTTTCCTACCCCCACAACTGTAGCATTGCTACAGGAGTTTTTGGGTCTTCTAGGCTACTGGAGAGTGTTTATCCTGCATTTGGCACAAATTCTGAAGCCCTTATACCGGTTGGTACGAAAGGGCATCAGGTGGGACTGGGCTGAGACAAGTGCATCTGCCTTTACTACAGCAAAACGGGCAGTCAAGGCCGTGCAGGCCTTGAGTGTGATAGACCCATCAAGGCCCTGTGAGCTGGACGTTCATGTCACTGAAGATAGTTATGGCTGGGGCCTCTGGCAGCGGCTTGAATGAACTCGCCAACCTGTTGGATTCTGGTCACAACTCTGGAAAGGGGCAGAGGTATGATACACTTTGATAGAAAAACAACTGGCTGCCATGTATCACGCCTTGCTGGCTACAGAACCCATCACTGGAATGGCCCTGATAAAGGTAATAACCACCTATCCCATCTTGGGGTGGGTACGAGACTGGATCCAAAAGCCAAGGAGTGGCATGGCACAAACACCCACACTAGCCAAGTAGGGTGCTTACCTACAGCAGCGTAGTGCCCTCTCTAGTAGCCCCTTGAGTGAAGAACTCCAACGCTTGTTGGGGCTGGTGACATATACTAGTGAAAAGCAGGAAGAACTTGCTTTTGAACCATTAGTAGCAGAGAGTCCCTATCAGGAGGGAAGAGCCCCTATACCCGAAGATGCATGGTACACAGATGGCTCCAGCTGTGGGCAGCCCCCAAAACAGAGGGCCTTAGCTTTCCATCCTAAGACTGAGACGATACGGATGGAAGATGGTGAGGGGAAGAGCAGCCAATGGGCAGAGTTGCGGGCCGTGTGGCTTGTGATCAGCCAAGAGCCCTCCCCTATAGTTGTCTGCACTGACAGCTGAGCTGTCTATAGGGGCTTGACCCTGTGGATACCAACCTGGAACCATGCCAACTGACTGGTTGGTCACTGACCCCTTTGGGTGCAAGAATTGTGGCAAGACTTATGGGCCTGTGGTCAGACTAAAATAATTACAGTATACCATGTGACAGGTCATTTGCCACTGGCATCCCCAGGAAAT
Organism: Phataginus tricuspis; assembly: GCA_029783875.1. Taxonomy (NCBI): domain Eukaryota; kingdom Metazoa; phylum Chordata; class Mammalia; order Pholidota; family Manidae; genus Phataginus; species Phataginus tricuspis. The sequence continues at coordinate 6,262,845 of JAQQAC010011420.1, forward strand.
GATGAAGCAGATAAATTGGCCCAGATACGTTGGTTAGAAGGAAAGCCTGCCTCTGATGTAGCCCAATGGCTACATCAGCATTTGTTGCCTGCGGGGCAAAAGACAATGTGGGCTGTAGCCCGTTGGTGGGGCTTGCCTTTGACCTTCGAAGAAGTTAGTAGAGCCCGGCAGTAGTGTGTCATGAGCTCCAAAAGGGACTTACACCGAGTTCCACAGCAACATGGAACAAAGTTAAGGGGCCTATACCCCTCGTCAGGTGGCAGATAGACTATATTGGGCCTCTACCTGTGTCAGAAGGATATTGGTATGTGATGACCTGTGTGGACACAGCTACTGGACCTCTGGTTGCTTTTCCTACCCGTTGTGCAGACCAGCAGATGACCAAAAGAGGCCTGAGGTGTCTCTTTGCTGCCTATGGCCGACCACAGGTAATTGAGAGTGATCAGGGCACCCATTTTACTGGACATACACTGCAAGAATGGGTGCGACAGCTGGGAATCAAGTGGAACTTTCGTGTGCCATACAATCCTACTGCAGCAGGCATGATAGAGAGGCACAATGGTTTGTCAAAATCCGGACCAAAGTCAGATACCAATAGTCTGCGGGGATGGTCAGTCCGCTTATGGACCGTGCTACAGTGTTTGAATGAGAGACCCCAGAAGGGAGCCCTGAGCCCCGTAGACATGTTAACACGTATGGCTGCCTCCCCTATACAACTGCAAGTACAAACCAAGGAAGAATCACTGAAGCCAAGAATAACATCTTGCTGCCAGCACCAACTGCACTGAATCCTGGAGACTCCATTGGGTGGACATGGCCTTGGACCTTTCAACACATAGACCAACGATGGCTGGCTCTCCTGTCACCTTGGGAACAAGGCCTGGAAGCTGGCCTCCTGTGTATTCCTGGAATAACAGCAGAGTAGCTGCCAAAGGTCACAGTAGTATATCCTGAATGGCCAGAAGGTAGGAGCATCTTACCGGGGAGTTTTGTTTTATCATTATGGCCAGTGCATGCACCTCCAGTAGCCCTGTATATAGACCCTTTGGTAACCTCCACGGGGAGAGGAATAAAAGTATGGTATACTAGACCTGGAAGGGACCCCTTCCTGCTACAGTCCTAGCACAGGACCAGTCTGTTGCATGCATCCTACCTGATGGACAAGATTTGCCTATGTTGGTGGCATTAAAACATGTGTCTTATCACCCCTAAAGTCTTTGTGGATTGGGAACTTCCTCTGGCTTGAGGATTATTATAATTTTTGTTACTGTATCTTAATTTTTTATTATCTCTAAGTTGTTGTTATCCTCTGTTGCTATTGTGGAATCTGGTTACAGTGCTCCAGCTTTCTTGCACAGGGACTGTTGCGGAAGATGGAAAGCGTGTGGATTGTTAGGCGAGAATCCTGGAAGGGTGGAGTGTGGAGAAATTGGCGTTCCTATGGCCAGGATCCTCACTGAACTGAAACCACCTGATGATGTAACTGGCCTGTTGCTAGGCTACCGCTTCCACACCTTTAGGCAATAAGCTATTACTGTGCTATATAGAGAGCTGGCCCTGTGCTCTGGGCAGAGGCAGAGACGCTGGTGCTCGACCTACTGCCGGGAGAACAAGTCAGGTAATAAACCCTTTCACCCCAAAGAACATTCTGTGGTCAATTTCTTTGGTCACATTGAATCTATAGCGAATTTGCCTGGGGTTGAAACCCATTGGCAAGACACAGGACCTCCAGGTGGTAGGGCCCAAGGCAGGCTAAGGGACCCTGGGGGTGTGTGGACCAGGTCAGCAAAGAATTCTGCCATCCCCAGAGATCTTGGGGTACACTAGCTCCTTAAGATGGTAGAGGGAGCCAGGATAAGAGCATCCCCAGGCTGGCCCCACCTTACTGTGTCTCACCCTCTCTGGGCCTCGCTTTCCTGTTTAGGTCTTGTTCAAGGTCCCTGCCTTGCTCAAAGGCCTGTTTTGCTTTGAAGATTGTTGCGCTAAATTGCATCTGGTGGTACTGTGGGGCCTTCCCTTCTGTGAACCTGTTTTCTTATCTGGAAAATGGGGATGATATTTCTACCTCCTTATGAGGCTGCTGAGGATACGAGGAACAAATGTAAGTCAAGGGCATGTGTAAATGCACAGATGACAGGTGGCAAGTCTGCATAATATCTTTGCCTACCTGTTTCTGTTGCAATCCAGCCCTGTTTCTTTTCGAGGAAAAACTGAGGATCAGAGAGGCTGTGGCTTGCCCAAGGTCACACAGCAAGTCAGTTAGATCTGATTCTACCCCTTCCTCCAGCCCAGACCCCCTAGTTCTGCCCCACTGAGGAGCTGGTTCTGAAGGATGCTCTGGGTTGGCCAAGAGGAAAAGGGTTTTCAGCTGAGGAACATTGTGGTGGGTGGGGGGAGGGCAGGCGCCAGGTGGTGGTTCAGTAATCACAGACACAAGGAGGCAGATAATGGGGAAGGGCACAGTTGGGGCAGAGTTGAGAGGTTAGGTTGCACCCAAGAACAAAGAAACCTGAGCCTGGTGGCAGCTCCCAGCTTTAGGGAGAGTGCAGAGGGTGGAAAGTGAGCAGGGAATTGGTGGCAGGACCCAGACATCCTAGGGAAACCGGTGTGGGGGAGATGGGAGGGAGAGGGGTGTGGGATGGGTCAGGGAGAGAGCTGGCGAGTTGGCGGGTAGGGCTCAGAGCCTTTAAGGGAACTGGAGGGAGCAGGGGACTGGAACGGGGAGAGCAGCAGAAAAGGGCCCACCTCTTCAGGGCCCCAGCTCCAGGGCAGGCCATCAGGCTCACTCTGCAGCTGCAGACACCCGAGGGCAGGGGGCGCCCCCACCCGGATACTCCATCCTGTCTCGCCACCAGTCCTGCTCAGCCCCTTGCCCCCTCTAAGTCCCGCCCAGGTGCAGGCGTCCCCAGTCAGCACCTGAGCTACGAGAGCAAGCGAGCCACAGGGCCAGAGTTTGGCTGGAGCTGACTGGTGGCTTGGGGCAGCGCTGAGTGAGAGGGGCCTAGGGGTGCTTCTGCCCTGTGCTCCACACCCCCGGCCACCCTCCCCACCTCTCCATCCTTCTGAGCTCTTGGCAGCCAAGGGACTGGCCCAGAGTCAGGGAGGAAGGGCTCTCTTTAGTGCTGCCAGGCCCAGCGGCCGGGGAGAAGCCACAAGCATGTCACTTCCTCATTCCAGGGACAGCCCCTGGGTCACTTCCTTTCTTCCAGGACTCCTGGCTCCCCTGTGGGAGTCTCACATATACTCATTCGGGGGCTGTCTTCATCTCGGGCACTTGCAGGCTCAGGTGGTTTCTGACCAACAGGCTCCCCATCCAGAGGTGACAGTGCTTTAGGAGGCCTGCAGGCCTGGGGCAATGCCTGTCCGGGGGGAGGCTGGGGCACCAGGGGCGGAATCCCAGGCTCTGCAGGGCAGTGCTGGCGGGCAGGGAGGAAACCCACGGGCCCAGTGCAGCTACCGTGAGTGGTCTGGAGAAGTCTGCCTCCACCTCTGAGCGCCCCAACATCCCTGCTCATCCCCAACAGAAAAGGAGAAGAGAACTCAACTTCTTGAGCATTTATTGGGCCTGGGGCCTGGGGCTGTTCTGCCTTCCAACCAGGCCCCAGCAGCCCCTAAACCAGGGATACGCTGGCCAGGGAATCAGTCCTCAGGGGCCCTGCCACTGCCCTCCCGCGTGTCCCTGAGGGCCTGCTGCTCCCCCAGCCAGCCACGCTGCCATGGGGAGGCCTCAGTCCTGAGAGGGCCAAGTGACCAGGCCATATTCCTTGCCCTGTCTGGGGCTCAGTCTCCTTACCCTCCATGGGAGGATGTGCTTTCCCGTCAGAAGACAGGGCTGGGCCCACCAGGGTCCACTCCCCTCAGTATCACAGGTTCATGGAAGCCGGCGGGGTTCAGGTCCCGTCTGTCTGTGAGTGGCTGTGGCTGCTGCTTCTTGAGGACTCTGTCTCTTGGCCTCTGCCCCGCTCAAACACGCTCCGGCGCCAGGGCCTGGGACCCCAGGAAGCAGGTATCCGTGTCCTCTGGCAGGATCAGGAAGTTGGAACAGTACAGGGAGTGGACCAACCCACAGGCCAGGTACAGTGGAGGGGTCAGGAGGAGCTGGGCTTCTCCACTGATGGGTACAGCTTGCGCAGGCTGGAGTCCAGAAGGAAGTCCACGGACCTGTGGGTTGGTCAGGGCAGGGGGTGATGAGCAGGTGACCAAAGGGTGCTAATGGGAGATTGGGAGGTAGGAGTTCCGGGCTACAGAAGGGACTTCTGGATGCAGGACACAAGGGCCATCCAGGTGGCAGCCATCACCCTCTTCTTTATTCAGTTGGGGAAACTGAGGCACAGAGAGGCTACAAGACTCACTCAGGTCCTCAGAGTTAGCTATGTACCCTTGGGGAGACTCCTCCCACTCTGTGTTGGTCTGGTTGGGTTGGCCCCACCTCTGGTTCTAAGAGCAGGCACATGACCCAAGCCTGGCAAATTGGAAAAGGGAAACCAGCTCAGGGCTGGGCACCCAGGCCAGGATGGACCAATGACAGCCTTCCTTGGGATTTTTGCTGTCACTATTAAGAAGCTTCCTATGGGGCTTGCTGAGCTGGTAGGATGGAAGCTGGGGGCCATCTCTGCTCCCATGAGGAGAAAGTGAGTGAAGCCCCGACACAGGGTTGGGTAGGGAGAAGGGCAGCAAGCTGGGGAGACCCAGACCCCTAAAGACATCATTTGGGTGCCTAGATCCAGCCATGCCTAAAGGCAGCATAACTCTGGACTTTCCAGTTTCATGAACCAATTCTTATTTTACTCAACTCAGTTTCAGTTGGGTTTCTTTCACCAAAACCCCCAACCCCATCCTCTCCAGGGTACACCTGTCCCTGCCTGCCTCTGGTTGTTTCCTAACACTAGGTTTTCTTTCTGGCAATTTACCTGTCCTGTGTCCTATACCCTCAAGGCACCGCCCCCACCCACCCCCACCTCCCATCCCCAGCTATCTTTACTTAAAGTATCTGCCAGATCTACGATAATGGAATAGACTATCCTTTCTACTTTAGGAGCCCCAAGTATCAGCCCTGCCTCTGCTGTTATTGCTCTGTGCAAAGTGAGTACACAGAGCTTATCATTCTCTGGGCAGTGGACAACCCCTGAGGCTGGAGGGGTGCCCACCTGTCGATGGGGTGGATGATGATGGGGATAACCAGCAGCCCCAGTGCGGTGGTGGTCCACTTGCGGACGGCCAGAGGCCAGCGGGTGGCAGTGCCCAGGATGTAGAGAGAGGCAGCACATACACGGTTGATAGTGAAGCCTGGGATGGCCACCGAGGCCAGGGCCTGCCACACGAAGGTGTCCACCACGGCCACAGTCACCCTGGTGCTGCGGCCTGCTTCAGGGCTCCGCACCTGGTAGGAACAAGAGACACTTAATACCGCAGGGGTAGAGGTGGGAAATCCTGTGGACAAGGGGCACAAGACTGGACCAGGGGGAGGAAGTGGCCAGTGTGGGGTGGGACAGAACCACCCTAGTGTTGGGCTCCGGACTGTACCAATTCAGGGCTGAGGGTGGACTCGTTCACACCCTGGACTGGAGTGTAGACTATGTCACATGCAGGGCCGGGGGCAGGACGCCCCATCCCACCACTGCATGCGGGTATGAACTGTACCAGGTGAGGTTGTCAGGGACTGGACTATCTCACAAAAGACTTTACTACATGCAAGGCTGTGGTCTGAACCACAAGGGGGGTTGGGGAGGGTGAGGGGCAGGCCAATACTCACGTCTCCTGCCTTTTTGCCCTTGTCAATGGCATCAGCCAGCACGTAGGAGCTGGACACACCATAGCTCAGCCACACCACCGCTGCCGGCACCAGGGAGCGAAAGGCCTCCCCGACCTCATTGGCATAACCTGGTGGAGAGGGGACCTTTAACTTCTGGGCTCATGGGTTGTTTCACAGGAGGCACTGGTTCTAATCTCAGTCTGCTAAGCAGTAGCTGAGCAACTGTAGACAAGTGATATCACCTCTCTGAGCCTCAGTTTCCTGGCCTACAAAATGGTGCCCGTGACTGCCCACCTCGATCCCAGCGTCTCTGTGAGAGAGCTGGGTAAAGTCACCGTTATCGTCACTTGCCTTCCCAGGCGGAGTTCTAGAAGCATCTGTGCTAACAGGGGAACAGGCAGCAAGAAAGCCTGAGCACGGGCGGCCAGGCTGACCGAGGACTCACCAAGCGTCAGGACTTTCTGTCTCTCTCTCATTCCACCCTTACAACTACCACCCGATGAGAGAGAGACCCTGTATGCCCCCTTTTCTGCGGAGGAGAAAACAGGCTCAGGGCCAGTGAAGAGCCAAGAAGGGAGTCCACGGCTCCGCCGCCAGGGTCCGGGCCTGCCGGGGAGGGCAGCCCACTCACCCCCTTCCTCTTCGCTGGGCCCACCAGAACTGTGTGACCTTGGGCGAGTCCCTAGCCCTCTCTGAGCCCGATTTCCAGCACAGGCTGAATGGGAACTAAGAATCTCCCACGTCCTCCAGGTCTCCGAACCGAATCTGGCAACCCCCGCTTCCCCAGCCAAGTGATGGTGGGAGTCAGGGTGCCGTGCTCCGCGTCCCGCGCTCACCCAGGTACCGAACCCACGTGTCCCGGAAAAGGTCGCGCTCGGACCCCCGCGGGGACGACTCTGACATGGCGCTTCCGCCTCGGCCCCAACACTTTAGCAGGTCCTGCGGCGCCGCCGCCTCGGCTTCCACCGGCGCGCTGATCCGCGGTGGCGGGACCGACCGTAAGTCCCAGACTGAAGGACAGGTCGTGCGATTCCCGCCAGCAGGGAGTGTCTGCAAATTCCCCCGCTCACCGAAGCCCCTCTCCCAAGCTTGGGGTTTTACAGATTAATTTTCTTTACCTTTTCTCTGGGGTTGAGCGGTTAGCGTGATCCTGGCCCAGGACTGACTGTATGTCGTTTTGGAGCCAAAGACACTGGGATTCAAATGCGGGATGTTACACTGCCTGTTTACACTTCATAGCGGTGCGACCTTCTGCAAGAGTCTACCTCACTGAGCCTCACTTCATTAATCTGTTAAATGGGGAACACGACCGCGTCCACTCCTGGGATGGTTGTGGGGATTAATTATAACAGTCATCATTTACTGAGTTTACTACTGGCCGGGCCGTCGGCTAGAGACTCAAACCGGATTACTTCCCGCTAACCTGGGCCCCCCATTTGGCAGATGAGGAAAGAGAGGCACAGAAAAAATGGAACACTTTTCCAGGCCATACAGCCGCTTAGTGGTGAATTTGGCATTTGAATCTAGGCAGTGTGGCTCGGGATCCCATACTCTTCAAGTGAGCTCAGTAAATGAGGCTGGGGAAGTGAAAGGTGAGCACCCCGGCGAGGTGGATGCTTGGACCCAACCCCTTCCCGACAGGTGCTGCGTTCATTTAGAGCTTCCTGGGATCTAACTGCATCAGTATGCCCACGGCCCAACACTCTTGACTTTGAAAGAATGAATGAAGCAAGGGAAACAGGGTTGGGGTACCAGATTTCAGGGAAATAAGCAGAACAGAATGAGGAGACTTGGGAGTTAGTGATTACTCGGGAGGAAATTCTCTCCCTGCTGGACCTCAGTTTACCCACGTGAACAATTAAGTGCACTTCACCAGGGCTCCGTGAATCCTTTGGAGAGATCAGCTGGCAAGCGGCAGCCAATAAAAACCGTCAGTCCTGGGTTCAAATCCCCGTTTTACCATCCATTAGCTGTTAAACAGATCTATAAAAGCTGAGTTGCCGATATTTACCGAGCGTTTGCTTGTACCGGGCTCTTTTCTAAGCCCTTTCCTTGAATCTTTGCAACAATCCAAGGCGGTGAACACAGGGTTGTTGCGTGGTATCCAGCAGACGGTCAAAAAAGAATTAGCTTTTATTATCATCAAATAAACATAGGGAAAATGAAGACCTTTGTCTCCCTACCGAGGGTCCCGTTTTCAGCTTTGGGGGGTCTTTGTCATTACATAAGACAGCCGGGTCAGCAGGAACCTCGCATGAAACTGGGCTTGATCCAAAGTGATCCCCACCCCTGAAACACCAGCAGTGCTGGTGCGGAATTAGAAGACGCTCCCTAACACCACGTGATCGTCGCTCCTCCACCTCCCTCCCTCTTTAGGGTCCACTGCAGGCGCTGCGCGCACTCGTCTGACCCGCGCCTCTGAGCGCGCAAAAAGCTCCCCGCGCACGCTGAGAAGCCCGGTGGGGCGGGGCCTCTGCCCTCACCTTGAAGGCGGCCAGGAACACCCCTTTATGCCCTTAGCAAAGATGGCGGAAGGCAGCCCACTGGATGGACCAATCAGGAAGTAAGTTGACCATTGGGCCCCAGTGGGAAAGCGCACGCTGAAGAGTAACGGATAGCTCCTGCGCATGCGCCCCACCTAGGGCGTGAAGATGCCGCGGGGTTCACGTAGTTTGTCGCTGAGAGGCAGCGAGAAGCGAGGCGGTGGGTATTGACTTCCACTCCCTGTGCACTGAATATTGCTTTATTCATTCGTTAATTTTCCCAGCAGAGCGTTGTAAACCAAAGTCGGGATGACCTCCTGGGGGGATATTGGCTGGGGCCCGCGTGGCCTCGGGCTCCTTCCCGTCAGTACCTGCACTGAACATTGCTTTATTCATTCGTTAATTTTCCCAGCAGAGCGTTGTAAACCAAAGTCGGGATGACCTCCTGGGGGAATACTGGCTGGGGCCCGTGTGGCCTCGGGCTCCTTCCCGGTAGTACCTGCCCTGCCAGTATTCCTGCTCCCTCGGCTTCACCAGACCATCTCCCGACTCTGGGCAGAGGCCTCTGAGGCAGAGAAGTTCCTGCGAGGGTCAAGCGCGGCTGCCTTCCCGTGTTCTGTGCAGCCCAGGGCCTGGCATTCGTTGGCAGGGCGGTGGGGTTGGGTTAAGTGCTGTGGGTAGTTGGGGTAGGGTCCATGCATGCCCTCCAGCATCTGGTCGCTGAGTGCCCCCATGGCAGCCCTGTTTGTCACTGTGGGCTGGGGGCCTGCAAGACTCTGTGGCTACCCCCAGTCCCTGGCTGCCACATACTGGCCGTGCCTTTGGCCCCTGCCCGGCAGCCTCCCCAGCAGCCTCCCCAGCAGGTACCAGGAACCCACTGTACCCAACTATGCCTCCCACAGAGGTGGGACTGCCAAGGCCTTGCTCACGTCAGTCAGGAAGCTGGTTGGCATGCACCGTGGGACACAGGGTGGGAAATATCCTTACTTTAGTTTTCTGTCTTAATCACACTTGCCATTTTTTGTGTGGGGTGCTCAAGTGGAGAGAGAGTTACTTGATGAGAGGCTAGCAGCACTGAAAAGTGGGTGGGAGCGTCAGGACTCCCACCCCCAGCCTCACTGGCCCATCATAGAGCTGGGATTCCTGGAGGTGATTTCCCTGTGCTTTGTTTGCATTTGAGAACAGTGGCTGGGTACACATCTTGGGAAGCTGAATTACTGACAAATCAGAAATTAAAGAGACAGCCAGTGGGTCGGAGTTGCTGAGGTTTTCAAGGTGAGGGAGAGGCCTCCCTGTCTACCCAAGTAGAAAGATCTATGCTGGCTTGGGCCACCTCCTGAATCCTCTGGGAAAAGTAAAAAAGATTCCAGCCCCAGCAACATAAAGTTAAGAAGGGCCTCTGACCCCCGCCATAACTCTAGCAACTGGCTACCTTGCTACTACTCATTATGATCCAGACGTACATTTTCACTTAGGAGCAAGTTCCTCCCCTGCATCCAGCTTCCCTGAAGTTAGGGTTCAGTCTCTCTTCTTTTTTCTAATTTCCCTGCTGCCACCCCATGTGGCAGTCTCAGCTGTCACTGGACAGGTAAAGTTAGCACAGCTTATAGGACAGATAGATCCTATCATGGTGCCCCGCCCCTGGGGATTCCTTAGTGATCTGAAAGGCAAGGAGACCCACACCTGTACTCTCTCTCTTCCTAATTCTGAAATGAAAACTCCCCAGCCCCAGCCCAGGGTCTTTCTTGTAGCCCAGTTTCTTTGGGCATCAGGGTGCTGGGAAAGTGACTGCTACAAGGGATGGAAACTGATAGGGAGACCCTGAGGGAGCCAGGTCTGCTGTGGGAAGAGGCGTTACTTTGGGGTGACTGCCCCCAGCTGTTGCAGCTTCTCTTCAGAGGCTTTGTCTGGAAGCAGGACCTCCACAGTGTAGCTGACCTTCTTGGCATGAATGAAGCTGTAGGTGTTGTCAAACCGCAGGACATCTGAGGGGAGGCAGAAAACCAGATATTCAGGCAACTCTGACAAAGGGCTTTTCATTGACTGAGCAAGGCATTGTGGTAGGTAATAAGGGTGAAGGTGGCCTAAGCACTGGTTCTTCACTTTTTGAAACAGTCTAGCTGTTTGACAAGATGTTCACAGAGAGAAGAAAAATACAAGCCAGAACATGCCAAGAGCTAGATGAGTAAGAGAGACCACCACATCTGCAACAGCCTGGATGGAGAGGGCCCTTTAGATTGAAGTAATGTGAAAGATGATTTTTTAGAGGAGTGAGAGCTTGTCCTGGCCTTGAGAGGGGGGAGCAGAATTAGCAGCAACAGTTTTTATAATAGTACTAGTCATGGTAACAATGGTTATGTGTCTCTGCACTGCATTGGTAATCTATACATGTTATTTGAGATATATATATATATATATATATATATATATATATATATATATAGCTATTCCTCAAAATAATTATTGAGTTCAGCATTAGTCCTGCTTTATAATATAAAAAGGAGATCACTAATTGTAGATTAATGATACCAAAATAAATTATTAAAAAAAAAAGGAGATCACTGTGTCATACAGTGAGGAAGTGATGATGGAGCTGGAATTTCCCTCTGATCCAATTTGCTGTCTGACTTGGGCTCTGGAAAGCCTGGCCCTATTCTGTTTCTGATAAAAAGTAAAATGTGCAAAATTTTTGAACCAGGAATTTATCTCACAGAAAGATAAATGGACAAAGGTGCTCATTTACACCCCTGTTTATAATAATAAAAGATTGGGAAAACTCAAAGGTTCAAAGGAGAATTGCTTAAAAAGTTTATATTGCAATACATATGATGAAATACTGTTCTGATAAAAAAAAAAGAAAGAGCTTTCTCCTCAGGATTGGGTAAATTGTCTACTATATGGCCTCAGGCCAAAAAAGCAAGTTGCAGAACAGTATGTTAATAGTTTGTAATGTTTCTGTTTATATGTATAATTATTTTTGGCTTTGCTACTTGGCCTACCTACTCTCCCAAGTTCTCTTTGATGATATTACTCAGGTGCTTGTCCTGAAGGGAAGAACATTCCCTCAAATCCTGTGACAAAAGTTTTACAATTTCAAAAATTCCTTCAAACATACACTGAATAACAGATAAAATTTCTGTGAATGTATATGTGTGTGTACATGTCCTGTATATTTTGGAATGGTTGGAAATGGCTTCTAAATGGATGAAAAATATCTGATAGGATAATGAACAAAACCTGTTAGCAGTGGTGTCCTCTGGGGAGGGAAAATGGGCGTGCTGTTGGCAGAGGTGGCTTCCAGCCTTGGCCAAGGGACAGGCTGCCTTTAACCTAACCGTTCTCTCTTTGAGAAGTTGTTCCATTTCAGTCAACACCCCTTCAAGAGAATGGAGTGTGAAAACACTAGCCCCTCCCCTTCTCTACCATGGGATTCTCTCTTTTCCCAGCAAAAAAACCTCCCCAAAAAAACAAAAACAAAAAAAACTTCTGTATTTAATCCTGAGACTTAACAATTCCCCTGGATAAAATGTATAGTTAGTTTAGACCAATGGTAGAAACACCATCCACCCTTTCTTCAGGGTGCAAAGTATTAGTCACTGATTTTCTCTCTGCACCAGAAGTCTCTCAGGATCAACAGTCCCTCTGGAAAGAGGGTAGCTTCTCTGCCCTGGATGACAGCCTTAGCAACCAGAGACAGTCATGCTGGAGGAGAAGTCTTTGAGCTACGTGAACCAAGCTGGCTCTGGCTAGCATTATAATCTGCTCTCAGAAACAAGAAAGCTGTTCTGAGGCCTAGGCCCAAGGGAAGTGGAGGTCATGAAGTGCATGGTTCATTGTAACACTTAATCATGTACTCACAGACACACAGAGCCCCCAGAGATCTTCCAGGCTAGGGCTCCTTAACTTTTGTTGGGGTACCGAACCCCTTGAGAATCTGATGAAAGTACCCAATTTCAGATTCCCCGAAGGCCACTATGGGCCCGCTGGGGCAGCGGTTCACAGTGGGAAAGGTACCATTCTGAAGAAGGGGGTGTAATCACGTCCTTTCATTTATGTATTAAGGAAGATAGATATTCTAAATTAGCTTCTTTTTATTTATTCAGGTAGGAGATTATGTTGATTTTTTAATTATATATGTGTAGGCAGATTATATTTGAATTTCATTTCCAAATAGTAAAGGGGAAGTTAAACACTATCCGTTATGAGAGGGAGGTATTGGTCTTTCAGGTGTGTAATCACTGTTCTGGGAGTCCGTGAACACCCAGATTTAGGTCTGCCATAGCCTGCTCCCCTCATTTCAAGGAGATGGAAAGCGAAACCTAATACTCAGAGATGCCTGCTTGAAACTCTGTGAGAGTCAGTGGCAGAGTCGGACTCAGGACCCAGGCCTCCCGGTACCGGCTGGGCTCTTGGTCCCCAGTCCTGGCTGGCAGTACTGTTTAACCTTTGTACAGTGTTTCAGGTCTTCTAAACCACATTATGCACTCCTGACAGACAAAGTCCAGATCTTTTCTCCTGCATCTCTTCCTTTCCTAGTAGAGTATTCTACACTCAGGCCCTCGAGAAATATTAGTGGAGAGAAAAAAAAAAAACTGAAATCAATTCAGATTTTGTTTTTCCTCCTCAGTAACTGAGGACCCTTGGGTAAGGACCAGAGCAGCCTGGGGAGGTTAATGTGCTCTTGCCATGGGAGGCTGGCACAGGTTTAAGTTCTCCAATGCCCGATTATGCTCTGTGTTGCTGGGGGTCGCCTGGACCTCCAAGGGCACTGCCCTCTCACAGGTGAGCTTGTAACCTAACACTGGGTTCCCCTGGGCTCAGGTCTACTCTGAGCCACGGCCCCAGCCAACAGCAGATCCCACCTCACTGTCTTTACACTGTGAAAGGGGCAGGGACGCTGTGGCCTGCCTCTGCTCATCCTGGGCATGGGCAACAAGCAGCTTCCAGTCAAGCCCTGCTGGCAGGTAAATGGTCCATCTGGAATGTACCCAAGAAGAGCTAAAATAAATTTTGAATTTGCAGACCTAAGCCTGATTATGTTAAACGACTTACGGTCCTTTCTCAGGCTGTCTTTTCAGATACTAGAGAGGGGTAATGGGCAATGCTGGAAAGTGGGCTGAGCTCTCGTTACTGGCTGTGTGATGATCTTGGATAAATTACTTCCCTGGTCTGGAACTCCACCCTTCCCTGTCGCATCAGAGGCAGGTCTGATCATCTCTGGCAAAGTCTATGGCCAAGAGATCCTGAACCAGGACTCTAGGGTTCTCTCTTACGCCTTCTCTCTTCTGGTGTCTACACAAGCTCCTCTGTGGGAGAGAAAACATCCCTTCTCTACCCCTCAGCAGCCCTGTCCATTCAAAAAAGAATTCAAGCTTATGTGTACGAAATGCCCTGTGCTCTGTGGATGACAGTATATGCCTTTCCCCCCAGGATCTGGCTGCTCACTAACAAGCATACTTTCTTCCTGAGGGAGCCATACCACAGAGCATCTGTGAGGAGGGGGCGGTAGGAGACTGGAGGGGGATGACACAGAATCCGAGGTTGGAGTGATGGTGTGGACAAGTGCGGAGGCCAGGGCATCTGGGGTGCTAGTTCAGATCTGGCAGTGCTGCTATGATAAGGAGCACAGGACTTCTCCCATCTCCCCGGATGGCCCTTCCCCACCCCCGGTTTTGCCCTAATAGTAATAATAATGGTGGCTACAGTGTAGTGAGTGCTTGCTCTATGGCAAGCATTGTGCTAAGTGCTATACACACCTTATCACATTTAATCATGGGTCCTTGTGAGATAAAGAATTTGATCCCCATTGTAGCAATCAGGAAACTGAAGCTTAGGGAGGCTAAGTCACTTGCCTAAGATCTAGTCAGAAGTCAAATCCAGCTCAGCTCGGTGATAAAGCCCTTGCTTTCACTGAATTTCTGCCCCTGGTCCACTGGCTGACAGAAAGGAAACAGGAGGTTTGATGGGTCTGTGTGTGTGTGTGTGATTTTTCTGCTCATTAATATAGTACAGGTCATTGTAAAATAAATTGTATTTGCAGAACTAGTGTAAAAAATGAAAGCCTCTATAAGCTTCCTACCCTCTTAGAGATAACTGCCATTAGAGTTAGTGTAGATTCCCCAGAACTCTTATGTACACACTTTCAATCAGAGTGAACGTATACCATAGGGTATGTCTTATACTCTATTTTTTAACATTATCAGACACTTTACATGTCAATTTATTCCCTTTAGTGGGTGTGTTGTGTTCCATTTTATGGGTGGACCATTAGATCTTATTAAGGCCATTTAGTTTACTGACAGTTTTCCAGACTGCTAGGAGCACCCTCGTACCTATATTTTGTGTCTTTGTGTAAATGCTTTGCAGGATAAATTTCCAGAAGTAGAACTGCTGAGTCAAAGGGAATTTTCATGGATGTTGCAAAGTTGCGTGAGTTTAAACACCTATTCAAATGCTTATTTGCCCTTCTTATTCCTGGGGGGGGGGTGAACTTCCGGTTCACATTTTGTGCCTTTTTGATCAGCCTGAAGGTGAGTGAAGCTCAGGCGGTCAAGGCTAGACCTCTCAGCGCTCTGCTCACCCTGTGGCCCCTCTTCCCATCCAGCCAGGTCAGCCTCTCTGATGTCAGGAGGAAGGAGTGTCCCCAAGAAACATCTGGTCACAGTCACAGATCCAGTTAGACCTGGCCCAGAGAGGAGATGTTCTGAACCCCTGTGATCACCTAGTGTCATGACTCACCTCTACCTGGGAGTATCAGGTCAGAGTCCTACTCTGCTGTTAACCAGCTGGGTCACCTTGAGCAAGTCATTTCACCTCTCCAGGCCTAGGTCACCTCATCTATGCAAGGAGAGGGTTGAACTGATGGCGTCTCCTTCTGGTTCTAACAGTGGGAGCCTAAATCCATGGAGAAAGAAGGACCTAGCGGGTAGGCAGCTGGGGCAGGGGCTTCAAGCCAAGAAAGAGATACTTACAGATGCCAGGATCGCTGCAGGTGAGGGTCCCGTCCTCAGGGACCAGGTGGGCATTGTACCTCTGGTTGGCCAGCACCTCCGTCATCTCCCCCGCCCGCTGCCGCTCCCCCACCTTGGTCTTCAGGAAAATCCCAAAACCGATGTCCGAACTATCTGACATGAACTGCCACCTGCAGGGGACATCCATCCATTTAGACATGGTTCCATCTGTGGGAGCCCTCTCTGGGGTCCTGCCACCAGGGCTTCTCCCACACCAGCCCACCCACCAGCACCTAGGGTTGAAAGGCTCAGAAGGGTCCAGACCCTACCTGAGGACACAGCCAGGAAAAAGGATCTCATACTCCATTTGGTGGGATGAGCCACGGGAAATCTGCACGCTGTGCTCATACTGCTGTTTCACCTGGTCTCGCACATAGTACTTCTTGGGGATGTCACCCCCATAGTTGATCTAAAAGCAGAGAATGCAGTGAATGAGCTGGAATATTCATTTGAACCAGGCTCCCCTGGTCACCTCCAGCCCCTGGTGGCCCATACCTTGGATCTGCACTTGGGGTTTCCATCGGGATCAGTCATGGTGCCCCCATACTCCACAGGCATTTGGTCAGGGTTCACGTATTTCAGTAAAACCTCCTTCCAGTTTCCTGGCAAGGGAGGGATGGAAAGAGAAAGAAGGGTCGCTACTAGGCAAGATTTCATCACAGCCCTGGCGGTCTATACAAAAGAGGCAAGAAAAAAACACATCTACCCCGCACACAAAACACAGGCATTAGGAGTACATGATTGTGCACACAGGTTCAGGGGGACGCATCACCCAGGGGACTGCCCTGGCCTGGACCAGGAATCGGGACCTGGGGTTCTGTCCCCAGTGCTCTGGCCAGCTGAGCAACCATAGGCAAACCACTTCATTCTGAATCTAGTTCCTTCGGCTCCGCACAGTTATGGTGGGAGTGAAGCAAACTAAGTACGTGAGATAGTATTAGAGACCGTAAAGTGCTCCGCCCACGGGAGAGTGGATTATCACTCCCAAGAAGGTGATACAGACGGTGGAAATGCAAACAGGAGAGAACAAAAAAAGGAAGGGCTTTCCTGCCGAGGGAACAGCATGCACAACAGGCAGGAGGGCCTGAATCAACATGATGTGACCTGGTTAGACTGAACTCTGTGAGGACACTAGTGTCATGTCCCCCACTTTTGCCAACACATAATTATGCTCAGTCGGGACTTACTGAATACATCCCTGCAGAGTGACCCCTTAAATGGGTCCCCTTGGCTTTACCCAGGCACGATTTCATTTCTGCTCCAGTTTTTTAGGCTGTTCAGCTGCTTAAAATGAGGCTGTTTGGCTCATTTTTTTTTTTTAACCAAGCCTTTTCCTTATAGGAAAGTTTGGTGCAACCAATGCTGAGAACCACTTCTCCACCATTCCAAATTCCTACACCAATTCTCCGCCAAGTACAATATTTTGATACTGGAAGCCTTTCTGTGCTGACCATATATAGGCATATGTCTATATGACCATCTACAGGTCATGCAGTACAACCCAGTGTGCTCTGCTGTCCGTACCGGCTGGAAGCCCACTGAAGACTGTCCAGGGTCTCCCAGCCCTCCGATTTCCTGAGGCCCAAGACCACGCAACTCCTGGAACATAGTGTCTATGGTCTCGGGGTGATTTTATCTGTGCTGCTAAGCTCCAGTGGCCAGCCCAGCATGAATTTCTTCCCTCCTCTGTTGAAGATCCTGTTCCTTCTTAGCCCTAGGCAGGTTTGGTTGAAAGCATTTCAGGTGTGGGTGGGGGAAACAGACAGACTGAACCTCCTCCACAGCTCTGCTGCCAGGAAACCTGTTTCATGCTTGTGGTGGGCGGTAGCAGCTGAAAAGCCAAAAAGTCATCAAAGCCTTTTGCTCAGATGTTGTGTTTCTTCCCCCAGCTCAGCTGGAGAGTTGGAATGAGGAGGATTCTTCCCATCTTACAGAAAGAGCAGCTGAGGCAAGAAGCAGAAGCTCTTCTCTGCCGGAGCTAGAACTAGAACCCAGAAGGCCTGTTTTTTTCCAGCTGCTTTACTCCATTCTCAGGGCTCATTAGCACACATTTGGAAAATCTCTGCTTTCAACGGGTTGCCTCAAGGTGAACATTCAGACCCCTTCAGAATCACTGTCACCCCCCAAATTCAACTCCATAGGTGGCATCAAGCCTTCCATGAGCCAGTCTCAACCCACCTTTCTAGCCTTTTCTCCCACCACTCCACTTAATGCTCCAGAAAAACGACTCCACACTGTCTCTGGCTGGCTTGACGCCTGTGCATCTTCCTTGCTGGCTTCCCTGCATAGCCAGTCCCTGTCAGTCTGCTTCCCGGCTACCCTCATCAACCACTTCCCATCCTCCCAGGCAGCCTCCTCTTTCTCTGCCTGCCCCTGAGCTTAGATCTTCCCCAGGATTCAGCCTCTGTTCCTCTGTAGGGGGTCTTATCTACTCCTTTGTAGTGCCCCCTGGCCCTGGGATCCTTTGCTTCTCTCCCCACTGAGAGCTGAGGACACCAGGGCCCTGGGTCACCTGTTCATCTTTCCTGACCTTTACCCTGCATTTGGGAGCCATCGGCTTTGTCCCAGGCTGAGCAGGACCGTCCTGGAATCCAGGGTAGTCCTGCTTTTTGAGGTTCAGGCCCTGCTAGCAGGCTAAACTCAGGGGTAGGGATCCACTCCCACCCTGTATCCTGACCTCTAGGGCAGAACCTGTCATGCAGTAAGTGTTTAGTTAACATTGTAACTCCAGCGTTACAAACTATTTTAGCTACTTCTCATATTAGATAACTCTCAGATCTCCAGACTGGAGTTCTCCTAAGCTTTAGGTTCAAGTATCCCCAACATCTATGTATCTCACAGACCCTTCAAACTCAGCTTCAGGCTTATTCTTCCGGTTGTATTCCCTGAACTAATTGCATCAGAGTGACTGCAGTCACTCATGCCGGACACCGGGAAGTCATTCTAGATTTCTGTTCCTCCCTTCCTCTATGCAGCCAATTGAGTTCTGCTGCTTTGCCTCCTAAATAAATCTCAAATCCAACCTCTCCTTTCTGTGCCTACAGAAACTGCCCTGGCTCTGCCTTGCAACACCTCTTGCATGGACCATGGCCCAGCACCCAAACTTCACACTCTTGTCAGTCCAATGTTATCTCAGTGTAAAATCTGACTGTGGGACTCCCCTGCTCAGAACTCCTCTCTGGTTCCCAGTGGCCTGTAGAGTCCTGTCCCAGCTTCTCAGCATGGTGCCCTGGTCCCTCTCTTGCCTCACCTCGTACCACACCCTGCCGTGCACTCCATAACCGCCTGTGCCCTGGCGTAAGAGGTCTTTGCTCAGTGCAGTTCTTTCCCCCCAGAAGTTTCCTGCTTTGCTTCATCTGGCTGCCTCTTACTCCGTAGCACTCAGCAGAGGTTGGCATCACGTCCTCCCTAGGTCAGGTATTCCCGTGTACTTTTTCATTTCCCTCTGTACATTTAGCACACCATGCTGACATACATCTATTTGCGTCTCCTTCCCCCAGAGGCAGGGAGCTCTTCAAGGGGCTCTGCTGTAGGCATCCCGGTAGGCTTGGCACCCAGTACAGGGCCTGGTGAGTGCTCATCAAAGGAAGCCACCCTCAGTGGTCCCCAGCGGAAAGCACCCTCTGCTCCTGTGACTTCCGTGGCCCTTTGCTATGTTGTTTCCAGTACCTCTTCTGGTTTGTACCATTGCCTTCTCTCTAGAGGTCTTCTCCCCTGTTACGCTGTAAGCACCCCGAGGGTAGGGACTGGCCTTTCATTCCTCTTGGAATCCACAGTGTTGAGCGCAGTACGCTCTTTTAGAGTGTCTGAGAGACGGAGTTCTGATGAAAGCAGACTGGAAGCCCGTTGCCCTGCCCCTGCCCCAGCTTGCTCCCGGATCCCACCGCTACCAAACCAGCAGGGGGAGCCTGCGCCCTGGCGGCTCGCGCCGCACCTCCAAAGCCATCCTCGATAAAGGCACAGACCATCCTGTGGAGTTGGGAAGAGTCCGCGCCACTCACCTCCCAGGACCATGATCTTCTTACGAGTGTCTTCACTCAGGAAGGGCTTTACAAGGTTGTAGGCCACTGGAAACAGCTTAGGGGCTGGAACAGAGACGGGCGACACGAGGTGGGATGCAGGGCCCGCTGTCCCTCAGAGTCCCCCACAGCCCCCGTGTCAGGCCACCTGTGCCCTAGTGCAGCCCACAGGCAGCCCAGGGTGCGAGGTTCAGCAAGGGCACCGCTTTGGGTCCCAGCCTCCCCCTCCGTATGGTGGGCAGTCTTCTGCCCCACAGCAGCGTGGCTTGAAGGAGGTAATACTAAAAGCTTTGTGAATTGCAAAGTGGTCTGTGCTTGTCAGGGGTCCTTGGATTCTCTCCTGAACCAGTCCCAGTAACATTCTAGGCTCCTCTCTCCCATTTGGCTTCATCACAGGCAGTTCCCAGCTTACCTTTAACAATAAAAAGACGCTTCAGTGTTTCAGGATAATTTTCCTCAAACATGCAGAGAAACTGTGGAAACAAAAATCACTGAGTCCAGCAGGCTCAGACCTCTGGAGCAGAGAGGCCGGCCCTGCCTCCTCCAGGCTAGACTCTGTCGCCTCACCTCACCACCCACAGGCCATCCTAGCAGAGGGCCCACTCCCCGATCTCTTCCCCTCCCACCCCACCTCCCCAGCGCTGCCCCTCACCTCGCCATAGGCCTCCACTGCAGGCTTCCAGAGATGCTTGAGGCCAAGCCCCTCACAGTCATAAATCAGGGTGACAGTTTCCACCCTCTTCCCCATCTGCAGGGGACAGAGGAGCACAAAGTCCCATCAGGCTGCCCTGCGGGCAGAAGCCCACCCCAGTTCAGGGCAAACGCTGGTCTGGTTCCATGCCTGTATGGCAAACACAGCTAGGCAGGGCTGGACCCAGGGTTTTCCAAATAGACATCATCACGCCAGGCCAGAATCATGGCCTAGGCAAGTCACTCTTGTTCTCATGTTCTCATCCAGTGAACAACTGAGTGGATCCAGATTACACCTGACGTCCCCTTGTGGGGCCACTTATTTCATATGCAGGCACACACGTTCTCTGTCCAACCTAAGCCCTGATGGGTGCATCCCCATCTAAGGCTGGTCTGTGTCCCCAGCCTGCAGGGTCTCTGTGGGCTAGGCGCTCAGTGAATGCTTGTGGATGACAGAGTTGAAATGTTCCCTAAGTCACCATCATTTCACTACTGCTAAAGAGGAAGGAAGGAGAGATCACAGGGCAGCTCTTCAGTCTTTTTCTCAGTAAGGGAATCAGCTTTCCCTACCTTTCTTTGAGTATAGAGTTAGAGAGGCACAGAATCGGAGCCATTTACACCAGCAGGACCCAAACACTTGCCCAACTGTCCCTCGCAGCTGTATGTCCCTCTGTGGCTTTGATCACCCAAGGATAGGGTGGTCCGGGACAAAGATCTCACTGATGCCCAATGAATGAGAAAAATAATGATAATGTAGTAGGCCCTTTAGGAAACTAAATTTATTCCAGTTAAAGGACTGCCTTTTATTATGAGATTATGCCATTCCAATCATTTTGGTGGTTAATTATGACAATAATAGCTGGTAAAATTTTTAAGTCCTTACTTGGAAAAATAAAAATTTGGCAAGACATGACAGTCCCTAAAACGCTGGAATTCTACTGTTCTATGAAATCCAAGCATCTGGGCCTCAGCCTTGAAGCTGTGCTTAAATCCCTGTGTGACCTGCCTGCTTCTCCTTGAACACCTCTCCTGGGACTGACTCATTCTGCCCCGTGCTAGTCGCTCACCTTCTCGGTCTGGCGGGCACACTCCTGCAGTAGCAGCTCACAGTCCCGCATCTTGGTCTTGAGCAAGTCCTGTTTGGTGGCTGAGAGGAGCAGGCCTTTGGCATCCAGAGGGCCAATGACATCGTACCAGATGGGGCAGCCATCCAGGTCGTAGCCACACAGGCCCCCTGACAGGTACTGTTGGATCACCTGGGCAAAGACAGGGGAGACCCCTGGTCAGCGGGCCCAGGGTGGCCATACTCTCCCTGAATCCCAGGGTCTTCCTATGGGTTCATCAGTCTCTTCCTCTACTGCCTTCCCCTAGGTGCCATGCAAACCCATCCGAGGAACCATCAGGGCTCACTTGGCATTGCCAGGCCTCCCGTCTGAGGGTCCCGGTCTGACAGACCAGGACAGAGACTGTGGGTCTACTAGACCTCCCATAGGAGTGGGGAGGGACCACTTGTCCTCACCTCTGGAGGCTGCCAGCTCATGATGTTGTCAATGTCCTTTTGCTTTCGGAACTCCACGTGCTGCAAACACACAAGCAGGGCTTCAGAAACACGGGGGCAGGTTACCCCTTCATAGGCATCTAACAGTAGTGGACACCTGAACAGACCACTAGACCATAAGTAAGTCACGAGAGGCAACCGTGGAAAAGAAGGCATTGTTTTAGACATCTGGGCAGAACAGATTATAATTCTTGGCTGGCCCAGAACTGTGAGAGTTCTGTTTCTAGGGAAGGGATAAGCAAGAGTGGTCAGCTAATACTCAGACATGTCACCCCAGCCAAAGGCTGTGATTGGGTGAGCAGGGGTGGGGGCAAAAGAAGTCCAAGTACAGCGTGATTCTGATGGGCAGGCATGGAGGCAACAGTGGGTCTGGAGCCAAAAGGCTCTCACCTTCCGCAGCATGGCCTCGGACTTCTGCAGGTCGAAGCTTCTTGCTGTAACGGAAACACGGCCAAGGTTAGGCCTAGCATCCTAGCACAGTGTTTTTTCCCTGTTCCCATTTGAACCAGCTCCTCTCCATCATCCCTCAGCTGACTCTCAGATCACCCCACATGCAGAGGCGAATATGAGGACTTTCACTAAGGGCTTCTGGAGCACCACAGTCCCTGAAGCAAATCAAGGTTCAGGGCAGGTGGGGGCAGCATTGCAACTTCAGGGTCAAAAGAGTTTTACCCTAATGGATGCAACCAGGTGAAGGATCTTATCTCCTTTCAGGAGAGGTGAACCGTGGACCCCCTTATCATTTAACTTTCTCTCTTACACAAAGTCCATCCCCTCCACAGTCTAACAGCCAGTCCTAAGAACTGGACCCACAGTTCAAAGATGAATAAAGCTGCTGCACAATTTGGGGTGGAGCTGGCAGAACATCCCAGAAAGACAGAAGGGCTGATGCACCTCCGGTCAACCTTGCCATGTCCTCAAAGGACCCATGCATTTCCTAATGGGACACAGAGGGCCCTCCTCCCAGGGTTCCTGAAAAGTTTCACCTGGGCCAACTGTATTTCATGCACCAACCACAACAAATTGCCCTGCTCAAACTTGAACACAAAGACCTCACTGTCTGCCCCTCCCCAGACACCTGCTCCCAGATTGTCTGAGCTGCCATTTGCACCCAGTCCTCCCTGTTTTAGTGAGTGGAGATCCACCCCAGAGACACTCAGGAGGGCCACCTCCTCAGTCACATGACAACCTTTCCAGTGCTGGCAAAATTCTGTGCTGCCTGTCAGACCTGAGTTCCCCCACCACCATGCTGCCTGTCCGCGAATCCCTTAACCATCCCTTACCGCTTCGTTTCACGCCCACCCAAGTACTGCCCTCTGAATGTCTTCCAGTTTGCCAGGCCGCCCTTACAGAGTACTGTCCAGAGCTGAGCTCAGCCCCAGGTATTGTCTACACTTCACCAAAAGTCTAAGAACTTTCTTGGCAATGGTCACACTCTTAACTCAGATGGAGCTTACAGTCACCTGAAACCCCCAAAGCCTTTTTAGCCATACTCCTGCTAGGCCTCCATCCCATTTCTTGTGAGGTAGTTTTCTGGATCCATCCCTATCAAATTTCATCTTGTTACAGTCAGCTTCATTTCATCCTTTGAAGAGTTTTTGAGATCGAGATTCTGATCAATTTTGCCATCTGACCTATGAACTGTCCCTCCCAGCTGTATGTCCCTCTGCGGATTTGATAGACAAATATATCTGCTGACAGCACAGGAACCTGGGCCAGATCCGCTGCCCTCTGGACTGTTACTGGTCCCTTAATCACTGCTCTCTGGGAGTGGCTGAGCGTATTCCCTGACTCTGCTGTCACAAAATCCAGGCCACTCTCCTGGGCCTGAAGGGTGCGTCAAGAGATTTGACCAATGCCACGCCCATCACTGGTGCTGGACGCATCTGCAGAACTGAACAGCGTTCACTCTCGGTTAATTCCACCGTGGCAGCAGGGGGAAGCTTTTAGAGGAATGTAATCTAGGTTTGCATCTCAGTCCTTCTGCCTTCTCCCTGTTTGACCTTAGACAAGATACTGCACACCTTTGACCAAATCATCTAATAAGCTAGAAACACTTGGAAGATGCTGTCATGATGTGGGAGCCCA
Source organism: Phataginus tricuspis (assembly GCA_029783875.1). Lineage (NCBI taxonomy): Eukaryota > Metazoa > Chordata > Mammalia > Pholidota > Manidae > Phataginus > Phataginus tricuspis. The sequence continues at coordinate 6,286,445 of JAQQAC010011420.1, forward strand.
ACTGGACCAGGAAAAGTGGGAATCCTCTGTAGGAGGGACACCGCCCCCACCCCACTGTGTGGAGAGCCCTTATCTTCCAGGGAACAGGAGTGCTGGTGAACTGTGAGCCCCCTTATCTCGGGGAGGCTAGTTATCCCATATCTGCCAGGGTCCAACATCCAGGATCTCTGACAGCCAACTCAAGTTGCCACTTGCCACTAGCAGTACCTGGCCTGGCACCTCCCCAGGCCTGCTGAGTCAGGCCTCACCAGGGTGCCTGTTGCCCTGGTCAGGGGAACTCAAAGCGTGGCTGAGGGTGCTGCCAGAAAAGCCAGCCTAGGAGTAGCTATCCTGCGTTCTTCTTTGATCACCTCCTAGTCCTGGAAAATGGAGACTCAGACCTGCTCTGTCCTCCTTACAGGGTCCCCACCACCCCCTTGTTAGCACCTTGCCATCTGACCCTCCTTGCCGGGGTGCCCAGAGCTCGGCCCCAGTCACGGGTAGGCAGTGGAGAGCTGTGTGCCTGCTCTCAGGGCCTGGCAGCCAGCAGAACACAGACCACAGGGGGAGAAGAGAGAAAGAGCAGAGCCCTGAGCTCACACCTAGGCCCCAGAAAGACCTTCTGCTGGCGTGTGCCTTGCAAATGGTTCCTTTAGAATTAAAGGGAGAAAGAGTGAAAGGTTCTTAAAGAAAGAAAAAGGCAACAAAAACCCTAATTGAAATGCAGAGTAGAGTCTGAGCAGGCCTGAGCTCCTTCCCAGGGAATGTGAGGCACAAATAAAGCGCAGAGGAGATATTCCCTCTGAAGAGGCAGAGCTTGGCTTCAGGGAGCAGCTGTGGCTTACTGGAGAGGCTACTGGCCTGGGAATCTGGGGCCCTAGGTTTCTGCCCTGATTCTGCTTCACATTAGCTGTGTGCCTTTGGGCAAGTGCCCTCCCCTCTCTGAGCCTCAGTTTTCTCATTTGGCAAATGAGGATGACCACACACTTTGACAGTTCTTACTTAAAAAAGAGGGGTGATCCCAGGACTGGGGAGTTGGGGGTGCCTAGGAAACCAGCTGCCAGGGCCCCAGGCTGGCCTCTTAAGAGAAAAGAGAGCATGTTGCTGTTCCACAGCTTTCAGAACCTGCATGTCTCCAACTGACAGCAGCTCAGTAGTGGTCTGATCAGCTTGCAGCTGCCCCTTTAAGGCAGCGCAGTCTTCCCACGCTGCCCACCCGCGGCCCTTGCCTGTTTCTAGCTGCTGCTCTTCAGCAAATGCTGGGCCGAAATATCTTCCAGCCCTGGACTGACTCCACTGCCACCCTCACACTGCCCCTCCACTCTCTCCGTGTGGGCCGAGGGGAGGCAGGGGAAGGTTCACAGCTCTTTTGGAGAAAAAGGCAAGTGGCACTTGCAGAGGCACACAGGGCCCCATGTGGCTCCCACCTGCTCTGGGGTGCCTGTTAGCAGCTCCTCAGAGCATGCCAGCTCTACTCAACTTCTAGATGGAAAAAGAAAATACATCTCCTCACCTTTCCAGAACTCCTAGGGTATGTATGTCCTGCCTGGTCTATAAATAAATAATGGAGCATGACTTGTACTTTAATATTTTGTGCTGTGACTCTACATCACAACTTAATCTCTTGCTAATCTAACATGGGGGAATTTTCTGTATTATTTCTCTGTCTGGTAATAAAGTTTCTATAAAGAAAAAGAAAGTGGGTCACAAGAACCAGAGAGGGTGGCATGTGACTTGAATCAAGGAGATAAGAGGGAAAATGTAAAGATTTCAGGAGTTGGGGCATAGGGTTGAGTTTGACCCTGATGCTGGTAGAAACATACACGTTTCATCACTACGTGCAGGCCTCTGTCGTGTCGCATCTTGCAGTAGGCAAGGCATCCTGTCTCGTCCTGCTCTCCCAGAGAGAAGCCCAGGGCAGATGTTTGCCCTCGGCCCAGGTACCAGAGCCAGGCCAGGGCTGAGCTGCAACTAGAACCTGGGGCTTTGAAGCCTGGTGGTGGCTTGCGAGGAGTCTTGTCAACCTAGGTCAGGCTGAGCCCCCCATGTTCGCCATGAGCTCTGCCCCTCATTCAAGCTGGCAGCAGGTGGTCTGCATCCCAACAGGCCACAGAGGGGGCCCGCCTCTCCCAGGGGCCAAGACTATGGTTCTAAACTTGGGTCTGCCTTCTACCTCTCATATGGCTGGGCCCTTTTTCGGCTTTTCTTCAACCTGTTTCCCCAAGTCCATCCGCAGAGTGGATTATCAACTGCATGGAAAGGGCACCGGGTTGGGAATCAGCCCACTGGGGCTGTAGTCCTCTCTGCCTACAGCTCAAGCACTGTGACTTGGGGCAGGCACTTCACCTCTCTCAGCCTCAGCATCACCCGTTATCTGTCCAGCAGGAGGGCTGAGGTTATGTGATCAGCAAGGATCCTTCTGGTTCTAAAGGTTGAATCCTCCAGAGTCTCAGATTGCCAGGGGCAGCGTTCCCAAGGGTGCTATTCCGTTACCCAGAACAAGCTCCTGCCCCAGCCTCCCGCAGCCCATCTTCCCTCACCTCGGAGCCAGCGCAGGAGGAAATAGTCATCTGGATTCGGCAGGGTGGGCAGCACATCCTGGAGATTCTCCCGGAACTGTAGGGGGAGGCACCTGGGTGAGAGGTAGTTCCCACCCTGATCTCCCTCTGCCAGGGACTCTCTGTAGGAGTTTGGAGTTTGGCCGAACCCATCTTCAACAAAGAGTCAACTCTGCAGACACTGGCTGAGCCCTTGAGCTGCATGGGGCACTCTGTCGTTGGCCGGCAGCAGGGAGGAGGTGGGAAGGGAGTAAGACAGTGCCCTGTCTGGCTGCGTGCACTTCCCTGCGCCAGTGTGGTGGGTGGGCAGATGTATTCCCAGCTAAGTGTGTTAGTAGACACTCTGGGATGTGCCACAATAAAAGTTGTCAGTTTACCAAGTATTTCCCATGTGCCCAGCACTGATCTTGGTACTTAGTCACATCTCAGAGTCACTAGAGGTATTACTGTCCCCATTTTACAGATGAAAGAATTAGAGCTCAGAGAGGCTAAGTAATATACCCAATGTCAAATATAATATACATGGTCTGTCTGGTCTATCCAAGCCCAGAGAATGTTCTTTTTCCACCATGGTCTTCTACTGCCAGTAAAGGAATGGAGAGCAATGTGCTCAGGGAGCAGAGAAAAGGATAAGTTTGATTCTGACTAGGATCTAGTCAGGACTAGAGGGTGGTCTCATAAGACTTCATATAAAAAAGGGCGTTTGAGCTGGGCTTGACGGACTTCAATGGATGGAAGGAGGCCATCAGGTGGAGGGAACAGTTCCAGCGGGAAGCCCCGAAGGGGGAAAGTGCAGGGAGTGCCAAACAGGTGGACAGCGACCCCATGGGATGGCCACATCCACCTCCAGCTGCCCACTGCCCTGCAGATGAGGGCCCTCCCCATGCCTCCTGCTCCCAGCCACTCACCTTTCCCTAGTCACTGACCTACAGGGCAGCTGCACAGGGGACCAATGAGGACCCTCCACCTCTAACCCCTTGCCTAGGTCAGCCAAAGACTCAGACCATCCCATCCCATCACACAAACAGCTCCAAGGGCCCCAGGAACACTGCTCATGCAGGGCCCAGGACCCTACCCAGCCCTGGTTTTCAGTTTAAATCACCACCTAATCCCTTCTCTGCCTGACTTCCCCTGCGGGGCAGCAGTAAAACCTGAAACCTCCCTCTCCAGCCCCTTGGGATGAGGACAGCCCAGCCCCGGGCAAGAACCTTCAGGGGGCTGGAGCCTCAGCTCCACTGCCAGGAGAGGAGACCTCTGTTCCCCACTCGCCCCTAGCCCAGCAATGGTAAACTGCGCAACTTTCCGAACCTTGAAAACTGTGAACCTCCAAACCTTGATATTGGACCCAATCGGTTCAGGTTGAGAACCAACCTCTCTTCTTCCCAAGAGCCACAGAGAAGAGGAGATTCAGTTAGTGGGCAGGGGGTCGAGCCCAAGGGCTCTTGCTCCCCTCTGCCTAGATGCCAAGGCAAAGCTAGGCTTACCTCTTTGCCTTCTGAAGAGCAAGGACTCAAGCGCCCAGCCTCGAAGGGGCCTGGGTTGCAGGAAAGGGGAGGGCTTGTCTCAGCTCAAACCAACCCGGACCCAGCGAGTCACAGATGGGATCCTAGCCTTCACCCATGAAGATGCTCCCTTCATCGTGGGGTCCAACCCCTTATTTCAGGCCATCAAGTCGTAAACAGCGGAAGAGCTTTTGCCCAAGGTCGCAGATCAACTTGGCAGCGGAGCAGGAGCTATCCAAGTACCCTAAGGAGCTGTCCGGGCCGTGCCATCGCGCCCACAGCCCCTGCCGGAGGAAAACCTCCCGGAAATGGGAGGAAGCCTGGGGCCCTGCCCCTGCCCCCAGAGCTCGGCTGCCAGGACCGAGAATAACGTGGCGTTTGTGCCCTGGGCGGCCTCCGAGGGCTTCCCAGCAACCACTTCTTCCCAGGTGGCCCAGCCAAGGGCGCGCATGGGGCTGGGGTGGCCAAACTTCTCCGGGGACCCCTCGGCCGGCGGAGGCAGGGCGGGGCAGCCGCGGGCGCAGGATGCCAGGTGCGGCGGCCGCTCTCCCTCCGCCGCCAGCGCTCCACGGACCGTCGCTCGCCCGGCACCCGGACACCCCCCAGCTGCTGCCGCCGGGGGCGAGGGCCACGGACGGGGCGTGAGGCGGAGGGCTCACCTTGGCCAGTGCCTCCTTCTGCTTGGGGCTCAGATCGCCGACCCTGCCGCTCATCGTCTCTCGGGCTCGGGGGCGGCGGTTGCGGCGGCTGATGGAGCACCGACTCGTTCTCCGCCGCGGGAGTAAAGTCCCAGCCTTTTGCCCGCGCCGCGGGGCTGGCGGCCAAGCCCCGCCTCTTAAAGGATCCCGAGGGGCGGGGAAGGGAGATCGTCGCTGGGCGTCGGAGCCTTCGACGTGGCCGCCTCCGCCCCCGCCAAGTCGGAGAGCACTGCAGTAGGCAAGCCGAGTGCCCACCGGGCCGACGCCAGGGGACGCCAGAGGAGCAGAGGAGCAGGGAGTCTGGGGTCTAGACCCACATTTACCCTGAGCTCCCAAAGTGACCTTGGACGAGACACCTGAGCTCCCAGGGCCTCAGTTTCCCCATGTAGTTGTTAGCTACTGCGCTCCTCTTACATCAGGTCTCCACAGGCCAGGACCTCTCCTCAGGACAGTAGGGAGCTTGCCTGGTGCCGCTGTGGGGGACCAGGTCCCCCAAGCCTACCATTACCTGGCCTTTGGGAACTGAGGTATTTATCAGCCATTCCTCTCTGGGGCCCTTGCCCTCCTCCTGTTCTGCCATCCGTGTTTGGACCACAGCTGCCAACTCAGCCTGGGGCCTTGATTCAGCGTTCGCGGCCTCTCCTGTCCACCTGTGGGGAAGACCGGCTGAGAGGGCAAGAAAGCACAGACCCAGGCTCCCCACCCAGGACCCGTCCTGTGCTTCTGACCTTCCCAGCTCTCCCAGAACGGCCCCCTGGGGCTTCCGCCCTCGGCCAGCCTAGAGGACTGCTTCCTTTCTAGGATCAGAAGGCCTGGGTTGAAATTCTAAGTCCTCTGCATCTTTTTAGGAGACTTCAGCAATAGACTTCACCTCTGTGAACCTAAGCTTCTTCATTCACCAGATGAAGGCGATGGTCTGGATTTCAAGTCAGCGTGAGAGGAGAGAGGAAGCTAATGTACACGGTGCACTCCGTGGGGTGCTCTGCACAGAGTGCCGCTGTGGCCACCCCCCAGTCGGCCCTGCCCGGCCTCCCCTTGCTGCCTGCCCGGCCAGCCTCTGGCCTCTGGGTGGGGATGTAGGGTGGACATGGAGAAAGCCACAGTGAAATTGATGGCCCAACGCAAACAAGCCTGCTTTCCCTGCTCACGCCCGGGGGCCAGCGCTGTGAGTCCCTCTGTATGTAGCCGCAGGGACACCTCACTGCCATCTGACTGGCCTGCCATCTCCCAGTCACAGCCCCTTCCCCATACAATGATGCCATTTCCTCCTTTCCAAACTCAAACACCTTCCCCTCTACCTGGGTCCACCCTCCCTCCCGCAAGCGCACTAATCCTGCCTCCACGGTAGCAGCTGGTCCCTGCCTTGGGCCATTCTTTCCTCCTACTGTGTTACAGGCCCTAGGCACGGTTCTGGGGACCCTGAAGTGAGTTAGACACCCTCCTGCCCTCTCAAAGATAAGACACAGGCGCCCGTCAACTAGAACACAAGAGTGAGATGAATGTCCCAGGGAGAGCCGGCAAACGTCTCTTAAAGGGAGAAAACTAAAAGGGGGGAGAATTTGCTTTCAGATCTGCTTTTCATGTAAGTCTGTAGTGACCCTGTAAGGTAAGCAGGTGAGATAAATGTCCCAAGGAGAGCTGGCAAGTTCCTGGGAACTTAAAGGGGGTGAATTTGCTTTGGGTTGGAAGAATCCTGGAGGGCTTCATGCAGGGAGTGGCAACGGAGCTGGACCCTAAAATATGGGGTGGGAAGGAAATGGAAAGGAGGTTCGCTCAGTCCGTGCTGGCACAGTGACGTGAGCAAAGATGTGGTGGTTGCTGGAAATCATGGCTGCAACTGTAAAGGAGGGGAAAAAAGAGGGTAGGCAGGGGTGACTGAGAGAACCTTGACATGCCCAGTCAAGGTCAGACATAGTAGCATCTGCCCTGCTAGACCCTGAGTTTCTTGGGCACAGGGTCCTGTTTTAGTCACCTCGGAATCCCCACAAAACCCCTACCCCTGGCATGGCATCCTGCACACGGGCTGTTCAATAAACATATGCTGAATGAATTAATGCAAGAACTACCCCAGTAGGCACAGAGCCAAGTGCAGGGGAAGCCCTAGGAAGAAGACATAAACATCACTGGTTCAGGGATCAGGCAGCTCACCTCACTTAGCAGCTGTGGAAACTGAGACCCACAGAGGACATGGCTTGCCCAAAGTCATTGATCATGTGACAGATGTGGAGAGCTTCGCTCAGTACCTGCCACAAGGAAGGCCCTTAGCAGAGTCCTCCCCTTACTGCCTGAAATTCACAGAGCTAGGCCCAGGAGCCTGTGGGCCTCTCACTCCTGCAGCGGGGGCCCTGCCGCCTCCACACTCAGGTCTCCAGGACAGCAGAGGGCAGAACCACCCCAGAGTCTCTGCGTTAGAAGACAGAGCTACAGCAAGCCTATTAAAGATGCTTGGGAGGACTTCACCCTGTCTCTGGGGTGGCCCCAACCATGGAAGTCTGCTGCAGGGTGCAGAGTGAGGGGCTCAGGTCCAGCCCTTGTGGCTGAGAGGTTTCCAACTCCTCTGTGAAGAGTTTTCAGAAAATCCCAGCCATCCTGCCCTAAAGAATCACTGGCTTCTGCCTTAAGGCAGGGCAGGGCTGCCTTCTTTACAGGATATGTGGCTGAGATCTTTATTTAAGACCCTTCCAGGGGCAAGATCTTCTGTTCAGTGTAGGGCTGTCCCAAAGGAAAGTAGACAGCCCCTTAGGTTGGTTCAGCACTCGACAGTTTACAAAGCACTTTCAGATCTAGCCTTTCATTTAAGCCTGTGGTGCCCCTCTAAGGTAAGCAGGTCAGGTGATTTACTGAGGAGTCTGAGGGAGAGAGGCGGTCATATGAGTGTGTGTGCAGAGTTGGGACTTGAACCCAAGTGTCCGGCTTCTGGGCTGAATTGTCCTGGGTGCCTGCAGTCTGGGGTGTGGACTAGCCTGGGAGCTGCCTGCAGAGGCTGCCCAGGAAAGCAGGAGGAAAGCACTGACCCAGCAGCAAACAGTCCCCAGCCCCAAGCAGCCCTCCTCCCACCAAGAATCTGGAGTTACCTGTAATAAAGACCTAAGGAAAGTACCCCGCCTCCGGCCTGCCCTTCCCAGGTGCTGTGGCTGCCTGCTTGTCCTTCCCCACGGAAACTTACTCATCTCCCACTATGGAACAGTTAATCTGATCATATAAATCCTAAAATAATAGTCTAGTAAACTCCTCTGAGCTGGCTCCTAAGAGAGAGCCCTGCCTCCATATCACCCCCCTTTCTCTAGGCCCCAGGCTCTGTCTGGCAGTTCTCTCCCGTGCTGGGGTATGTTTCTCTCCTGCTCAGGAACCTGCAGTGGCTGCCTAGTCCCAGAAGCCAGCCCAATCTCACTGAGTTGCATTCAAGGCCTACCTACCCCGTCTCATCCCAGTATCCCTATGGCCTCAACCGCCATTCTTCCCGCGCACACACCTTCATTTTAGCCAGAAACGCTCCGCCGCCCCTCCGCCCTCCTGTTTCTGTCGGTTACTTCCCTGAGCCTGATGCTTCCTGCCCTTCACAGTCCTGATCGAATGTTTCCAGGAACCTCTCCGGGCTCTGCCCAATCCTGCATGTCCTCTGCCAGCCAGCAACCCCTCTCTCCTGACCTTAACACTGACTACTTTGTATTGTAATGATGACTATCAGGCGACAGTTGGCCCAACAGGAAGAGCCCAGCCTCCTGGGCCAGGTAGGTCCGAGGTGAGACCCAGGCCCTGCCACTTGCCAGCTCCGTGGCAGGCGTGCTGTGCTGAGTCTACCTTGCCAGGCCATGTGGTGTAAGGGGCTGAAAGAAGGCTGCTGGGCACGGAGATCTAGGAGGAGCATGGGAGGATGGTTCCAGTCTTAGGAGTTAGTGCCCTGGGGCTGAGATTCCCCTGGGAGGTGGCTCTGGGAAGAGGCAGGGGCGCTGGACTGGGAGTCCAGGGCCTGGGCTTTAGAATACATTCTTGAGTGAATGTGCTATGTTGACTGTTCAGCAGTGAGTACTGTCGGAGTCGGGGGAAAGGGAGGAAGGACTCCTTGGAGCTGTGTGCCCTTGACCGCTGGACCCTGGTGACTCTTTTCTAAAACAAGGACAATGACCTCAAGATCAGAGGCCCCCCGTACCTTGTCCTCTGGTTTTTCTAGTGCCAGCAGGAAAGGGGTGGTGCAGATATAGGCACAGTGATTTGAAAGTCCGAGAGAGCAGTCTTTTAAACCCTTCAGCAAATATTTGTGGAACACTCTACTTCCACAGGGCCAGGATAGCAGGAACTCTCTGGAAAGCCCTTGCGCTTGTGGGTGGCTGCGCAGAAAGGCCCTGACTCAAGCTTGCTGGCGTCCTCTGCTCCAAACCCTGGCACGTAGGGCTTCCATTGCCTCAAGTCCTTTTCCAACGAAGTGGGGAAGGACTGAAGAAACCCACACTAGTTGGGTCTGCACGCTCCCTACAGCAGAGATGACCGCAGCAGAGTGAGGGGCCGTGGGCATGGACTCGCTCCTGTACCTGCCCCGGCTCCCCCAGGTGGTCCAGAGCACCTCTGGTTCCTTTGCTCTGCAAGTCCTTGTGCCGCAGGCATGGTGCCAGGCATGGGGACACCTCGGAGAACGAGGCTGGCCAGGCCCTGCCCACAGGAGTCCCAGGCCCGCAGGGCAACAGCCAAGGCAACAGGTCATTCCAGCACAGGGCGGCCAGTGCCACAATCGGGGTGCAGACTGGAGGGTCCCCATCCAGTCAGGGCGTGAGGGCATCCCAGGTTCCTTAGAGACCTTAAGGCTGAGCAGGAGCCAGCCGGATTGGAGGGGGCAGGAGGCCTGGAGGCCATTTATTCATTTATTCATACATCCATTCATTCAGCACATATTTAATTGAGCACTGAGCTTATCACGGAGGAACAAAGCTGCTTACATGAAACGCTCGGTACTGGGGGTGAGGGACATGCGCAGAGTGAGATGGGGCCACCGAGAAGTGAGTGGAGAGCAGAGGCTTAGGGGTGAATGGTATAGGAGGTGTGGCTGTCAGGAAGGACCTCTGACTAGTTGGGAGGAGCTGTTTTGAGATCCTTGAGCTGGGAATGCTCTTGGGGACTGGGGGGACTTTCTCCTTTGGGCTTGAGCACCCTTGGTATTGACCAAGACTAGAAGGTCTTCCAGGGTCCATTCACACGATGAGCAGAAAGTGCCCTGGAAGGAAAAAGGGACATAATGATCTCCCGTGAAGGGAGGCGCGGTGGTGGTAGGGGTGGGGGAGGGCGTGTGTTGGAGAGGGGGCTGGATAAGGAATCCTGTTTACTGGCCTGGCCCTTCGGTGCAGCCTCTGCCCTGCCTGGCTGCCCACCACACAGGATAGCAACCCCTCTGTTCCCCTACTCTTTGTTCTCTTTCCTGCCTCCTCTCCTCCCTGTCCCCAAAGAGGCGGCCACAAGTCTCCAGGGACTTCAGTCTAGCCGGTGGCAGCCTGCGTTCCTCCATGACTTCTGCTGCAGCTTCTCTGGCCCCCCCGCATCTAACGCTGTGAGTGCAGGGGAAGCAGTCCTGGACCCTGAGCCGGGAGGCCTAGAGCCAACCCCTGGCTCTCAGTGGCAGAGTCACCTGCCTTCTGTGGACCCGGTAATATGGGGAGAAAAATAATCCCTGCTGCTTTCCCAGGGCCTCTGTGAGAAGTCCGAGAGCAATAATGGCTCACAAAGCAGCGGGCACACAGATGTGCGGGATTACTAGTACTATTATGTGTTATTTCTGAAGGAACAACAGAGCGTGAGAAACCAAGCCTGCCGGACTCCTCCCCAGTATGCCCCACTGCCTCCTCACTTCCGCAGTCTGCCCTGGCTTTGCAAAGAAACAAATCCCCTCCCCGCCCCACTTCCCACACCCGAACCCCCCTAATTAAGTCCCTTAGCTTCCCTGGTATCATTGTCTAATCCCTAAGCTCTTTCTCACCCATCTCTAGTTGTCTCAGGGATTCAAATCCCTTTAGAATGAGTGGCCCAGTTAGCTGTGCACCGAGAGGCTGGGGGCAGGGAGCAGGGACTTCAGGACTGTCCCCTCACACACACACACACACACACACACACACACCCAGGGGAGGGCAGGGCACAGCAGGGCCGGAGGGATGCTGGAGACCCTGTCCTGGCTCTGGCACTAGCTGGCAGGACCCTGGAGACCTCCCTCGGGAAGAACACGTTGTCATTTCTACCCACTGCATCCAAGATAGAATAGAGATCCTACAGCCAGACTTATTCATTCCTTGTCAGTGCCTTTGAGAAGCCAAATGGTATGGGGTGAGTCCACCAACTTGAGCCAGACTGCCTGGGCTCAGGTCCTGGTTCTGTCACCTGCCAAGGTTACTTGACCTCCATGCCTCAATTTCCCTTCCATAAGGTGGCAATACCTCATATGGCTGTGATGAGATGAAATAAGCTCATTCATGCAAAAGACCTTCAACAGTGCCTGGAACATAGTAAACATATCAGCTGTTTTTACTATTACTTTCTATTTCTTACCTCTAGATATTCCTGCTATTCAGGTCCCAACCCACATGCTGCGTCTCAGAGAGGGCTTCCTACGCCTGGTACTGGTGAAGAAGGCGGCAGCCCCATGTCGCTCTCTAATGCCAGTTTATCTCCTTCCTATGGCCCTTACCATGGTCTGAAATGATGTTGCTCGTGTGTGCGGTTATGGTAACATATGTGAGCGTATCGGTCATTGCGGACAGGAGCCTTTGCAGGTCATGTTTCCTGCTCCGGGCTCGGCAGACCCCAGCAAGCATTCCACATCTACCTGGTGCACACCCAACACTCAATCTGCCCCCAGGGGCTGGACCGAGGGAAGGAGCAGGCCCCTGAGCACCCCTTCCCTCCCCAGCTGCCCTGCGTGATCTCTGGGCATCTGGGTGAGTGGAGGAAGATGTCAACGGAACTAGGCAAGTAAGGGACGGTGTAAGATTTTTCTGAGACCATCTGTTACATGTCCTGAGGCTTCTGCCTGTAAGGTGGACGAGTTTCAGGGACCTCTGAATTCTGAAAATACAGTCCCCCAGCTCAGCTCTCTCTTGTTGCCACTGGGCTTGGGACCCCCACGGGTGGTGGGTTCTTGTGAGCTGGGCATTGTCCTTCGTAAACACCCTGGAAACCCAGGCTGGGCCCCAGTGTGGCCCCTTCCCTGGGGACTAGCCTGCCCCCTGGTGGCAGCCTGACTGCCTTGGCCCTCACCCACCGCGATTGACCTTCACCAACATGTAATCTGAATATGCATTTGCTTTCCTGCCCTTCATCCTTCTGCCAGCACCACTATCCGTGGGCTCACAGAATGCCCCACCCATTCTGTTCCCAGCCTGGCATCACGTTGAAGAACCCATTTCATGCAGAGGAAGAGCAGCCATAGGCTTGTGCCCATGGAATTCACTGGCTTACCGCACACCCCATTCCTCACACTTTCATTAACAGCTTCCTTTCTTCCCACATCCCCCTGCAACTTTAGGGGATGAGGAGGTGTGGAAGCCATTGGGGGGCCTCCTCACATAGGCCACAGCCCAGCGCAGGGCCAGGAAACCTTGTGATCCAAGACCCAAGCCACTTGGAGTCACAGCATGTCTGATGAAAAGACCCCCAATGTCATTTAGTCCAGCTCCCGTTTCATAGCTGGGGACACAGGCCAAGAAAAGGGAAGTGGCTTGCCTGGAGGCATGTGGGGAGAATGTGACAGCCCTGTCCCTGCCAGCTTCCCACCATGCCCCAAAGTGAGGCAAGCAGCCATCTGGGGCTTGGCTCCTCTGGAGGCACCCACAGGGCTGAGCGTCCTGTCCATCCATCCCTGATGGCAGGGTGGCCCAGGGGGGGATTCAGCTGTCATCCCTTCCTTCCCTGTGGGGTCCCCCAGCAGGGCCTGTCCAGGCACTCAGCTCCTGCAGTCAATCTCCGACCTCTGCTGCCCTGTTTCTGGGCCGGCACTCCCTCCAGAGGCAGCTCTGATCTTCACCTCTGCTGCACCTGCCCCCTACCGACCCCACACACTGGCGGAAGGGCTCTGGCTGGGCTGGGTTACACTGCTCTGCATTGGCGCTGCAGCCAAAGCACCCGTCTCTTCCAGGACAACCCAGGTCACCCTGTGGGAGGACCGACCACAGGGCAGCTCTGTGGTTACTCCTCAAGTTTACAGAGGCGCTTCAGCTCCTGCTAATGGAAAGCTAGGAGGCGGATGTTTTGGGGGAAGCAGAAATTCATTTTAGGTCAGCAACAGGTTTTATTTATTTATTTATTTATTTATTTTTATTAAGGTATTATTGATATACACTCTTATGATGGTTTCACATGAAAAAACAATGTGGTTATTACATTTACCCATATTATCAAGTCCCCACTCATACCCCAATTCAGTCACTGTCCATCAGTGTAGTAAGATGACACAGATTCACGGCAACAGGTTTTAAACAAGCATCTGCATCTGGTTGGTGTGTGGTGGGAGGGCGGCAGTGAAGCCTCCTTGCCCGGATGGGTGGAATGGGGGTTAGGTAGCAAGTAGTCAGAACAGGGATAGACACACAGTGGCACCACAGGGCTGGCTGATTATGGGGTGTGTCCTTGCAACCCTGCCTCTGGGGCTGACAGATGGGCTGGGACATTCCAGCATCAGAGAAGCAAGACTCTGTGGATAGCAAGGGACATTTTGCAACTTATGAAGAGTGATTTCTTACATACGGAAGAATGTTAGTAACCTACACAAAGAACAAAGAACTCTATAATGAATACTGTGTGACTTAAAAGCAGAACACCAGTATCATGGGCACCCCTTGTGCTCCTCCCCAATTACATTCCACTGGTGAACTGAACTTGGTGTTTCTCATTCCCATGATTTTTTAATAGTTTTTATTTACAAATGAGTGTAGCCCTTAAAAATATTGTCAGTCCTTTGTGGTTTTTTTATTGAGGTGAAATTCACGTAACATAAAATTAATCATTTTAAAGTAAAAATTTCAGTGGTATTTAGTACATTCACAGTGTTGTGCAACCAGCACCAATATCTAGTTCCAAAACATTTTTGTCACCCAAAAGGGAACCCCATACCCATTAAGCGATAATGCATCATTTCCCCTCCCCACCACCCAGCCACCAATCTGCTTTCTGTCTCTATGGATTTACCTATTCTGGATATTTTATACAATAATATCGTGGTCTTTTGTGTCTGGGTTATTTCACTTAGCATAATGTTTTCAAAGTTCATCCATGTTGTAGCATATATCAGTATTTCATTCGTTTTCGTGACTAAATAATGTTCCACCATATGGACATATCACAATTTGTTCACCCTCTCATCCACTGATGGACATACCATTTGTTTCCACCTTTTGGTGACTGTGAATACTTCTGCTATGAACATTAGTGTACAAATACCTGTTTGAGTTCCCGCTTCCAATTTTTTTTTTATATATACCCAGAAGTGGATCATCTGGTAATTAATTTTTTGAGGAACCACCATACTCTTTCCCACAGCAGCTGCACCATTTTACATCCCCACTGTGAGTTAATTTCTGTACCTGGTGTGGAGTAGGAGCTCGACTTCATTCTTCTGCATGTGGCTGGCTATCCAGGTGTCCAGACACCACTTGTTCAAGGGACTGTTTCTCCCCCATAGAATGGTCTTGGCACTCTTATTGACAATCAATTCGTCATAGATGTCTGGGTTTATTTCTGGATTCATTTCTACTCCATTGATCTATATATGGGTTTATTTCTGGAGTCATTTCTACTCCATTGATCTTTATATCCGTCTTTATGCCAGCACCATACTGTTTGTTTACTGTAGCTTTGCAATGTATTTTAAAATCAGGAAGTGTGAGTCCTCTTTGTTCTTCTTTTTCAATATAGGACTATTCAGGGCCCCTTGCAGTTCCTTATGGAATTTTAGGATGGATTTTTCCATTTATTCAAAAAAGGTCATTTGAATTTTAATAGGGATTGCATCGACTCTGTAGATCGCTGTGGGTAGTATCGCCATCTTAACAATATTAAGTCTACCAACCCATAAACATGGATATCTTTCCATTTATTTAGGTCTCCTTTAATTTATTTCAGCAATGGTTTTTAGTTTTCAGTGCACAAATCTTTCAGCTCCTTGTCTAAACTTATTTCATTGTATTATTTTGGATACTTTTATAAATACAGTTGTCTTCATTCCCTTTAGGACTGTTTGTTGCTGGTGTACAGAGACACAACTGACTTTATGTGTTGATCTTACAAGTCCTGATGCTTTTTAGCTGAAATTGCATGTATTATTTAGAGACCTTTTTTTATGCTAAGCATTGCCAGAATTATCCATGGTGGTACATTTTTCCCTATCACATGGTATTTTACTACAATTTATCTCTTCTCCCGGTGATGGTGAGTTGGCATGTTTTCTCTTTTGCTATTTAAACAGGGCTACTCTGCACATGGCCAGGGAATTTTTCTCAGCCAGAGCTGCACAGTACAGTCATCTGGAGTGTAAACTTTTTATGATTACCAGCAACAAGGCCAGAGAAGGCAATTCAATTGATTTGGAGTAGGGGTTGACATCAGTATGTTTTAGATCCTTAGATGATTCTAATGTTCAGTCTGTGTTGCGAACCACTCTTCTAGAGTATATACCCAGGAGTGGAATGCCTGAGAGTGTGCAGCTTCAGTTTTATTTGATGTAAAATTGTTGCCAACGTGACTATACATGCCAGCACGGCCAGGCCATTCACCCTTCAGAAGTGTACAGATTCTATTGCTTCACATTCCTACCAACACTTGGCATTCTCAGCCTTTAAATTTTTGCCTGTTGACCTTTTGTATGATCTTTATTTGTGTTTCCCTGGTTAATGACTAGGTGAAGCGGATCAAAGACCTGAATGTAAGTCATGAAACCTTAAAACTCCTAGAAGAAAACATAGGCAAAAATCTCCTAAATATAAACATGAGCAACTTCTGCCTGAATGCATCTCCTCGAGCAAGGGAAACAAAAGCAAAAATGAACTCATGGGACTACATCAAAATAAAAAGTTTCTGTACGGCAAAGGACACCATCAACAGAACAAAAAGGCATCCTGCAGTATGGGAGAATATATTTGTAAATGACATATCTGATAAGGGGTTAACATCCAAAATACATAAAGAATTCACATGCCTCAACACCCAAAAAGCAAATAACCCGATTAAAAAATGAGCAGAGAATATGAAGAGACAGTTCTCCAAAGAAGAAATTCAGATGGCCAACAGGCACATGAAAAGATGCTCCACATCACTAGTCATCAGGGAAATGCAAATTAAAACCACAATGAGATATCACCTCACACCAGTAAGGATGGCCAGCATCCAAAAGACTAAGAACAAGAAATGCTGGCGAGGATGCGGAGAAAGGGGAACTCTCCTACACTGCTGGTGGGAATGTAAGCTAGTTCAACCATTGTGGAAAGCAATATGGAGGTTCCTCAAAAAACTAAAAATAGAAATACCATTTGACCTGGGAATTCCACTCCTTGGAATTTACCCAAAAAATACAACTTCTCAGATTCAAAAAGACATATGCACCCCTATGTTTATTGCAGCACTATTTACAATAGCAAAGATATGGAAGCAACCTAAGTGTCCATCAGTAGATGAATGGATAAAGAAGAGGAGGTACATATACACAACGGAATACTATTCAGCCATAAGAAAGAAACAAATCCTGCCATTTGCAACAACATGGATGGAGCTGGAGGATGTTATGTTCAGTGAAATAAGCCAGGCAGAGAAAGACAAGTGCCAAATGATTTCCCTCATTTATGGAGTATAACAACGAAGCAAAACTAAAGGAACAAAACAGCAGCAGACTCACAGACTCCAAGAAGAGACTATGGTTACCAAAGGGGAGGGGTGTGGGAGGGCGGGTGGGGAGGGTGGGAGAAGGGAATTGTGGGGTATTATGTTTAGTACACATGGTGTGGGGGGTCATGGGGAAGACAGTGCAGCACAGAGAAGGCAAATAGTGAATCTGTGGCGTCTTACTACACTGATGGACAGTGACTGCATTGGGGTATGGGTGGGGACTTGGTAATATGGGTAAATGTAGGAACCACATTGTTTTTTCATGTGAAACCTTCATAAGAGTGTATTATCAATCATACCTTAATAAAAATTTTTTTAATAAATAAATGATTAGATGAAGCATCTTTGAATATTTATTGACCATTCTCATTTCTTCTTTTGTCAAATGCCTATTCGTATCTTGTGCCTGTATATATGTATTTGTGTATTCTACATATAAATCATTTGGTTCCCAGTACCTTTTCCTGGTTTGTGGTTTTCTCTGACTTTTATTACAATGTTTTGATTAACAGAAGTTTTCCATTTTATTGTGGATTCATGTTTTCAATCTTTTCCTTTATAATCTGCTTTTATGTAGTAAACCACTCCTGACCTTGATGTCATCGAGATATTATCTCACATTTCTTTCTAAAAATTTTTAAAGTACTAATTTTCACATTTAGGTCTTTCATCCACATGGAATTGACTTTTTGGGTATGATGTGAAGTAAGGGTCCAATGTCGTTTCTTTTCCTCATGGTTAACACATTTTCTCAGCCCGTCAGACAGTCCGTCATACTGCCTCTGCCTCTCTCCCTAAGCTCCAGGTTTCCTCTGGCATAGGCACGTCTATGTGTTTAGGTCAGTTTCTGGCTGCTGTTTGATGTACCATTTGACTGTCTTATTCTCTTCATTTATTCTTCAGGAACATCTTAACAAATCAGCATTGATGGTTTTATGGGTATTCCCTGTAAAATTCAATTTTTCTGATGTTTGAAATTTTTTGTAATAGAATATTGGGGAATAAAGGGTCATTGGCCTTTACCCTTTTACCACGATACAGGTTTTAAAAGACTTCGGTTTCAGATTGAGTCAATTCCCAGAAGCTGCAACCTTTGAAGAAAAGGGCAAGTTTTAGGACAGTATGCAGGACTTTCACATTCCAGTAGGCAAAAGGTTGCTTGCTGGGGGTGGAGCAGTACTGGTCTTACATCGTCCCCATTTCAAAGCCCAGGAAAGTCACTTCCCTGAGGACCCAGTGAGCAGCCAAGCGTTCCAGCCTCTCTCTCTCTGCTCCTCCAGGACCCCTGCTTTAATCTGCCCCGTCTGTCTCCCACGCCAGTTTGTTTCACTGTCTCCTGGGGTTTGGTCTGATGGAGAAATGGTGGCCCAAGAAAGAGGGGTGTAAGACGTGGCCCAGGCCATCCTGTGTGACCGTCGGGCCCCCGACGTCCCTCGTTCCTGACCTTCTGCGGTCCTGATCGTGCAGTCGCCAACTGTCTTTTAACTGTCTCCCTCGGTCTCCCCAGTCTCTGCCGTCTGACTACGCCGAAAGCTGTGAGCGCCTCCTTTCTGATTTCCCCACCTCTGCACCGCAGCCTGGGCTCGGCCTTGCTCCAGCCTCCTGGGCTGCCGGCGCCGGTGTTCTCCGCCGCCACCAGGGGGCGCGCGCGGCCCGGGCTGGGCGCGGGAGCCGCCGAGAGTCCACCCGCCCTCCCGGCGCCCCGCCCCGTCCGCCTACGGCCCCGCCCCTCCGGCGCCCCGCCCTGTCCGGCCGCGGCCTCGATCCCTCGGTTTTCTCCGCTCCCCCGGGCCCCCCACGCCCAGGACCCCGGCGCCGCTTTCTCGTCTGCTCGCCGGGTCCAGCCATGGGCCCCGCCGCTCGCCCCGCGCTGAGAGCGCGGCTGCCGCTGCTGCCTCCGCCGCCGCCACCGCCGCCGCCGCCACTGCTGGCCCTGCTGGCCCTGCTGCCGCTCTGGCTGGGCCTGGCGGGGCCCGGGGCCGCAGCGGACGGCGGCGAGCCTGCGGCCGGGGCAGGGCGGGGCGGGGCCCGCGCCGTGCGGGTGGACGTGCGGCTGCCGCGGCAGGACGCTCTGGTCCTGGAGGGAGTTAGGATCGGCCCCGAGGCCGACTCGGCGCCCCCGCTGGGCGGCCGCCTGCTGCTGGTGAGCTCCGCCGAACTATCTGGCCCCCGGCCTCGCCATAGACCCCGAATCCAGATCCGGCCTTCATCCTGGACCAAACCCCGGCAGCCCACCGCCTCTCCCCAGGTTGTCAAGATCCCCAGCATTCCGGCTTCCAAAGCCCGAGACCCAGAGGCCCTCCCCTCCAAACTCGTTTCCAAACCCTGGCCTTGCATCCCCGTGTGCTGGACCCCCATTCCTCCCTCTCCTCCCTCTCTGCCCGTGGCTCCTCGCCCCACAGATGGACATCGTGGATGCCGAGCAGGAGGTGCCAGAAGAAGGCTGGATTGCGGTGGCATATGTGGGCAAGGAGCAGGCGGCCCAGTCCCACCAGCAGAGTCAAGGCAGCGGTCCACAGGCGTATCCCAAGGCCCTGGTCCAGCAGGTGCAGGGGGTGTATGTGGGGCTGGGGGCTGGAGGAAGGCATTTCAAGGCATCTGATCAAGCCAGACTACCAGGTGGGCCCTGAGGAGCTTCTGGAGGAGCTCTGGGCCTCGGTGAGGCAGTGGACCCCAGTTTGAAGAACTGAGTCAGTATGGTGTGGAAGCAGGGAGGTGAGAGAGGCCAGAGAGTCAGGAAACTCCACCAGGCTCTGAGAGTATCCAGAGGGAAGTTACTGCTGGGAGTTGGTGGGCAGGCCTACCCTGCTAGAATTAGGGAGGGCACAGCATTGTTTGGGTCCCACAGACCATCTGGAGAAAAGGCAGGAGGAATAAGGTTCCTGCCCTTGACCTTCAGGAGCTTATAACCAGTCTGTGCAGAGGAAATGCTCACTGCAGAGCCAAGAGCTAAGAACAGCTGTGGCTGCAGGTGGTGAGACAGGTGTGTGGGCAGGTGTGTGTTAGCATCTGCCTTTGTCTTCCTGCAGATGCGGAGGGCACTCTTCCTGGGAGCCTCTGCCCTGCTTCTCCTCATCCTGAACCACAATGTGGTGCGAGAGGTAAACCCGATCAAGCTGTGGGGGTGTGAAGGCCAGGGAACAGGACCAAGGCCAGCTGACCTCCCTGTTCCCCTGCAGCTAGACATATCGCAACTTCTGCTCAGGCCGGTGATTGTCCTCCATTATTCTTCCAATGTCACCAAGCTGTTGGAGGCATTGCTGCAGTGAGTGAAGGGTCTGGGCTCCAAAGGACTGGGCCGGGTGTTGAGGGGTCCCTGGCCCTGCCTTGGGCTCAGGGGTCTTAGGACCAGGGCCTTTCCTGTTAGCCTTAAGACTGTAGTCTCCTGTTCTGAAAAATGGGTAAGGGGACAGGAAGGAAGCGCCAGGGCCTGGAGTGGAGAGGCAGCCCTGTGGGCAGAGGAGATTGGCTCCAGTAAGGAGGAAGCTGGTTTCCTGACTGACAGGCTCATCCTCAGGCTTGTAGGCCTCCCTGGCCCGGCTGGTTTGGGAACTGGAAGAACCAATAGCCAGGAAAGGCCAGGTCCAAAGTATAAGAGCTGTGGGGTAATATTCGGGGTATCCTTTTTCCACAAGGCTGGAGAGGGTGGGGCCTGGTGTCCCAAGAGCCCTTCTGTCTGGTCCCTCTGTGGCTTTCCCTCCCAGGAGGACCCAGGCCATGGCTGAGATCACCAGTGGAGAGTCCCTGTCAGCCAACATCGAGTGGAAGCTGACCCTGTGGACCACCTGTGGCCTCTCCAAGGATGGCTACGGAGGATGGCAGGACTTGGTGTGCCTGGGAGGCAGTCGGGCCCAGGAGCAGGTGGGTGCCTGGGGAGAGGCGGCTCGGGTGGGGCTGCGCACATGCCTGTCTCAGGTCTGCAAGGACCGCCTCTTGCGCCGTCCAGGGCTCTGTGCAGTGCCTGACCCAGGGCTGTGCGCAGTCAGTGTTCGCTGCTGCTCTGTCACTCTCCTGCTCAGAAGACTTCTTTGGCTCCCCATTGCCTGCAGAATAAAGTTCAGACTCCGTAGCCTGGCTTTCCAGCTCTCCTGATCACTGACTTTTTTCCCCCTTAGTCTTTCTTATACCTGTCTTCCTGTGCCATTTACTGGCACACATAACCTGGCCTTCTGCCACTAGGCCACTCCGTGCCTGGCTGCAGGCATGGACACTCTTTTTCTCTGTCCGCCTATGTCCCAGTCTAGCCAGAGTTCACAGCTATGCTGCCTGCCTTCTTTGGAAAGCCTCCTTCAGCTCACTGAAGGAGGCTTTTTGAAAATGAATTTAGAGGGGAGGGCCTCTGGCTCTCACTGTCTCTGTCCCTCTTCTAAATCACAGCTGGGCTTTATCAGGCCCTTCGTAGGCTCTTAGGCAGCGCATCCTGTGTCAGTGTTGGGGAGCATGACTTTGTCTTCCGAAGGCTGGGGCTGGGCCTTGCCTCTGGATTTCCTGATGCTTGACATCAAGAGGGTTCAAAGGTATTCTGTCCCCAAGTACCCCCCAAAGCCCTACTCCATGTAGGGCAGGCATGGCCCAGCATCCTGGTGTGTAGCCTCCAGCAGATGTCAGGGGACGTGTGCCGGGCAAGGCCGCTTCAAGTCAGGCAGACTTGAGACTTTAGCTGAGTGGTCTCAGGCCGAGTGTTTAACCTCTCTGGTCTCCTGTTCTTCATTTGTAAACAAGAACAGTACACAGCCGTGGGACTGGCAGGGGATTACGAAAGTTCATGGTGGGTGCTGAACAAATGGGCAGGTGCTGCTACTTTGAATGACTTTAAAAGTGCTTGAATAAATTAGTGGTCACCAGATAACTTTGAGATCCTAGGACACTTGGGGCTCGACGACAAGGGCTGTGGAGGGTACAAAAGGGCTGAAGACCTGAGCTACGTGCTGAAAGGCTCAGAGACAGGCAGGGAAGAGGAACTCCTCCACATGGGGACCTTGGCAGCTCAGCGGAGACAGCAGGTGCCGATGCCTGCTTGAGCAGCCCTAACGGGGACACAGTTCTAAGGAGGGAGCAGGCAGCAGGCACTGAGGCTTGGGGCGTGCCCCCTGGAGGGCAGCCCGCACTGACTTCTAGGGAAAGCTGCTATTTGGTGAGGAGCTGTTAAACGAGAGGCCGGAGGAGGTGTTGGCAGAAAGGCTGGAGGTGGGAGAGGAGCAGGCGGGAGGAGAGCCTGCAGAGGCCGGAGGTGGGGTGTACCCAGCCTGCAGGTCAGTCCGGCTGGGCGAGGCTGACAGCCGTACTGCTGGTCGGGTTGGGTTTGTATAGATGTTGGGTGGCCATGGTAGCTGAGGGGTCTCCAGGGCGGCTGGGCCCAGTCACTGTACCTTCAGTCTGGGAATCCAGAGCTGCAGCACCCGTCAGAAAAGTCAGATCTCATCCTTACCACTTTGATGGATGATGGACAACCCTGCCCCTGCCCTCCCACCTCACCTGGGGATCCCCGAGATGCTCTGAGCCAAGGGAGGCTGGGTCTCTGGCCTGCAGGGGACCTCTAGGCCAGCCATGCTCTTGGCCCACCAGTGCTCAGGCTGCTCCAAAGCAGGGCTCCAGGTTCTGCCCTGGAGAGCTTACATTGTAATGGCCACTCAGTCCTGCCACGTGTCAGCCTAACTCAGCATGGCAAGGGGCACAAAGGCAGGCAGCTCCAGCCCTGCACTCATGGACCCCATCTGTGGAGGACATAGGCCCGACATGCTGTCACTCTGCTGGGATGAGCGCCGAGCCCAGGCCCTTTAGGGCATAGTGAAGGCATCGGAGCTCAGCCTGGCAACTTGGGGAGAGCTTCCTGGAGCAGGTGCCACCGTGCCACCATTCCCCAGGGCACATGGGCACAGAGACCTGTGGGAGAGGTGGGACGGAGCAGGGAGCTGGGGCTCACTAACACCTCTCAGTAATGGGCCCGAATGCCTCTGCCTTGAGCAAGAGCAACAACTTGGGATACTAGTTGCAGTCAACTTTGTCCCGAGTGGTGACCTCCTTTAACATTAAATAATATTTTGGCCCTTTTCCCGCACATGATCATAGTTGAGCTTCGGCACTGGCTGGGGAAGAACATGATGGCAGAAAGCTTTTAAACAAATGCATTCATTAGTCGTCACACACGCACAGAGCATATGGTATTGGGCTCCAATGTGGGTGAGTGGGCTGGGCTTTGCTTACCTGCCACTTCATTTCCTGAGCAGCTCTTTGGTAGTCAAAGCCCAGCTGCCACAACACATATGATGGGAGTTACAGCAAGGTCACTGAGGTCCCCTGGGGCCTCTCAAAGGTGAAAGGCTGGTCAGACATGGTTGCTCCTGCCAGCGGGGGCCCAAGGACCACCCAGGGCAGCAGCAAGGAAACACGCAGCTAAGAGTGGGTGGGCTGCTTAGGGGAAGGCATGGGACAGTGTCTGCCAGCTGTGGCGCTCAGGGAGCTCTCCAGAGCAAGGGGCATCCAAAGGCATCAACCAAAGGAGCAGGTGAAGTAGAGTTCCTACAATGGGAAACTGTGGAAAGGCACAGGTGGAGGGAGCGGGGAGCATGGGGTGCTAGAGGATGCCGGGAGTGGGGTCTGGGGCTGGCAGGCTGGTAGAGGAGTTTGGGTTTTCTCCTTAGGGTGGGGGATGGGGGTTGGGGCGTTGGAGGAAGGGTGTCAAGCAGGTGGGCTGCAGGAGCAGGTCTGCAGGTGAGATCCCCACGGCTGTGGTTGGGAAATGGGCAGATGAGGCGGCAGCAGGGGAGCCCAAGCGCAGTAGAGATGGGGCGTGCGAGACACCCAGGAGAACAAGGCAACAGGGGCCTGGTGCCCTCTCAGACAGCATGTGGATGCCCCACCGGGACAGAGGTGGGTGGGTGGGTGGTGACTCAGAAAGCAGACCAGAGGTGTGGGTGAGGGGTGGGGGTGGGAGGGTGACAGGGTCCTGGGCTGGGGCATCTGTGAGGCTCCCACAGAGAAGCTTGCATGATTGCGAAAGCATGAGTTTGCTGCCCAGGAGGGGACGGTGGACCCCTCAGCAGCTGAACAAAGAGCCGTGTAGGGCAGAGCACAGGGCTGGGGCAGATCCAGGGAGACGCGGGTGGGAGGGATGAAGGCTGCAGAGGAGGACGCCAGGAGCCTGCAGGAACGCAGGGCCAGTGGACCTCACCTGCCTCGTGCATGGGGTAGGTTCACTGGGGAAAGAGTGTGGGGTGGCCCCAGCATCCCTGGTACCCTGCTCCACCCCCCAGAAACCCCTGCAGCAGCTGTGGAATGCCATCCTGCTGGTGGCCATGCTCCTCTGCACAGGCCTTGTGGTCCAGGCCCAGCGGCAGGCGTCGAGGCAGAGCCAGCGGGAGCCCGGAGGCCAGGTGGGAGCCAGCCTGGGGGGTGCCCTAGTGCCTGCAGCCCTTGGGCCTGGTGAACTGTGCCTGCCCTCTTCCCCCAGGTGGACCTGCTCAAGCGCCGTGTAGTGCAGAGACTGGCGTCCCTCAAGACGCGGCGCTGCCGTCTGGGCAGGGCAGCGCAGGGCCCCCCAGAACCTGGGGCTGAGACCTGCGCCGTGTGTTTGGACTACTTCTGCAACAAGCAGGTTAGTGTCCTGGGCAGAGGCCGGCCTTCAGCTGACCTGTGATGTCCCCTACCCTGCCCCCAAGAAGCCTCGAACCCCCTAACCAGGCCCTTCTCCTGCCAGCCCCCAACATAACCAGGAAAGCAGAATGGGGATGGCTGGCCACAAGGGTTTTTCAGCTCAGGTGAGGGCCAGACACCCTCACTTGGAGGCCTGTCCCTGTGGCTTGAGCCCTTCCCCCACACCCTGCAGTGGCTCCGGGTGTTGCCCTGTAAGCATGAATTTCACCGGGACTGCGTGGACCCCTGGCTGATGCTCCAGCAGACGTGTCCACTGTGCAAATTCAACGTCCTGGGTGAGCACCAAGGGTGGGGGCCCTTGGCTGGCTATGCCTGGTCCCCACCTGACATCTCTTCCCTGTTCTTTTTCCACCTCCCCTGCAGGGAACCACTACTCAGATGATTAGCTGCCCCAGCTGGGTCTCTGCACAGTGGGAAGGGACCCCTCTCCTGGAACAGGAGAGCAGGATGGACAGGACAGAAAGCCCTGTGGGCAGGGAAGACGGGCCTCCCCTGATGAGGGGCAAAGTGCCCCACCACATCCACACTGGGAAGGAGGGGCCGCTGAGCCCCCAGGCCAAGGATGCAGTGCCTGGACCTCCCGTCAAAGAAGGGAAGCCACTTTGGGGCCCTTCTCTGCTGTCCCAGGGTGTCTGTCTCTGCTCTCCTCATAGGCAGCTTCCAGGACCCTGGGCAGGGCCCCGGGGAAGGAGGGTCAGGGGCAGTGCGGCGGTGCCCTCTTCTGTCAGGGCATCCCTGGAGGCTGAGGCTGCAGTGGCCAGGTTTTGTGCTTATTTATTGAGGGGTGGGTTGGGGGAGGAGCTGTCTGGCCTCAGAGGTCCCCTGGCCTGACCATCTTTCAGGACACATCTCAGTCGAGGCTGTGATGTTCCACCCAGAGGCCCCTCCACTGCTTGCTTCCCTAGGTCCTTGGACACTAAGAGCTGTGGGTCCCACTGCCTGTCCAGCTGGGCTCCCTTCCCGGGCCTGGTTGAACCAGAGGCCTTAGAAGCCATCCAGGCCTGTGCTCAGCAGGGCTACAGGTCGCTGACCAGGATACTTGAAGCCGCAAGATAAATGTGGTGCATCTTCCAGGGGCATCCATTTTTTAAAAAAGATTTGGGGTAGAGGAGGTTTAATATTAAAATAAACATGGTATATTTTAACAAGATGTAAAATTTTTGTGGATGTTGCCTTGGGCTCTACTGCCAATGGGAGGTGGATTCTAAGATTCCCCAAGACCCCATGTACATGTCTTGTTTAATCCTGGAACTGTCACTCTCATGGATTATACTCTCACAATTAGGTTGTATTATATGGCACAGATGAACTTCAGAAGGTAGAGCAGGCTTAACCTAACCACATGAGCCCATTAAAAACCATTTTCTCTGGCTGGTGGAAGAGGAAGCCAGAAATCGAAGCACGCTAGGGCTCAGTGCATCAGAAATTCTCTGTTAACAACTTGAACATGGAGGGGGCCATGTGGCAAGGAATGCAGACAGCCACTAAGAGCTGAGAGCGGTCCTGGCTGATGGCGGCTGGCAAAGAAATGGACCTCAATCCCAGAGCTGCAAGAATTGGAATTCTGACAGCTATCAAAATGCGTTTAGAAGTGGATTCTTTCCCACAGCTGTTGGGAAGGACTGCTACTGGCAGATATTTTGATTTTGGCCTTCCAAGACCCTGAGCAGAGAACCCAGCCACATGGGGCCCAGTTCTGACTTACAGAATTCTGAACTAATGAACAGGTGCAGAGGGGAGCTGAGCTGTGTCAGGTCCTCCTGCTGGATTGGCCCAGGACTCCTGCCTCAGGAACTACCCCTCCCACCCCAAGTAAGTGGCTGAGCTGGGGCATCACAGCCTCCCTCAGGAACCCTGGGCTCCACAGAAACAAAAGTTGGGCAGCCCCTGGCCATGCCGGTTCAGCTACACACAGCCCCTCCTGACCCTTCTCTGTAACTGAAGTGCTACCTCACCAGGGGCAAACACAGGAAGCTGGAAGCCCCCACCCTGAGCAGTCCTCTCTGGCCTTAGACCCTGTCCTTCACAGGCGAGGGGACCTGGTAGCTAGAGACTTTATGAGGAGAACTGCTGCAGGCCGGGCACGGCTGGTGGCATCAATGCCTGAGGCCTGGGAAAGCCGGTGGTGAGACATGCCCTGCTTTCAGTGGCCTCCTGGGGATCCAACGTCCGGATTTAGAGAAACCCTTTGTGACTCACACTTCCTGAAGGTGAGCTCTTCAGTGAAAGGAGCACTGACTTCTGGATCTTTAATGTCCCCTTCCCTGCGTTCCGAGCTTCCGGGCTGGGTGGGAGGTCCCAGATCCAGGCCTGGGGCTGTGGCAGGTGTCGCTGCCCTCTGCCTGCAGCCATGAGCGTAGAGCGGGGACCCCAGGCTTTGACTCCCTCCTTCACTCAGCTATTGGCAGGCCCTCTCGGGCAGCTGCCCTCCTCCCCTGCACACTTCCTACCCTGACTCTGCTCTTCATTGGTGGGGGAGGGGGCACAGTCCATGTTACCCTTCGGCTGTTGCTATAGGAATCAAAAGATTGCCTTTCACCTGGCCTGGGTGCTAAAGCTTCCTGCCTCAGTGTGCCCCATCAGGAGGGAGGCAGGAAGCTCCCATTTACTGAGCGCCCACAGTGTGCCAGGCCGTTGTTGGCCGATGACCCCCATGGCTGGGATTCAGGGGTCCCAGGAGGGACTCTACTGGCACAGCCAGCACTGAGGCCAAGGCCACTGTGGGCGGATGGCTGGACTTTATTACACTGGGTGGGTTGCCGGTACCTGCCGTCTAGCCCCACCTCACTGCAGGCTATGTGGGCCGCTCCTGGGGCTGGTGTGCAGGGCCAGCCAGGCCCTGGCCTGGTGACAGTCTCCTTCTCAGCCTGGTCAAGGCCTGGATCGGGTTCTGGGTGCAAGTGGTTGAGTGGGTCACATCCTCCAGGGTGGACTTGCTGGGTGGACTGCGAGACTGCTGAGGTGGGGATGCCCGGGGCTGGCATGGCACGGTCCTGCCCACATTGGCTGTCCTGCCAGGCACGTGCCGACTGCCCAGAGCCCTGAGGGAAAACCAGACAGCAAGATCCCCAGTGAACTAGTGGGACCATCCTGCACATCTGCCCGCCTCTGGCAGAGCCTCGCTCACCCTGCAGACGCTCTCTGGGCCCGAGCTGGGGACACTGCTCCCTGGATCCCCTTGCTGGGGGGGCACCCGGAGCTGGTTCTCTGGGATCAACTGCAAAGAAAGCCAAACTCAGAAAGGCCCAGGCGTCCCCTTTCCACTGTTCAGAGGGTGGCATGGCCAAGGAGAGGGAGGGGCCTAAACCATACCCTCTGCCCCTTTCTCTGAGGGGCAGTTTGAGAAGCCCTCCAGGACTGCCTCAGCTGCAAGTGGGGAAGGTTTGCCGTCTTAAATGTGTGGCGGGCTCAAGGGGGGGATTTTGAGTTAGGAGACACTGGAACATCCCCACACTTTTTTGAAAAGTGGAAGATGTTTCACAGTACTGCAGCCTAAAGCCACATGCCTTGAGGCAGGCTCTCGGCAGCTTCCAGCATGGGGCCTGAAGACCTCTGCTGGGTGGGGGTCCTCCGAGTTCCCAGAGGCCAGCCCTCTCAGGTCAGGGAACCAGGCTGCCCACCTTAAGGCCCCCCTGCTGGGCTACCTCCCGGATTTTGGACAGCATCGACCGGAGCCTTTCATTCTCCTCCTGTAGGACCCAAATGCGGATGTCGTTGGCCTGTACCTGCATCTCCATGTCATCTGTGACGCTGCCGGAGCCTGTGGGGACACACCACCTGGCACCTCACCCCACCAGGTCTGCCTCCTGTGCCCCAAGGGACGGGCCCTCAGAGAGCAGGCACACCAGCCCTGGGGGGCGGCCGAGATGATGGGCTCTCCTATGTCATGTTCCTTCTCCTGTGGCCTTCTTACCCATCCCTGTGCCCCTACCTGCTGGGAGGTGACCACAGCAGTATAGAATTTGAGAGCTGAGTAGGAACTACAGCTCACTGGAGACTTAGCAAATAGGCAAGAGAGATTTCTCCCAAGTCCACCTGTTTTTGGAGGGCAAGAGAAGCAGTGAGTTGTCCAAAGTCACACAGCTGGTTCTTGGGTAGGAGTTACCAGAATTCAGCAAGGACTGGCATGTGACATGGCAAACACAGGCTACAGAGGCAGCCAGACCTGTGTCTGGATTCAGCTGTGTGACCATGGGCAGTCACCTCCCCTCTGGGCTTGTGTCCCCATCTACACAGAGGAGTGGATAATAGGTGAAGCACCTGGGTGTCCTGGGGGCTCTGTAGGGCTGCACTGCTGGTTACCCGTGTTCTGCCACCCTTGCTGCAGGCTGGGGCAATCCAGACTCCAGTGTGCTGCCTAGGCCAGCCCTCAGCTGCCTGCCCCAGGCCCCAGTGTGCCCAGTGTACCACTGCCAGGGCCGTACTTTGGATCTGGGTCTCGATGGGCTCGTGCAGGTCTGGGAAGGCCACCAGCAGCCGCTCCCGCTCCCTCAGCTCCATGAGCTCCTGTTCCAACTCTGAGATGGTCAGCCTCAGATCCGTCGTTGCCTGTTCCAGACCTTGCTTCTCCTGCTGCAGACTCTGCAGCACCTCCTGGGGCAGAGGGAAGCTCAGGCCTGGCCCAAGGAATGGCTCCTGGCTCCCCTGGGGACACCCCATGCCCTCCACTCCCCAGGCATGGGACAACCCTGCAGGCTCTCAGCTGGCTGGGGGCTCCTCTGGTGAAAGAGCAGAGCCAGCCCCGCACCCTCCCGCTGCCTGTTCCCACCTGCTGGGCCAGGAGCTGGCACTGCCCCTGCTCCCTCTCCTGCTGCACTCTCTGCAGCTGCTCCTCCACACGGGCCCGCTGAGCCTCGGCTTCATCCAGGCTGCCCCGTAGCTCCTCGCGCTCCTGGTCCAGGCTGTCCAGCTGCTGCAGCAGGGCTCGGTGTTTTGCCTGCAGGGACTGGGCCGTGATGGGCAGGCAGGGAGCTGTGAGGTCCACAGGGCTAGGCCCAGCCACATGGGAAAAAGGAGGCTGCCATATCTGAACCTTCAAGCCTTCCCCTTGTGCTGTGTCTGTCTGTGTACAGGGGAAGGCTGTGCATAAGCGTGCAGAGGAGGGGTCAGAGGGAAGATGGATGCACACCCCAGACAGGTCAAGGTGGCGTAACCGTTGGTCCTTGCTGAGTAGACAGCTTCTCCAGAACAAGGTCTCATTTGCTGTATCTGTTCCTGGGTCACTGTTTCCCCAGGGCCTGGCTCAGACCCTTGGCAATGATCAAACAAAAACCTGAGTGTGTGCGGGGGAGCAAGCATCCCACAGAGACGAAGCCCCTCCCTTGCCAGTGGGGCCCTCTCCCTGCGGCCTGCTCAGCAGGTGCCCTGGACATTGGCATGGCCCCTGCCCTCACCTCCCGGTGGCGGACCATGCTGTCGACACGAGCCTTCTCCTTGTCCAGCTCTGTGTTGGCCCAGCGGATCTGCTGGCTGGCCCCATCCAGCCGCCCTGCCAGCAGCTGCACCTGCTCCTCCAGCTGCCGCACCTGCCCCTCGGCCTTCATCCTGTGCTCGGCCTCCTCTCCCAGCTGCTGGGCCTTGGCCTCTGCAGGATGGAGCAGGCGTGGGAAGTAGGGAGGCAGGGGAGCCCCTCTGAGCCCCTGCACTGCCTCTGGCCCACAATGGGACCTGAGGGGCAGGTGTCCCAGCCTTTCTCTGGGTTTCAGTGTCCTCAGCCACCAAATGGGGCTCTGAACACCCCAAGGTGGGCTCTGAAAATAGAAGGTGCTTTCTGAGTGGGAGGTGGAACCCCAGCTCTAGCCATCACCCAACAGTGTGGCCAGTCAGGCCCACCCTCCTTTGTGGGTCCCTTTGTCTTTGCCCCAGGAGCCCAGAGGACAGAGATGGAGGCGGCTCATCCCGCCATCCCTCCGGGTGGTGTACCGCACTGGGCACAGGGTACAGGGCCACGTGGTGGGGCTCCTTACCCATGGCTTGCATGGACTCCTGTTGCTGCTTCAGCTCCCCCTCAAGGGTGGCCACCTTTGTCTTGAGGTCACTTGTTTCTATGACAGCCGAGAGAGAGGCCCTTCAGAGTGTCTCCTGGACCTGGCCGATGGCGTCATGCCCCGTGTGCCCTAGAGTGGTGGCAGCCGTCGCAGTGTGGAGGGACTGGTAGGTTTGTGGGAGGAGCTCTGAGGAGGCGCCAGAAGGCCTGGCCCCCATTTGCCCTGCTTCCTTTTGGCTGGCCCCAGAGGTGACAGTAAGGCTCAGAAAGGGCAGGGACTTGCCGAAATCCTCAGGCTTCACGCCAGCAGGCCCTGGCCCACTGCTAGTGCCATAGCTGCCTCTCTGCTGCATGGCTTTCACTGATGACAAAAAGGCTGCTCTGCTCACTGGAGGTGTCAGGGGAGTGAACTCCCAGGACCTGCAGGAGTGAGCGGACGAGTCCCCGGGCTCCCCTGCCCCTCTGACGGGACACCTCTGAGGCCCTTGTTCTACACCACCAGCTCCAGTGTCCCTGGCGGTGTGAAACTCCATTCGCCCAGTACAGTTGGCTGGAGGAGCACACCTTTTTGTGCTGCCTTCCCTTCCCTGCATCTCTTGCCCACTCCCCAGCCCAGGTTTCTTCCACACCAACTACTGTGCCTCCAGCCACGTCACAGGGTCTGCCTCTGGGAGAGCCCACGCTCAGGCTGTAGTAGAGCCTGGGCACTAAGGGTCCGGCCGTTGGGCCACAGACCTGCGAGCAGTTGCTGCTTCTCACGCTCCCACTTGGCCAGGTGCTGTGCGGCCTCCTCTGCTTGCTGCCGCAGCTCCCCCTGCTCCTGCTGCAAAGCCTGCTCCAGCTCGCCCACCTGCTTCTTCAGGCCATCCTTCTGTCCCTCAGCCTCCTCCAGCTGGGCCCTGAGGGGCCTAATGAGCTGAGTGAGGGCCCCCACGTGCTTACTGAGGCGTGTCAGATCTTTGCTCTGCTCTGCTGCCCAGTGACCCACGGTGGCGGCCGGAAGTGGCCTGAGCCCCATCCTGTCCTGCACCAGATGCTGGAACTGTCCTAGGGACGAGGGCAAGTTCTGGCTCTGACACAGGTGGATGACCATCTTGCCCACCTCCCGCAGGCTGCCCTGGACGCTGGTGCATGCATCGCAGGGCACCAGGGCTGTCTCCACAGTTTGGGAATAGACACTCCTGGTGTTCTTGGTGGCCTTTGCTGGACACTGCAGGGAGTCTCTGATGGGGAGGCTATCCAGCTCTTGGCAAGTCTGCAGCAAGCCTGGCATTGGGGAGGACGGCTTGATGAACTTGGTGGGTGTCTCCCCTTGGTTTGCCTTTTTCTGTGGTCAGAAAAAGAAAGGGAAAGCAGGTGAGAGAGATGGGCCTGGCAGGTGACCAGTTCCCTGGGGATGTTCTGTGACAGCCTCTCCTGATGCTCAGACCCTCAGATATTATCTGACACCAATGTGAATGAGATCAAGAACTTTCTCCTTTCTTTCTATTGCCTCAACTTACCAAGCCCAGGCCTCCTCCCTGTTGTCTCTCTCCCCACTGGCTTGATGCAGACCCATGAATAGTACTGGAAATGTGATAGTGACAGCCACAGCTGTTCAGGATCTTCCCAAAGTCCCATAGTGTAAACAGCAGAGCCAGGTAGCCCAGCCATGCCCCCTGAGACCTGATTTGCTAACAGAGACACTGCATGGGCCTTGATTTGGAAGCTCCAGAGTTAACACTGTCTCCTTTGGGCAGTGTGAAGCCAGGAAAGGATGCAGCACACACATGGTATGGTAGGAAGCTGAAGCGAGACTAGGGTGGACTAGTGTGAGGGTGACCAACCCACCTGGGGGTCTGCCTGCTGGTAGAGCATGCCCAGGCTCAGCAGGCTTTTCCAGAAGCACTGCACCGTGAGCCCCACGGACATGCAGGGCCCCACAGTGCAGGTGGGGGGCACAGTCTGCTCTGAACCAAGGTTCTCCAAGTAGCTCGCGCAGCTCTGAAGCAGCAGCTGGAGCCTGCAGGCAGAGACGGTGGAGCCAGCTAGGGTGGAGCCGGGTGCCGATGTGCCCTCCCACCACATACCCAGTGGCCTCTGGCTCTGGGAAACTGGCCCCGGCATCAGGGACTTAGAGTAGCTTAGAATATGTTCTGCTGGGCCAGCTTCAAACCCAAGAGCCACTTCCTCCAGGTAGCTCTCCTGGAGGGCTGAGCTTGGGGGCCTCTACCGTATCTTCCAGGAGGCAGCACTTCTGCCTGGCTGGTCCCCACTGGACTGGGATGCTCTGGAGCCGGGCTTTGCCTCACCTGTATCCTGAGTGCTTGTCAAGTGCTGGGTGAGTGGCTGCCTTACCTCACGTGGCTCAGAGCCTTTGCCTTACGGAGGACAGAGCTGGGTCTCCGAGTGGGGAGAAGGCTGCTCTGAGCCTCAGGGTGAGCATACAGGGCAGGGGCTCCCTGCAGTTTCCTGATTCTAGTCAGGGGCTTCGCCTGCAGTATAAGCTGCTTCTGTGACGACAGAGATATGGCGTGAGGAGAGCTAGGTTTCTATCCTAACCTTGGAGTTTAAAATTAGAGTCAGGGGCTCATTTTAAGGAAAAGGAATGTTGGAAAGATAAGTTTGTATTTGCATGGACACCAAGCTCTTTTACAAAACACAGCGGACAGATGAATGACCTTATCTTGTTGCAGATGCAGGAGGGTCATCCCAATCCACTGTGGCCTTGGGCAGAGGGCCTAGGGGAGGAGGTGCTAGCTGCCTCTAGGCCCTGCCCATCCGGGCCAAGGTGTCCTCTGTGAAGGGGGACAACTGTGCTGGCCAGTGCTCGGCAGCACGGTGAGGCAGGGAAGTGTCTGGAAGAGGACAGAGCATGGCCCTGAGAGAGGGGTCAGGTGGGGGCTGGGGAGGCAGGTCAGCAACAGCTTCGCACAAGGGGGATGGGTAACCTGGGCCTTGACTCAGCCATACCAGGAAGGGGTGGACAGGGTGTTCCTAGCAGAGGGCACAGCATCTGCAAAACCATGGCAGAAGGAAGATGTTGTGCTTCCATACATTCAGCCCCTCACAGGTTCCGATGGTGCTTTCACACCAAGGGCTCCTCCAGGCCTTTCAGTGGTACCCTGGCTTTTGTCCCCAGGCAGGAATCTCCAAACTGCTGGAGTCCCTGCCTGTCAGGCCCCCATGACTTCATTAGTGTGAGGTTTGGGGAGGCACAGGGAGCCTGGGTCACAGTCCGCATGAAGCAGAAGGCTGACAACCACGTTAATTTTAATGGTGGTGTAGAAGTGGGACTGTGGGGGAATCCATTGGCCTCTTCTCAGCAGGACCAGGATTTGGAAAAACACTTCCTGTATCTGACCCTGTGACAGAGCCCACAAGAGCCAGGAAAAAGAGTCTGGGATGGACACCCTCGGCAGTAGCTGTGGTGTGCTGACATACAGAAACCTTAAGGAGGCAGCTGGCAGCGGCTGGAGCGGCAGCTGGCAGAGCTCTGGTGTGGCAGAGACCCACTGGGTGGCTAGGACTCCCTGCAGGTGGACAGTCTACAACACTACAGCACACGACACAGCATGACACAAGGTGAGATCACTGTGATGGCCTTAGCCGACTGTGTCTGATAGGTACTCAGTCAAGTAACAGGTAACTGTTGTTACCAATTTCGGCACCACTGCTGGATGGGGATCCTGCGGCTGCTACTAGTTTAAGGGGCATGGGCCAGCATCCCAAGATCCCCAGGTTTGGTCAAGGCCCTCACCTGTCGATGACGAGCTCCAGCAGAACAGCATGGGACAATTGCGTGAACTCGGGGTCACCTGGCACATGGTCATAGTACTCTAGCAGGGCCACCATGTCCAGGTCACAGGCCATGCGGTCAGGGAACTTCCAGGAGGGGAAGCGCACAGGCCCAGCACGGGAGAACACATCCACGATGGTGCCCTGCAGGTCAGTAAGGTCCCTGCGCAGGCTGTCCATGCAGGCCTGGCTGCCCAGCAGGTGCGCCATCCTCGTGGCTCCTGGGGTAAGCAGAGGGAGTCCTCGTGAGAGCCACGTGGCCACTGCCGGAGGAACTTCCTAGAACTCCAATCGGCCCCATTGCTCCTAGGCCGAAAGTCCAACCTAGACCCTGGGGAGAAGTCTTCCCCGGCCCCAAGTCACCAGACCCTTCGGGACCTGGTTGTGGGTGACCTCACCAGCCTCCCTCTCATTCACCCTACCCCATGCCCACGCTGCTGATTCCACCATTCCACAAGTCCTTCTCAGAATAGCTACGAATGAGAATGTACCTAGTCCTTCCCTCCCTGACCCATTAACAGGCAACCAACAACCAAAAGAGAGTTGTAGCTACAGTGTGATGGGGGTGCTGTACTGCACCTGGCCCTTGTCCCGTCTGGACCACTGTAGCAGTTTTTGGCTGGGCCACAGACCTGCCCACTCCAATCTGATCTGCTGCAGCTCTAGAGATCTTGGCCAAACCCTATCTGACCACATCACACTGGCCAACACCCCTCAGGACTCCCTATTGCCCTTGGGAGAAAGGCCACCTCAGGTCACACCCCTCACCCTACCTTCTCTAGTCCTGCCCCACCCCTACCACATACTGTCCACTCAACCCACCATCAGCTCTGAGCAGCAGCTTATGTACAAGCACTTATTTCTGAATCTGTGCCCATCTGTCCCCTCTGTCTGAATCATGCTTTCCCCATCCAGTTCCCATTACCTGGCTAACTCCTCTCATCCTCCAGGGTTCCCAAATATCACCTCCTCCAGGAAGGCTTCCCTGAGCACCATCCAGGCTGGGTTAGACAATCCCCCTGGGCTTTCCCCATCTCAGCCCTCATCTCTCTCTGCTGGAACGGCCTCAGCTCTCTATGCCAGGTCCCCAGTCCACCTTAGTCCCTGTGTTATCCCCAGTATGGCCCACCTGGGGCCTGGCCCTTTGTAGAAACTTACTGGCAAGTGAGTGACTGAGTAATGGAATGGAATAAAGAAAGAGAATCCACAAGGAAAAATTTAAATATGTTAACTTTGGGGGGAAAACAAGTCCTAAGGTATAAGAGAAGAACACCTGAACACTTTAGTATAGACTCTCATCAGGCAAGTCGCTGTGCCCTTTTGAATCCCAACTGCGTCAGTTGTAAGGTGGAGACATTGTCCCCAGTCAGACTGGGTGGTTGTGAGGCCTTTGAAGGTGTCCATGAGTAAAGTGCTTGGTTCAGGGCCAGGCACCAGTGAAAGTTCTCAAGCAACAGTAACTATTATTACGGTGATCACTGTTATTAGCAGTAACAACAGCAAAGACCATCCTTGTCCACAGCTGCTGCTGCCTTCTATACTTCCCCCTTTCCCCTGCAGCCCACACAAAATGTCCAGAGTCTATGGACATTTGAAGACCATGGGTTGGATGAACCATCTTTGGCTCTTGACTCTGTCCTGTGGCTCATTGCATGCCTCAGGGGCTCACCCTTTGGCAGCTGGTGTTAGAGACAGCACATTGTTCAGAGCTGGGCAGCCCTCTGGAGGCTGAACCCTGGTCCCTCAGCACCCTGCGGCAGGGATGCCCTGTCCTTTGTGGAGTCCTCAGCAGCAGAAAGCGCTTCCGTGCATCCCAGCCCCGCCCTGCACTGCAGGGGCTGCTCAGGCAGTGTAGAGGCCATGGCCTCTCTAGCCCCCAGCAAGTCCAGGCCTGGTGGGGAAACTCTTTCTCCAACCTATTTCCACCCCCCAACCTCCCTCATCTCCGAAAATGGTACCCCCATGTCCAAGCATAGAGTGTTAGCAAACCTGTATCTGAACCACATCGAAAACCCACCACTTCTGTCCACAACACTGCTCCACATCCCACCATCTCCCAGACTACTCCCAGTCTCCTTGAGGGGGTCACTCCCTTCCTTCTGTCCACCACCACCTTGTTTGTTATACAAGGTAGCCAGAGAGATGATTTAAAAAGGCAATTTAGCCCCTTCTTAAAGCCCATGAATGGCTCTCTACAGCATAAAGACTGGAACACTTCCTGGGCTCTGGCCCTGTGTGGTCTGGTCCCACCTCAGTGTCTCACCACGCAGAACACATCCCCTTTCTACACTTCCTCTAAGTAAGACCCCTCCCTCAGGTCCCCAGGCCAGGTGAGGTCCGCTGTTACACATCGTCAGAGCATCCTATTTTCCTTCCCAGCACACGTCACACTGGCACTGATCCATTCTTTGAATAATTATTTGTGGTTGGCAATCTGTCTCCCTGTGAGCACATGGACTGTTTTTTGAGTTCACTGCTGTGTGACCTGGCCACCTGAGCCAAGGGACCTGAGAGCCAGCTGGGAAGCTCGGAGGCACCCAGGGGTGGTTCCCAGGGCTGAGCTAGCCTCTCCAGCCTCCCAGAGGACTGGTCCTTATCCTCACTGCCACACAGGTGTCTGCCCTGTGGACTAGGTGGACTAGCCTGTGGGCTCTGGGAGTCAAGGTCAGAGGGTCATCCAGGTGCCTGGCTTCCTCTCTTTGGTTTCTAGGAATAGATGAAGGTAAGTGTGAGTAGGCACTCAGGGAGGCTTCCTGGGGGCAGGGAGAAGGGGTCACAGAAGATGGGGGCTGGGGTGGGGGTGGAGTATTCCAAGCTGGAGTAATGGGGTGAGGGTAAGGGCAAGAGGGGTCTCCTGCCTTGAGCATGAGCACAGAGGACATGCTCCAACAGTGCTAGCTATGACTACAGGACTCACTGTGTGCCACTTCTTGACTTATACAGGTGAGGGAACAGACTCTGGAGAGTTAAGAGGTTAGCCCAAGGTCATTTAAGGAGCTGGACTCTTGAGTCCAATATCTCTGCTCTGTCTTCAGGCCACCCTGCTTCCAGAACAGTACTGTCTAAAAGAAATATAATGCAAGCCACAGATAGGATTTTTAATTTTCTACTACCCACATTAAAAAAAGTAAAAAGAAGTCAATTATTATTTTTTAATTTCATTTTACCTAATATGCCAAAATACTAAAACTTCAAAATGAAATCAGTATAAAATTATTAAGGAGATTTTTTACAGTCTTTTTTTGCATTAAGTCTCAAAATCTAGTGTCTATTTCACACATCTCAACGTGGACCATCTGCCATTTTCAAGTGCACCACCACATGGACCAGTGACTACTATATTAGACAGCACAGGTGTAGGGGGTCAGATCCTGTGTATGGATTCAGCAAACAGCAACTGAGTACCTACCTCATATAGGGCACTCTGCCAAGAACAGGGACAGAGCCGGGAATACAGCTGGAAATATGTCTGCTGGTCTCTGCAGGGGGCAAGTCTTCAGTAGGTCCACTCTGTCAGTTCTACCCACAGGTCCATGAGTATCCACCCCGCAACATTTCACACACACACACAAACACCCAGGCCCACATCTTGCACACATATATTGCTTTGGTGACTGCCTCTCTGGAGATAGGGCTACCCACGAGGTTTTGTCCCCAAGGAATGAGGCAGAAACAAACAGAAAAAAAGCCTGAAACATTCTGGGTTTCCTTCCTGGAAAGGGAGGAAGGAAGTAAAACAAGCAAGAATTCCCACCCTGGGAGGAGGTGTATTCAGATGGTACAGCACCTGGACTCAGGAGCTTGCTTGTCAATACCCCAAGAAACACTGACCTGTTCACCCTTAAAAACTACAATTGCCATTGGAGCCATTTGCAATACCAGCCCCTGCTCTATTCCAGTTCTGATAAGCAGCAACAAATGCCAAAGCATCAAGCATTTACAAGAGGAAAATACAACTTTGAAAAATATCCAAGGTTACCTTATGTCATTTTTTCCTGAACACTGGAGATTTGCAGATATAAACATGGTTTGAGAACCACATAGGTGTGTATGTCAGGTGAAGGAGCATTTGATATGGGCTCTCTCCCTAATTCCTCGGTGTCCAGTGGAACTCTCAGCCTGAAGCCGCCGGCCCCGCACTGTTCCTGAGGTCACATGGGCGGTGGCACCAATTGAGCCAACACCACCCTGCGGTAAGAGAAGCAGCTAGCTGCTCAGGAGTCGTCCCTCGAGTTCAAGGTGAACTTTTGACTCACAGAGAAGGGAAGGAGGTTTTCTCCACTCCCGTTCAACGTTCAAGCCCCTTCCCTCTCTGAGCCCTAGGACCCTATTCATCTAGTAAAGATTTTGCCTCCCTCGCGGCCACCAGCATGAAAACTTTTTTGGAAACTCTAAACCCATCTGTAGTCATTTGTCAGTTTCTAACTCAGGATTGCTAACTGCCTGGATCCTTGCAGACACTGAAGGGCCCAGTGAAGACAAAGCCTGAAGTAATTGCACTAGGAGAGGAGTAAGAATGGTCTGGATTTAGAGTCCCACTGCACCAACTTGGAACTTCACTGTCTTCATCTGTAAATAAATTGCTATAGGAAATAAGTACTATAATGCAGATAGTTTGACACAGGGTATGGCTCATGGTAAGTGTTCAGTAAATCCTAGCTAACATTATTCTACATTAATAATAAAAACAATGACAAAAACTAGCTATGGGGTGTGTGTGTGTGTGTGAGCAAGACAAGGAGGGAATCTCTTCCTATCACTCCCCCAATTCTCAAAGGAGGAGACTGAAGTCCAGGCAAGGGCTCACACCCCGCCCGCCCGCCCTCCGGAGTTGGGAGGGAGGGGAGAGGGGACCGGGAAGAGAAGAGCTCTGTGGTGGAAGCGAAAAAGGCGGGATTCAAGGTGTACCTCGCAAAGTAATCTAAGTGGTCGGCCAGGACACACCTTTGGGCGTGAGGGGTGGTGCCTAAGAAAGCTCTGGTTTACACGGACCTTGGGGAATGAAGGCGGGACTCTGGGAGGCAGGCCCAAGGAAAAGGGACCTTTTGGGAATTAGGGCTTCGGACTAGGGTAGATTGGAGGCCTGAAGGAGGTGGTCTGAAGCGGAAGACCGACGCGGGGTTTTGGGGAGGTGGGCCCGAGGGGAGGGGGCTCTCCAAAGAGCGAGACCAGTGGGAGGGAGCGGGCGCCTTGGAAGGCGGGGTCGAAGGGAGCGAAGAACTGGCCTGTGCAGTAAACTTAGAAGGGGCCAGGGCTGTCGGGGGCTTGCGGGGGGCGGCAGGCGAGGGATGTAGACCGTCTCACCAGTCTCCGGGCGGAACAGCCTCCGTCCCTGTGTCTGGTCCGCTCATGAAACTGCCCTGCCGCTCCTGGGATCACCGGCAACCCCGAGCCTGGCGCCCAACCGCTGCCATGGCCACGGTATGTTTTTTCGCGCGCCTCTCCCGCGAGGGAGGGATGGGAAGTAACGTCACGGGAAGGGGCGTGCCGGAAATACGCCAGCCTGGCCTCCTCTCCACGACTCGCTCGACAACTGCCATCTTGCGAGCTTCTCGGACCGTCGGTGCGGGCGAACTGCTTTGACGCCGCACTGCTCACGTACACCGAGGCGGGCTGGCAGCCCTCAGCGTCGCAGTCATGCCGGCCGGACCCGTGCAGGCGGTGCCCCCGCCGCCGCCCGCGGCCGCCGAGCCCAAACAGGTACCGTGACCCCTGCACCCCGACCCTAGGCCTAGGCCCTCCCCTCCGGCGCGGGCGCTCCTCTCGCGCAGGAAGGCGCGGCCGCTTCGGAGAGCCTGGAGGGACTGCAAGTCCCAGGAGGCGCTGCCTTCCGGTAGCAAAACGATCTCCCTGTTCTCGGTTCTCTTCACAATATTCACACTGTTCTCAGGCATTCACAGCCACATCCTCTGCCCTGTTTGAGGACTGTAGTTCTCAAAGTGTGGTACGCGGACCAGCAGCATCCGCATCATCTGGGAGTTTATTAGAAATGCAGTTTCCACCCCAGACCTTCTAAATAAAAATCTGCATTTTAACAAGACCCCACGGTGATTCATTAAGGTTTGGAAGCACGGATCCAGCCTGTACACCGGCCTTCTCTGGTAACTGGGGCCACTGGCCCCCCAGCCATTGCGCAGTAATCCCGAATTGCCCAGATTGCGCGGTACGTTCTTGAATTTTGGTTCTCAGCATTCAGTTCTTACTCTAAGTCAAACACTGTACCAGGCTCGACTTCACCTGAATGAATGCCGCACAGCTCCATCTGTAGGGAGCTCACAGACTAGCAGGGAGACAGTTATAAGTGAATATTCAAGAGATGTTTATTGCCCAAACCCTAAAAAAGAACTCAGTCAGCTGAAGGGGAAAGATGTGCATAAATAATTGCACCAAGGTATAATAGGCCCTGTAATACGAGTACCAGGTGCAAAGGAGTTGGTAATCTAATCACCATCGCTTTGGTGGGGTAGAGGGGAAATTAAGGTAGGTGAAGCCCACAAGAGTTAGAGGTAAGTGGCTTTTAGAAGGATGCGTTAGTTCACCAGACAGGTGATTGGGAAAGGGAAGTGGCATTCTTTTTCGTCCCACAAATATTTATTGAGCACATACTGTACACTGACCTCTGTTTTGGGTTCATAATATAGTGGGGAACAAGACAAGAAGTCCATGCACTTTCCACAAATATTTTAAGTACTTATGTATTCCTGGCATTTTCCCAGTCACTTGGGGAAAAAGAAGCAAGATCATACAAGATAAGTGCAAAGTTACCAAGGTAGGATTCAGATGGCCCTCTGGTCAGAGCTAAATGAAGTATGGTTGAAGGATAATGTTGGGAGAGTGGTGGCAAGGATGCATTTCTGAGGATTTGACGTTTTCCTAATAGACAATGGGGAGAAAAGAAAGTTTGAAGCTGGCTGGTGAATTTCAGAAATTCAGGTACGTAGGTAGTGACGTGGAATATTGTGCGAAGGACAGATAGGTTGTGTTATTTTAGAAGATGCTCAGGGCCCTGCCTAGATTGTGGCAGGGGGCTGGGACAGAGGGGATTGGGATTGGTAAACTCCAAGGCACGAAATGGCTGATGGTGCAGGCTCTCCTACTGAAGTGATATGTTTGAATCTCGGTTCTGCCGTTTGGGCCAGTTAACCTCTCCATTATTCTTCAGTTTTGTCACCTTTAAAATGGAGATAGGGCTTTTGTAACGGTTATAAGATTAATATATTTGAAGTGCTAAGGGAGGTCTATGCAACCTATTCTATGCTTGAATAATGTTGTTATCATTATCATGTAATGTGGGGGCGGAGGGAGAGGAGGCCCCTGTTTCTGGTCTGGGGGACTCGGTACCTGGTTGGCCATTCATGAGGAAAGAGGTTAGCTGTCAAAGTGTCCAGGAGTCAGCTGGATCTGAAGCTCTGGGGCACACAGGAGGCATCCGGGACATCGATTTGGCCAGGATAGTTTAACCTAGAGGTGGTGGGGGAGCAGAGGATGTGGCTGTGAATGCCTGAGGACAGTATGAATATTGTGAAGAGAACAGAGAACAGAATTTGGGGGATTCCTAACATTATAGGACAGGTGGTGAAACGGCTAGGGAGGAGACTTGGATGGAATGGTAAGCAAGAAAGAAAGACAGGTGAGAATAGGACCTGGGGGTTGAGGAGTGGAGAGTTTGTGAAGACGTGGTCACTGGTCATATAGCCAGATAACCACTATAGTTGGCTATATGACTGTTGTTTTTCAGTTTGGCAGAAGCACTTGAAATGGATGAGGACCAAATGGGAGGTGAGGAAGTGGGAAAGGCAACACTGGAAGAACTCAGGACATTTAGCTACCAGAGGACAAGGGAGATGGGGAGAGGGCAGCAGCGAAGCATAAGGACAAAGGGGAAATTTTTATTTTTCTAAGATGGGAGATTTGACCCTTTGCTTACTGAGGGGAAGAAGCTGGTGAGGAAGGGATATTGCAACTTACAAGACAATTAATATTAAGTATTCCAATGGAGTTTGACAAAATTATTTGAGCATTGAGTGGTGGTTAAAACTATGGAATGGATATAAAAAAGGCTTTCAGGGCAGAAAGAGCTGCCAGCAAGGAGTTTCCATTTCTTTGTTCAGTAAACAACTGCTAAATATCCCATGCCAGGCTCATCCTTGGGTGTGGGGAGATAAACTTGGCTTTCTGGATTCTGGAACATGGTTTCTCAGAATGTGGTCAGATCTCTCCCTGTACCTGAATCTCTTGTTCACTTGGTAAAAATGCAGATTCCTGGTGTATCTGAGACAATCTGGCTGGGGGAAGCCAAAAAGGCTGCTCTTTTTTCTGGTTCCCCAGGAGAGTCCCATACAAGCACAGTGCAGTTAAGAGAACCTCCGTTCTAAAGCAGAGGATCCTTAACGTGAGGGAAGTCAGTGGGGGAGAATCTGTATTCTCAATAATATCTTGGAGGAGTTTAATGTTAGGGAACCAGCCCAAAGCCAAAAACTTAAAGACCTTATTTCCTTTTCCTATTTTCACAGCCCACAGAAGAAGAAGCATCTTCAAAGGAGGATTCTACCCCTTCCAAGCCAGTAGTGGGGATTATTTACCCTCCTCCAGAGGTCAGGAATATCGTTGACAAGACTGCCAGCTTTGTGGCCAGGTAACATAGCCACTTCTGCTCATGTGAGTCACAGTTAGATTTAGTACCCAGAGCTCCTGAATCTGCCTAAGGGTGACATCTAGGTGTTTAAAGTGGCATCGTCAGCTTTGGTCCATTAGCTCATCTAAAACCACAGTGTGGTGGGATAGGCAATGGGCAGGACCAGTGTGTCCAACATGCTAGTGGCAGAGTGCGAGTCACACCCAGCCCAAGTCACCAGGAACCTGTGCTTCCAAAATGGGCTTGAGGAAGAGCCTGGAAAGGTGTTTTGTCATGGATGGATACTGAGCCGCTGGCGTGAGGAAGACAAAAAAGGGAGTTAATCATTCTCATTGTGCAAGGACTACATTCCTCAGAGCCTCAAACGACCCTTGTGCAAAATGGAATAAATGCCACCTCAGAGTTGTTTTGAGGCAGGGGGAGGTAGTGGGACTGAATTCAATTCTGGTACAGCATGAAGGTTTAGCTGTCTTCTTAGGTGTCATAGAAATTAGTCCAAGTTCCTCTCATCCTTCCCTGTCATACTTATATATGCTCACACTTCATCAGATGGCATCTTCTTGATGGCCACTTGACTCCAAAGGTCAACACATTTCTTAGTTTAGTATATTTAAAGTATTTCTTTAGCGGCCTGCAGGCCACATCTAGCCTACAGATCTTTTATTTGACCTCACAGTGTTTTCTTAAAACTTGAGTTAGTTGACACTGCTTAAAAATGAGGAGATGGCAAAACTGGACAGCTACATGTTAGAGAATGAAACTGGACTACTGTCTAACCCCTTACACAAAAATAAACTCAAAATGGATCAAAGACTTGAATGTAAGGCTTGAAACCATAAAACTCTTAGAAAAAAACATAGGCAAAAATATCTTGGACATAAACGTGAGCAACTTCTTCATAAACATATCTCCCCGGGCAAGGGAAACAAAAGCAAAAATGAACAAGTGGGACTGTATCAAGCTGAAAAGCTTCTGTACAGCAAAGGACACCATCAGTAGAACAAAAAGACATCCTACAGTATGGGAGAATATATTCATAAATGACATATCTGATAAGGGGTTAACATCCAAAATATATAAAGAACTCATGCACCTTAACAAACAAAAAGCAAATAATCCAATTAAGAAATGGGCAGAGGACATGAATAGACACTTCTCCAAAGAAGAAATTCAGATGGCCAACAGGCACATGAAAAGATGCTCCACATCGCTAATCATCAGAGAAATGCAAATTAAAACCACAATGAGATATCACCTCACACCAGTGAGGATGGCCAACATCCAAAACACAAACAACAAATGTTGGCAAGGATGTGGAGAAAAGGGAACCCTCCTACACTGCTGGTGGGAATGCAAATTAGTTCAACCATTGTGGAAAGCAGTATGGAGGTTCCTCAAAAAACTCAAAATAGAAATACCATTTGACCCAGGAATCCCACTCCAAGGAATTTACCCTTAGAATGCAGCAGCCCAGTTTCAAAAAGACAGATGCA
This sequence comes from Phataginus tricuspis, assembly GCA_029783875.1. Taxonomy (NCBI): domain Eukaryota; kingdom Metazoa; phylum Chordata; class Mammalia; order Pholidota; family Manidae; genus Phataginus; species Phataginus tricuspis. The sequence continues at coordinate 6,330,573 of JAQQAC010011420.1, forward strand.
CCCCTATGTTTATCACAGCACTATTTACAATAGCCAAGAAATGGAAGTGTCCATCAGTAGATGATTGGATAAAGAGGTGGTACATATACACAATGGAATATTATTCAGCCATAAGAAGAAAACAAATCCTACCATTTGTAACAACATGGATGGAGCTAGAGGGTATTATGCTCAGTGAAATAAGCCAGGCGGAGAAAGACAAGTATCAAATGATTTCACTCATATGTGGAATATAAGAACAAAGAAAAAAACTGAAGGAACAAAACAGCAGCAGACTCACAGAACCCAAGAACGGACTAATAGTTACCAAAGGGAAAGGGACTGGGGAGGATGTGTGGGAAGGGAGGGACAAGGGGGAAAAGGGGCATTCAGATGCAATGTTGGGGGGCATGGGGAGGGCTGTACAACTCAGAGAAGAAAGTAGTGTTCCTGTAGCATCTCACTACACTGACGGACAGTGACTGTAATGGGGTTGGTGGGGGACGACCAGATGAAGGGGGTAGTTTAATTACCATAATATTGCACATGTAATTGTAGATTAATGATACCAAAATAAATTTTAAAAAATGAGATTGCACAATAAACCCTGATTTCTGGCTTCTCAACAAACTGGACAGCTCCTTGACTGGAAGCAGCTGGCTCAGAGCAGACTGCTGTCCTCAGTCAGGGCATAATGCTTTCCATGGGGCCACGCCTCAACCCCTAGTTAGAATCCCCATCACAGTACATCTACATCATTTAATAGATGGGTCCTTCCTTTCTCAACCTAACAAAATGAAACATAGAAGGAGGTTACTCTGGCTGATGTCCTTCAGTGTATCTTTTCACATGGACACAGTGAAATCCATGGGGATTCATAACACATTTCAAAACCTTTGATTAACCTGAGAATTGGGTTAAAACTGCCCTTTGCTCAGTTGAACATTATCAGTCCATGTCAGAATTTGGGCAGTAGGTGTTGTGTTTATGATAAATGTTTAATGTCTCATAGCAACACTCATTCTTCCCCCTTTCTCCTGGTATTTTAAAAACAGAATAAATAGGAAAAGGGCGTTGGAGGAAGAATCACCACAGTCTCACTACCAGAATAGTTTCTACAGCTGTTTTCACTTTTTCCTGTTTCCTTCTGGCCTGTGGCATCCTTTTTTAGATCCTTGTAATACTAGTAGAGATAGTTTCACATCCTGCTTTTCCCTTTTGAGCTGTGGCTTAAGCATTTTCCCATGTGCTCCCTGGTTCCTGATGCTCTGTGGCCCTCTGCAGAAGACACACCACGTTGAGGTGACAGGCCTTGATTTGGCCATCTCTGTATTTTCCTCAGTTTGGCAATTGAAGCTGTAGGGAAGTCTCTAAGCATTTTCTTTCCTTTCTAGATTGTTTCCTTAGAAGATTCTGTGTGGTATGCTACTGGCTTGAAAGAACATTTTAAAAGATTTCTTAAAACATTTTGCCAAGTAGCTTTCTAATAATTTTGTGCCAACCTCTGCTGCCACAGAAGTAAGAGTCTATCCAAGTTCCCTTAAAAATAAATGCACACACACTGCAAAAATGAACAAGTGGGACTATATCAAGCTGAAAAGCTTCTGTACAGCAAAGGACACCATCAGTAGAACAAAAAGACATCCTACAGTATGGGAGAATATATTCATAAATGACATATCCGATAAGGGGTTGACATCCAAAATATATAAAGAACTCATGCACCTTAACAAACAAAAAGCAAATAATCCAATTAAGAAATGGGCAGAGGACATGAATAGACACTTCTCCAAAGAAGAAATTCAGATGGCCAACAGGCACATGAAAAGATGCTCCACATCGCTAATCATCAGAGAAATGCAGATTAAAACCACAATGGATATCACTTCACACCAGTGGATGGCCAGCATCCAAAACACAAACAACAACAAATGTTGGTGAGGATGTGGAGAAAAGGGAACCCTCCTACACTGCTGGTGGGAATGCAAATTAGTTCAACCATTGTGGAAAGCAGTATAGAGGTTCCTCAAAAAACTCAAAATAGAAATACCATTCGACCCAGGAATTTCACTCCTAGGAATTTACCCTAAGACTGCAGCAGCCCAGTTTGAAAAAGACATATGCACCCCTATGTTTATCACAGCACTATTTACAATAGCCAAGAAATGGAAGCAACCTAAGTGTCCATCAGTAGATGAGTGGCTAAAGAAGATGTGGTACATATACACAATGGAATATTATTCAGCCATAAGAAGAAAACAAATCCTACCATTTGCAACAACATGGATGGAGCTAGAGGGTATTATGCTTAGTGAAATAAGCCAAACTGAAAAAGACAAGTATCAAATGATTTCACTCATATGTGGAGTATAAGGACAAAGAAAAAAACTGAAGGAACAAAACAGCAGCAGACTCACAGAACCCAAGAACGGACTAATAGTTACCAAAGGGAAAGGGACTGGGGAAGATGGGTGGGAAGGGAGGGATAAGAGGGAAAAAGGGGCATTACGATTAGCAGACGTAATGTTGGGGCGGCATGGGGAGGGCTGTACAACTCAGAGAAGACAAGTAGTGATTCTATAGCATCTCACTACACTGATGGACAGTGACTGTAATGGGGTTGGTGGGGGGGACCTGGTGAAGGGGGTAGTTTAATAACCATAATATGGCACATGTAATTGTAGATTAATTATACCAAAATAAATTATATTAAAAAAATAATAAAATAAATTAATGTCAAAAAAAAAATAAATGCACACATCCACATCTCTAGATCTATTTTTGGCTATGATGAATGCAATGTAGGCATTTCTAAAATCTGAGGACTTGCTTTTGTTTATGTTGCATTGAAAGTACAGACCACCATCTCACTCTGGGATAAAGGAAGCATGTGAAAAGGATAAAAGAAGTCTGCTTCACTTGTGTTCACACATATTGATTGATGGCACATGCAATGAAGTGTGATTTTTTTCCCAAAAGGAGTGTTTTTTCTCTAGTTTTCCTTCCCTTCCCTGCATTTTCCGGTTAAGAAACTGAAGTGGAAATTACCCGTAAAAAGTCCCACCAGCTGGGTTGAGTCAGAGCATGTCTTTTTTTTCCTGAAATCTATTCCTTGTGTTAGAGAATATAATTCTAAAATTAACATGAACTTAAAGCAACAGAATAACTTGGAATGAACATTTCTGCCTGCTTCTTTTATCTTTCAGATTGTTACCAGATGTGAGGTTATGGCTTAGGAGGCAGTGGTAGAGGAGAACCAGAGTCCCCTTTTCTAGCCCTTTGTCTCCCCTGGGCGTTTGCTGGGTATGGTGGCCTAATTTACCAGTATTTAAGTGTGTATTCACCTCCCTCCTTGCATGTGATTTGCATTCTTTAAAGAAAGGGAAGAGTGCTTCTTCTCCAAGCATGAAGTTCTAGTTGGACTCACATACTGTCATATGGAGACCTCATGGTGTTGGTCACACTACAGAGCGTGAGCGTGACCAGAACTTGGGGAGGAGCTAGTCTAGGTGTTGATGACCACCATCCTGGCACAGATTGTTATGGTCCTAATCTGGGCACAGCGATGCCTGTACCCTGTCTCCTGTGGTCTCTTCATCAGGGCCAGGATGTGAAAAGCTGAAGAGAGTGGAGCACCTGGGTGCCACCAGCCCTGGAGCTGTCCCTTGGTATATTTGGGGTAGCTCTGAGTGCTGGGCTTTGGCTGGAGGGCAGAAGAAATCCACTGATGTCTGATATCCAGATCATGTCTCATGTTTCTGGAACAGCCCCTTCTAGCCTTCATAGGAGTGACAGCCCTTGTATTTGCAAGCCACTGTTTGATTCAGAAAGACTTTGACATCTCCTTAACTAGTTCAGTCTTATCAGTACTCCAAGGTAGAGGATAAGGTGGTGTTAGGCACATTTTACACATGGGAAATCAAGTCAAAGAGAAGTTCAGTAACTTGGTGAGTCAGTAGTGAACCCAGAATTTACACATGTTCACATTTTGTGTCTTTGAAGTTAGTGTACTTTCTAACTGATATGGGTGTTGTATATGTGTGACACCATTGGGATTCTTTTTAAAAAAGATCAGGGCTCCCTAAACATCATGAGAGGGACATTTTTCATTATCCTGAAGTTTTAAAGGCAAACAAGAGGTATGTGGAAAACTGTCCCCGGTACAGAGAGAGGTGGGGGAATTCGCAGTGATCTTACTGCTCCCCTGTCATCTGAATGTGCCGCCAGAGCGGCAGGGATCTGCGTCCTTGGAGAAGTGTTTGCTGTGTGGGCCTCACCCACTAATATATGATGTGATTTTAGGCAGTACTTCGATGAGGTATTAAATCAGATTCTCTGCATTTTCTTTTTCTTTTTTTTTTTTTCAGTCATTCTCGTTACCCAAAGAAGAGAGTCTCAGTTTGGTGCTAGGGTATCTCTACCACCTCCCCAGTACTCAGTCCTCCCTCTTGTGGTCTAAGAGAAATGGCCCCAGTCTCAGCAAACTTTGAGCTAAACTTTAAGTACATTACTTTATTTTCATTTAATTTTATAACTGCCACTAATTAGTAAAGCTATACTGATTGTTATTTGAAGTAGTAATATATGCCTGCTTTTTAAAATACATTTATTAAGGTAAATGAATTTTGAAAAAGAAAAACCAGACAGTTCGGAAATGTCAGGACTGGCAGAGGAGCTGCAGGGGCGGTACTGGGAAGCCGTGTGGCAGAGGAGGCAGAGGACCCCGGGCTGGCACCAGGAATCTCGAGGAGGAGCTCCGCTCTGCTGAGGGGCGGGCCTGTTTGACGGGTGGTGGCAGGAAGGCTCAAACAGGCGTGTTGTGGGTCTGAGCAGTTGCAGGGGTTGTGATGTTAATTCTTTCTTTCTTCTAGAAATGGACCTGAATTTGAAGCTAGGATACGGCAGAACGAAATCAATAACCCCAAGTTCAACTTCCTGAACCCTAGCGACCCTTACCATGCTTATTACCGCCACAAGGTCAGCGAGTTCAAGGAGGGGAAGGCTCAGGAACCCTCGGCTGCCATCCCCAAAGTCATGCAACAGCAGCAGGCCGCGCAGCAGCAGCTGCCCCAGAAGGTGGGCGCCAGCCCCACCCTGTGCTCCCTGGGCTCTGCCTGGGCACCTCATAGCCCCCAGGGAGAGGGGTGAGGGTTACCCCATCTCACAGGGGCACATGCTGAGCAAGATGGCAAAGTGCCGCTGACAGGTTTTGTTTCTGGAGCACTGCTTGTCAGGCTCTGCTCGGTGCTCAGGAGCCTCACGGGGCGACAGCAGGGTGACCATTTCACAGATGAGGAATCTGAGGCTTGGGAAAGTGCATTTTACCCAAGGCCACAGTCAGGACTCTGAAGTCCGTGTTCTCAGCCCCTCTTTGCCTTGATCAAGGGTATAAGGGCAATGCTGTGATGTGGCTATGGACCACTTTTGTGCCATCCCTCCCTCCTGGTTCACCTTCCCAAGGCTCCTCCATCTGATCTACCCTAATGTCCCCCTCAGCACTAGGCCTAGCGCTGTGGACTACTAGGGTTTCAGTGAAGATGGGAAGGTTGGCACGTTTTGCCTCCTGGGTAGACCTAGGCTAGTCCCTTTGCTGTACTCCTGAATCATGGTGGCGAAAGCTGCCCCTTATTTTTACAGTGGAAATAAAGGTTGAAGCAGGTTCTGAGACCTTGCATCGCAATTTACTACTACTAAGGCCTCAGTTTCCTCATCTATAAAAAGGATTCACATTACCTGTTCTGTCTACCTTGTGGTTTTTGTGACGGCCAGAGGCCAGAGGGGTTAACAAACGTGGAAGTCTTCTGTCTAGTGGTTTCCTCCCCACATATTAGGGCCTGCTGCATCCTCTGTTCCCTTTAGGTGAGATTTAATGAGCCATTTTCCTGTCAGATCTTCTGCCACTGGTTTTGGATCTGGGTTTCAGGGCAGCAGCAGAACAGAGGGGACCCAGTCTTACTTGAAGCCATTCAGGGAATTGAGGCCTCGGTTAACCAAGAAATGAGGGTTCTCATGAGTCAGAGTTCTCTCATACAGTGTGCCCCTGGTGTGCGCTTGATCAACAGGAGTGTAGTGGTACCCGCCGTCCTGCTGGGGGCTCACTCTCACCCCCTCTCTGGAGCCAGTGTACCTCTGTGCCGCTTACACTCCCTCTGCATTTTAGGTCCAAGCCCAGGTGATCCAAGAGAGCATTGTACCCAAAGAACCCCCTCCCGAGTTTGAGTTCATCGCAGACCCCCCTTCCATCTCAGCCTTTGACCTGGATGTAGTGAAGCTGACAGCTCAGTTTGTGGCGAGGAATGGACGCCAGTTCCTGACCCAGCTGATGCAGAAAGAGCAGCGCAACTACCAGTTTGACTTCCTCCGCCCACAGCACAGTCTCTTCAACTACTTCACGAAGCTGGTGGAACAGTATACCAAGGTGCCTGGGCAGGGTGGGGCCGGGGTCTGGGTCCTGGGAGATGTCCTGGGAGAAAGCCATCCCACCAGGAGCACTCTGTCCACTCAGTGTCTGCACACAGACAAACGGAGGACTGTTTCCTGGATTAAGATCCCCAGATCCTTTTTTATTGTTATTATCTTCTCCCTTCTCCCTCAGAACTTGAGTATTTAGTACTCTAACCTGAGGGCACTGGTGCACTGGTTTCTCCCACTAGCCATGGGAGACTCTAGGAGCAGAACAGTTCGGGTGGAGGTACAGGGAAGATGGGTGGGGCTGAAGCACTTTGCTAGTGACAGTAGATGCTGTTGGGATAGTTGAGGTGACTGCCTCTTTTTTTTTTTATAATTTATTTTGGTATCATTAATCTACAATTACATGTGCAATA
>JAQQAC010011420.1:6337775-6417389 GCA_029783875.1 Phataginus tricuspis
CTTGGGTTCTGTGAGTCTGCTGCTGTTTTGTTCCTTCAGTTTTTTTCTTTGTTCTTATACTCCACATATGAGTGAAATCATTTGATATTGTCTTTTTCAGCTTGGCTTATTTCATTGGGTGACTGCCTCTTTTGAGCAAAAAAGTCCGCATTCATTCTCTCAGCATGTATACACTGAGTGTCAGACGTTGTTCCTGGTGCTGGAGATAGGATAGTAAACAGAAGACAGAGAAATCCATGTCTTCATGGAATTAAGTACTATGGAGAAAGAGAAAGCAGGGGATATAAATCCAGGCAGGTGGGGCTTGTGGGCTCCAGTCTTAAATAGGGTCATCAGGGGAGGCCTAGTAGCATCTCCAAAGGGTAGGAGCAGATCCATCCTCGGCAAACAGCGATCGCATATTGTCTGTATTAGGTGAACTGCCAGTGATTTTGCATACTTTCTTGCTAATCCTTGTAGCAACCTTTTAAGTTGATGGTGCCAACTTCAAGTGGTGGTGTCACCATTTTGTAGACGGAAATCAGCTTACAGAGGATCAGTAATTTGCCTAAAGTCACATGGACACATGGAGATGGGATTGGGACCCGGAATCCCTTGCTCTCCCTTCTGTGACTTCACACACCCTGAAAGGCCACCTCTTTGTCCCGTGTTGTGCTGCCGGGTATCTTAACACTTCTGTGTTTCAGATCTTGATTCCGCCTAAAGGATTATTTATAAAGCTCAAGAAAGAGGCCGAGAATCCTCAAGAAGTCTTAGACCAGGTAAACTGAGTTTCTCATGACCAGTTACTTACAGTGCTGATGATATTACATGACTTCTGTTCTGTGTTTAGAAATAGGAATAGTCTCTGAGGCAGTGCCCTGTTACGTTCCAGGCTCAGGACTGGAAGAAAGGCCTTGTGGCTGCAAAGGCCAGAGAAACCTGAATTCTCTGCTCCCCAGCTTTGTGCTTTGCTCTCAGCTTCACTAGGTCCCCCTCTTTTCTCCCTTTGCTAGAAGCCCACTCCTAAACAGGTTCTCTGGTGACATAGGCCTTTTGACGTCACAGGCTTATTGATACTGGCTATTCCGGGTGGCTGCATGAAAGCTTTTGTTTCCCAGGCTCTCAGACTGCTGTTTTTCTTACCGGGTACTTGGCTGTCATGCAGGCTTTCTGCGAGGGAGTCTGCTGCTCTGTGAGCACAGAGCCCCTCACCAACACAGACAGAAAACTCTTGACTTTATAACAAACAGCTGCCTTTGGAGCCCAGACAGAAGGTTTTTGTGGCACTTCGAATTTTCATCCTGGGCCAGACCCTGGGCCTGCCTGAAACCAGATGCAAATAGCATTGTTTTCTCCAGGAAGTTCCTCTTAAGGACAGAGCAGCCTCCTGTTCTGTAGGAGATGCTGACTTTGGAGAATGCCCTGCAGGTGACAGCCTTGTCAGGAGCAGACTGATTCAGCTCAGCCATGCTGTTTCCTGTCCCTTCAGGTATGCTACCGAGTGGAGTGGGCCAAGTTCCAGGAGCGTGAGAGGAAGAAGGAAGAGGAGGAGAAGGAGAAAGAGCGGGTGGCCTATGCGCAGATCGACTGGCATGATTTTGTGGTGGTGGAAACGGTGGACTTCCAACCCAATGAGCAAGGTAGGTCTGTGAGGAAGGAAAGTCTGTGACTCCAGATGGGCAGCTAAGAGCTCAGAGCCATCCTGGGTGTTCTTTTTTAGCAGTTCCCAGGGATCTGCAGAGTTCTTTAGAGGGCTTTTATCAGTTTCTGTTTCATCGCTGCCCCTGAAAGATTTCAGTTTTACCACATTGCCCTAGTTAAACCCAATTTCAGCAAATACTGTGCTAGACCCCGGGTGGGCTTCTGGAGATAGGAGAGAAATCGGAGAGCCCAAGCCCGTGGAGAGCTCCCAGTGAGGAGACAAAGAATGTCCGTGACTCTGGCTCACCCTCTGCCAGGGAACTTCCCTCCTCCCACCACTCCGGAGGAGCTCGGGGCCCGAATCCTCATTCAGGAGCGCTACGAGAAGTTTGGGGAGAGTGAGGAGGTCGAGATGGAGGTGGAGTCTGATGAGGAAGACGAGAAACAGGAGAAGGCAGAGGAGCCTCCTTCCCAGCCGGACCAGGACACCCAAGTGCAGGATATGGATGAGGTATGCTCCTGGGGGGCCTGCGGGGGGGCTTCTCCCTGGGGTCCGAGGAGGGAGGGTGCTCTCTGCTAGGGTTGGATCCAGCTCCCTTCAGAACCTAAAGGAGGTACGGATCCTGACCAAGATACCCCGGCTGAGCAGCTGCTTAAGCCCCGGCAGCACAGAGCCTCTTTCCAGTCAGGCAACAAAGACACATTCACAGGCAGGGATCTGAAAGCTGTGCTGGCTCTGTTCTGTGACCTTCCCCTTTTACCCAAAGGCCCTGCTCCCCACCATCCCCGTGCCGGTTCTCAGGGACCTACACCATGATTTGATGCATTTGAGCTTGGGCCTAAATGACGAGCAGTTCCCAGAGCTTTTCTAAGCATAGTCTGTGCTGCTTTTCGGCCACCTCTACCCTCTTCAAGGCAGGCCCTTCAAGCAGGCGTAGAGGCTCTGGAGCCAAGCGGCCCTCCTGCCCTCAGGAAGAATTTGTGTGCAAGCCCGAGAAGAAAGGCCCCTGTGTCTGTGGGAATGGACTTTTTCTTTTCCTCCCAACGTTGCGCCATGAGCGGCTATCCTTGAGTGCCAGCTTGCTCCCCACACCCCTCCCCAGCATGTTAAGTGCCCATGGCCTCCTGGGACTGCTTGGTGCCGGCTGCTGTAAGTGCCTGGGCGGAGTGTTAGCATCGTAGTCCCCAGCGCTCCATTCATGCAGAGGACGCAGCTTGGCTCGCTGCCAGCTGGCCTCGGCTGCCTCAGGAGGCTTAGCACACAGACACTGGCTGGCAGGGGCCTAGGCTCCTGCCACCCTGAGAGCCGCCAGGGCTCAGCTACAGGGAGATGGCTTCTTAGCCTCTCTCTGAGTCCTGTCACTACTTTGCTTTTCAGGGTTCAGATGATGAAGAAGAAGGGCAGAAAGTACCCCCACCCCCAGAGACACCGATGCCTCCACCTCTGCCCCCCACTCCAGACCAGGTCATTGTCCGGAAGGACTATGACCCCAAAGGTAGGGCCTGGTTTCTTGCCCTCATACGTTCCTCAGCCCTCTGTTTCTAGGAGGGCCCGAGGCAGCTTGTCACAGGCTTCATGTTGGGAGGAGGGCTTCGTCATACCCAGTGCCCTCTTACCCCAGGCTGCCACCTCGTGTTCTCACTCAAGCATCTGTTTCCTTTTAGCTTCCAAGCCCCTGCCTCCAGCTCCTGCTCCAGATGAGTATCTTGTGTCCCCCATCACGGGAGAGAAGATCCCTGCCAGCAAAATGCAGGAACACATGCGCATCGGTCTCCTTGACCCCCGCTGGCTGGAGCAGCGGGATCGCTCCATCCGTGAGAAGCAGAGTGATGACGAAGTGTACGCGCCAGGTGAGGGCGATCCCCCCACGGGCTATACCCCTTCTCTGACTCAGCCCTGGCTAGCTTTGGCCCGTGAAAACCTCTAAACTACAGTTTGTTTTAAGCAAACATAGAAAACAAAAAGTGAGGTCAACAAAAGCTTTTGAGGATAGGTGCAGCCTGTGATGCTACAAAAGATTTCACGTTTTCTGGAAGGACTTTCCAGAAGGACTGTCTATAAGATTCCCCCAAAGGCTGATGCCTGACATGGATGGCATGTGCCCTTTGACATTCTAGAGCAAGGCTATAGCTGGGAGGTGTGCTCGTTCTAGAGGCTGTCTGGGCTGAGGACTCTGATGGCTAAAGTACCCCAAGCACCTTGGGAAGAGACACAGTGGTCCTGGGACTGCTGTGGGAGAAGCAGTATGATAGGGAGGGAACTGTTGCAGAGACAGGAGGACCAGGCTTTTAGTGCTGACTGCTACTTGCCCACTTGTGTGACCATGTCTGAGTTGCCTTGCATAAGTCAAGGGGTTGGGCAAGCTCTGGTTTATAGGCTTAGTGCTGATTGGACCACTGCTCCCAGGCTTAGAGGACAGGGCTGCTGTGGTGGGACCCAGAGTTAGCCTCATCCCCTGGGATCAGTCTCCACCCTGCACCAGGAAAGCTGCTTGCAGCCTTGTTGGAAAGGGTGCCTGGTTTAATTTCTCTTTCTCTCCTCTGCCTCTGTTCTGTGACTGTATCAGGTCTGGATATTGAGAGCAGCTTGAAACAGTTGGCTGAGCGGCGTACTGACATCTTTGGTGTAGAGGAAACAGCCATCGGTAAGAAGATCGGTGAGGAGGAGATCCAGAAGCCAGAGGAAAAGGTGCAGTTCAGATGGATCTTAGTGCCTTTCCAGTCCTCAGACTCCCACGCTTGGGGTCAGTTCCATGAGCCTTGTCAAGCTATGGTTTTGCTTCCCCTTGCAGGTGACCTGGGACGGCCACTCTGGCAGCATGGCCCGGACCCAGCAGGCTGCCCAAGCCAATATCACCCTCCAGGAGCAGATTGAGGCCATCCACAAGGCCAAGGGCCTCGTGCCAGAAGATGATACCAAAGAGAAGATTGGCCCCAGCAAGCCCAATGAAATCCCCCAGCAGCCCCCACCTCCGTCTTCAGCCACCAACATCCCCAGCTCGGCCCCACCCATCACCTCTGTGCCCCGGCCACCTGCTGTAAGCCTGCAGCCACCCTGTGGATTAGAGCTTGCTTCTTGGGGTCGGACACTATTGACTGAGAAGGGCAGCTCCCTTGTAGCAGTGCCCGAATGCTGAGTGGGTTAAGTTGAGAAAGACCCCTTCAATTGGAAGTGGGAACCTCTAACCTGATCTTGTGTCTGTGTGGGAGGATTGGAACAGGGAAGGAGGCAAGTGGCAAATGTGAGAAGCAGGCTTGGGGCAAAGAAGGGCTTAATGGGTTGTCAACTGCTGGCCTGTCTCCAGGAGGCTAAGTTGAGGTCAGTCTCTTCAGTGGCTTTCTTAGTGTCTGCCACAAGCAGCTGGTTGAGTCCCAAGTGGAAAGAATGTCTCCTTGGGCCTCTCTTGGCATATTTCCTGTCAGAGCCCAGCGTGAGGCTGCAGTGTGTCACCCCTTGGGGGCTGAGGCAGAGCCGTCCAGCCCCCATCAAGGCTGCAGGTGGCCAGTTGCAAGCTGTGTGTACTTTGGGAATCCAGCCTTGGCTTCCTCTGACCTGTGGGTCCCTTCTTTTCCACAGATGCCGCCACCTGTTCGTACCACAGTTGTGTCTGCGGTACCTGTCATGCCCCGGCCCCCAATGGCATCAGTGGTCCGTCTGCCCCCAGGCTCAGTGATCGCCCCCATGCCGCCTATCATCCATGCACCCAGGATCAATGTGGTGCCCATGCCTCCCTCGGCCCCTCCTATCATGGCTCCCCGCCCACCACCCATGATTGTGCCAACAGGTCAGTGTCCCTCATGTCACTTTCCAGGCCACTGGGTGGGTCAGGACTACAGGCCACACTGAGCAGAGTGGAGTCTGATGGTGGTGCCCTCTGTTGCATCTGGGTGTCTAGCCAGGAGAACTTTGGCTTCCCTATGCGACAGCTCCCTAAGCTGGGAGCTGGGGAGCCCCAGCTCCTGGGGGAGGTAGGCTGATGTGGCAGAGCCGGAGTCTGCACTCCACACGGCTCAGGCCCAGACGGGCACAGAAGCCTGATGATGTTTGCTGTCAGCTGGCATGTGCTCTGTTCAGTCCTCTGCTGCCTAATCTGGGCAGCCTCCCAGGTCACCCTGCCCGGGAACCTGCTGGCTGCCAGATTCAGTAAGGAGTGGTCCTTCACACCTCTGCCTGGGAGAAATGGGAAACCACTGCAGTCTCTCTCACTTCTCCGAAGCCCTGAGTCCTGGGTCCCTTTCCCCCACTTACTCAGCTGCTTATTCCTGTTACCTGCAGCCTTTGTGCCTGCTCCACCTGTGGCACCTGTCCCAGCTCCAGCCCCAATGCCCCCTGTCCACCCACCACCTCCCATGGAAGATGAGCCTACCTCTAAGAAACTGAAGACAGAAGACAGCCTCATGCCTGAGGAGGAGTTCTTACGCAGGAACAAGGTATGGGGTCCCAGAGTGCTGCCCATAGCTGGGAGCGTCTAGCTGGGAGGCCCAGTCCTGCCCCAGTGACACACCCTGACTCACCCTATTCTGCTTCCACAGTTCTAGCTTCAGGGCCGAGGTCGGCCGCTGGAGGTCTTGGGAAGGCTTCTGAGTACACACTAGATGTGGGGTCAGCAGGTGGGAGGAACAGATGGTGTTGGTGGTCCCCCCTTGTGGGAACTAATGCTTTGGAGGCCAGCAAGGAGAACCCAGCTGCCCAGGCAGCAGGACTTGGGTGTGAAAGGGGCCCAGGACCTGGTACAGTTTTTAATTTCTTTGTGGCCTTTGCATCCATCTGCAGCCCTAGTAGGGGATCCTGCTGGGGTGCTAGAAATAAGGGAAGGTGGGAAGCTCGGCACTGCTGGTTCCTAGGGAAGCTGTAAGGCTCTGGTGGGAAGTGGGAACCATCCCAGTCCTACTCCCTCAATGCATTTGACCAAAAATTCTTTGTTATTTTTTCCTTCTGATGATAGTTCTCACTTTCCAAGTACTTCCTCGAATGTCAGGGTAGTGCCACACATTTTATGGGCACTTGGCCACTTAATGTTCATGACAGTACCACACAGCAGTTGGTGATCAGCTACTTTACAGACATTGCGTTGAGCCTTGGGGAGACCTAGTTAGCAGGGAAGCTGAGCTGGGAACCCAGGTCTTCTAACCTCTGAGCTCCTATTCTTTCCCCCTGTGGTGCTTCTTGGGATTTGCAGAGCATTTTCATATCACTTCTTCAGCTCCAGATTCAGTAGTAGGCTGGGTAGGGATCCTTTTAAAGAAGAGAGACCAAATCTTGAAAAGGGGGAGTGACTTGAGCCATATTACAAGTGGTGTCAGTAGGGAATTGGGCCAGAGTCCAGGAGCCCAGAAGGTGAGGTGACATTGTCTGGACTGGCCCAGGAATAGGGGAGCATAGTTCCTAATTGACTCAGGGCTCCCCAGGCATAATGGCCACTTCCTGTTTTGCAGGGTCCAGTGTCTATCAAAGTCCAAGTACCCAACATGCAGGATAAGACAGAATGGAAACTGAATGGACAGGTGCTGGTCTTCACCCTCCCACTCACAGACCAGGTAAGAATTGCTGCTACCAACTGGTATCAGGTGCTAGGGAATCAAGAGTTCAAGGGGCAGCTTCCTGCAGCTGACCTTAGCAATGGGGTAAATGACCTCTCCTTGGTCCCATAGGTCTCTGTCATCAAAGTGAAGATTCATGAAGCCACGGGCATGCCTGCAGGGAAACAGAAGCTGCAGTATGAGGTGAGTCAGGTGTCTGTGATCCTGCTGCTTGGATCACAGTGCTTCTTCAGTTCCAGAAACTTAAATCTTCTGTGGCATTAAAGGAGTGGGAAGACACCTGGGTGTGGCCGTCTTGAGTCCATCCTAGAAATGATGGTGCTGGCTGGGAGTGCTGGGCAAGGTTAGCTTGGCGGGATGAGGCTCTGGTAGGGGTCACAGTACAGTTTTGTGTGGTGTCTGAAAAACCCTCTGCCTCAATGGCTATGGTGGATATTTGGGGTTAAACTGTGGGAATGCTCTGGTGGGTTTCTGGCCCAGTAGTGGAGACATCCCAACCAGTGTGGTCTTGGGGAGCCTGGGTTTGTGCCTGGACACAGAGATGATAGTCCAGTTCAGCCTGCCATGTCACAGAGGCCTGCTGTGTTTTCCCTCTTAGAACTTTGACAAATCTCCACATTGGGCCTTAGTTTCCTGCTCTGTAAGATGAGGCTGTAGGACTATTTGATCTCTAAAGGTCTTAGGATTTGAGAATCAGAATTTCATGGGGTTGGTCAGGGTCAACTTTGGTAGGAAGGAAGGAAGGAAAAGCAAAACATTCCAGGAGGAACCAGAGACCTTTAGTCCTGCCCTGGGCCATATCCCCTTCCCCACTGCCCCGCCTTCCTTCAAGATAAGTTCACGGTTGTAAACAGACATTGGGAGTTGTGAGGCTGTGTGATGTGCCAAGGCGAGATTGCCCCACACTAAGGCCCGCTGTCTATTTTCCAGGGCATCTTCATCAAGGATTCCAACTCGCTGGCTTACTACAACATGGCCAGTGGTGCCATCATCCACCTGGCCCTCAAGGAGAGAGGCGGGAGGAAGAAGTAGAAGAGAGAAATTTGCTGTCAGGTCCCAGCCCCTGCCGTTTTGTCTCTCCTGTCCCTGACCCCTGCTCCAGACCCAGAAGACCCTGCCTTGCACGTTTGTTTTCTCTTAACTAAGTTTAGAAATTCAAATTGTCCTGCGGAATTTCAGCCCCATTCAACCCCTCCCTCATTAATAAGATAGGGCTTTTTAGCCACTCTTTCCCCAGTGGTCTCTGGAATCCCTTTACATTTGGGTCTTGATTTGAGGGGATTCATTTCTTCGGGCAGCCCGTGAGGAAATGTGAACCCAGGCATGTCCTGTGAAATAGTGTCATAGTGCCATCTGGCAATTGGCTGATAGACTATGCTTGTTACTGTCATTAATCATTTTGTATCTTTCCATGGGCCGCCTAATAAACCTCTTGGACCCTTTTTGTGAAATCAATGTCACAAGATTTGTCCCTTGGCCACCTGTGCCCTGTCCAGACCTGAGGCAGTGACGTGGCCCACTGCCTTGTGACTCCTCTCCTCTTGGGGGAATGCTAGGCTTTTAACTAAATTCTTGCTATCATCAAGTCTTTTTTGAAGCCTTTTCAGGAAGATATATTTTTGTTGCTATTTAAAAACCTTTGGACTCTCCAAAGGCATAACCTCATGTATTTAACAGACTACTACAGGATACTGGCAAAATGCCAGGACCACAGAAGAACAAGGACAGATGAGATGCAGTAACTGGGTCAGTGGGCGGCAGAGAAGCACATGCAGATGAGCCTCGAGGGTAGCAGTTTCCTGCAGGCCCGGAATCACCCATTATCTGATTGGTTCTGTGACCTTGGGTAGGTGGCTTACCTTAAGTGAGCAGAGGGACATGATGAGGCTTTAAAAAATTATTTATTTTAAAAATACTTTGTTGTACCAAGGCCATGAACTACTGTAAGGATTTCATAAAATCTAACCAATTTACTCTTAATTCTTTTAAGCACTTAGTCAATTTTAACTCATGTCATCCTGAGGTAAGTATTCCTGTGTCGTAGTTAAGTAAACAAGCATAGAGAGGGTGAGTTGCATGCCCACAGTCACAGAGTAAGAAGTTGAATAGAGAATGTGTGCAAAACACTTGTCACAGTCCTCCCCCTAGTAAGGGCCAGACACAGGCCGCTGTTTTTGGAATGTGCTGTCACAGGGAGGTAGGCTCTACTGTGGATGTTCAGAGGGAGGAAGGTGTGAGCCTGTTGATAACCAGTTCCTGATTTTAAACTTAAACCTGAAGATCTCGTGTGTTTATCCCTTGAGCGTTCCCAGTGCCTTTTCTTTGCAGTCCCTGCATTTGATCCTCCTAGCTGCCCTATAGGATCATCTCTAGAGCTCAGAGGTGTGAGGCCATTCCCAAGACCACAGAACCATATTCTTGTCACCCCATTCCCCTCCCCCTGACCAAGCTCAAAAGCTAACTCAAGAGAGAGGGTGCAGGTGGCCCTTCTACAGTGCCAGCTGTATGGCTCCATTGTAAGCTGCTGGATCCCTCCCATTTTTCAGTCGGTTGATGAGATGTTACTCCTCATCCTGTCTGACATTGCCTCCTGCTTGGTTGCTGGAAGATTGCCCCAGGGAGCAGGGCTGAAATTTGGCTTCCTAAGGTGGACTCCATGGTTTGGGTGCCTAAAGTGAGCCCACTGCTGTCTCTTTCTCCAAGACCAACACCAAAAATCCCCCTGGACACCACATGGCTCTTGTTCCAAGAGGGAAATGGGAGTGGTCAGGAGACCTGGCATAGGCCCGCACTCTGAGTGCCCCTTTCTTCCCAGGATTGGCTCTGGGGATGGCGGCAGGGCATGGTGTCAGGGCATTCTCTTCCACAGATTGGCAGATCCTGTGACAGGCCAGGAATGCTGAGTGGAATGTGAGTGAATGGGTCCTTTTAGCCACCCTCTGGGACCCAACCCCAGTTTCCCGGAGCTGCTGAATGAACATCTATCCTGGCTCACTCAGCTGCAGAAGGCTCATTGACCATGTAGCCTCATGGCTGTCAGTGGCCACAGGCCCGGCATGTGGCCCAGCACTGCAGTTTATTAGGACCTGCAGCATGTAGGCAGTGCCTTGCTTGCATAGCTTTTCTGATTCTCAACTGCAGTCCTCTGAGGATTACCTCGCCCAGTTTTTCAGATGAGGTGGGTACCTAAGGTCATGTAGCCAGTGAGGCTCTGGGAGGCCAAAGGAGCTCTTCCATTCCTGGTGCCTACACTGTTCTCACTGCTACATCGGACCGGACTGTGAAATGGGGAGAAATGTTCCTTTTGTGGGACTTCTGTGAAAATTGGACATGACTTGATGCTTTCAGAGTCACTGTAATTTTAAAGACTTGCATGACAGGGCTCTGGGAGTCAATAGACATTAAGGAATTTCACATTCAATTCCACCAGCTGCTTGAAATGAGCACTTGTCATGTAACCCAGAGGAGCCCATTAATGATTAGACCCATTTCACTTTCTAAAGTTATATACAGTGTCATATTAGAGAATATAAACAAAGGTTAGATTAGGTTATATTGGGCTATATACTTGAAATGTGCAATATACTATGATTATATATAGCAATCCTTTTATGTAATATTTCATTTATCCCCTTCAAAATCAAAAATCAAAAGGACAAGTACAAAATAGCTCATGCTTTTCAAGGTTTACATACTAGTATATAATATTTTTAGGAGATTTTTTTTTAAAGTGAAATGTAAAATCTTGAAGTTAGGATCATTAACTGATTTGGGGATTTGCTCTTTATTCTACATTGTTGTGTTTTAAAAAAAGTGTAAGTGAATAATTCTAGATACTCCTTAGTGGTATAATCCATGAAGCAGGACGGGATACACTCTTATCCTTAGATCATTACAGAGAAGTTACTGTCGTCTTAAGCTGAGTTTAGTTAAGCCAGTCACTGTGTCCTATCCCTGATCTGTGGTGAGCGCATTAGGGATGGGCATGTGTCCTAGTATAAACAAAGATGATGGAGGAAGGAACTCAGCTTCTCCACCATTGAGCAGTAACTACCAGAAGAATCAACTGTTGTATGGATATGTGGAGGAAGGGTGCAAGCCTGGAGCTGCTAGATGGGGCTTTATATTGAGGATGAAGCAACCACAGCAAAGAGGACAGAGAAAAGAAGAAAAAAGGAAAATGAGGCTGGGATCCCTGGTGACCACCTCTGGATCAAACTTCCTGAAGCTTATTTACCTTATTTTTAAAACGAATTCACTAAATGGCAGTTTTAGGTTAAGCCCCTTTGAGTTGTGTTCTTTGCCACTTGGACCAAAAAATTCTTAACTGTTATCTTCAGTGTAGAGAGAAAAAAGCTGTATAGTTTGCCCACTCTTCATAGGCTGCTAGCCACCAGCTGTCTACCTTTTGAACTTCAGCTCTGTTTTCATTACAGATAAAGGCTATGACATCTGAACATCTGCTCATGGCCAATGCTGACAGATGTCCTGAGCGCATGGCAAGCTCCACATTCCAGGATCCAGGAAAGGGGACTGCAAGGGGGCCTGTGAGCACTTCAGGCTAAACTTTCAGGAATGACCCTCAGTAGGAGGAGAATGCAGGTCATCAACACATTTCTATAGTGCTGTCCAAACATTTCTCATCCTCAGAAGAACATCTACAGCAGCCAGTGTGCTAGGGTGTTTCACAGCGTTGCCAAAGGCCTCTTACTTTGTACTCCAGTGAACCACTGATTGTGCAGGGGATTCCTTTGGGTCATTCATTCATTCACTCCTGCTTTTTCACACCATTCTGAACCTGCTTCTCTTTAAGGGGCTTTGCATTCTCTGCCCTGCTTCTTACACCCTCTTCTCCCAGATTCCCATAGAGAAGCTTCCTCATTTCCATCTACTCCCCGCCCAAACCCACCCCAGACCCCAGTATTCTCTATATCTTACCCTGCTTTATTTTTTCATACTGCCTGACCAGTGATCTCTGCTTTTTCCTGTTCTCCCATTTCCACTGGAATGTAGACTCTGTTGGACCCAGACTTCATCTCTTGTTCACTAAATACCAGATAAGTTAAAGAACTCGAGTTTGAAGTAAAGAAACAACATTTTTTGTCTACCATGTGCTGGAGGCTTCAGAGACAGCTCATTCACTCTTCACCAAGTAAATACTGACACTCTTATTTTTCAGAAGAGGAAATAGGTTCTGAGAAATTAAGCGGTTTTGCACAAGAACATCAGTTGTCGAGTGGCACAGCCATGAAGTGAAGTGTTCAAGCCATGTGCCATTGGTTAAGTTAGGTAAACTCTCCTGCTGCAGTCACAGACTGGTGGGCAACACTCAATGAATTTGTAAATGCTGTGCAAACCACAAATGCCACCACCCCTGGCTTCCATTTACCTTGGTATTTCCATGTGCCACATGCATACCACACAAGTCTCCAAACAACTGAAATTAGTAGATATTTTTTCAGTATGTCCATTTTGCAGATGAGGCAATGGGCTTAGCAGTGATTTGCTCAAGATCATAAAGTGATAGAGCAGAGATTTGAATCCTGGATGGTCTTATGTAAGAAAATTAGGTCAAAAGCTGGGGCATCAAGGCCATAACTTGAGAAACATCCATCCAGTCTCCCCAAAATGGACACCCAGGTGCTCTAACCTGCCTCGCACCCCTATGCCAAAAACACCTGGGATGAAATCGCTGTCCATGTGCCCTTACAGAGCTCAATGTTTGGGATATGACCCTAGGATCAGAATTATGGAATCAAAGGATTGTAGATACTTTGCCAGGCCTGGGCCTTCATATCTGTTACAGAGTGGCTGGCTCCTCCCTTCCCTGGGCTAGGCCCACACCCCTCATTCATGACCCACTCTGCACCTCAGGGACTAAAAGAATCCACCACTCTGGAGCCACTGGAAAGGAAGAACATTCTCCCAGACTGAGTTTAAGATCAAAATAGCTGTGCCCACTCCCATGTCTGCTGTTGCCCTGTTTATGGGAAAGCCAGAAGCCTATGGAATGTGAAGTCTGCAACAGTGAAGTCTTCAAGAATGTCTGGGCCACGTGGTATCAGGGAAATGGCTGGTGAAATCATTCAAGGTTTAAGACCTTGGAGCCATGCCTTGAGTCCCTTAGCAACCTGTTGCAGGCCCTGCAACTAAGGCCTAACTCCGGTCCTTTCCCCTTCCGGGTCTGTCTCCCCAACAGGTCTGGAGAGTGTCAAATGACATGGTTGTGACTTACAAAAGTGCTGGACTGAGGAGCTGTCTATGGCTCTAAGAGTTGATAAACGTGGGTCAGAGGTAGGCTGCTGGGAGCTAAGTCCTGTATAGATATAATTGACCTGTGCCTCTCAATATAAACTTGTTGGTAAGGGCTAGGTTCAAATCTTGACTGCTATAAGCTAGTTCCAGGGCTTTAGGCAGCTGACTTCACTTCCCTGCACCTCAGTTTCCTTAACTATAAAATGGGACTACAAATAGTATCTACCTTTGTTGCTAAAAGATTGCAAGAGACAGTGTGACCAATTTGGAAGTTTGTTAGTTCCTCAAAAAGTTAAAAAACAATTACTATGTGACCCAGAAATTCCCATTCCTAGGTATCTACCCAGAAGAAACAAGTGTATGTCCGCACAAAAGCTTGAACCAAATGTTGATTGCAGCATTATTCATAATAGCTGCCAAGTGGAAACAACTCAAATGACCATCACTGATGAATGGATAAACAAAATGTTTAATACTCCATATGAAGAATAATATTCAGCCATTAAAAGAAGTACTGATACATGCTGCAACATGGATGAACCTTAAAAACACTAAATGGAAGCAGCTAGCTGCAAAGGCCACATATGATTCCATTATATGACGTACAGAAAAGGCAAATCTATGGAGACAGATTAGTGGTTGCCAGGGACTGGGGGAAGAAGGATGGGAAGTGACTGGTAATGGATAGGAATTTGTTTTCAGGGTGATGATAATGTTAAAAAATTAGGCAGTGGTTGCATAAAAGATGGGCCCCAGACTCCATGCTTAAACCATTGAATTATACGGTTTAAATGTGTGATTTTTATGATGTGTTGATTGTGTCCCAAAGCTGAGGAGATTCAAGAGAAAGGTAGTACTTGGGGCAGCGAGTGGCTCAGTAAACTTGGTTGTTATTTAATTAGGTATCCCACAAGTTAATTTAAAGCCCCAGTAACAGTGAGCAGGAGAAAGGGTCTGCTGAAGTAGCTCGGCCTGAGTCTTTAAACCCCCTGAGTATCCCTGGGCAAGTCCCTGGAACTACCCTGGGTCTCCCCAAAGTGCTTGTAAATCAATGTCAGAAACAATCCCCACCCACGTCCCTCGCCCTCCGGTCTCGCTTGGAGCTAGTGCTCAGAAGCCAGATGCGGAATCCCCAGCGGACGCCCTTGGTCTTTGCTAGAGCAGAGTTGCAGGTGACAGGCCGGCTAAGGGCCAACCCGGAAATGCCCGAGTTTCTCGTTCAGGTGAACTCTCTTGATTGGCAGCCCGGAGAGGAGGGCTTCGGGTGCCTGCTGCCCCGCCCCGTCACGTCGGGCCGGTTGGCGCCACCCTGGGGAAGATGGGCGGGCTCTGGGGTTCGTGGCGCCCATTGGGCGTGGGGGGAAGCTCCCTGGAGGACCTGGGGCCCCGCCCCCTGCCTTGCGGCGGCCAATGGGTGCGGCTCGTGGGCGGGGTATCGGTGGCGTCGGCGGTGGCCCGGCGGCTGAGGTGGCGGAGGTGGCCGCTCAGGCTGAGGCGGCGGGCGCGGCCGGGATGGCGAGGAACCTCGGAGAGAACGGGCCGCGCGCGCCCGCGGCCGAGGAGAGCTTGTCGGAGACCCGGGAGAGCCTGGTTCCGGGCCCCGACGCCACAGCCGCCGACGAGCTCAGCTCTCTCGGCTCCGACTCAGAGGCGAACGGCTTCGCTGAGCGCCGCATCGACAAGTTCGGCTTCATCGTGGGCTCGCAGGGCGCCGAGGGCGCGTGAGTAGCGGCGGGGCTCGGGGCCGGAGCCCGGGCGGGGGCCCGCGGCGTGGGGGGCCTCGACACGGACAGGGCCGCTCTCAGGACGGACGGACGAGCATAGCCCCTTCCCAACCGGGGACAACAGACTCCTCTCCTCTGCCCCACCCCCACCGCCCCTCCCAGGCCGACGACCAGACCCTCGCCTGCCTGTCTGACCCGGGGACAGACAGGCCAACCCCACGTCCTCCCGGGACCCGCCCCCCAGGAAGGGCCAACAGGGCCCTTCTCCCAACTGAGGGACAGAACGACAGACACCTGTCCCAACCCTGCTTTTGCTACCTGGGCCTTCGGGCCGATTGACTTTGCCACCCCTGACAGGCTCACAGATGGCTGCCCCCCCCCCAACAGACAGTCTCCAGACTCCATCCCCCAAGTGTGGACACCACCACCCCACTGCCCCCGCACCAGGGGGACTCCTTAGGCAGACTTCAGAGGGACAGACTGCCCTGCCCCCACCCCACTCTAGTAGTGACGCTGGTCAGCTTCCTCGAAGACATGTCCTGCGCTGGAGCAGAAAGACCCTTCCCCTCGTGGGGGTCAGAGAGTGTCCCCCTCCCTCAGAGGCAGCTTTCTTGCGGTCACTGGCAACAGGTAGGCAGACACTCCCCTTTCCCAGTACACGGAGGGTGACAGTGCCTCCCCTCCAGGACACACTGTCTGTTGTCTCCATGTATGCTGTGGAAACATCACCTCCTCCCAAAACACAGATGGGGGGTGCAGGCAGGAAAAGAGCAGAGCCCCTCCTCATAGCACACCCAGATCCCCCACGCCAAGAGCACCCAGGCACCCAGCTGGCAGGCAGATGAGTGTGAGGTGATGGAGCAGCACCTTCCCCCAAGGTGGGTAAACTGGGCAGCCATACTCTGCTGCACAGAACTCCCTGAGCCCATACATACAGAGCTCGTATGTGTGGGGGGGTCGTCCCTTTAGGAAACATGGACCCCAGACCCCATGCCCATCCCATCTGCCCTGTCACATGATACCAGTGTTCTGCACAGAACTGACAGCCTCCCTTGTGATGTGCCTCCCCTTCAACAGACAGCCCCATACAGTCATCTGTGGAGGCCCAGAGACTCGGCCATAACCCTACTCCAGAGGCTCTTTCCTCTCCTCCTCCTAGTTGTGACTGTCCAAGGCTCCTGCAGCCTCTCTTGTGACTTATAAGCCTTCACCATCTGTAGAAACCCCACCCCACGCAAACAGCCCTATAAAAGTCACTTCCGGGATTATCCCCAGTCCCAAGTCTCATATTCACCAGGCCTCCTCCTCCTTTGGACAAGTGTAGGCCCCTCCCCTAAAGAGAGTTTTCTCCTCTCTTCTGTCTCTAGCAGCCTCTCTCTGTTTGCTTCAGCAGGGTAAACCTAGTCTACAGGATTCAAAGAGCACCCCGTTCTTATCCCTCACCCTAAGTTGATGCTTTGTCACAGTTCCCCAGAGATTAGCTTGTGAGAACCCAAAGGGGACTTGGGGTATATTTTTTATTTGAGGAGCAGCTACCAGCAAGTCAGGGCCCTGGGAGGGTTGGGGTCTTGAGAAGTGGGAAAGGAGTTCCTTGTTGCATTTGTGGGTTCCTGGAAGGAAGAACTCAGATTTGCTGGTGAATTCCAGGAGACAGAAATTCCTGCTACATGCTTATCAGACAGTTAACCAGATCTCAGGGTACAGACCAGTGTGATATAATGGAAAAAGGCAAGACTTAGGAAGAAATCACATTTGCTGGCTGTGTGACCTTTGGCAAGAATCCTGAACTCTGAGCCTGTTTACTCACTGTAAAGGGCAACAGTAACATCTACTCCCAAATTTACTATGTGGAGTATATGAGTTCAGGTATGCTAAGGTGCCTAGCATAGTGCTTGGCACAAGTAGGGGCACAGAAAATGTTAGCTTTCTTTTTTTTTCTTTCTAAAGGTCTGAGAATTGAGGAGAAAAATGAGGGCGTATCTCTGGTATTTGTAGTCAGAGAGAGGCCCCAGTTGGGAGTACCTCCCTTTGGCTGTAGTCCCCAACCTGGCAGCCAGACATCTGTCTTCCCCCACTCCATCAGCAAACCCAGGCTCTGCAGATGCCCTCGGCATCACTGGTGTCTATAGGGCTGGGGCTGAGGTTGGAACCCAGGTCCCCTCTTCTCTCCGTGCCTCACTTTGTTGACCCTGTTGGTCAACATAAAATCTCTGGTGTCTGAAAGTGTGGATGTTTCCTGCTTAGTTTATATTGTGGTTCCAAAAAGCCAAAAGCAAGTCCCTGCCCAAGGCCATAGAGGGGAAGTTATGGGAAGTTTCAGGGTGACCACCCTGAACCCAGTCTCGTGGTTGAGGGCTAGGAGTCCATGTGCTATCCCAGAGAAGTGAAACAGTAGCACTGACAGCTGCAGTAGAGATGGCGGGGACTCTGGCTTCAGATTAAAGGTCCATTTCAGCCATCCTGGGCCAAAGGTTGTCTCAAGAAGGTCAGTTTTGACAGTTGCTGGGGGCGAGGGGATGGGGAAGAAAGAAGATCAGAGGTTACCCTGCTCAGTTGACTGATAGGTACGTGGCATGGGTACATAAAATCTTAGACTTTTTGAGCTGGAAGGGATCTTAAGAAATTGACCAGCCCAGCACTTATTTATTAAACAGATGAGGAACAGGCCCAGAGAGGAGAATAACTTGCTTAAGATCACACAGCATATTAGTGGCAGAACCAAGACTTTAATCCAGGGTTTCTAACATCCACATCAGTACAGTTTACATTGCCTTCACCATTAATATGGCCTGTGGTCCCAGCAGAAAATCAGGTAGAACAGAAGGTACCCAGCAGGAACCTGCCTGTCCTCACCTTCCCTGGCTTAGCTCAGCACTTTTGACTCCCTCAGTGGGAGGCTAATAGGGATGGCCCAGCAAGGGTAAGAGTATGATGTCATTACTAGTTCATGAATCTGATCAGTTTCAGGGCTGGAACTAGGCTTATTCACCTTTCTCTCCTCAGGCCTGCAGAGAAGTAAATACCCAATTAATATTACTTACTGAATGACATTTACTGACAGACATTTTAAGTAAGAAAGCTGAAAGTGGCCTTTGAGATGACCATCATCATACTGAGGCCTGAGAAGTGGAGCCTCACTCCTTCAGTCTATTAGGAGCCAAGTCAGGTATTGAACCCAGAACTCCCAATTCCCAACCCTAGGCCTTCCCATTTTTCACCTTGTTTGTCTTTTAAACCATCTGCAGGGAAATTTTGGTGGTCCTGAGGTTGTCCTTGTCTGTTCTTGAACAGTAGCTATTAAGTGTGGAGAAGCAAGAAAACAGCCAGCCAGCAAAAGGTCTAGTGGGTGGCATAGGCACAGACAGGGGTGCTAGTAGTATTCATTTTTTGGTGTGGCTGGGGTCTCAGGAGGTTATTGAAGCCTGGGAAGGTCCAGAGGAGGAGAAATAAGTGTCCTTAACAGAGAAGTGTAGTGTAGGAACAGTGATGTTATCATCCCTATTATTTTGGGGTAGATGAGCAGACCTGTCTGGGGAGTACCCTCTACAGCATGGAGGGAAGGGGTCAGAAGAGGAAAGAAGCACGCCAGTTGGATACCAGATCTCCTGGCCTGAGGGAGATGGCCTAAGAGAGGCGGGTCCCTGACCCCCCTCTCCTTTTACCATGTGACTTCGAGGACTGGCCTCCTGAGGCTGGACTTCCCATTCAGCTTCACTCTGCTCAGTGCTGCAGGCCAGATGAGGTGAGCTCTGCTGTCTGGGATCCCATGGGTGCTGGCTTCCTGTTAGGGGAGAGAGGGATCTTAGCTGGGCCTAGGGAGAAACATCTGGAATAGCAGTATAGTCTTCTAATTCAATTCCTCCCTGGATCCTCTACTACTCCTAGCCAACTATGGCAGCCCTCTGACTTTGGAAATCATCGAACTGGCTTAATTGGCATCCCTATAGTTTGGTCTATGCCAGTTTTTGTTGGGGTAGGGCCAGGGCCCTCCTGGCAGGGCAGAGCCTGCCTCCCTGCCTTCCCATCAACTTCCCCAGTTTGTAAGCTCAGAGCAGCCTCTTTTCTTGAGCTATTACAGTTCCCAGGAGAGCATGGAGCTGGCAGTGGAGTGGTCCCTGGGTGGTCCATCTGGAAGAAGGCAGCTGCACATGTGGAGCCCTAGTCTGTGACTCTAGACCATAGGCCTTCCATTTTTTCTCTTCCTTCTCTTCTTCCAGCTTCAAAGGAAAATCTGGTTTGGTGGCCCTGTGGGTGTTCTAGGGCCTCAGACAAGACTTGACTTGGTGACAGAGGGGTCAGCACACCAGCTGCTGCTCTGGGAAGGTGCCTGTGTGTCCGCCTGCTAGGAAATCCTAAGCTGTGGAAAAGAGATAAGGCAGTAGGCCTGCTTGATATTTTGTGCTCCCAGCATCTGTGTCTGAAACAGGACCTCCAGAGGGCCAGTAAGGCCTGGCTCTGGTCCAGCCAAACCCAGTCTGTTTACACTGAGGTGGGAGAAAGAAGGTGCTCTGTGCTCCCTCCTCACACTCCTCTGGAGTCTGGCTGTCTATGACATATTGCTTTACTTTTCTAAGCCTCAGTTTCTCACATTGAAATGATAATACTGACTTTGCAGTGTTTTTGTGAGGTTTAAATGAGCTGATCATTTGAAAAGAGCCTTGTCTACAATAGGTGCTCAATGAATGTTCTTCCTCCTCTTAAAGACTGAAATAACTAATAGTCTTGTCTTCTCATTTTCTACTATCCATCTCTGGCTGTGATGATGAGTGTCAGGGAGGTCCATCCCCTGTGGGCAGAGTGAATCCTAACCAATGGTGAACCTCCACTTTTCCCGGAGAAAGGTGGTTATTCCCATTCTGTAGATGAGCACACTGAAGATCTGAGAATATAAGTGCCTAAGGTTTGCCAGCTGGTAAATGGCAGGACTAGGACCAGAACCTGTTTCTCAATGCTGAATTCAGTGACTAAGCCTTGCTAAGGTGGCAGCAAGCAGACTGCCAAGTGCTCACCAGTCCCTGAGGCCCCTGGATCAGAGCAGCATTTAGCAGGAACTTGTCTACCTCCCCATCCCAGCATGGGAGGGCAAGGGAGGTCTCAGAACAGTGAAAGTCCATAGCCAGCCAGGTCAGAGAAAGACCCAGTGGGGAAGATCCTGGGGGACACCCTGGAAGCCTGACCACATCAGGCTTGGTCTAGCCCTCCTATATGCCAGAGTCTACACTGTATTGCTCTTGACCCCAAAATACTGCCTAATGGTCATCTGACTTTGATGTGGGTCTTTTGGAAGAATGTTTCTTTGTAGGTAAGGCAAGGATTATGCTCCCCAAACAGGTGAGGGATCTGAGGCTTGGAGAAGCCTCATAGTTAACAATGGAGCCAGAGTAGGGAGGGATCCCAGATCTTCTGGCTCTCAGCTCATTGCTACCCCAGCCACATGGCACTTCTCCTTCTGTTCCTCCCTCCAAGCCAACTGAGCGTCCATGCCAGGATGCATTGCCCACCAGGGCAGAACTGGCCATCATCTACCCATGGTCAGTGCCTTAACTGATCACTTTCTTTATGCTACACGCAGCACACCTGAGGGGAAGGAGTCCTTTATTTGCTTCCGCTGCCCCTGGTGATCTGCAGCTATCCAAGACCCAGGGGACCCCCCAGCAGGTAGAAACTGTCCTGGCTGCATCACTGGCAAACCAATGTTCCTGATGCTTCACCATCCTATCCAGGATTTCAGGGCAGCTTAGAAGCACCGTATCCAGGATTTCAGGGCAGCTGCCAAATTTGGCATTCTTTATGTCATCTTCCTCTTTCCCTTTTCCATCGCACCCCACCCTACTCCATTCCGTGCCCTGTCCAGCTCCTCAGGAGCTGTCACAGCTTAGCTATTTGCTGCTCTTCAGATATGGATATGGGCAGCAGGTTCAGGAGCCTGGGAGAGAAAGCCAAGGCTTACTTTCACCAGCTTATCCATTTTGTCAGTGATCTTATTTACAAAACATTTATTGAGCACCTTCTCTGCCAGCCCCTGTGACTGAGACAAGGGATACGGAACTGAACAAGAGGTCTGTGTCTTGTTGCCTTTAAGAGGTTCACAGATTGGTTGAAAGTAGAACCACAAATAAATCATTACAGTATTGAGCGATAAAGACTATAAACTGAGGTGTATGGTTGTTCTGGGAATATGTAGGAAGAAGCATCTAACTCCACCTATAGGAGCCCAGAAAGAAGCAGTAGCATTTGATCCAGGCCTCAGAAGGATCAAGGAAGAGCATTCCATCGGATGGGAGGGAACCATGTGCCAAGTCCCCGCAGAAGCAAGCTGCTTGAGAACTGCGGTGTGCCAAGAGTAGAGATGACAAGAACAGACGGCTGGAGGATGGTGTGAAGCCAGGGGAGGCTAGGAGAATAGGTGGGCTGACCATGCCTGGCTTTGAATGTCAGACTGTCTCCTGTGTTTCATTAAGGCCAGTGTGGTGCTGGTGTGGAAGATGGCTTAAAGAGGAGCAGGACCACAGGCAATGAGACCAGTTGGGAGAGTTTGGGACACCCCAAAAACACTCTGAAGAGGCCAGGAAGAGGTCTGGGAGCTATGAGGATAGAGAGGCCATCAAATCAGTAGGACATGGTGGCTGACTGGCTGTGTGGACTGACGGCAAGTTGGGAAGGCTTGGGACAAACTGAAGTTGCCCTGGCCTCTCACAGAACCCATCCTGGGGCCTTCTGGTAACAGGCAGGGAAGGCCAGCTGTGGCCTTTCTCTGAAGTAGACAGTGGGCTGCTGCTGACTGCTTGGTTGAAGCCCCGGGCTCCTTAAGGTGCCTGGCATGGCTGGCATGCCCAGGGCACATCAAGGGGTTCTTTGTCTGCAGTAGGAGAGCTGGGTAGCTGGCCTGGTTGGGAGGGTGGATGAGTAGTACGAGCTTTGTGGTCTCTGCCCAGTAAAAACACTGGATGGCAAGGAAGGCTGCAAGAAAAGGCAGAATCCTCTCCAAGGAGAGAGGAGGAAGGCCTGAGGGCACAACAGATTTACCCTAGGGTGGTGTGTGTAGCTGGGGAGGGTAGGTTTGGGCCTTTGAGCACAGCATAAGATGATCAAGGGGAGGCAGATGGCAGCTGAGGGCTGATGTGGCCTCACCTTGCATCTTTATTCGGTTCCTGGATCTAGTGCCTCAGCTGGGACAGGTAGGAGCAAGGCCAGTGCCTATGAGAAAAGCCTTTAGCACTTGGGGCACCACGAGTCATCTCAGAGATGAGAGATTCTGACTGCAAATGTGGGATTTTTGCTGCTAGTGGGAAAGGGCTCTGAACCAGGCACAGGAGTCAAAGTGCCACTGCCTGCTCCAACCAATGACCCTTGTAGTGTGTAACTTAGGATGGCCCCACACCTGACCACAGGACTAATGCTCCCTTTTTTTCATCCTGCGCTTACTCTGTGTGCATCTGTGTGCTAGGCTCAGAGGATACAGACCTGGTCCTGCCCTCCCTGGACTTAGAGCCTAGCCGGGAAGTTGTAGACACTCAACAAGCAGTTGAAGGTGTGGCTTGTATACAGAAGGATTGTGAGGATCAAGTGAGATAACTGGATTAGAAGCATAGTGTAAGCAAAGACTGCTGCTCAAGGGTAAGGAGACCTGAGTCCTGGGCCTCACTGGGTCCCTAACCAGCTGTGTGACCTGATAAAGTTGTTAATCTTTCTAAGCCTCAGTTTCCCCAACATAATAGAGCAAAGCAGTTTTAATGGGATGATGTTGAAGAGCTCTTCTGCTTCTATCATTCTGAGACTGACCTTGGGGTATGTGAAAAGTGCTTTGAGAAGTTTTTTATGACGTTCCACACAAGTGCAGGGGGTTGTCATTGCACAGCCCACAAAGGCTAGTGCTTCCAACATCCTCTACTCTGTTCTGCTTGTGAGAGGACCTCCCTGTGCATAGGACCACTAGCCCTCATGTCTGTGGTAGTATAATCAAATCAAAGGATGCTTTGTCTAGCTTTTTGGTCTGCAAAGTGCTTTCACTCCTATTGCCTTGCAGTTATCCTTACAGGAGCACGAGGAAATCAGAAAGGGTAAGTTTTATTTTACCCCATTTACAGACAAGGGAACTGAAGCTGAGCAAGTGACCGAATTGGGTCTGTAACCCAGGGCTGCTCCTTCCCAATTTTCTATCTTGTCAAAGCTAGTGGCCGTTATGTGGCCTCTCCTCCCCATCCCTGTCCCAGCCGTAGGACTTCAGCCCAGTCCCAAGTGTCTGCACTTCTCCTAGTAGGCTTTTTAGTTGTTTCTGTTGTTGAGTTATTCTGGTGAATGGCACACATTCTGTTCCAGGTCTTGACACACAGCCCTGTGTGCCAAGACAAGGCAGGAGCAGCTGGGTAGTGAAGGGGAACAGGCACTAGTGTAGAGAACTCCTTTTCCCCTCCAGCAGCCTCTGGGTCCACAAGCGATCCTTTCCAGCCAGCCCCTGTTGAAGGTGCTGCTGCTTTCCTTTCTCTCTCTATCTTGGTTTCACAAAAAAGGAGAACCTAAATTTGGGCCTGGGAGAACCTGGGTTCAAGACATCAGCAGACTTGGCTTTGACTTCTGGCTCTGTCGTTTTCTAGCCATGTGACCTCTCTGGGTCTGTAAGTGGGCCAGGTGGTAGCATTGGGAGAGGGAATGTTATAAAGATTCAGGGAGATGATGTTGGTAAAGAGCCCGGCATAGTGTCTGCTGCAAAGTAAGGGCTTTGTGGTATATGGTGGCTCTTAATAATTCAAGTGTGAGTTACCCTCTGAGATTCGCTTCAGGCCTTTGGCAACATGGTGCGAGAATGAGCCTGGGTGTGAAGATCCTGATTCCCAAGTATGCTCTGCCCGCCTCCTTGGGCCTTGGGGATAAGGCAGCACCCAGTCCCACTCAGCTGGTGGTCTTGAGCTTTCTGGCCTGCTAGGAAGGCTGGAATCCCCCACTTGTTGCACAGGAGTCATTTGGAACAGTCTTCAGGTAACCCTGACACTGAGGTCCTGATCTGCCTTTTCTTTGGCCTATAAAGGTAAAGCAGAAGTGAGAATAGAGATGGGTCTCCTGAGATTCAACTCTCAAAGCACACAACTGTAGAGCTGCCTGAGGCCTCTGCCCTCTTGAGTGGTGGCAGTCACTTGAGTTTTCTTCATAATTACCATCACCCTCCTGTGTCCATTGTAGACTTTCATCCTGGGCTTCTCGTGCTGCCTGTGTGTGACCTTCTCCATCCTTCCAGCTCAGTCGCATGGTAATGCCATTTCACAGAGGGAGCCTGCATGGTGGACCAGGCTTTCCTTGACACCACCTTCTTTAATTCTGTGAGACATAGTTGTCATCATAACCCCATTTTACAGGTGCAGATATCAAATCCCAAAGAGGTAAAGTGACCTGCCAAGCATTGCACAGTTTATGGCTCTGAGCTCACTAAGTTCCAAGCTCCCCAGGCACAAGGCTTGTGCATACCTAGCCTTGTGGACAGCACTCAGTGCTGGAGTTGAATGATAGAATGGGAGAAGAGCAGGGCTTGGATTCACCTCCCAGGGCTCTTCTCTGCTCACCCCAGACCTTGGATAGTTACTGGCTTGCTGGAAATCAGGGTTTCTTCATCTGCCGAAAGCGGGGTAGATGATAATGGGAGGGCCTATCTCATGGACTTATTGTCAGGATTAAATGAAGTCATGTTAAGTTAAGTGCTGAGCACCATGTCTGGTGATAGCAAGTGCCTGGTAAGCGGTGTAACATTCAGTTATGTTAATTAAATATTGGAATTATAATATTGTGAAAGGCTGTCATAAAGCACATCTGTGCTCAGCTCTTTGCTGGGCTTCAAGGAAGATCCAAAACTGGTTATCAGGCCAGAGAGGGGGTGCCGTTTATCAAGAACTTTCTGTGCTTTACTGCTTGATCATAAGGTAGAAGACAGTATTCCCATCTTACTGTGGAGAAAACTGAAACTCAGAGTGCCCAAGGTCACAAAGCTAATTAATCTGTCAGTGCACATTTTTTAAGCACCAGCTAGGTACCAGGCTCTGTCCTAGGCCCAGGACACACTGCAAAGAGTGAGACTGGCAGAGCCCCGGACTCCGGAAGCACACCTTCTCATGGAATGCTGCCTCTGCAGAGTGGATAGTTGGGTGGAGAAGCTATACCCGCTCCACTGGACTGCTCACATTCCCCAAAGGAGCCATGCCCTTTTCTGTTCCCTTGTGCTTGCTCATTCTGGGTCTTCTGCCTAGTGTGTCCTTTTCCCTTTCTCCCCTGGCCTCTTCCTGATATTCTTCAAGGACCATATCACAAGTCAGCTCCCCTTCAAAGCTTTACCTCAATACCCCTGCCCTGACCCTGTGGGCTTCTTGCAGTCTACTAGCACTTTCTGCATGCTTCTGTGGTAACACTTCTGTGTGTGCTAGTTATTTACTCACCCATCTATCTCCTCTGCCAGATTGATCTCCTCAAGGGCAGGGTCGGCATTTTATTCATCTTCGTAGGTTCTAGGTTTCGGAACACAGGCTGTAGAGAGATGTGCATTGACTATAATGGGGTGCTGATTGTGTTCTGTCCCTGAAGCAGTTAGGAAAGACTGTAGAGATGAAAGGGAGTTCTGAATAAGGCCTCAGAAGATGAGTGGACTGATTTGGAGTGGGGGTAGGAGTAAAGGAGGGCAGCTCAGAGAGGGCCACCTAGACATAGGACTGGGGAGAAAAGAGGGATGTTCCGAGGGAATTGTAGGGCCTGAGAGCCAGAGCTTGAGGTTTCTGCTGGACAGGGAAGGTGGTAGGGAGCCTTGAAGGAGTCTAGACACTGGACAGGGAGGGTGGTAGGGAGCCTTGAAGGAGTCTAGACCTTCAGACTAGGTCAAAAGAGGAGGGACCTCCAAATCAGCAGTGAGTCAAAACGAATTTAATAAGATCTAGCAATTTGTTAAGGATGGGTAGGGGGGCCATACATGAGTCAAGGTGATCCTCTAGGTGCCCCTAGTGAGACTGTGATCGGAGGACTCAGTTGCTGGTGGGAAATTTCAAGTACTACTCTGCTTGGTAAGGGTGTGGGCTTAGGGAAGGGAAGCCTTCCGTTGAGAATAGTTTCCAAACCTTTCAGAAGTTGTGAGGGAGAGCTGCCCTGGGGGTTTCTGTTGTGGTCTCTGCCTTTCCCTAGCTGAGTAGGGGTAGAGGTGGGGCGATTCCTTGCTTTGGGAGCTAGCAAGGCTAGTATCTAAAGGAACTGTTTCGTCGGTCTGACAGCAAGGCAGTGTGGAACTGAGCAGAGTAGAGAACTGGGCACAAGCCCAGGGCACTGAGGCCAGCAAAGGGTGCACTGACCCAGGGCTGGACCGAGCAAAGCCAGGGAATTCCTAATGGGGAAAGAAGGCAGGCCCAGACTAGCTTGCATTGAGTGTCAGGCAGAGTAAAGCAAGCCAGACTCTCTCTCACCGGACAGGGGGCCTTGGACACTGCCCTGCCTCTAAGCCAGGGGCGGCCAGGCTGCAGGCAGGAGGGAGTGTCAGGCTGCTGTAGACCATCTTCCATTTCCACACTGACTCACAGCGTGGCGTTGGACAGATCACTCACCCTCTGGGCTACAGGCCCCCCTGGCTGTCTGGAGAGGGGATAGACTCGCTGGGTGATCTCACAGGCCTCCCAGCCCTGACCATCAGCCGTTTGAATACCACCAACCCACACCCTCTCCTGCATTCCAGTTTCCCATCATCCATTATTATGGAGTTGGCATAAAAGCTATTTATACTTTCAGTCATTACCACCTCTTAGGTTAATGAACTCCAGAGGTTGTTATCCAGCATGCAAAGTAGGTCAGCCTATTGTTTATCCTCAGTTATTTTTCCAGCTTTGGGTGGGGGAAGGAAGGCTGTCCCTGGATCTGTGATTTGCTGTGCTCTCTCTGCACATCTGCTTCCCAAGTTTCCACACTTTTGTGTTGCTCACTCCTGCCCCACTCAGCATAGACATAGTGGTTCTTTACTGGGTAGTAAAGAAAAGGAAAGGGAATGTGACAGGTTTGAGGCCCTGTTACATATGGAGCACTTTATATTTATTGGATAGTTTAGTGCTTAAGTGGCAGCCTCCACTTCTAGGCTGTGTACCATTAGGCAGAATACTCAACCGTGCTGAGCTTTAGTCTTCTTGTCTATTAAATGGAGATAATAAAAGCTATTTCCTTGGGGAATTGTGTTGCATATGTAGTGCTTGGCAGAGCTAGTACATGGCCAGTGCTGAAAATATGTCAGCACTT
Organism: Phataginus tricuspis; assembly: GCA_029783875.1. Classification (NCBI taxonomy): domain Eukaryota; kingdom Metazoa; phylum Chordata; class Mammalia; order Pholidota; family Manidae; genus Phataginus; species Phataginus tricuspis. The sequence continues at coordinate 6,365,162 of JAQQAC010011420.1, forward strand.
ACTGCCTCATGTGGTCTTTACTGCTGCCCTCTATGGAGGTGGCATTGCCCCCATATTACAGGTGGGAAATTGGAAGCTCATAGAATGGGGCAGGCTGCCCCATTTTATACAGCCATAGTATGGTAGAGTGGGGATCAGAAATCAGGAGTTACCATCTATGTGTCATTGAGTAAATTATTTAACCTCTCTGGATCTCCGTTGCTTCATGGGTAAATGGGGATAATCCTGCACCACTGTGTGTATATGTGGACCAAACAGATGCGAAAAGGTATGTGAAAGTGTTAGGTGAGCTGCAAATACAAAAAAAAAAGTGGTAATGACTATTATTTGCTGGCTACCTACCAGGCTGGGCCCTTATATATGTTTATTTCTTGTAGCCTGTATGTGAGGTATGTATTATTGTCCCAGTTACAGATGAAATTGAGACTTAGGGAGGGCAAGTAGTTTGCCCATAGTCTTCCTGGTGGAGGAGCTAGAATTAAAACCTATGTTGATTGACTTCAAGGTCCCCACTCTGTTCACTCTCCCCCACACCTACATGGCCCCCACCAGTGGTTGAGATGAGTAGGGTCAATCCTGTGATCAGTGACCTTGGGCTTTCTGCTTGGGCTGTAGTTCTCTTATTTGGCTGGTTTAGAGAGTGAGGCTTGAAGGATGGGGTTAGACTGCTTCCTTGGGATGAAGGTTTATCTTCCACTGTCAGATAAAGGGTTCATGGGTATGGGCACCACATCTGACTGAGTCTGCCAGCCAGAGGGGCTAAGGTGTGCTTGGGCAGAAAGCAGATGATTGGAAGGACAAGGGGAGAGAGAGCCCCGGTCTTTGGTATTGGTAGCCGTAGGAACCCGTCTTGGCCTTCTGAGCTCTTGGAAGCCTCCAGCTTCTGGGTTTGGGGGGAAGGCCAGGGACCTGGGACCCTGCAGACGATGAGGTCAGCATAGTGTCACTGCTGCCTTAGGCCATGGCAAGCCTGAGAGCTTGACAGAATCTGGACTCAGTCACTCCCTGGCTGCCTACATTTGTCTCCTCCGTGCCTCTCTCCCTCAAGCGGGGGCAGGCTGCTCACTGGGGCAGTCAGAACACTGGAGGAGGGGTTAGACTGTCTCCAGGGACTTGGGGACCAGAGATAGAACCCCTTGGTGGCATCTGGAGACGCCCTGATTTCCCCACCACCTCCCCTGGGGAGTCAGAAGAGCACACAAATCACTGTGGCAGAGGGGAAGCCCTGGTTCTGCCATTTAATGTAGTAATTTTGTGACTTTGCCCACATCATATGGACTCTCTGCTTGGGTCAAGTTTCTCATGGACCATATGGAAAAAGTAGTTAATCTATAAGGAATCCACCTCACTGGGCTATTATGGGCACAAATAAAATTGCTATAAGCAGCAGTGGCTTTAGCTCTGAATGCAGTGCACATGAAAGTAATGATGTCTTGGAGAAAAACTGGACAGGCACTTGTTGAACACCTGTGAGGTGCATAGTGGGAGTTACAGAAGTAGTTCAAGACCCAGTCCAGTTATGGAGGGACAGTGCTGAGCAATATGAGCAAGTTGTAATGAAGTGTTCATTTCAGACCATGTGTTGATTCATTAATGAATTAGTGCTGAAATCAATTTTAGGGGATTGTTCCTAGCATTAAACATATATATATATATATATTTATATAATATATAATGTACAACTGAACTGGAAATATCAGAGTACATTAGTACATGTAAGAGTAAATTGTTTCATGAAATGTCCTTTAGTTATGTATGTATGTGTGGCTGTATATATATATGTAAAATCTCAGTATAAAATATTTCTTAATTGTGGGTCTCAGTTTAAAAACTTTGAGATAGGTGTTCTAAATTAAGCTGAAGGTCTTTAGGTTAAAGGACAGTTAATGTGAGATCTGTGCAGGCACGGAGGCACGTGTGGAGGCTGAGGGCTTGACCTGTAGGAGCAGAGGCATGCAGTACATGGGTCCATAGCACAGGCTGTGAGGTCAGGCCGGCCTGGGTTTGATCCCAGTTTTGTCACTTCCAGCTACATGCCTTGAGCAAGATAATTAAGTTATACTAAGTCTTGGATTCTACTTCTGGAAATGGAAAAAGTGATAATATGGTAGCCTTATGAAATGTTCACAGAATAATGTATATAAAGCATTTAGGAAGAAATTAGTAAGTAGTAAATGGTGTACAAATGGTAACTACGGTTGCTGCTGGTGTCCTTGAAGTTGAGGTTTTCATTGTTACATTGGCCCTGAAAAGGTTGCTGTGACTGGGTATGGGGAAAGGATATTCAGGCATTCCAGGCAGAGAGATGGGTGGGTGACAGCAATATGCACATGTGTGCCTGTAGGAGAACTGCTGTAGCTGAGATTTGTGCAGCCTTAGAAAGGAGTGTTGAGAATTACAGATAGAAGGTACCAGGAAGACTTTGGCATTATGTGGGGAAGAAAGTTTTAACAGTAGAAACTTAACAGTAGGGTGGCTTTACCTGGAGATAATGAGGCCTCATCCCTGGACAAGTTACAGCAGAGGCTGAGCAGGAGACTGCTCTCATTAGGCTCTCATTACAAAAAGACTTCCTGAGGCCACCTTAAGGAAAGAGGGTTTTCTGAAGGGTGAAAGAAACCCTCAAGGGGGACCTGAAGCATCCCTCATGGGCTATTTTGTCTCTTAAACCGGCCATTTGGTCAGCTTCCCTGTTATTAGAAACTGGCTCACGTTCTCCCTCCACTGTCAGGAGGAAACCATGTCAGGGTCTCTACACCATCATGCAGTTTGCAGGGATGCCCCTGACCCCATCTTCATCTCATGGTTCCTTTCTGGGCATCCTTTAAGACTCAATTCACAATGCAGGCCATTCACTCATATAGGGAAACTAAGGCTCAGAGAGGGCGGGGTCTTGCGTATTGTAGAAGAGATTCCTACATCAGACAGCAATCTGATGAGATACCTTCTGAGATCCTGACTGACTAGACTGAAGGACATATGAATTTAAAAAAAACTGGATAGCCTGTAACTTTTTAGGAGAAATCCTACACATAAAGAGAAGCCTGCCTATACTCTGAGAGCATGTGATATGCTGAGTGCAGGGCACAACCAGACCTCTAGTGTCTTCCTTCTTACCATCTCCAAGTCAGTTAAACTCCTTTGCTATTGGAGAAGCCACTCAAATGACCATTGTGTTCTCAAAATTTTCCCAATTTAAGGTTTTAAAAATAAAAATGGGCCTTTCTGTTGATGTATACATTTAAAGACTGGTGGGTTTTTATGTGTTTCTGAGATCTTGCCAAATCAATGGTGTAGCTTAAAATCAGGAGTGTCTTAGAATTCAGGAAATATGGTCATTTGTTTTGTACCCAATTGAAATTCCGGTTTGAGGTTTGATGTTGGGGCTTTGAAACTGCCAGAGTTGTTATCTGGCATCATTTAAAGGAACACAGAACTTGAATGTGTTCCCCTGTGTATCTGCAGTTGGAAGAATGGGGGTTCTGAGGCCCTGCAGTTAGATCTTATCAATAAAGGCAGCCTGGAGGGTTGAGATGTCAGGTGGGCCTGTATTTAATCTAATGGTAATTCTCTGGAAACTGGTGATCTCAGGCAAAAGGCTTGCCCTCTGTTAGCCTCAGTTTTCTCATCTGCTCAACGGGGGGTGGGGGGGGTTGAATCAGATAGCATCTACACCCAAAACTGCCAGAACTTTGTGCTGACTCAGTGTAGCCACCCCTTTTTGTTTAGTTAGAAGGCTCATCCCCTGACTTGTATAAGCAAGTGCTTTGTGGGTCATGGGAGGCAGCATGTCTTGTGATCCCTGGGCCTTTGGTTTCCACCTCCTGGGTGTTTGGGGATTGCCTGGAGATATGTATCTGTCAGTTTGTAAATTACCTGATCTAAAGGTTTCTGCTTTTCTCCTATGGAAAGGGAAAGGGGAGTGTTGTTGTGCCCTAGTTCTGCCTCTAGGTGGTGAGAGGGTCAGTGGTACCAGAGGGGGATGACCTTTGTCTGTGTATTGAGGGGGCCAGCCCGCCCCAGGCTGTCATCCCTCCTCAGCTGTTCAGCTCTAACTCTGCTCTCAGGCCTTTGCATTTCCCCAGATGAAACGCACTGAAGAAGAGGACCTGCCCTTTTGTGTCTCAGAGGCCTCTGCTCTGCCAGGGCCCCTCCCTCTGCTCACCAACCAGTAAAAGTCACAGCAGCCCATTTCCTTTCTTCAGAGAGAATCAAGGCCTGGGCCGAGCCCAAGCCCCACCAAGTCCTGTTCCTCCCAGTGCCTGAGTGCCTCTGACCCTGCACTCCTTTCTGAGAGAGCAGGCAGGACTGAGTGTGCCCTCTTGGCTAGGATCTAACTTGGATTTGGGTCTGGGTTTTTCCACTGATTTGCTGTTTGACTCTGGCAAGATACCCGCCCTGAGTATCACCTCTTGATAATGTCAAGTACTTTTTAAAATTGAAAATAAAAAGGCACAAAAAAGAAATGAAAAAGATCCATAATCCACCACTTGAAAAATAATTTTAAGAAGAGAGTCTTGAATGTTTAAAGAGGTGTACACATAAATTTTTTTCGTTGTTATTTCCTTAACAATATTCCTCTGTAGGCTAAATAAGAAAGCTTATGTAGAATACCCAGCCTACAAAGGCCAGTTCCACTTTCTCTTTGCCCCTCACAGTTATGTGAACTCCTGAATTCCCAGGGACTCATTCCTTGGAGGAAGCCCACTCACTTGAAGTGCCTCTGGCTAAGCCAGGGATTCTGCGCCAGCCTGCGTCAGCTGCTTTGGTGCCTGTCTGCCTGCCTGGGGTGGGTCTCCATGCTGAGGCGCTTTCCCACAGGCTCTGGTGAGCATTCAGAGTTGAGCAGCACATCCACACTGTGAGGGCCGGGACTTTGCTCTAGTTGCAGGAATGTTTCCCCACAGCCTGCTCAGAGCCCCTGGCCTTAGAACAATGCCAGCATAGCTGTGATAGCAGCTCAGTTAGCAGATGTACAAATACAGTGGTATTTGATGGGCTTTGAAGTGTATGTAGGATTTTAATAGGTAGAAACAACTTGGAGACGTGTTCTAGCAAAGGGACTGGCATGAGCAGAGGTCATGATGTGGGAAAGGGCCAGAGCATAACTGGGGAAACTATGAGCAAATAGCTTGCTGGAGTGAAGAAGTGAGCATGTCATTTCTATACTTGTTTAGCTATTTTTTCCATCCAACTCTGCACCTAGTACGCAGGCCCTCCACTGAGACTTATTATCAAGACAGACCCAGGATGGGAATGCTGAGCTCTAGTGCACAGATGCAGGCACTCAGGCCTCCGCCCCAGAAAGGCATGGTGACCCCTGACCCCTTGACACACTAAGGGAATGGGCACCTGAACTTGGTCTCTCTCTAGCCTATGCCTTCCAGGGAGGGTACGGTGTTCCCTCCCGTCTATGTTAGGATGTTCATGAGTTAGAAGCCCCAAAGGGAACAGCAGGGATGGAGGGTAGGGGGAGCAATGGAGGCCTGACCTGGCTGGTGGCTGGGGCCTCAGCCAGGGCCTTTGCTTCTCTTGGCACCTCTGATGGGCCCTGCCCTCTGCTCCACAGGCTGGAGGAAGTCCCTCTGGAGGTGCTGAGGCAGAGGGAGTCCAAGTGGCTGGACATGCTCAACAACTGGGACAAATGGATGGCCAAGAAGCACAAAAAGGTGAGGGGCCTGCCCTCGGGAGGAAAAGGAAGAAGAGGGAGGAACTGTGCTACCAGCTTGGAGGAGCAGGAGCTTCTCCAACTGCTAGCCGCCTTAGGTGACCCCGTCTGTTAGCTCTGAAATGTGAATGGCAGCTGGCCGGAGGGCAGGGCCCAGCCTTCACTTGGTCATCCCAGATGACTTTAAACTCACACAGAACTTTGTCCTGGAGTCAAACTGCAAAGCTGCTCTTAGGCAAAAGCCCTTTTAGGCAACTTTCCTCCAGCCCTCCTGGGAGAAGTCCTAATTGCTACTTACCACCTATCAGGGAGGACTTTATAATACTAATAAGAGCTAACGTATGTTGAACACTTGCAGCACGCTGGGCACTTGACTCAGATAATCCTTACAACACCCTGATGAGGTTGGTAGTAGTCATACCCCTACTTTATGGATGACCTACAGAATCAAGATTTGAATCTAGGCAGTATAACTCTAGAGCCTGCACTCTTCACCACCACCATAAGGGGTCTTCTTTACCCTCTAGATAAATTTGATGAGCTTCCTCTTGCCTCCTGGCCAAAGCAAAAAGAAAGAAAAGTATCTCACAGTTTAATGGTTTTATAAAAATGAAAATACCTAGTGGTTCTTTTCTGGTCGAGCTGTCTTTCATCACTGGCTCTATCCCCCTGTCGGAATGTCACTGTGTGTGTGTGTTGATGCCTTTGGCAACTTTGGCAGTATCTAGTTACTCCCCAGCCTAGCAGAGGCCTGTCCAGAGCTTCACAGCTGGGGGGTCTCTGCACAAGTTCCCAGTGCAGAGTGAACCTGCTGGCATGCTGTCGTCCCCTGACCCATAGGTTTGGTCCAGGCTGCAGGGCCTAGCAGAAAGCTCAGGATTTAAGTCAGGTACCAGCTTGGGCCCAGCCGCACTGCCCTCCTCTCTTCATGCCCTTAGATGGCTGTGTGACTTTGGGTCCCTTCACCCTCTCAGCCTGTTTCCTGGGTTGAGTGTGAATGACAGTTCTATTGAGAGGCTACCTGAGCCAATGAATGTAAAGCCCTGGGCCCATGGGAGGAGTGGCACACCAGGCCTAGGATCTTTCTTGGTGGTATGAGCTTTGGGGTATTCATTTTTGGCTTACTAGAAAATCTTTCTCACTCTCTTTCTCTTTTTAAAAAAAATATTTTTTTAAAGCTAGCTGTTCCTTGACTACTTCCTGCCCAACTTGGGGTCTGTTTTCCTGCCTTCTTACTCCTTCAGGCTCTTACCCTGAGCTTCAGCTCTCTCATTTTCTGTTGTGGTAACTAGTGGCTGGCAGGGAAGTGGTTCAGGCCTTTTTGCCCCAGCCTCTCTTGCAGATGGGGATTCCAAAGGGAAGCATTGGGGAGCTCCTCTCAGCAGAGCAGCCAGTACCACTTCCTCTTCTTTACTTCCTTGGCACTGTGGTTAGAGATTGAGGGCTACCCCTGCCCAGCAGGGGCCACCACTGGAGGCTGTACCCCACCCTACCCAGGACGGCTAGCTCTTCTGCTCTGCTCTTACCGCCTCAGCTATGGTCACATGGCCCTGGGAACTCTTCCTGCCTGGCTGCACAGGCTTGGCCTCTCCCCGTAGTCAGGAAGTCATGGCACAGGAAGGACCTTACCTGTTTCAGGAAGTGGGTCCAGACCCAACACTTCTGGATTTATCCTGAATTCCCAGGAGCTGGGCCAGGCCCTACAGGGAGACAGGGCTCTGGCTGGAATGCTGATTTACCCCATAGGGCTCTACTCAAACTGGCCTTGCCTTCTCTGAGTTCAGTAGGCAGGCTGTGGCCTCGCTCGACTGTCATCAGAACTTTCCTTTTCCCAGGTGTTGCCTCAGTGAATGCTAATCCCTGTGCTTTCTGTTTGCTGAGCACTTTCTCTGGCTTTATCCTTGCTGATCGTCATCATTGGCTCCTCTTTAAGGCCTGTGGGTGGAGATTGCTATCTCCAGCGCCTCTGTGCTGAGGAGGGTTCCAAAAGCCAGAGTGGGAAAGGCTGGCTGTTGGCTGTGTTCCTGGTTCGCCATTCCTACCTCCCCAGTCCCAGGCCTGAGGGTGAGGCCTCTTTGAGAACCTTAGTGGACTGAAGGTATCCCTGGGTTCCTCTGGGGCAGGCTCAGGATGACAGGAGGCTGTGATGATATAGGGGGTGACTCAAGCTGAGCTTGGCCCCAGGGGGAGCCTAAAGGGCCTGTGACTATACTCCATCCCTTTGCCAAAGCCTGCCCAGACAAGTGGCTTCCTTAAGGAGACCGTTGTCCCACAGTAGCAGGAAACTGTTCCCAGAGACTGGGTTATTTCCCTTCTGCTCCCTTCCTCTCCCCCTTTGCCAGCAGTCCTGGAAGCTTAAGCTTGGCTCCTAGGACCAGCCACTGTGGTCTTCCTCTACTGTCTTCAGCTTGTCTGCCTGTCTCCTTCCTGGTTCTTGACTCTCTCTGACCCTTGGAAAGTTTTCTCTTGTTTGTGCTGGTCATCAGGAAGGCTGGGCATTCTGTTCTTTTTCCTCTGAGAGCTTTCAACGGGATTATTTGAGGGGGTTTCCAGGTCAGGGGAAGTTAGGTGCGAGTCCAAGGCCCTGGGGCTTCTGTGTCAGGCATCCTCCTGGGATGGAGGGGTAGAGAGGAAGCCGTCATTTACTGAGCATAGACTGTGTGTCAGACCCTATGGTAGGTATGTTTTTTCCCCTTTCTAATAGAATCCTAGGTATTATCATTCTGATCTTATTTTTGATTAGAAGTGATTGGCTCAAGGTCAGTGAGGGATTCAAACTCATATCCAGGTGCTCTTCCCACTGTCCTGAGCAACTATCTCCAGTTTCAGGCCAAGCTGCTTAGTGCAGAGGCAGAGAGGAGTGTCATTGGCCAATCTCCCAAACCCCATTTTATAAGAGTGGTGCCTCTGCTTTTGCCCTCACCCTCCTTAATCCTTGGCCTTGAGGTCAAGGACGATGATCTGGGCAGCTGCCTCAGAGCCTTAGTCTGCCACCAAGCCCAGGTGCGTTTGCCTCCCTGTCTAGCTCCTAGAGACCAGTGAAGTGGAAAGTTTATGAGGCTGGATCCTTCCAGCCTGTGTAGTGTAGCTAGGATGTAGTGGGGTCGCTGAGTGTGACCTTAATATTTTCCTACTCTTTGCTTCAGTTTCCCCATTTGTAAAAGACATGATAGGTTTTCAAACTGGCTTTTGGTACTGGAAGCCTTTTTCTGATAAAGACAACAAACATTTGAATTAAACACTCGCTGTGGGTTATGAGCCTCCCCAAAAGCTGTCTCCCTTACCCCTCCCAGTGTGAGTGGTGGGGAAGACCTGTGCCATTTTAGTAAGGGCTGGGATCAGGACTCTCACCCAGGCCAGCTGCTTCTGCCCCAATTGTGAGAGCTCAGAGGCAGGGAGAGCTAAAGAGAGGGGATTATTGAACAAAACAAAATAACCAAACAGATTATTGACCATTCATATCCGCTCCCATCTTCCTTCTGAGTGCTGCTGAGACCTCTCAGCTCTAGGCTGCCTGTGTCCTGCCACATGGATGCTTAAACAGACACCCCCATGAAAGTGCCCAGGTTGTGTCTTTGAGCACATTCTAGGTCATCCTGTTTGCTACCCTCCCTGTGGCTGCAGCTGTGCCCACACTGTGGATATCTCTCCCTGGCATCACATGGGGCTCCTCCAACTTGAATGGTTCCATTTTGATTCAGAAAATTGTAATGGAGATTCAGAATTTGGAGACAGACCTCAGGGATACTTTTTTTTGCCACTGGACCAGGGCACATAAGGATTCTGCCATCACCTGGTGACAGCATATCTAATTGCAGTCATACTCTGCCCCCCAATCAAAGGCTCTGCTTTATAGCAACATTAGGAAAGTCCTCCTCTCTCCCCTTTTCTGCTCTTGCTAATGTGAGCATTGAAGGCCTGCCAAGCACCTTGAAGGCAGAGGGGCTGGGCTGGCATGAAGCCTCTGGAGGAGCTGCCTGGGTGTATGCATGGGCACAGCCCTCTTTTTGACTTTCAGATTCGTCTGCGGTGCCAGAAAGGCATCCCGCCTTCTCTGCGGGGCCGTGCTTGGCAGTACCTGTCGGGAGGCAAGGTGAAGCTACAGCAGAACCCTGGAAAGTTTGACGTGAGTTGCCCTTCCTTCAGCCTGCCAGCCCTTCCATATCTTTTGACATCCTCCCCATGGCAGTGATCCTCAGCAGCACGAGTGACCAGTGGGGCCACCCAGCAAGTGCCTGATTGGTCAGGCTGTGACTCCTGGGGCCTCTGCTCATCTACAGCTCCAGCACTGAGCAGGCCTTACTGGGGATGAACAGATTTGCCATCCCCCATCCCAGCCTTTTCTTGTGATATCACCCAGGTTGGCTTTCTTGGGCTCAGTGGGCCCCCTCCCAGCTCTTGGTTATCAGGAGGGGACACTCAGACTCCCATGACTTCTGTGGGCTCTGTGCTCTGGCCTTTGGGGCCTGCAACAGGGCCACAGTACTCTCAACACCTTGTGACCCCCATCATCTATTCTTTCTCCTGCCTCATCCAAGCTGGCCAGACAAGTGTTGCTTGGGATTATCAGTCCTCAGGGTGGAAAGCCAAACCAGTTTACTTAGGGGTTAGAAGCCAGTCAGTGGCCAGAGAGGGTGCCCACCACAGCCATGCTTTTGCCTCCCTACCCCCATCCCTACCTGCTGCCCCCTCCCCCATTCATGGGGCTTCATGGGGCCTACTGGCCTGGGCAGCTCCTCCAGCATCTCCCTGAGGGAACTATGGGAGGCAGTTGGCTCCCCTGGGCTTGCCCCGGCTTACCTGCCAGACCTAGCCCCAGGCATCAGGGTTTCTCCCAGGCTCTTGGGACTGGTGACAGGCAGTGAGACAGATCTGCCAGCCACCAGCTCTTTGTTGACATACTTCATGCTTCAGTGAACCTCCTGCCTGCCAGACCTGTTCCCTGAGAGGTGTGGGTGGGGCGGGGCAGCCTAGCGTTTCTTGTTGTGAGAGTGGTTTGCTGGCAGGGCTTGGCCCTGGGGGATAGCCGTGGGGATGGTGTGTCTGGCTGGTCTGACTTGAGCAGCCTCCTGACTCCAGAGTCTTTCTCCCATCCTGGCTTACCTCTGTGGGGCCTTGAAGGTTGCTTGTGGGAGGAGGCAGATTTGCCAAGAAAGGCATTCTAGATGTATGTTCGGAAGCTGAGTGGTGGGTCACTGAGGAAGTCCTGGGGGCCAGAACAGTGTTTTTTAAGTACACCTGGAAGGACTTTGTGGGTAACATGGAGGAAGTGGCCAGGGATGAAGAGCTCCCTCTGGCTGCTGTGGGCACAAAAGCCCAGAGGCAAGGGTACAGTCACAGGACTGGTGGGGGAGGCAAATATTTATTCTTCTGCTCCCCTGTGGATGCAGATGGCTGACCCCAACCTCAGCTGCCAGGGCAGGTTCTGTACCCGCTGGTGGCTCTGTCTTCTGTGCTTGCCACCTTCCCTTTCTTCCTTGGGCAGGGCAGGGCCTTCTGTCCTTTTCTTACCTGGTTTTCTTTTCTGGTTTCACCTCATGGTGGCACCAGTGCCTTCAGGCTCTGTCTGGCACTGTGGTAGCTACATCAGCTGCCAGCTGTCCATATCTGCTTTTGACTCGCAGAGCCCTTTCTCCCCACAGACCCTTCAGCTACACCTTTTCCTTTCTATCCCACCCATGTGTGGTCAAACACCTTGAGCTGCTGAGGTACCGTACCATGCAAGCACATCCTAGGAACGTTTTGGGTTCTCAGGTCCCCACCTCACCAGAGCCCTCAGGAGAATTCGTGGGACCCTCCCTCCTTTCTGATAAAAGCACACCTGCATTATACTCATAGTATCCAGCCCTGGGCCTCACTTGGGGGCTTCACAGGACACACACAGGCCCCCATCTTGAGGGTATGTGAGGCTCTAGAGGTTGCACACCAACCCTTTCAGCTGTGTGCCTGCTCAAGGGCCCTCTGTGGAGGTGCCTGGCCCCTCCCTCTGCCCTGCAGCCTTGAGCGTGCCACCAGCTTCATCTCTCAGTACTGGTTTTCTCATGTCAAGTTAACTGGAACCCTAGCTCAGTGCTGGGACACCCCCACTGGGAGGAGGGGGAACAGGAGGGAAAGTGGCTTTTATGAAGTCATCTGCTGATCAGGGCCAGAGCCTGGATCTGCATCCACCAGTGTGTTTGCTGAGGACCTGGCCTTCTTTCCAGGGGCCTCACCTGACACTGCCCCAGCCCTGCAGGCAACAAGTACTTAGTCTGCTTCCTGCTCAACCCTTTGAGTTTCCTTTCTATTGATTTTTTACTTTATTTTTTTTTAACTTGAGGTATGAATTTACACAGAGTAAAATACACAGATCTTAAGTGTGCAGTTCAGTGTTTTGACAAATAATACACAACCATGTAACCAACATCTGAAAGAACCTTTCAGGTGTCCAAGAAATGATTTTTCTTTGTGTGGTACTTGGTTTTTATAAATAGTATGCATGCGAAAATGCTCACAGAAGTTAGAGAAAAGAGTAAAACATTGTTGAAACTCCAGCACCCAGAGATGACTCTGAGGTTAGTGGTCTGACAAACGTCACCTCCTTACAGACAGCGCCCTGTGTGGTCACACATCCTCCTTCTGAGAGGTGATGCTGCCAGCACAGGGGGCAGGTGCAGAGGAGTTGGGATTGACAGCTTAGTCAACCTGGCCTCCAGCCCAAGCTCCACCATTTTTCTAACCATGAGGACTTGGGCAAATGCCTTTTCTTTCTTTTTTTTTCTTGTTAACTGAGTTTTTTTTTAAGTATCATTGATACACAATCTTATATTAGTTTCAAGTATACAACACAGTAGTTCAACAGTTACCTATATTAAATCCTCACCCCAACTAGTACAGCTACTATTTGTCAACCTAGAAAGATGTTACAGAATGAATGACTATATTCTCCATGCTATACCACTATCCCCATGACCAGTCTACACTATGTTTGGAAATTTTTATGCCCCTTAATCTGCCTTTCCCTCCCCACCCACTTACCCCAAACCCCTCCCCCATGGTAACCACCAGTCACTTCTCAGTGTCTATGAGTCTATAGCTGTTTTGTTCCTTCTGTTTTGCTTTGTTTTCATATTCCACAAATAAGTGAAATCATACAATATTTGTCTTTCTCCACCTGGCTTATTTCACTGAGCATAATACCCTCTAGATCCATCCATGTTGTTGCATATGGCAGGATTTCTTTTCTTTTTATGGCTGAATAATATTCCATTGTGTATATATACTGCATCTTCTTTATCCATTCATCTACTGATGGACACTTAGGTTGCCTCCATATCTTGGCTATTGTAAAGAATGCAGCAGTAAACATGGGTACATATATCTTTTCGGGTTAGTGATTCTCTTTTCTTTGGGTAAATTCCTAGAACAAGTGCCTTTTCTTTGACCCTCAGAGTCCTCATCTGTGAACAATCTAACAGGAAGAAGGACTTGTCATTTGGGGTTGAGGAAGAGTCAGTGAGGCCGATGGGTGATGCAGAGCAGTGCTAACGGGTGGTAGCTATTGCTCTGATAGTAGCCTTCCATCTTAAGGATGTGACTGACACAGGTATTGAAGTGAATCCTGAAGAAAGGGTCTAGAGGTTATTTCCAGCCATAGTTATTTCCAGCTATGATAGACACTGGCCCACAGAGAGTTCTCCTGGAGCCAGGATCACCTCTCAGAGCTTCCAGAACCCTCCCCCCTCATCTCTTTGCCCCTACCCAGGATTCCTACCTGGGCTTCCTCACCTGTCCTCTGGAGGGCCCAGTCCATGATGGGATTGGGTGGGCACTGCCCCTGATGGGGGGCTCTCCTATGCCTGGGAGAGTTGTATCCTCCTAGCTATCCCTAACTCCTAATAATGTGCTCTTGACCATGCTTCCAGGAGCTGGACATGTCCCCTGGGGACCCTAAATGGCTGGATGTGATTGAGCGTGACCTGCACCGGCAGTTCCCTTTCCATGAGATGTTTGTGTCCCGGGGGGGCCACGGGTAAGTAGGTTGGGCCTTCTGGGCTGAGGTGGCACTAGGTCTGTCCCTGGAACAAAGAAGATAAAGTGAATTTGGGGTTATTTCGGGGGCCCCAAACTCCACTGTTAGAGTTTCCCTTCTTTTTTTGAGTCTGATGGGTCCTCTTACTTCTGGGGCATCTTTCATCATTTACTCTCCAGAGTGCCAGAGTTTGGCTGGCCCTGTCCTGGAAGCAGGTTTTGGTGGGAGAAAGAGGGTTAGAGAAAGGTGGGTGGGCAGAGGGTAAGCAGGAAGGGAGAGATGGTGGGCCAGGCCAGGGAACCAAGACAGACACATGGGACAAAGCTGGCCTGGCCGAGGGGCCACAGCTGCACAGCTGCTGAGTGAGGGGCCCACACTTCCAGCCCTGACACATCCTTACTCTGTGTCTGTCATCCTGCCCTGGCCCTGCCCCTGCTTTCCCTTTGAGCTTCTGCCCTCACCTGTCAGATGCTTCCTCCTCTGGTCATGTGAGAGTCTGCTTGCTACAGTGGGAGACTGACCCCTTGGTGACTACAGTCGGGTCACATTCTCTCTCCAAGGAAGCACACATTCTGAGACAGGTCCAGTCTAGTGGGGCACAGGTGAGGGTAGTGGGCAGCACAGCCACACCTGTCATCCCTCCCACTTGGCCTCTCCACAGCCAGCAGGACCTGCTCCGTGTGCTGAAGGCTTACACTCTGTACCGGCCTGAGGAAGGCTACTGCCAGGCCCAGGCGCCCGTGGCTGCCGTCCTGCTCATGCACATGCCTGCTGAGGTGCCCCCGGCCCCGGGTGGGCGGGCGGGCGGGCAGGTGGGCCAGTGGGTGGAGCACCCAGCAGCAAGGCCTTACCTCTGTCTTACCCACAGCAAGCCTTCTGGTGCTTGGTGCAGATCTGTGAGAAGTACCTGCCTGGCTACTACAGTGAGAAACTGGTGAGTGCTTGCAGGCTTGGGACCTGCCCTAGTCTGGATGCTGTTTGTGGCCTCTCCAGATCTTTCTTTGACAGCCACTCCTGCCCCAGCTCAAGACCTTCCCAGTCTCCTGTTGCTTTCAGGCTCAGATCCCAAGGCCTGCCAGGGTCAGATCTTCAGGCTGTGTCATGGGTTCCACATGTGCCTTCATCTCTGCCTCCAAGTCATCTGGCTGCTTGGTGGGATCACAGTTCCTCCAGTGCACCAAGTTCCTATCTTGTCCTTGGCATGGGCTTAAACTCTGACCCCTTCTTTCCCCTAATAATCCCTCCTTTCCCTCAGCTTTTAGCCCGTGGGGAACATTCCTTGACCCTGACAGGTAGGACCTCTGGCACATGCTCACTGGGGTTCGTGTCCCTGCCGTGGTCTGGGCATTTAGCCCCCTTCTCTCTCCTGCAAGTCTCTTTGCTCCTGTGAGTCATGTCTGCCTGCCGCCTTTCACTGCACTCTCCCTGAGGGGACCAACTTGTCTGGTTTGCTCAACATTGTATCCCAGCACCAAGCATGATGTTGGCACTCTGGAGGTAGTAGCTACCTGAGGATCAAATCAAGGCCTGCCTGGTGCTGGGGGCCAGGGTGTAGTCTGTGCCCTGGCTGCTGTGGGCCTGCAGTCATGGCCACCTGGCCTCACTGTCCCCCCAGGAGGCAATCCAGCTGGACGGGGAGATCCTCTTCTCGCTGCTGCAGAAGGTGTCGCCTGTGGCCCACAAACACCTTAGCCGGCAGAAGATTGACCCACTACTGTACATGACAGAGTGGTTCATGTGTGCCTTCGCCCGAACCCTACCCTGGAGCTCTGTGCTGCGTGTCTGGGACATGTTCTTCTGTGAAGGTACTGGACTGGGCTCAAGGGAGCACTCCTGCCTCCAGCCCAGTCCACCAGGGGCCTCTATTTCCAGAGAAACTCCCGAAAGGCCCCCTTGCACTCACTGCCCCCCCATCCTATGCAGGCGTCAAGATCATCTTCCGGGTGGGGCTGGTGCTGCTGAAGCATGCATTGGGCTCCCCTGAGAAGCTTAAAGCCTGCCAGGGCCAGTACGAGACAATCGAGCGGCTGCGGAGCCTCAGCCCCAAGATCATGCAGGAGGCCTTTCTGGTCCAGGAGGTGAGGCCCATACCTTCTCCTAGCTACTGGGAGGGAGGGGGAGACATGGGGGCCCTTTGGAGAGGGGCCTGGTAACACTCTGCCCCCAAGAGTAGGTCACCAGTACCAGGCCTGGTGCTCAGCAGCCCAGGATGGTGTGGGTAGACCTCATCCTCCTGTCCGAATGAGAAGAGGTGGGCACAGAGAGGTCTGGGTTTGCAGGGCCTTCCCTGTTCTCAACCACTTTGGAATGAGAGAAGCTTTAACCTGTCACCCCGTCTTCCTTCCTGGCACCACATCCATGACCTTGGCTTTATTTTCCCTTTCTTCTTTCTTTTGTGGATTTTTGTCTTAGGGGCTATAATTAGATGACACATTGTTAGGCGGGTGGATTCATGAGTTGTGGGCAGCTTTTACCTCTGACGCAGTGGGTCTCAAGCACCTGATTCACCTGGCACTCAGCTCCAGGACTTGTGACCACCTGCAGGACCAGACCGCCATCCTTCCTAGGGTCAGCCTTTAGTGGCCAGGGCTGGTAGACACTGAGAAAGAGCAGGGACCCAGGCTGGGAGGCAGAAGGAGAAGGTTCTTCTTGGTGCCCACCTACCTATCACTGCTCCCACAGGTGGTAGAGTTGCCAGTGACAGAGCGCCAGATTGAGCGTGAGCACCTCCTCCAGCTGCGGCGCTGGCAGGAGACCCGGGGTGAGCTGCAGTGCCGCTCCCGGCCGAGGTTGCATGGTGCCAAGGCCATCCTGGAAGCAGAGCCAGGTCCTCGGCCCACTCTGCAACCTTCCCCATCAATCCGCCTGCCCCCTGATGCCCGCTTCCCTGGCTCCAAAGGCAAGCCCAAGCTGCCCAAGCAAATTCAGAAAGAGCAGAAGGAGCAGCAAAAACAGGCAAAGGAGAGAGAGCAGCTGGACAAGCCCCCAACCCCAAATCAAGCCAACATGGCAACTGCTGCAGGAGATGCTTGTGCCCCACAGGACATGCCCCCAAAGGATCCAGCCCCTGAGGATCCAGCCCCCCAGGACTCAGCTACCCAGGACTCAGCCCACCACTGCTCCCAGGAGAGTCTGACATCCCAGGAGAGTGAGGACACCTACTTGTAACTCCAGCAGCTCAGGCTTCTGGGACAGGGTCTCCACACAGCAGCTACGCGGTTCATGGACTGACCCTCCAGGACCTGCCCACCCTTGATGATGAGTTCACTGCTGCCTAGGTGCTGGGGGGTAGAGAGTCTGGCTGGCCCAGCACAGATTCTGCTTGAGCCTCCTTATTTATTTTCTCCAGAGTGGAGGTCAGAGTGGCCCAGCTGGGACAGGCAGAAGTGAGGGCCGATGAGCAGGGCCTCTCTCAGCCCCCTCCTCCTGGGGGTATGCTCCCAGGGCCAGGGCACTATGTGACGGGGGAGGGTGGGTGAGGGGTGGGGTGCTCTTTGTATAAAATAGAAACATGGTTTTGTACAGAAATAAACAGGCTTGTGTAGAGAGCTAGTGTGGTCCTAGGGACTGGGATGGGGGTGCCACCCCTGGGGCTCAGCATCTCTCCTCCATGCCTTGCAGAGCCCTCCATCCTGGTCCCAGCCCAGCACCAGAGCCTCTCTGAGAAGTACATTTGCCAAAGGGGATGACAAGTCCAGGGCCAGCCCCTGTTCCTGGCTCCCACTGTCCCTCATCCTATCCCTTCTGTCCCATATCCACCATGGATGAAGGTCACCAGGGCTGGAGCCCAATGCTGGGGCCCAGTGCTGGGGTAAGCAGGGCCTGCTCCCTGGGCATTGACCCCTATCCATCACTGAGGGGTAAGGGCTCTGTAAGGAGGTCTTTTCAGGGTCTTCCTCCACAAGGCCTGGCTTGGATGTCACTTTGGACCCCAGTAAGATTCTGAGTGCTCATTCTGGTTGGGTAGGGGACCGAAATGCCCTCACATGCTCAGCCTGCGCTTCCATCAGAGGCAGGGTGGTAAGGGGAAAAGTCTGGGTCTTTGATCAAAGGCCACCTGCCATTTACTGAGCACTTTAGTGTATCACAGACTGAGCTGGTTGTGTCACCAGCTGATCAGGTAGGCTCTGCTATTATCCCCACTTTACAGATGAGGGAACAAAGGAGCTTAGCGGGAAATAAGAAGCTGGTCCAAATTTGCACCCACAGCCACTCGTCTGTCTCTCCTGACCAAGTTGTGGGGTGACCTGACTCTGCCATTGAGGGTCTAAGCAGGCATTATGGTCACAGTCTGATGAATGGTGAGGGTAAGGACAGGGCGTCCCTGGGAGAGGCCCCCCTTCTGCTGAGGAAGCAGCTTTTCCAGTCAAACAATAGCACTGTTCCTGGCAGGCCACCAAACTGGGCCGGGTCATGGGGGAGGGGAGCAAGAGAGGGAGGGGTAGAGCCTCCCTAGGAGTTTTCAGGCATCGTGGGGCCTTAGCCTGAACATCTTGTCCTGGAACAGCTGGGGATACTGAGGCCTGGGGAGGTCAAGGGTCATAGCCTATCAGGGCAGGCCACCCACTTCCTGCCTCCCACCCCTCACCACTGTGGTTTCCCACCCCCATTGATACACCTGCCATGAATGAAATGAGGGGCTAAGCCTTCAAGGACATTCCCCTCCCCCTGGCCCTCCAGGGGACAGGCCAGGATGTGGCAGCTGTACAGTGTTCCACAGGAACCCACCCAGCAGAGAGTCCAGGGAGGGAAGGCCCTGCCCCACCTCCATCCGCCTACAGTGGAGGCTCCTGAGCAGGCAGATGGCCTGTGCAGACCTGCTGGGTCCTGTGTCAGGCCCAAGGCCTGCTTTAATCTGCTTAGTTCAAAGCCTCCGATCTGAGGCCTGAAGATGCTCAGGCAAGACAAGGAACCCCCAGAGCATACTCAGTACTACTACAGGCTCAGCCTGGGTGTGCTGATGCCTGCTCAGCCTTACGGTCTTCTTAGACCTGAGGAGGCCTGAGCAAAACACAGTCCTAACACTGAAATGAGCCCAAGTTGGTCCTAATAAACCTCAGACATGGGGCATCTGCCAGTGCTGGGGGCCTCCTTGGGCATGAACAAGCTTAGATGTGCTCAGTCCAACCAGGTTTTGCTAATGGCTGCAGGCTTAGGCAGGCCTCAGCAGGGCTTGTCTCGGGTCTGAGATCTGAGTACTCGGTGAGCCCCAGATGCATGGGCCTGCCCTCCTATGTGGGTATCTGAGCTGTGGGCATCCCCAGCCCAAGCACGTAGTGTCGAGGGGCCGCAAGACTTGGCCTGACCACCTTCAGCCCCCACCTCACAGTATGTTGCTCAGAGATGGTTAGGGCTCTCCCTATCTTTGTGACCCTGCTTATTCTTCCATGAGAGGAAGGAAGGGAGAAAGGCACCAGGACCCACTCTTGAGAGAGAATCACTGGGTCGCTGGGGATTCACAGCGGGACCTCTATTCCTCCATGCTTCAGGGGTTTGGGGTCCCAGCCAAGTCCCAGTTCGCCTCGGCCCTACCAAGCCTCAATGACCTCGATCATAAGACCCATATAGAGGCCCAAAGGATAGAAACGACCCCACGCCACCCGCAATCTTGCAACCCTAGCGCCCTGGGGGTAGCTGCCGAGAAAGGTTGGAGACGGGGCGCGGCATGGGCGGGGCCTGAGGACTCATTGGGGTGGGGTCAACCGTGATCCGCGAGCCAAGCTAAAGGGGCGGGGTCAGCTGGGGCCGGCTGGGACCTGAGGGAGCCGGGTGAGGCTCTAGAGTTAGAAGGAGGTGTGGCCACCCCGGATAGGCCGGGTATCCCGTAAGGCGTGGCTGTCAGAGCGGGACAGCGCGCGGGGCTGGGCTGGTCCGCGGCGTAGCGGGCGGCGTGGACGCTGCCACGGAGCGGTTCCTTTAAGCCTCCGGTACCGCCCCCGCCGCCTCGTCCGCTGCGCGGCCTGGGTCCGGTTGGCGGCGGGGTCGGGTCTGCGCGGGCCGCGATGGAGCTGCACATCCTAGAGCACCGGGTGCGGGTGCTGAGCCTCGCCCGCCCCGGTCTCTGGCTCTACACCCACCCACTCATCAAGCTGCTCTTCCTGCCCCGCCGTAGCCGGTGCGCGTCCGGGTTCTGGGATACAGATGGGGTGGGCTGCGCTGTTGCTCCGGGACGGGGTCGGAAAATTAAAATCGCCACGGGGCGAGACGGAGCGGTCTGGAAAGGCCCCCACACCACCCCCGGCCGCCATCCGGCCTGGGCCTACCCTCTGTGGGACGCCGCCTATCCGGCCCCGTGGGGCCACCTGCCAGGACCCATTAAAGCGCAAACAGCCTGGGGTGGGCAATGCTTAACTTTGTGGTGTCAGATGGGGGCATTCCTTCCTGACGGCTGCAGGGCGCTTCTTCCGGGCGGCTCCCATCGGGTCACTGGGGCTGGTCTGGGGGCCCAGAGTCTGTCGCCGGTGAGCCTCTCCTCCCTCCCGGAATGGAGGGGCGGGAGGCTCCTGCGGAGATCGGGAGGCAGAAAACATTTGCGATTCCGGAGATGGGGCCCACACCCCACTGCCCTGGGAAGAAAATTGTGACTTGAGAGGGCAGGGAGGCGCCCGGCGGGAGAGTCTTTCTGGGTGGATGGTGCGAAATCTACCCGCCCCCACCCCAACCAGGTGCAAGTTCTTCAGCCTGACGGAGACCCCCGAGGATTACACGCTCATGGTGGACGAGGAGGGCTTCAAAGGTGGGGGCTGGGCTGGAGAGGGATGTTGCGCCACCCTCTGCAGGATTCTCACTAGATGTTGGGATCCAGTGTCCCAAGAGCTGGGGCTTTGAAGGGAGATGGATCGAGGTTCGGATTCGATTCTACCACTCACTGGCTGTGTGCCCTTAAGCAAGTCACTTCCCTTCTCTGAGCTGTTTGTTTACGCTTATGTAAAATGAATATAATTATGGTTCTGATCTAATAAGGTCTCCTAAGGGCTTTATAGACTGGGCTGTGTGTGAAGGTCACTTAGCAGCCTCAGGCCAGCAGCCGGGTCTCAGTTACAGATCCCGGCAAGAATCAGGGGTTTCTGTGGCAGTTATACACCCCCCCACTCGCCCCCATTATTTCCCCCTGGACTTGTCTCCCTGGTGCGGATCATCCCCTCCCTGTTTGGTCTGGGAACTCCAGGAGCCCGAGGGTTAGGGAAGGAATGCAGGAGCAGGCTGCCAGCGCAGTGCAGGGTCCGCGGGGGCCTCCTGGCTGTGCTTGGGTGATTAGCAGCCACCCTGGCCCCTGCCTGTGCTCTGGACTGGACTCCAACCTAGTTCCTCCCTGGTCCCTGGAGCTGACATCTGGCGCCTATTACTCAGGCCCGCCAACTGGGGCTTGGCCCGTCCTCCACTGCGCCCCTTCTGGCCTTAGTTTCCCTGTATGAACTGCAGGGAAAGTCTGGGTCGGCTAAGGGAGAGGGGCACCCTCCAGCCAACCTGATCTGCTGGCGCTCCCTACTGGTGCCACATGGAATAAAGCCTTTCTGAAGTACAAGGTACATGAGTCATCCCACTTTACAGATGAGGAAGCTGAAGGTCGGAGACGTTAAATCATCTGTCCCAGGTCAACAGCAAGTAAATGGCGAAGCTGGGGTTTGAACCTAGGTTTGTCTGAATCTGGTGCTTCTACCTTAACTGGGACACAGGCAGTGGCAGGCCAGCACCTGAACTATTTCTCAGGCCTTGCATACCTGCAGGGCTCAGGAGCAGAATTTGAGGGAAGGAGATTACTCCAGTCTCTAGTCATTTCCCGCTCAGGCATTGCCCCGCTGCCCTTGGGTAGACCTTAAGGCACAGACAGGGAAACTGAGGGTCAGGGGCCAGTCCTACAGGCCCTGACTGGGGGTGTGCCCTCTGCCTACAGAACTGCCCCCATCTGAGTTCCTGCAAGTGGCTGAGGCCACGTGGCTGGTGCTGAATGTGTCATCCCACAGCGGTGCAACAGTGCAGGCTGCTGGGGTCACCAAGATAGCCCGCTCCGTCATCGCCCCACTGGCCGAGCACCATGTGTCCGTGCTGATGCTGTCCACTTACCAGACGGACTTCATCTTGGTGAGTTTTCCACAGGTGCTGGAGGGCAGGGTGCCTGGGAACCCATGTGATGGACCATCTCCCTGTGGCCCAGGTGCGGGAGCAGGACCTGTCCGTGGTGATCCACACACTGGCCCAGGAGTTTGACATTTACCGAGAAGTGGGCGGGGAGCCTGTGCCTGTCGCCAGGGATGATTCCAGCAATGGCTTTCCCCGTGCTCAGCATGGTTAAGTGTGGATCTCTGACACCCAGACTTGGGCAGGGGTTACTCTTCCCACTGGGTCCCTTCCCTTGGGTGAGTGGGTCTGTGGGCATGGGGATAACCAGCTGACACTAACCACCTCACAAGCTAGCGTGATGGGGACGGGGGAAATCTGGGAAGGTTCCTGTAGAGCTCTACACGCCCGGCCCCGGCCCTTCCCTGGTCAGTCACCAGAGGGCGCGCCAGTCTGCAGTCACCCTTACACCTGCCACTGTGCGGTCCCTC
Source organism: Phataginus tricuspis (assembly GCA_029783875.1). Taxonomy (NCBI): domain Eukaryota; kingdom Metazoa; phylum Chordata; class Mammalia; order Pholidota; family Manidae; genus Phataginus; species Phataginus tricuspis. Next base: position 6,387,390 of record JAQQAC010011420.1, read on the forward strand.
CCAGCAGGGCCCAGTCCCACTGTGCATCCCATCCAGAGCCCACAAAACCGCTTTTGTGTCCTCACATTGGACCCTGAAACACTGCCAGCCATCGCCACCACCCTCATTGATGTCCTCTTCTACTCGTACAGGTGGGCCTCATTTGTACTTAGTCTCAGTCCTGACACCACTGTTCCTGTGCTCTGTCCCACCACCTTCCATTCATGCCTAGTTCTGCAACTCTATGCCCTGTTCTGTGTTTTGGGTTCCTGGTAGCCCCTGAGGCCCACATGCCCCTTCACTGATGGTCCAGAAAGGTCCTGACACCACAGCCGGAGCCCTCTCCTGAAGTGTGGGTAGAGCCACCCCTGAGCTGTGCCCTGGTCGGGCCCACCGGCTCTGGGGTCCCGTCTCTGGCACAGACAGGATTCATCATCCTTCCCTACCCCCACTTAGCACCGTCAGGAGATAAGAGCTCTCTGATGGGAGGAAAATGGCTCAGAAACGGGGGGGCCTTCCCAGAGCTACCCGTGAACCCCTCCCTGCCTAGGGGTCTGGAGGACTGGGCGGAGATGGAGTGGGTAGGGCGCCAGCACAGAGCCTGAGCTTCCTGTCCCTCCCCAGCGCCCCCAAGGAGGCAGCCTCTGGCAGTCCCGGTCCCAGCTGCATCACGTTCTTTGCGTTCTCCCTCATCGAGGGCTACATCTCCATCGTCATGGATGCTGAGACGCAGAAGAAGTAGGTTGCCCCTGGCCCTGGGTGGGCCGCTGTCCCTACGTCAGCCCGGGGAGGAAGGAGGCAGGGCGTCGGACTTGAGCGAACAGTGAGGCGGGAGGGATGGCTGGGCATCCAGCCCACGACCCCCTGTGTCCCCAGGTTCCCCAGCGACCTCCTGCTGACGAGCTCCTCGGGAGAGCTGTGGAGGATGGTACGCATCGGCGGACAGCCCCTGGGCTTTGGTGAGGGCCTCTCCCTGTGGGCTGGGGGCCTGGGGAGGGCCTGGGGGGCAACCAGGGTGATCCACACAGACCCCTCCTCAACCTTCAGATGAATGTGGCATTGTGGCCCAGATTGCAGGACCCCTGGCTGCGGCCGACATCTCTGCTTACTACATCAGCACCTTCAACTTTGACCATGCCCTGGTGAGCGCTGCGGGCCAGGGCCCTGAGCAACGCTGAGGCCCAGGAGGGTTGGGGGGCGCGGGTAGGAGGTAGTCCTAGCTGGGCCAGGAAGTCGGGGTGGTCCTGACTCCTCCTTCTGCCCCCCCCTGCCCACCGCAGGTGCCGGAGGACGGCATCAGCAGTGTCATCGAGGTCCTCCAGCGACGGCAGGAGGGCCAGGGCTCCTGAGGCTCCCAGGGAGCAGCTTTCATGTTCTCCCCTTGTCCCCAGGCTTCCAGAGACTTCTCTAAGCTATTTTCTCAGGCTCTAGGACAAGTCGTCTTGCCCCCTGCCCGCTGTTCCTGCTTGGGGACCCATCCTTCCGCTCTGTACAGAAGCTCTGTGCAGGCACTGGCTCTCACACGGACATGCGTGTCTGCCCACACAGGGGAACACGGTGCTCTGGGCTTCCTCCAGGAAACCCTCAACCCATCACTCTGTGCAGCCTCGGCATTTGCACGTTCCCTGCCTGAGGCCCGAGCCATCCCCCCTTCTCAGAGCCCTGGGGACCTGGGACCTGGCCAGGGCCCTAATCTCCGTTCTGCCTCTGGCTGGGGCACCTTCCCTGGCCAGGTAAGTTCTGACAGTGCCTCACCCTCCTGGGGCCACCAAGAAAAGTATTTTTACATTTCTTCTCTCTTTTTTTTAAATGACTTGTTAATAAAGGGCTTATAGTGACTGGGCTGGACTCTGGTGGTTGGGGTTGTCTGAGCTCGGCCACAGCTGCTCTGTGCGCCTCATGGCCCCTCTGCCCAAGGTCATGGTTCTCCCCGTGTGGCTGAGTTGGGCTGGGCTCTCCTCCGAAGCAGGAGGTGAGCCACTGCCATTTTCCAGATGAGGAACAGAAGCTTTTAGAGGTGAAGTGACTTAGCCAAGGTCACATGGTTCCTGGCTTGCTCTTCATTCCTTGTTGCTTCCAGAGTAGCCCAGAAGGTCCTCAACATTGGCAGAATCTCCCAGACCCCCCTGCCTGGGGGTCCGCCAACCTTCCCTGCCACCTTAGCTATAACTGGCCTGTGTGAAACGCCCTCAAGGAGGACCCAAAAGCACCTTTTTCCAGCCGCTGCCTCCTTTCTTTTGGACCACACCTGAGTTCTGGATGTCTCTCACAGGAGCCCCTTTTGGCCAAGAGATCAGCCAGTTCCTGCTACCGGGGCTCTCCTACAAGAGTGGTGGGAGCAGGGACGGCCCAGGGAGTCCACACACAGGGCTTCCCCTGGCCAGGCCAGGACAAGAACCTGGAGACCATCTGTTCTGCCCTCGATGGCTACATGCCAGGGCCAGAGGCTCAGCACATCTGGGCCTGGTTTCCCTTCACAGTGGGGACGCCTCCCTGACCCGTGAGGCTGGGATTCCGCAGTGGCCTGATGGGGCCCCACTGACGTGCCAGGGAGGTTATCAGGTGCCCTCAGCCCAGACCCACCCACACGGAGAGAGGGAAGAAGGGTGTGACTTCGGCGTATTCAGAGGTCTCAGTGGCTCCCCAGAAAAGCCAGAACGAGGGCCAGGCCTCTGGCAGTGCGCCCGACCTGTCCCTGGGAACCCGGGCTGCAGATCAGAGGAGCAGAGAGCACAGCCCAGCCTGGTGAGTGAGCAGTTGGAGACCCTGGGCCAGCCCCTTCCCCTTGGCCTCAGTTTCCCCACGTGCATTGAGAGCTAGCAGGCAGCTCCTTCAAAACCCTATACCTCTTGGCCCCAGGAAGGAAGGGGGCGATTCTTTGTGGGTTATCTTTGGAGTAGGGGGTCCTGGCTCCTCATCTCTCTGGCGGGCCCACCATTGGCCCTGGCACAAGGGGCATCCTGGGCTGAGGTGGGGGATTTAGAGCCAGAATTCTTGGGGCCGTGACCTGGCCATACATCCAGCACTAGAAGTCTGTCCACCTCTCTGTCTGCTATTGAGTCACTACCCAATTTAGATGTTCCTGTCATCCTGGCTTTCCAAGTGTGTCAGGCCTCACCCAGTCCCTCTGACCAGGTCCTAATCTGGCATTGGTTGGTTCTTGGGGCTGCCTACGAGACTGGCCTGGCTGGGGCTGGACTGACTCAGACCCAGGCATAGAGATCAGTGTACGTATATGTCTCTTGGCCACATGTGTGCAAGTCTATGTGGAGGGGTTTTAGCTTCCAGGGTGTTCGGGTCCTTGAGGGTCACTGGGCAGCCCTCAGCCTTCCCCAGGTTACAGGTGGGGAGACCAAGACCCACCTAGGGTCAAAGCCCAGGGCTTGGGACCTGCCTGGGGGACACTCAGCTGAGAAGTTGATGTCACGTGTGGCTGATGGGCTGAGTGCTGCCCTAGGCTGGGAGGGGGCCCCACGACCACCTCTCTGTCCCACCTAGGCCCCAGGAGAGTCCTAGGGCAAAAGAAGTCTGGTCAGCTCCGGCTAGGGGCTGGGTTCAGGTTGGGTCATTCATAACCGAGGTCGGGGCACTCGCTGGCACGTAGCCCACATCCTTGTCCTCTCAGCCCTGGGACCCCCGGTCCACCCACGTCAGCTCCTGAGTTCCAGGGTCGAAGCCCTGCACTGCAGAGTCTGAACACTCATCCTCATAAAGATGGCAGCCTGTGCCTGGGGAGGGCCCTGCCCACGGTCCTTCAGCAGTGGGGGGACACCCTCAGCCCTCTGAGCGCCAGCCTGGTGTCCAGCATCTCCCAGGAGGATGTGAATCTGGGTGGGGGGCTCCTGGGTGGGTGGGGAGAGGCGATGAAGAAACCTCAGGCGGGAGAGGCCGTCGTTTCCACCCTTTCTGATCGTCGGGCCCATACAAGAGGAAGTGATCTCTTAGGTTCTCCTCGAAGATATTTGAGTAGAAATCCAGGGCTTAAAGTCTTCACCCCCACCCATGCCGGGCAGGCCCGTGTGGTCCCATGCTTGCCAAGTAGCTCCAAAGCTGGCTTTGGTCCTGTGTAGAGGGGAGAGTAAACCCCTGCCCTCTCGATGTTCCACCTGGCCCCGAGATCCAGCCCGGTGAGAAGGGATCACGCGGGAGGCAAGAGGGGCGGCCCAGCCTGCAGCTAGCTGGCCCTGTGAGCACAGGGACTCTGCCTCCCCTCTCTCTGTGTGGGGGGCTGGGGAGGGGGTGCTCCATTAATTCATGTATTCCTACGTGCTCATTATCCCCCTTTACTTAGGGAAAACAAGCTCAGAGAGGTGAATGCTTTGCTCAAGGTTACACACCTGGGCCTGGCAGAACCAGAGTTCACAAAGGATAACAGCAGGTATAAGAGCCCTGGGAGGTTTCCTGGGTGAAGGGACACTTTGGCTGAACCCTGAGGGATGGGTGATTTTGTAAGATCCCTCGCAATCCCAGCTGTCTGCCGCTGGTGGCAGCGAGTGCGTGGGCAGGCACGCGAGGCCGGCCCTGGCTCCTTCCTGACCCGAGGCTCGGCTGGGTGGGTGTGTTGGGCAATGGCCGCGGTTTGTGTCACTTTCCCAGGCAGGGCCTGGTGCTGGGGTGCCTCAGATGAGGTGCCCAGAGCTTCCTTCCTGGGGGATTGGTCATGGTGCCATGTGGACGCATGTGCTGCATGGGTGTCTGTCTGCTAATGCGGGCCTCCATGTGCATCTCTACAGATGAGTCTGTTTTGGCTGGTGTGTGTGCCTGTCTGTCTACACGTGTCTAAGGGTCAGCGTGGCCTGCTGTGTACTTGTGCCTTTGTGTAGGAGGTCCCGATGTCTGACTGCATGTTCACCTGATTACGTATGAATGCCAGCTGTGTGCACGGCTCCATGTCTGTGCATGTCCTGTGTGTGTGTGTGGCTGAAGTGTGCATCTGTGCTTGTATGTGCACATGAGCATTTATGACTCCTGTTTGTGGCTGGGGCAGTTTTTGCACGTGTGTATGTGCACGTGCATCTGCATCTTGTTTTCAGGTTCACTCATGTGCCCGTGTGGACCCTCCTGTCTGCTTTCCTTCCCTGAACTCACAGCCCCTCGGGCTCCCTGCCTCTCCCTAGTTTCGGAAGGCCCAGCTCGCACGGGGGCAGTGGTGGGCTGTGTTGGATGGAGCCCTCATCCCCACCCCTCCACCCCCTGCCGCAGCCTCAGCTTCCCCGGTCTGCCACCCATCTCTCTCCCCACTCTTTCTCTGTCCCTCTTCTTCTGTCTGCAGCCTGAAGCAAGGGTGGCCTTGCTTTCTGCCCACTGTTCACGAGCTCCTTGGCCTGGCCCTCTGCCCTGATCCATGGAGATCCACCCTGGCTCCCAGACCTATTGCCCTCCACAGACCAGCACCCCACTTCCCAGGCCCTGATTCAACCCAAGGTTGTCCTCCCCTGTGTTGCTGCTCCAGATTTCTTGCTAGACTCCCTGCCTCAGTTTCCCTCTCATCTGGGTGCACAGTGAATTTTCCCCAGCACAATCCTAGTGTGTCTCCTCCCTCCCTGATCACCAGCCTTCAGCAGCCCCCCAGGTCTGCCCTTGATACCTCCCAGCCAGCACCAGCTCTCCTGGCCGCCCTGCCATTCAGTACCTCGCTCCCCAAGCCGAGAGCCTCCCCTCCAGGCAGCTGCCAGGCCCTGTCCCAAGGTGGCATACCCTGGCCTTTTAAGTTGAGGTTAAGCCTTCTCAGAGTCAACAAACAAGAGCCCTGGGACAGGTGCTAACCAGGTAGTGACACAGGAGAGACTGTGGGAGACCCTCTGACTCTCTTGCCCCTTTGCAGCAGACTGCCTTTCAGCCCTCTGGTTTTCCTGGAGTTGCTGTGTTTCTAAGCTCTGCCATTAAAAAAAATTTTTTTCTTTAATTAAGGTGAAACCCACATAATATGTAATTAACCATTTTAAAGTGAATAATTTAGTGGCATTTAGCACATTGACAATGTTGTGCAATCAGCAACTCTGCTATAATTCCAGGACATTTTCATCACCCCAAAAAGAAGCCCCATGCCCATCAACAGTCACTCTGACCCTCCCCGCCCCCCCGCCAGCTCCTGGCCCCCACCACTCTGCATCCTGTCTCTACGGATTTCCCTTTTCTGGACATTTCGTATAAATGGAATCATCATATGTGACTTTTGGCATCTAGCTTCTTACACTCAGCATATTTCCGAGGTGCATCGGATGGTAGCATGTAGCAATACTTTGTTCCTTTTCATGACTAAGTAATATTCTGTTATGTGGACAAATGGCATTTTTGTGTCCATTATCCATTGATGGACATTTGGATCGTTCCTACCTTTTGGCTCTTAGGCTGTGGGGTGCCCAGCATTTGCATTTAATGCCATATTGTTCTGCTTCTCTTCCCTCTATGCTCATTCTGTGGACAGAGTGACCCTGGCCCAGCTGGTCACACCCTATCGCCCATTGACTGTCCACCAGTAAGCCTTCACACAGAACAAGCTTTGATAGCTTTTTCTCCTCTTGGAGCTGCAGGAATTGTTTCTTTTTTTCATATCAAGATAAACACCCAGGATTTCCTTGGCATCTCCCCAAGAATGAGACGGGAAAGAAGTCCAGTCTTCCACGGCACTGGTGCCAGGTCATTTCCTCCAGGCATTCCTACAAGTGAGTCCCGCCTCTGGGTCCTGGACCTCTCTTTGGGATCAGGGCTCTGGTTTACAGACAGCCCCACAGGGCCCCTGGCTGTTGCCCCCAGCTTTCCCCAGTTGCTTCTCTGTTGAGCAAAACTCTGAGCTTTTGCTACACCTGGCACCAAGAAAAAAGGCTCCAAGCCCATCCCACCTCCGGGCTCCATCTGCTCTACCCTCCTGCCCCCAACCCCCTGCTTGTGCAGGACAAGGGACACCCCCCTGCGTGTGCCAGGAAACCAGCTCAACTAGCAGAAAAGAGACTGACATCACTGTTCTGTGCAGCAGGAGCTCACCGTGTGGTTGGCCCTGCCTTCGGGTAGAGACCGAGGGAGTCTCCCTGGCTGCGACAGTCATGTTCTTACCCACTCAGCAGGACCCCACCCCGGCTCTGTGGGGCTGGAGTACGTGGTTTTTCACAGCCAGACGGTGACATCCTGCCTCAAACCCCAGCTACTTGAGGCTTGAGGGAGGCCTGACTCCTGGTCCTGCTCAGGATGTAGGTTCATTGCTGGACTCCAGGGATCATGAAGGCCAGGCTGCGTGGAATCCCCACCCCCACCCCCACCTACCCCCACTATGGCCTGGGGAGAGAATTGAGCAGCCTGGCACATGGCTCTTCCAGGCCCACCACGGGCTGGATGTTGGCATGTGTGTTTACTCACCCTTCAAAACCTGGGCATAAAAAGGCTTTCATGGCAAATTCAGTCACCTGTAAGGCTTGTCTTTCTTGCCAGTTTATCCACACCTAGCCTGGGGTCTAACACACAGTGAGTTACTTAAATATAGGTTGAATGAGGGACTGAAAAGCCACTGTAATCTGTCTGTTTTTGCAAAATGCAGAGTCGTCGCCTCCAGTAAGACCAGCCCTGGCCCCTTTCTACGAGGCTGTCAGGTGCTACTTACGTGGAATTTGTTCTGAAGTGAGTTCTTTAAAGGAAGTAGGAGAAATGCCTTGGCTGCTTCTTTTTCAGTTCATTTTCCAGGAAAGTGTTGAAATCTGCAGCGGGTGAAAGAATAGATTTTGAACTCACTTTTTACAATAATAAAGGAAAAAGTCAGCGTCTTTAAAATTGAGGCTTCCTAAAAAAGAGATCACATGCTTCAGTGTATTGTTAGTGATATAATTCTGATCTCCTGGAGGGAGGATGACCAGAAGGGGACATGGGGAAGGCTCCAAGGGAACCTGCTCCCAGCCGGCAGCCAGGTGCATTTCTAGAGGCCTGGCATTTGATGTGCGAGGGGGACACATCTGGGCTTTCCATTTATCCGTTCACTAAGGATTTATTGCACAGCTGCTACACTCCGTGGTGTGCGCTGAGCTCTGGAGAGCAGTGAGGAGCCACAACCACTTGTGAGGAGTGCGTGCCCTCTTGGAATATACACGGTCCGGCTGGGGAGACAACACTACGGTTGTAAAAATGTACAGCTCTGAAAGGTGCTACAAAGGATACATGGTACTTTGGGAGGGTCATGGGGGGTGAGAACCTGCTATGGGTGGGAGAAGGTCAGGGAGGGCTTCCTGGAGGAGATGAAGCTTGGACTGGACCCCGATGTCTGGGTGGCAGTTCAGTGGATGGAGTGTCAGGCAGTGGGAACAGCATGTGCAAAGGCCCTGGGGTAAGCGCTCAGCTTTCCCCTGAGGGACTGATGAAGGCCAGGGAGGGTGGTGGGTTAGAGAGGTGTGGGGAGTCGGGCAGGGCCTGGTGGCTGTGGTAATGACTTTGGCTTATGCAAATGGCAACAGGAAGCCAGGGGAGTGTTTTAAGCAGGTTGTATTGTAAGATCCCCTTTGCGGGGGTTGCAAAGGCAACAAAGCCATTTTGGGAATGGCTCAGTCCCCCTCCTTCCTTGCCATGCTTCCTCTCTGTTAGACTTCCAGCCACACCTGCCATTCTCTTAACTGGGCCTGTGTGGTTCTGCTCGCACATTGCCTCGGGCAGTTCTCTCAACATGGAATTTGTAGCATCTCTTTTCTGCACTTCTGCCAATGAAACTGGCGTTCTTTCCAGAGCTGCAGAAATACCAACCTCCTCCCTCATGCTCTGCCTGGCCAGCACCTGCCCTGGGCAGCCACCCCTGTAGGAGTGGATCTCCTGTCTCCCCGCTATGAGAGCTGTTTGACCTGCCTTGGCCCCCTCCTGGCTGTGTGACCTTCCGCCAAGTACTCCATCTCTCAGGCCTCGGTTTCCCCATCTACATGACCAAGACAACAATCTGCCTCATAAGGTGGTTATAAGGACTCAGTGAGCTAGCCCATGTGCAATGCTCTGAACTGGGCCTGGCACACGGGAGCTCCAGAAGTGTGCCCGATTATTACCATTGGGCGGACAGCATCTGTCTGGGGCACCAAAACATTTCTGGCACAAATGTGATGTTTCAAAATTGGCATCGCATGTTGTCATTATGAGAAAAGTCAGGACCCCATGGGCCTTCCTGACCCTTGCCTGATGTTGAGGCTTGTTTTTATTGACAGTGGCATCTGAGTGCTGAGGCATGCTAAGGGACCCCTGGGGCTCTGGAGGGCTGTAGGCTTCTGTGGCCATCTCTCCTGTCCCTTCACCTCAAGAGACAGGGCCCCGGGCTCAGAGAGGGTGGCTGGGGCGGGGTGTTCCAGGACAGCCAGAGAGGACGGCAGGGCAGCCGCCTTGTGTCCGGGTCGTCTGCCTCAGAGTGGATGCCCAGGCTCCCGCCTGCCTCCCGCCGGGCCCGGGGGTGCCCTGCAGCAGGGCCTGGACCTCTGGCTGAAGGGATGCACACAGTAAGCGGTTCATGGACAGAAGAGAGTTCCTTCTCTCCGTCTCCCTACTGTACTTCCCTGCATAGATCTTTAGGCCCCTGGAAGGGGGCTCAGTTACCCAATTTGGGAGAGTCACTGGGCACAGGGGGACACGTATCCCACACCCCTGGGCATGCCAGGTCCCAAAAGAACTCTGTGGCAGTCCTGGAACCCAAGGATTCCCCAGCCGGGGGGTGACCTCGCTGACCTCATGGGGGTGGGGAGGGTGCTGGTCCACCCTCGCTCACCCCAGGATTTATGTAATGCTGTCTTTCCCAACTGTCCTAAAAGTCACCCGGTGACATAAGCAGATGTGCGCCTCCGTCTGCCCCAGTGGCTGATGGGTAATGTTTGTCGAATACCTGCTATGAGGTAGTATTTGCCACTGCGTTATAAAAAATCAAGATATAATTTGCATACCATCAATTTCTTCATTTTAAAGTGTATAATTTGGTAGTTTTTAATGCATTCACAAGATTGTGCAACCATCGCCCGTATGTAATTCAAAAACATTTTCATCACCCCAAAGAAACCCCACACCTATCAGCTGTCATTCCCTGTCCCCAGACTATTCCCGTGCCTGGACACCACTTACCTGCTTTCCATCTCCAGGGACTGACCTGTCCTGGGCATTTCATACAAACGAATCATATTGTATGTGGTCTTTTGTAACTGGCTTCTTCCACTTAGCATTGTGTTTTCAATGCTCATCCACATGGTACCATGTGTCCGTGTCGCACTCTTTTTTGTGGCTGAATCATGTCCCACTCTATGGATAGCTCACATTTCTTTTTTTTTTAATCCATTTTCTGTGGATGGACATTTGGGTTACTTCCACTTTTTGGCTATTGTAAAGAAATGCTGCTGTGAACGTTTGCGTGCAAGTTGTGTGAACACATGTTTTCAATCCTCTTGGGTATATATCTAGGTGTGGAACAGCTGGGTGTATGACATCTCTGTGTTTAACCATTTCAGAAACTGCCAGACTGTCTTCCGAAGTGACTGCTCCGTTTTAAAATCATTCGCAGCAGCAGGGGACTCGGGCTTCGATTTCTGTGCAGCCCCTGAGCATGCGGCGGTGTCCGTCCTTGGCGGCAGCCCCCCTAGTGGGTGTGAAGAGGTATCTCAGGTGGAGCTGGTTCTGCATGTCCCTCGTGGCTGACGGTGTTGACCTGCTTCCCATGCTCATTGACCGCTCGTCTGTCTATTCTGGAGGAATGTCTGTTCAAACCTTTGCCCATGTTTAAATTGGGTTGTTCAGTTGTCCCGGGGCAGTCAGTCTACAGAGGGGAAACCGAAGGTCGGAAAGGGGACGTGACTGAGCTGAGAGCACGGGCCTTACAGGCGGCTGCAACTGTAACTGGGGTTGGCCTCCACCTCCCCCACAGCAGGTGGGGAACCACCATCTCCCACCCTGTTGAGTGGCCTTCAGTCTCCAGCTTTGACCCGCCCTTCCCAGGCCACCCAGGCCCTCTGCTCACATTTAAAGGGGGAGGCCCCCACAGCCAGAGGGTGGGCCGGAAGGGCAAGGAAACAGCAGTTCTGAGGAACCAAGCTCGGCCTCTCTTCCCCTCCGAATCACGTGGACCTGGTTGACGCGGCCCGAGAAGAGGGGACAGCCCGGGCCTGTGGTCGGGAGCCTATTTATACTGGCTGGGCCGTGTTGCAAGCTTTTCCTGATGGCGAAAGGGACGTCACTGGGTGCTGACCTCACCAGAAACGCTGACGCATCTGCCCTCATGCTTCACTCTGATGGGCAGCTGGGCCTCCTCACCTTGGGGACAGTCCCTGTCCTCCCTCCAGTCCCTGCTCCCTCCCTCCTAACTCTGGGCTCTCTGCCAGTGTTCCCCACTCCCTGCGGCCCTCCAACCAGGCTGACCCTGGCAAGCTGTTCTAGGCTGAATTTTGTCCCTCCAACCCGTATGTTAAAGGCATCGCCCTCAGCACCTCAGACTGTGGCTATTTGAAAACAGGGCCTTTAAAGAGGTAAAGCAAAACAGCGTCGCGTAGGTGGGCCCCAACCTAACACAGCTAGCGTCCTTACAAGAAGAAGAGATGACACAGGCACACCAGGTGGAGGGATGACCATCAAGGGGACCACAGAAGGCGGCCATCTCTGGGCCACGTAACAGGCCTCAGAAGAAACCAAGCCTGCAGAAACCTTGACTTGGACTTCCAGCTCCAGGACTGTGAGAAAATACATTTCTGTTATTTAAGGCCCCTAGTCTGTGATATTTTGTAACGGCAACCTGAGCACCCTAATAGATAAGCCCTCTTTGCCTTTGGTGACCCTCATCTGCAGGACCCACACAGGCGAGACGGTGGTCAGCTTCATGCTCAGAAGGGGATCTTTCAGATTTGACAGCCCTGATTTGAGGTCCCTGCTCCTCTCAACCGTTCCGTGCAGAGTGATGTCAGATGGGGCGACCTCCCCTCTCTGGGTCTCAGAGGCCCCTTGAACCAAGGATACCACATGGCCTCCCTGGACCACAGGGAGGGGAGACCGAGGGAAAGCATGAGGCTGTCCCCCAAGGGCGGAGACGGCTCAACAGGAGCCGAGAGGGGCTAGAAGCTCTCGGGGATGAAGCACCTCAGTTTCTCTGAGCTGCAGTCTCCTCGTTAAAGGGAGCCGAGCCGAGCATCCCTCCCCAGGGCTCTCCCGCCCAGGATGAGATCAAGCATGGGAAGTGAAGAATCTTGGGCTTGGCATGGGCCACAGGAAATGGTCTTGCGGAGGTGGGCACAGAGATGAGGAATTCAGCAGAAGCGGCGTTCTCAGGAGGAGAATCCAGAACCGATCCTTGGGCGTGGCGACGGTGGGGCGGTTGGACCTGTGGGGTGAGCGTCACGCTGGGGTGCCAGGGAAGCGGGGGTGGACGAGGAGCCTCCTGGGCTCCGGGTGGTTTTGTCCACTGCCACATGCTCAGCACCTGGAAGTGGCTGGCACAGAGCAGGGCCAAATAAAAGCTTGTTGAATGAATAAATGAGTGGTTGTAGGCATGTCTATGGAAGGGAGAGCAGTTAGGCCGTGATGGTCATGATGGCTAACAGGGGCAGGGATGGATGGGAGGGCTTCTGGGCCTCCTCCTTCTGGGCCATGTCTGCTACCTTGTCCAGGCCCCACAGGCCCCAGGCCCCCCCCAGCTGGAGCAGCTCAGGTCTCATTGGCAGCCCCCAGGGGCCCCAGCCTGGCACCCGAGAGCTCCAAGGCCTCCTCCCCACTGGGCCCCTGAGGCTGCAGGCCAAGGACCTGGCAGATGTGCTGGGCACATTAGGCACAGCCTGCAGGCCTGGGCCAGCCCCTCCCCATCCTTGTGTGCCCTCAGCCAGTCCTCAGTTTACCCCATAGGTTGACTAGGGAAGTGTCGTCGCCAGGGCCCCTTTGCTTTGATGTTCAGAGGTCTGCAAGAAGCGGAGGACCAACCCATGATCACTATCTTTCACAGAAAGTGAAACCTGGTCCCCAACTGTCATGTAGCAGCTCCCCTTCCCCAGCTTCCCCTCTGCGCTTTCCCGACACCCCTGCACCCCTGGTACCCCCTCCCTGCCTTGTGCCCCCCTTCACCCCTTGTAGCTAGTACTTGAAATTAGAATTTTATCTTTTCTTTTTCCCTCAAAGGACTTTTGCCTTTTATGTCCGTGATGGCGGCAGCCCCGTGAGGTGGGCCAGAAATGCTTTTCTAATCCTCATTTTACAGGTGGGGCCTCTGAGGCAGAGAGGTCAAGCAACTCACCTCTGATCACACAGCGTATCAGCGGGTTTGAACCCTGATCTCCTGCTGCTCTTACTCCACGTGCCTGGCTCCTCCAGAAGACCCTGTCGTAGGGAAGGGCCCCGCGGTGAACAGTGGGCCTGGGGTGGGGAAGGCTGGTTGTGTGAGGGGGGCGTAGTGGGGGAAGGAGGCAGCCAGGAACCTGCTGGGGGACGCAGGTCGGGGCCAAAACCACAATCTCGGGGCTGCCAGCCTGGGTCTGGCTCTGTGCCCAGAGCCCGGTGGTTTCCGCTCACAGATGTCCCAACAGCCCCGGCGGGAGGGCGGGAAGGGCGCTTAAGAAGGAAGATGTCTTGCTCTCTTCAGCCCCAAACCACAGTGGTCTGTGGGCCCTATGGGGGCCCAACTGGCGGACTCTCCGCTCTGCCCTGGGAGCAGCCCACTGCAGATGGCAGAGACCCCCTTGCCCCACACTTGCCCCAGGAAGCCTGAGGCTGTGGTTTGCATCATCCTTGGGCGTGGGGCTGACCTCGAAGAACGAATTCGAAGAAAACAGGAGGAGGAGCAGGCATGCCGCCGCACCCAGCGCCCATTGGCCGCCCGTGGAAACTTTGGTTTTTGGGGTCATGTTCCCAGAAGGCCTGCCCTCCCCCTCCCCACCCACCTCACGAGGTGTTGGCCAATCGCCCCAGCGGGCATAAAGTGGCTGCCCGCCCGCAGGGCTCCCAGGCAGGAGGTGTCACCCCCAGCGGGCACGGGCCGGAGCTTAGGCTCTCAACATGCGGGCACAGTTTACTTGGAGGACGCTGCTCAGTAAGTACTTCCTTCTTCCACAGAAGCACCTGCTTGCTGGACCCACAGGTGCCAGTGTGGAGCAGGGGCACCCTCTGTCCTCCAGGAGCTGGGGACGGGCACCACGCAGAAGGATGCTGGGAAGGGGAGAGAGCCAGGACGTCAGGCAGAGAGAGGTGCCCCTAGGAGCACCGCCTCTTCCCAGGGTGGAGAAGGGGTAACCCCAGAAGGCTTCCAGGGGGAGGTAGTATAGAGGCAACTTTGGGCGCAAGGCAGTGAGGGAAGGGCATAGATTGGGGGAGAGGCTGGGGAAGTAGGAGGGAGGTGGGAGATGTGTTAAGCAGAGGAGGAAGTTGCAGAAGCTGAGCAGGAAAATGGTGTGATGTTTGGAGGGGCTGTGGTGCCTCCTTCTCACCACGATTCACAGGGTCTGGGATGGATATACCCAGCCAGGCCTGGGGGCCCTGGAGCCCACACAGTCACACAGCACACACAGCCACACCCATGGGGTGACATGCACACAGAGCCGCATGACATCATCCAGAGACCTCAATCTCACCAACCTGGAAACCCCACATGCAGCCTGGGGACCCCTCAGCAGATGAGGCACAATGCCTGCTGAAGCCAGCTGCCCCCACATCACACAGACCTGATGCATGGCCACGTGGACACCCTGCTCCACGTGCACACAGGGCTCACGGGGCCCCTCTGCCCAGCCCAGCAGCGGATACCTGGGAAGCAGCCAGGGAGCCCTGTAGTCACTGTGCCCGGTAGCCAGCCCTTCAGCCCTCCCCAGCCTTGTCTTCCCCAAGGGGCCGGCTGCTCTCAGGAAGGGAATATGGTGTCACCGCCTTCCAGGCCATTGCACCACAGGCCCCTTCCGACCACATGGCCTGGCGGGTGTGCGGGGTGGGGCAGGCGGGCCTAACCATGCCCGCCCCCCTGAGCATTCCGGCTCACAGCATCTCTGGTGGGCTTGGCAGAACCGCCACTTATGGAGAGAAGAGGGAAGCACGAGAGGCGCAGAGACAGTGCTGGCCTTCCGTGACCTGGGCAAGCCCTTCTCTTTTGGTGCCTTGGTTTCCTGTCAGCAAAACGGGGACACGGACTAGATGATCTGGCACATCCTTTCCAGACAACCTTTGGTGGGAAAGGCAGCCTCTCCTGATTCTGCAGACGTAGCTCAGGGTGCTAGGCTGTTCCCAGGCTGCCCACTCGGAAGCCCTCTCATGCCCACTTTGCACGGAGGGCCGAGGTCTGTTACGGGGGGCCCAGGCTCTTAGCCCAGCGGATGCGCGGAGAGCAGCCGCGACTGGGCTGCCCGGCATCAGCTCCTGAGCTTGGTGGGATTGGCAGGCACGGGAGCTCCAGCTGTGCCCCACAGCCTCCTTTCCAAGGCTTGCTTGGTGAAGTGCAGAGATCGGCGGCTGAGCAGTGACTCCCTGGGGAGGTGGCAGTGGCCCTGGCAGGAGCTCTGGTGCATACGTAGTGCCCAGCCCGGCCCTCGACAGCACAAAGCCTGGGATGCTGGGCTGCCCCTCTGAGGCCCTCTTGAGCGCTCTCCCCTCTGAAGGCTGCCCGCCTGTGGCTTCTTCACCAGGTCAGGTGACACCCTCTTCTATGCCCCAGGTCTGGTCCTTGGACTCCTGTTCCTGAGCACGGCGGCCATGGGCAGCTGCTTGGACCAGTACCAAGAGCTCCTCGGGCAGCTCCGGAACCAAGCGGACCTCATGCGGCACACCAGCACGCTCCTGGACCCCTATGTGAGTGCTCGCCCCTGGTGGCCTTCGAGGGTCAGATGCTGCAGGGTTAGGGCAGGAGTGGTTCCCAGAGAGGATCTGGTCCAACCCTATCCCCCCAGTGCCCACTCAACACAGGGCAGGTGGGAAGCCGAATCCCCACGTTAGTCCAGGAACAATTCCACTCACATTGTCCCAGGCCTCACCCTGAGGCACAAAGGAGACCACTGGGCTGCCCCAGCTCAGCGGACCTGGAGGGTCTTTGCCTTACTCACCCGTTGTCTAGCATGATTACTGCACACCTACCACATGCCTTGTTCTAGGCCCTGGAGAGGTGGCAGTGACAGAACAGGGTCCCCCCTCCTGAAGCTCACGGGTACGTCCACACTGACCCTCCCCATGCCATGATCCCTGCCCGGGTGGTTACCTCCCCAGGCCCCCAGCATCCTCCCCAGTCTGCCTGCAGTGACCAGGGAGGCCCCTTCCCTTTGGGCCCTCAGTTTCTGGATCTATTCAATGGGAGGATTAGCCGGGGGTTGTACGAGGCAAGCATTTCAAGGCTGAGTTGAGCAGACTCGTCTCTGTGCATGCGTGGTGGCAGCTGCAGCACTCACCCCCTGATTCTCGTTTCCCCCCAGATCCGCGTGCAAGGCCTGGATGTGAGCGGGCTGAAGGAACACTGCAAGGGGCGCCCCGGGGCCTTCCCCAGCGAGGATGCCCTGCGGAGGCTCAGCAGGCAGGGCTTCCTGAGGACCCTCAGTGTCATCCTGCGCCACGTCCTGCACAGACTGACCACATTACAGCAGGAGCTCCCCAAAGCCCAGGACTTGGAGATGCTGGATAAGGTGAAGCTGAACATCCGTGGCTTCAGAAACAACCTCCACTGCATGGCCCAGCTGCTCCCCAGCTCCTCCGAGATGGCTGAGCCCACACAGGCAGGCCCAGGGGCCTCGCCGTCACCCACCCCGCCAACAGACGCCTTCCAGCGCAAGCTGGAAGGCTGCAGGTTCCTGCATGGCTACCACGGCCTCATGCACTCTGTGCAACAGGTCTTGCAAGGGTGGGAGGAGAGCCCGAGCAGGAGCCGGAGACACAGCCCCCGCCGGGCTCTGCGGAAGAGGACCCGCAGGATGCGACCTTCCAGGAGAGACAAGAGACTCATGCCCAGGGGGCAGATGCCTCGGTAGCCTCAGAGGTGCCCCTGGCAGATGAAGGATCAGAAGGTATTCTGCAGGATGGCACCTCCCCAGGGCCACCCACTCCTAAAGAAGTGCACTTTATGGGGTGGAAGCCAGGCAGGCCCCTCTGCCTCCTCTGTGCTGGGGGGATAGGGTCACGCGGTTGACCCCCCAGCTCTGAGCTCCCCAGTCCTTGCGGGGTGGCCAGGTCAGGCCACATGGGGCCAACTTTCCGTTGATTCAGGGGCCTGATGACACAGGCTGACTCATGGCCAGACTGACCATCCCCCCTCGTCCGCTCCCCAGAGGCCTGCCGGCCCTTGCCTCTCATGACTCGCAGGGCCCTTGCGCCCAGACTTCCTCCTTTCCGTGGTGGCACGGTTCTGAGGGGGAGGTCAGGACCTGAGCGGGCCTCTATGCCTCATAGCCAGACTCAGGCCAGGCAGCTGGACATCTGGGTGACCTCACTTTAGGCAGCTGTGACAGGGGCAGAGGGTCCTACAAGGGGCACTGATCTGGGGGCACCCAAAGAACAGAGCTCAGGTCCCAGCTTGGCTCTTAACTCCCTGTGTGGCCTCTGGCAGGCCACTTTACTTCTCTGGACCCCAACTTTCTCTGTGAATCAAGGGGGTTGGGGACTGTGTAAAGCCCTCCCGGCCTGTCAGTTACTGGAACTCTGTGACATAGGATGGCTAGTAAATTCTCCCCATAAATTGGGACGCCAGGTGTGAATGGATGCAGCCTAGACTTCCTAGTGCCTGAAGTAGCCAGTCTCGGCTCCGGGCTGCTGGCTGCTCCCCCTGGTGGTGCATCATGGAATTTTCTCACACTGAAACCATTGCCCTCCTGGAGGGGGCCCCAAAGGCTGCTGGGCCAGTTCCTTGGAATGACAGGACTAATTTATTGACTTTTATCAGTTTTTATCTGTTTCTTATTTATAAGGCTTATTTATGATGTGTATTTAATGTTAATATTATGCCAAAATATATTTAAAGATTGTCTGATTTCTAAATCCCCTGTGTCTCTGTTGTCTTCTGGGAGAGGATTTCAGGGGGCCTAGCCTTTTGGGGGGGTGGTGTGTGTGGGGGGTCCTAGGTGGCAAGGCCACAGGCGCCCACCACCGAAGGACTGGACCAGAGGTCCTTGCCCTACCCAGGAAGGGAAGTCACAGCCCCAGTCGGCCTTGGGGTCTGATCTGGGGGTGTCTCAGATACAGACAAGGCATTTCTTGTGTCTGAATGGGTCTCCCTTGAGACTCTGAGAACTAGGGGTGTCAGGGCTTGGGAGCAAGAGAGGAGGAGAAAGGGAAGGCTGGAGTCTGGAGCCTCTGTGGCTCTGTGGCTGGGGGTAGGTGCGCTGATGTGTGTTGCGTGAAATGGACAAGATAATAAGAGATCCTGCCTCAAACGCGGCCTGGGGACCTGGCATATGCTTGAAACCATTTCCTGAAAACCCCTGGGGGGTTGAGGTTCCATCTGGTCCCCAGAAAACTGGGCTCCCTCCCGGTGCTGAGGAGAGGCACCTCCAGAGGGGCACCGATAGGCGGCCGACATGCTGAGGCAGCGCGAGGGCGCGGCCACCAGAAGCAGATGAATTCGACCTGGGCCAGCTCTGGGCCCCCTCACTTCCTGGGGCTGGGGCCCGTGCGGGAATAGGCTTCACCTCAGCAGTGGGGAGCCCCGTGTGGGTCTCTCTGCAGCAGCGGTGAGCCACTTTGCAGTTGGAAAGACTGAGACTCAGAGTTTGTGTGAGCTGCCCACAGTCTCAGAGCAGGTTTACTGGGGGGAAGCACATCTTGAATTTAGGTCTATTAGAGGCCAGGGCGGGAGCATCTTCAGCCTCCGTAACTCTGCAGACAATTCCGTGAATCCCCAAGGGCACCGAGCTCCCAGGCAAGGAGGCAGGCCGACAGTACACAACCTGAAGAGCCGGCAGGGGCAGCCGGACGGCAGCGTGAGCTCAGCAAGAACGCAGCAGGGTGATGCCACGGCGAGGGAGAGTCCGGCGGCGCGGGTGGTCGGGGCGGCGTCTGCAGGAGGAGACATCCGCTCTGCCGCCTGAGAGACGCGAGGGAGAAGGGGTAGAGCCTGTAGGTGGCGGGAAGAGTCAGGACAAAGGCTCTGAGTATTCAGGGATCAGAGTATATGAGTGAGGGCACCGCTGATTTACCAAAAAGGACATGTCTTGCTCAAGGTCACACACTGCATTAGGGCTGGGGTCGGAACTCCAGGTGCCTGACCCCCATCCCAGTGCTCCCGGGCAGTGCCCGCTGTATTCCAGGCACTTTACAAGTGCCTAGTAAGGGCTTTCTGCTGCTCCCCATCAGGCTCTCCCTTGGTTTGGGGTTCCTGTCACACAGACCATCTTTTGGCTCTTGGTAGGGTCAGGCTTCCTCCTACCACAAGGCTTCCACCTATGCTGTTCCCTCTGTTTGGAATGCTGTTCCTTGTGCTTTTGGTCAGTGTGTCTTCAGCTATTTTTCCCCACTGCCCATGGCCTAGGTCCAGCAACTTGGTCATTTGTTCTCACAACTGTACCACTGGGGAGCCCTTACCCAATGTGGCTTTTGTATTACCTCCTGCCTCCCCACTAGCCTGGAGCTGGCAAGGATGGAGAGGGCATCTGCTTCCCTCTGCTCCATTCCAGCGCCTAGCACACTGCTTGCACCCGGTAGGCGTTCAGTAAGGAGCAGGGCAGACGGGCCTGAAGAAAGTCAAAGCTCTGAGCAGCATGGCAGGAGGCCTGGCCGAGGTGGGTGCTGCCAATAGCAGGGGCCAGCCTCACTCTTTTCTCCTCTGCCCCAGCATGGGGGTGGGGAGCTTTCCTCAGGCTGGGCTGCTGGGAAGCTGTGGGTGGGAGGTGGCAGACACCAAAAGCCAGGCACACTTCGGGTTCCCAGAGCGGAAGGTAGCTGGTGCTGTGGCGGCATGCGGTTGCCCACAGAAGGGGCAGAGGCTGCTTTGCAGGGGAAGACCTGAGATGCCCAGGGTGGCCGCCCCCAGCCCCTGCCTGGGCCCCTTGCCAGCCCCCTCCTCTATGCCCAGGAGAGGCGTCTGGGATGACTTTGAGCTGGAGCAGCGCCCACCCTGTGGGAAGCAGATCAGAAGGCTCCAGACTCTGGAGAGGGACTCCCACGGGTCCCACCTGTGAGGACTTGTCACCTCCATGCTGTCCCCTGATGAGACAACAGCCGCAGCTGCCCCCAAACTGCCATCTCCAGCCTGGTCCTCTCCCAAGCCCAGATCCACAGACCCAGCTGCTGGGAGCCCCGTGGGCCCCTGCTTCCTGCTTCCTATTTGCCCTCACAGACGTTCCACGCTCCAGGCCATCCCTCTCCTCTCCGAGCCTCTCTCCTCCCACTGATCCCAATGTCCTGCGGTTTCTCCCACACTCCTTTTCTGGCACACACCTCCTTCTCTCCCCACTGCCACGCAGCTCCTGGTTCCCTGGATGTGGTCTAAAATCTCACTATGGCCATGCCTTCTCCTGCACAAACCTTCAATGGCCCCTCCTGTCTTCCTGCCAGAGGCATCAGTTCCAAACCCGTAGAGCATTCCGGGCCCCTGCTCTGAGGCCCGGCCAGCTTGGCCACTTCATCTCTGGATCCGGGCAGCCTGCCCTCCCCATGCCTGCGTTTCCCGCTCCCCACACCTTCCGCCCTCGGGGAGACTCAGATACCCCCTCCTCCTTGATTCTCCCACCCAGAGGGGCTGTGGGGCTTGCCTGGGGGCTGCAGGCGGCCTCCAGAGGGCCATTACTGAAGTCTGAATCTGGAGTCAAAACAAACTCTCTGACGGCCCATGTCCCTCCACAGTGCTGACCGCTGTGAGGCTGGGTCCTCCATGACCACCTGCCGTGGCGGGCAGCCAGGCTGGGCTTCTGACGGTGTTCTAGACCACAGAGTGAGCTGACCCCCGTGCCACCTTTTCCCTGGAGTGGTGACATCCTGTGAGCCTACGACAGCACGTGCCCTCCACCTCGGCCCTCACAGCGGCCAGCGTGGAGGTCCAGAGTGGCCACATGCTGTGGGAATGTGAAGGGGTCCTGGCCCTGCTGCATGCATTGGCACAGAGCCAGGTTTTCTCCTTCCTTTTCCAGTTTTTCAGGGCGACAGTCGCAGCCCCAGGTAACACAGCACGGAATGCACACGGCGGGAAGATCTCTAGGTCAGGGGGCCTGGAATAGGGCAGGGATGGGGCCGACGCTTACTGTCTGCTTACAAGACAAACTCCCGGCTTGCACATGTCAAAGCCAGGCCTTCCACCTCCGTGGCTTCAGCCTCTTGACTGCCCACCAGGTTTAACATGGTTTGTTTTCTGGATGAGCAAGTACATGAGAGTCAAGCAAAATGAGTTCAAAGCCCAGCCAGCCTGCCGGGTGCCCCCGGGCTGAGCCTCAGCTTCCCTCTCTGCGACAGAGGGCTAGCCTGGCCTGCCTCCCGGGCTGCAGCGGATATCCTGGGAGACAGCACAAACACAGGGCTCCATCGGCGCTGTCGCGAGCTGCCACCGATCAGGTCCTCAAGCTATGGCCTCTTGATTCTCTCTCTCCTTTTCCCTTTTCCTTATTAGTTTTTTCTTCAGCTCTTCTCTTTGTCTCTGTCCCCACGCCCTCCCACTCGCCACCCTGCCCTCCTCGCCAGGCCTGGGACCCCTTTCCCACGCCGAGGGAAGGGTCACAGTCCACGGGGAGAGTGGGGAGATCTTCAGCTCAGCCAGCCCAACTCCCTGCTTCCTGGGCCGTCCTGAGGGCTGGGCTCCACTTGCTTGCTTGCTCGGAGGGGCGAAGGTCTCCGAGGAAGGTGGGTTGGGCAGGAGGGGCCCTGGAGCCTATGGAAGAGGGCAGACCAGACAGGCCAGGCGACTCCCGGGCTCCGGAGGTGGGTGCTGGAGCAGGGAGTGGTGGCTTGGGAGTGCGCTGTGTCCAGGGTGGTGGCTGTAGCCTGTGACTGCTGGGGACAAGGACAAGGAGGCATGGCCCTTGTGCACACGGCCTGTGGCAGGTCTGAGTCAAAACACCTAAGGCCGACCCTGGCTGGTCATGTGGAGGGCTGCTCAGTCATCGCCTTATGTTGGCCTGGGTCACCCAGGCAGGCTGGGCGTGGCCCAGGCAGTTGTGACTCAGGTCCCAGCAGCCTTGCCACGCAGCCCTGGGTAGGGGCACGGGGCACAGGGCCACCCCTTGTCCTCCAGCCTCACCTTTCCCCTCAGCCGCGCCAAAGACCCTGCGCTACTTGTGTCGGTGCGGTGTGGCCGGGCTCCGGGGGTTCTTGGCCTCTGTTGCCCCCAAGCCTTCAGTGGGGGGTGTGGTGTGGGGGGTGGAAGTGGGGGGAGCCTCAGGGCCACCCGGCACTTGACGGGAAGTTTCAACAGGAGAGGGAAGTAGAGGGGGCCTGGCCCCAAAGCCAGTGGTGTCCCACTGAAGACCCGGCAGACACCCAGGGAGACTGCGGAGAGACCTATACGGGCTACAGACCACGGTAGGCCTCCCTGGGGGGGAGCAGGGCGGGGGTGAATGCCAGCCCTGAATGTATCTTCAGCAAGGGCAAACCTCATCCCCTTCGTGTGTTCCGGCAGCACACACCTTTCTGCGGGCCTCCGTCTCCCAGCCACATGGGGACATGTGCCCTGCACATTTCTCTGAGGATGTTGAGGTAGAGAGGACACACCCAACAGGAGTGTCATGCAGACACACAAGGGGTTAAAGATTATGGAAGGTTAAAGGGCAGAGGAGAGCCCGCTGGACAGGAGGCTGGAATCCTGGCTTTGCATGATGCTGGAGAAGTCACCCCTCTGGGAATCTTGATTCCTGGATTCCCAAGGGTCCCTCAAGTTCCCGTCTCCTCCGAAAAGTGGAGGGTTCTGAGCCCATGGCAACCTGGCTCTCCCTCAGGTGGGGACACAGCAAGCAGAGGGTTTCTGTCCCTGCAGAGGGGCTGCAGTGGGTCATAAGGGGGCCCTGCCTATCTCCGCCTTGGAGAGCAGTAAAAGGGTCTTTGCCAAAGTGAAGTCCCTCGTGGGGGTGTCTGGGGTGCATGGTCAGTCAAGGTCATGGCCCCTACATTTTTGACCTTGGACAGGGGCAGGACTTGACCGCTCTGTGCTTTGCTCACTCTGGAAGATGGGGTTAACTGTGGAAGCACCAGCTTGGGGAGCATTAAGGAGAAAGAAAAATCTAAGTGAAGTTTGCACAGAACCTGGCACCAGAGTAGGGGCACCCTGGTACAAACAACCCAAGAAGGGGCTTGAACCCAGTTTTGCCATTCAGCAGTTCCCGAGGACTGGGGAAAAGTCCGGGGTGGGACTAGGGGGTCCTGGGGACTGAGGTGGGTGGGGAGGGGCCCTTCTCTCCCTCCTCCTTCTCCAGCAGGAGCTCCAGGGGGGCCCAGACAGGCTGCCCCCACTCCGAGCCCGCCGTGTGCGGTCCTCGGCGCCCCCTTGCGGCCGTCCTCCCGCTGGAGGCCCCCGCGGTACCCTTCCGCGAGCATCCCTCCCCCGCCAGGGCCTAGAGCCTCCGCCACCCTCCGTTCCGGGCCTCAGGAATCCCCACCCACTTCCTCAATCCGCAAATCCCGCCCTGCCCAGCCCCGGGGGAGGCCCTGGTGGAGGCAGGCCGGCCGGGGGCTGGCCGGTAGTGTCGGGGTCAAGATGCCTGCTGCCCGCTGAGCAGTGGGGGGCGCTGCAGCCCGTGTCTTGGAGCCGACCTAAGCGGCTGGTGTTGGAGAAGGCGGGTCCCTGTGCCTTAGCAGTGGCCCTGGCCCTTCCTTCTCTGGGCGCAGCTTTCCAGGGCACCTAGGAGGCTTTCTCATTCCTCCACGACCCACCCAAGAGTCTATTGACGCTTATGTCTATTGATATTATTAAGAGTATAATAGTCTATTGCCTCAAAGAACCTTTCTTAGATCTTTGAAGACGGATGGCCTTTTCTAGGCCCATTTTACAGACGTGGAAACTGAGACTCCAAGAAGTTCTTTATGCAGTTTTAACAGCTAATCAGAACTAATACCCAGGGTTCCCAACTCCCTCTTTGGGAGTCCAAGTGGGGCAAGCAGCCCACGTGCTGTTGGAAGGGTGCCACTAATTTGCTGTGTGGCCTTGGAAAAATAACTTCCCCTCTCTGGGCCCCACCTATGGCATTTCAACAGCTGAAGTAATAATAGCAGTCACTCGGGCACATCTTCAGAGTGGGCATTGCTAACCTCGCAGGTTGATGATATTGCACCAATTTGTAGACATTGGAACTGAGGCCCGCCTGAGCGATGAGGTCACCTGTCTGAGGTCCACAGTTCATAAGCGTCAGGACCTGAGGTCTGGCTGGTTGCAGATCGCCCACCGAATCCTTCCCCACCCTGCGCCCCACCTCCCCACTGCAGCCTCCCCTTTCCATCCTTTTCCCTTTACAAGTGGGGATGCTGAAGCCAGCAGAGGCCATGATGGTCTCTAAGTGTCCCCCAAAGGCTGAGATGTTTTGGGGAGATAAGAGGGCTCTCGGGAGTCTGAGAATGCAGAGCTGTAGGCCACTGTCCGCCCTCTAGGAGGGTCCCCTGCCTCCAGCCCACTGCCAGAGTGGACACGGGGCAGGCAATGACCACCAGCTTTCCAGACAGCCCCCTGTGACCCCAGGGCAGGCGAGGTCCCACCCAGAAAGGGAGGAAGCGGAAACGGGGTTCTAGGGGTGGGGTGGGGGGTGGAGGAGGCCGAGCTGGGCAGGAGATCAGAGCAGGGTTGTGTCATGGAGTCCTGCAGCTGATAAGCGGCTGAGTGGCCAGCCCAGGCAGAAGGAGGGGCTACTCAGGGGCAACTCATTCCAGGGACCCCCATGGCCCCTGCTGCCGGGGAGCCCTGTCAAGCTGCCCAATCACACCTGGCCTCCTGGTTCCTGTTTTAGGGCTGCTGGTGGGGCATGGTGTGGAAAACTGGCTCCATCACTCTGTGTGACTTTGGGCAAATCATTCAACTCTCTGAGCCTTAGTTTCCATATCTGTAAAACCAGGATTAAGCGGTCTCCCTTGGAGATGGGAGTTAGGACCAGAGGTAATAGCAAGCCCTAGGAAGCACCCCCTAATGGTTTGCTTTGGGGGACATGGGTGGGAGAGAGACTCCTGAGGGCCTTTGGGGCTTGTGGAGTGGAAGCCATGTGCCTCAGGAAGGGCAGAGGAAGGGTTGGAGTGGCCCAAGGGTGCAAGGTTGGTGGGAGACAGCTATCACACCCAGGACGCCTGAAGGGTGCACGCGGAGGTCTGGCCATCCCCTCCCCGCTCTCCATGAGCGGCTTCCCTACCTGTCCTGTCCTCTCCCTGACTTCAGGGAGCCTATCCTTCCTTCTGTTCCCAGGGAAAAGTATGATCCAAGCCTTACCAGGCCTCATTCCCTCCATCCTCCCCACCCGTCCACTCTTTCCATCTTATCACCAGGCCTGAGGCTCACATCATCTCCCACCCACCATCCGCAGAGCATTTCCTCGGGGCTGAGGGACAGTTTGGAGAGAGGGCCCGGCTGCCTCCCTGACATCATCTCTGGGGCTAGGTCAGTATGGCCCCAGTGAGCCTGCCTCGGGTGGGGGAGGCCAGCCCCACCTCTGTGCCGGGCAGTTTCAAGCTGAGTGGGTCCACGGGCCACTTCCTGTTCTGTTATTGCCTGAGTTCAGGAAATCATTGAGTGAAACATCCTCCCCCACCCCCTGCCCGTGATTATTTAATAGGAGCTGAGCTGTGGTCTCTCTTTTTTGGAAAATCCAGTGGGAGAAGGAAGCTGTCAGCTCAGCTCTGACATCAGCTTTGTCCCTGCGCCAAAAGTCAGGGTGGCCAGGCCAGGGGAGTCTGGGGAGGGGTGGAGGAAGCCAGCTGCTGGGCGGGGGGGGGGGGGGGGGGGCGCAGGGGCCCCCAGGCTGCCCCACGGTTCCCAGGGGCGGGGGCCAGGGGGTGGGGGCCAGGGATCTTGGGAGACACACTCGGGGTCCACGCACACACTCACAGGGCCATGCCTCTCCACTCGTGCCCAGAGACCTCCTGCCGTGCACAGACTCACACAGACACAAGGTCAGACACATTCTTGTACAGGATGCGTGCACATGGTCTCACACACATGCACACAATCATGGAGGGCTCACAGAGTCAGCCAGAGATGAGCGCGCTCCAGCTCTCTCCCAACCACACGCAGTAAACAAATCAGCGCAGACACACGTGTGCACACACATAGGCCCAGACACAGACAAACACAGACATGCAGATGAAGGTCCTCACCACCCGTCCCCCTGCCACACTCACATGCACACAAGCAAATGCCCCACTAAGACCCAGACAGACAGACAGCTCCACGGGGAGCCCAGCGGGTGCTCCCAGACACAGGCTGCCCTGGAGAGGGGACAGTGGCTACTTCCTCCTCCTGCTGCCTGTGGAGAGGATGCGGGGCTCTCTGGCAGGGGAAGGAAAGGCCTGTGATTAGCCCCAGGGCCCCACTTAGGAGGGGAGGAACGGGGCAGGGAGCCCTTGGGTCTGTGGCTGTGAAGGGAGTGGACAGTGGAAGGCTGGGCCCTGGGAGGGCCTTTGTCCCAGCACAGGGAGATGCCAGGCCTCTGCCCCCCACCATGAGCACCCCACCCCGCCTGCAGCACCTCTAATCCTGAGCTGGCAGGCATGGTGGCTGAGGCAGAAGGCATGCATTCTGTGCTGCCAACTTCTAATGACCTTGGACAAGTCACTGCTCAGTCCCTTAGGGTCTGGCTTTCATCGTCGATACCAGCGGCTTACAAACGTCTCTGATGGCAGCCCACAGTTAAAGTACACCGCGCCTCGCAGCCAGAGGATGGTGCCCAGGCTGACACATGCGGACGTCGGAAAAAACCTTCCTGGAGCGGTGGTCGGCCTCGCTCTGGACAATGCTGGGCGATGTTGCTGTTCCGTTTCCTTTTTGAAACTGTTGGAGGCAACCTTCTAAATTGAATCTGTGATCCACTAAGAGGCAGAGACCCACAGTGACAGTATCTCGCTCCACATCTGCCCACGACTGGCTTGGACTGGTCCAAGATTCAGGGGCCATCGGGAGGAGGTCAAGGTGCTTGCAGAGGTTAAAATGCCACATCTGTTAATGCTGATAAATGGAGGCGAGCAGCCAGCCCACTCTAAAGATGGGAAGGCTGAGGGCAGAGCCCGCCGTGGAACCAAGGCCCCTGGCCCTGCTGCCGGTCGAGGGCGACTGGGCTCTGTAGGCGGCTCCTTCCTTTGCAATTTCTATCAGAACTGAAAAAATGCAGTCTTCTGATTCACCTCCAGGGGCTGATTCCTGACGCAGACTCAGTCTGGAAATGTCAGGGTGATGCTGGGGGCAGTTGGCTGGAGGCCAGGGTGGTTTCTGGCCTCTGCTTTGCCCCAAGGGGGTGTAGCTGGTTCCTACCAGAGATTTGATGGGGTGAGGGTGACAGCTGGGCCTCCCGGGGCCTGAGGCAGGAAGGATGGCTTGTTTCCCTGCTGCGGCCTGTTACCCCAGGATGCATCCCATGCTCTGGGTGCTGAGAACCCAGGAGCCCTCCTGGCCTAACTTTCTGACTGTGGGTTGGTGCACAAACCCTTGGCCCAGGCCTTCCCCAAGCCTCTGACTCAGGCTGAGGTTTGAGCCCCTTCTGTGGCCACTCTGACCTCTGGTTAGAATAGCTGCCTCGTGTCAGGCACTTTATCCGCGTTTCCCACTTAGCAGCCTCACGACAGTCTTATGAGGCTGATCCTACAGCACCCGTACTAGGGGGAAATCGAGGCTCTGAGAGAGGAAGCCAGCTGCCCTGTCACATGGCTGGTTAAGTCGTGTGGGCAGGATTCGAATCCAGGACCTCCTGGCTCTAAGCCACGCCCTTACCCACAGGCGCCACGGCCAGCCGAGCCCTGGACAGCCCAAAGCTGACTTGCGAAACGAAGCCAGGGCTACAGGGAGGTCTCCGAGAGCCCGTGGATGGTCTCATGGTGCTGTGGGGTGCAGGCGGTCGGGGCGGGGGTGGGGGCCCAAAGGTGGGGCAGCACCCTTATCTTTTAAGTGCTGAGTAAATGAGGGGCTTTAGCCTGTTTGGACAGTGCATCCAACTGCCGGGCTGGCTGTGGCAGGAGTTTCGGCGCTCCTCCTGTCTCCTCTGGCTGCCCCTCACCAGCCCTGGCCCTGGGCCACGCGCTGTAGACCCCAGCTCCCTAGGCCCATCTGACTGCCCTGGGCTCATTTTCCCAGGTGGGACCATCAAGGCAAGGGGCTGGGCACAAGCTGGTGGCTGAGAGCAGCTGCTGGCTGGGTTTCCAGAGAACTGAGAGCATAGCTGGGCCCAGGGGAAGGGATGGTGGAGGAAGGAGAGGGCAGGCCTGGGTAGAGGGGGTTGCCCCGAGCGCTCCATTTCTGGGTCACTGGTCTTGGGGAATTCCCCAGCGCCCGGAGAGCTTCTTACCTGGTGAGTAACTGCTGCTGGCTGCCCACACAGGATGCCTGACTGCGAGGGTGCCTCCCTGCCAGCCCCTGGCCAGTGGCCACTGCCACACGGCCCTCTCCCCTGAGTGCCCTGGGGCCCAGGAAAGAGACAGACAGGCAGGCAGGGGGCTGGCCCCCACCCCCGCATCCCCCTCTAGGGCTCTGCAGGGGGCGGCTGGTGATTCAAGCCCCTCTGAGCAGAACTATGTCTCCTTCCTTCTCTGATGGGGCCTGGGGGGTGAATCAGCTCCTGGGGGTGGCGGGGCTGGGCCAGCTGCTGCCCTCAGCTCTGGGGTGTAGTCAGGGGCCAGGGTGGGATAGGAGGGGAGTGAGCCCACTGCCATGCCAGCTGCCCCCAGAACCCATTTGATCTTTCTGGGGCGTCCCTGAAGCGGGAGTTGGTAATGGGTGTCCTGCCTCCAGGACCCACCAGGAGAGTGTGGGCAGGTCCTGCTCAGTTCTGCCCCTCAGCCCTGGACTATGTCTGATTTCCTCGCCTGTAGAACGGCGACAAGAACCGCTACTTTCACAGGAAGGTGGTGAGGATCAGGGCTGATGTGCAGAGGGCTTGCAGGGTACTCGGAGCTGTGCCTAGCTCTGAGCCCCCACAGCAAGCCCATAGCATAGTTGCCATTGTTCCCATTTCACAGATGGAGAAACTGAGGCCGGGAGTTGATCCCTTCCCCAAAGTCACCCAGAGCCGAACCTCCAATCTGGTTCTAATTGAGGCTGGAGTCCACGCTTCAAACCACCAGACTCCATGCCTTTTCTCCATAAGAGATCTGTCACAGGCAGCTCTTGGAAATTGTAAAATGCTTTTAAAAATACTTAGTATCTACTCCAATGTAACCCTGAGGCAAGTGCTGCCAAGAGTACGTGTGAGTATCAGACCCCATCCAAGCTCTCAAAGAGTCAGGAATAAGGCTTGTCTCCACTCGAGGGCGAGCAGGCAGGACTTGGCAGGCGCAGGCCGGTCTGGTGAGGGAGGCGGGGGGCAGCCTGGAAGAAGTGGTTTAAGTGTACCTCCCCCCTCCACGACCCTTGTAGTGTGAGACGCTGTTGGCATCCCTGTGGCCTGCAAGCCAGAGGCCTGCGTTCCAGACCTGGCTCTGGTGTCTCTGTGTGGCCTGGGGCAAGTGCCTGCACCTCTCTGAGCCTCAGTGTCCCCATCTGAAAAATAAAGCATTTGAGACTTTCCAGGAGAGGCTTGAGGATGGCGGGTGAGAGTCAGCAGAAAAGGAGGGGTTGGTTGGCCACACTAGCCAAAGCCTGTAGGAGGGAGAGAGAGAGAGAGAGCCCTGAGGGTCCTGGGAAGGCCCCAGGCCCACCCATGGGCTTCCTTCCTGCAGAGGGGAGATGCGCAAGTGGACAGCATAGCCACCTGGACTCAGCACCCGGCCTGGCCCTGCGAGGCCCTGCCCAGGCTGAGGGAGGCCCCCCGTGGGCCCCAGCTGTCCCCTGCACCCTGAGGCCAGTCACATCGCTAGCAGGCCTAGTGTGCAGAAGCAGGACAGGCTGGGGATGAAGTCACAGCTGGAAGGGGCTGGGCTGGGGCTGCCACTCCAGGGTGGGGCCTGGGGTCATGACCCTGGGAGCAGGCAGCCAAGAAGGGAGGATGCCTTCCGTGAGGAAACAGGGGAAACACACACACACACACACACACACACACACACACACACACACACACACACACA
>JAQQAC010011420.1:6417399-6497465 GCA_029783875.1 Phataginus tricuspis
ACACACACACACACACACACACACACACACACACACACACACACACAGCGTAGAGGGAGGGAAGAAAACAAACTCCAGGAGAGCAAGGCCAGCCTGGAGTGCGCCTGGGCGGCCGATTCCCGAGGACCGAGGCCACGTTGCAGGCAGCTTACAGCCTGGCGGCCTGAGACCCTGCCCGCCTCCCCCGCAGAAGTCCAGTGCTGGTTGCGCCTGGACATGGGCAGGAGAGGGAGGCTGGGCCTGGGGTGCCGAGGGACCCACAGCACTTGGGGCACACAGGCCAAGTCAGGTACTGTGAGAGGGGAAACCGAGGCATGGAGGGTGCCAGTCAGGGTGGGGGTTAAGTACCTTCTAGACTCTGTCCCCACTTCCTGTTTCCTATGGGGTGGGGCTGAGAGTGCATGGCGATTGGGGGTGGATTATAGGCCTGCTGTGGGATCTGGGGAGCCAGGGGGCAGTATAAGGCCCTGGAAGGTCATTCAGAAGGGTGTAGGGACAGACCAGCGGGACAGAGTGGCAGGAGACTCAGGGCACCCTGAGCAAGAGAGAATCGGGTGGGGGAACAAGGAGATGCACGGATGGGGCCCTGGCCAAGTGGGTCTGAGGCAGGTGACGGGTCCAGCACTGGAGGTGGGACCCGAGGGCTGGTCCAGGGCTCCTGGCTCAGTGTTCACGTCAGGCCCTCGTGTGGGAGAATGGGGAAAATTGTGAGAGGGGACGAGCTGGGATGTCCTGGACTGTGGGGTTGCCTGAGCCGGGCTGGGGGGGGGGCCTTCCGGAGGTGCACACTGGTCCCCGAGCAGGTGTACGGAGGGGCGCACGCCAGGCAGGACCTTCCAGGGACCCCCAAGGAAGAGACGAGGCGTGGGGTCAGGGAGGAGGAAGAAGAGCGTGTCTGGGCTCTAGCAGCCTCCTCCCGGCTGGGAAGTGCCAGCCGGGATGGGCGGTTTTATCGCCCCACATCCCAGGCCCCTGGGAGAACATGGGAAGTGAGCCTGGATAGGGCAGGGCGTGTGGGGGGAGGGCTGGTCATGGCAGATGAGGGAGGAACACGTGGCTGGGCAGGTCCGGGATGTGGCAAGAGGCAGGACCTGGGGACATGCATGGAGGATGGATGAGGGGTCATCAGGGGCCAGGGAAAGGCTGCAGGGCTCTCTGACCTTGGAAAACCAGGTCTCCGGTCTTATTTCCTGGTCTGGGTCAGGTGGGAGGACTGGGATGGGGTCTCAGAGCGACGGCACGCCTCTGGGGACGGGGGGTGCCACTGGCCAGATATGTGTTCTCTGGCCAGCACCCCTCCCTTCATTTTTTGGACGTGCTTTTTATCGGGGAGGAGCGCCTGTGCTCGTTTTGCCCTGGTCCTCACCATTCCTTCCTGCCCCTCCTCACTCCTTTACAAATCTAACAGGCCATAACAGACACCAGAATTTGTGATCCTGCCTTAGAGATTCTAGAAGTACCTCCTGGGGGCCACCATCATACTCTGAGGCTGAGCCCCAAGGGTCTTCCTAGGCAGGTCAGGGAGTGACAAGCTATTTCTGCTCTTCCCAGAAACCATCTGATTTGCTAAGCCTCCCTAAATGTCTGCTTCAGGCGGCCCTCCGCAATGGCATGCTACACCACCTTCAGGGGAAGGTGGGGTTGCCAAGGGTTTAGGTCAACCCCAGACACACAGCACCTTCCCAGAAGCTCCTCCCCAGGCTGTTCCCAAAGAGCAGAGTCCTCCATCTTCCCAGCCCCCATCCCCACAGCATCACAGGCGCAGGTGGTCAGCAGTTCGGCGGTGCAGGCTTGCTGATGGCCGCCAGGAGGCCTGACCCCGTGAGATCCTGACCAGCCCATTCCCGTCGGAGCCCCACTTTGCCCGGGGGCAGTGGGCAGGTTGGTGGGGACTACTGAGGTGGCTTCCAGCACCCACGTTCGGTTCTGCTTTATTACTGTCTAAAGTCCACTTGGCGACCCAGCCCCTCTTCCTGGAGCCTCCTTTTCAGCCAAGCCCCAGACTGCCTCCTCCCCGCTGCCCCCCAGCCCCTCCATCAGGGGGCTACAGGGGCCAGCTTCCATCTGCTTGCCTATTCTCAAGCCACCTCCCCAAATCCAGGTGAGTCAGGGCGGTCTGGAGCCCCCAATTCCCTGGGGACCCCAATGAGTTGGCCTGGGGACCCTCCTTGCCCCCCCAACTTCAAACAACTCCCAGAGCAAGCCACTCAGGAAAACCACAGGGTGTTTTGTCGAAAAGTTCATTATAATTTTATCAATCAAATTCTTAGAAGAGGGAAAAAGTCTGCTCTCCCCACCCCACCCCCCTTCACGGCCCCCCCCTTTACTCTCACTTTCTTCCATTCATAATTTCCTATGATGCACCTCAAACAACTTCCTGGACGGGGATCCCTGCTAAATATAGCTGTTTCTCTCTCTGTCTTACAACACAGGCTCCAGTATATAAATCAGGCAAATTCCCCGTTTGAGCATGAACCTCTGAAAACTGCCGGCATCTAAGGTCTCCTCCAAGGCCCTCTGGAGTCCAGCCCATAATGAAGGTCTTGGCGGCAGGTAAATCCACCCGCCCCCAGCCGGCTTCCGCGCACTGCTGCGGGTGCAGCGACAACGTGGAGCGCTTGGCGGTCACGAGCAGGACACCCACCCGCCGCAGACACACGGACACTTGGGGCGCCCGCGCCGCGGCCGAGCGGCCGGAGGCGCTGGGTGGCGGCCGGGAGCGAGCGCAGGCACATGGTCCCGGCCCCGCGCGCCCAGCCGCTCCGGGCCCGCGGGGTGGCGGGCGAGGGAGAGGGCCGCCGCCGCCTTCCTCCTGCGCCTTCTCCTCCTCCCTCCTGCCGCTCTCCCGGGTCACTGGGTTACTCTTCCCGTTCTGCTTTCTACCCGATTCACCCTCCGTCTTTCTGTTTTTTTCGTACTTTCTGTCTTTCCGCTTTCTCTTTTCCAACCGCGTCCCGGGCTGCTCCCTGGGAGGGGCGCCGCCGCCGAGCAGCTTGCAATCCCCGGCCCGGGACGGAAGCAGGTGCCGCCTCTCTCTGCTAGTGCCTGGAAAGCTGTGGTCTGTGCTAGGTGAGCCGGGGCGGTGGGGGCCCCCCAGCCGTCCTGGGGCCTCGGCCCTGCCTGGGATGGTGGGAGGAACAGGGGACCCAGCAGGAGTGAACGTGGAGCTGGCCCCGTCCCTGCAGGGGGATCGGGCGGGAAGTTCCTGCGCCCGCCTTTCCCCAGCCTCACGGGTTCTTCAGCGTCACTGCTCCGTCGACCCCGGCCCATGCTTCTGGGCCCTCGGGAAAGGCCTGGAGAGCGGAGGGAGATGTTCTGGGGGAGGGGCGACCCAGGACAGGCCCAGACAGCTCCCAGCTCTCCTGTCACCTTTCACTTTCCTTCCTCCCCCGCCCACCTGGCTGCTTTCGACCTTTTCCCTGTTCTTTTTCCGGGTAGCACCATTTCTTCTCCCTGCCAAGGCGCTGGCGGCCTGGGACACCCCAGGATTCTCCTTTCTTAACCAATGGAGGAGTAGACAGGAGGGGATGGTGTGGAGGCTGGGAGCTGGGGGATCAGGAAGTTTTGATTGATGATTTTGGGGATGGAGAATGGGACCAAACTGCAGAATCGGGGTGGTGTTGAGGGTCTAGATCTGGGAATGGCCACGTTTGGAGGAGAGCCATGGAAGGTAAGGGGGAGTTAGGGGACAAATGGCCCAGCGGTCCAGAATCAAGGGACAAGTTTGGGAGGGAGAAGAGGGTCAGCAGAGGAACCCCCTGCACTCCCACGTGGTCCCCAGGGGAGATTTGGGCTTCAGTGGGCGGCTGAGGAATGCTTAGGAATCTGGGCCACCCGGGAGGTGGGGAGACAGGGACGTCTCTTCCTTGAGACCTGCTGGGCCCGGGTGCGGTGCCTTCCCGCTGAAGGGCTCGGAGGCCAGGGGGCCTGTGTCTTCCTGAGGGAGAGGGCTGGATGGGCTGTGTCACCCTGGACCCAGCCTCCCAACTGTGGGAAAAGCTCATGCACTGCCCCCTGCAGAGAGAGAGATCGGGATAGAGGAGACAGAGAGAAACTGAGGCACTGACATCTTAAAACTAGGAAGCCAGGCAAAGATAGAGCTGGAGGTGGAGCAGGGTCACTGGTGTCCCCGGGGAGACAGACCTCGGTCATGAGCCCCTTGGCTGCCCCGCCGCCTGCTCACGGCTCCTTCCTGCCTGTTCCCAGGAGTTGTGCCAGTGCTTCTGGTTCTGCACTGGAAACACGGAGCGGGGAGCCCCCTTCCCGTCACTCCTGTCAACGCCACCTGTGCCACACGCCACCCATGTCACAGCAACCTCATGAGCCAGATCAGGAACCAACTGGCGCAGCTCAATGGCAGCGCCAACGCCCTCTTTATTCTCTATGTAAGTCGCCCTGCAGGGTCCTGAGGAAGGAGGGAGGGAGGAGGGCAGGTGGGGCTGGCAGGGGAAGGGACCTTCCAGAGAGTGGGGAAGGGGCTGGGTTCGGTCCCACCCGGACTCCCACAGCTTCTGCCCCGCCTCAGCCCGGCCTCCCAGGGTGCCCACTTGGGGACAGAGCTGGCAGGAGGAGGGAGAGGCCTAGCACGCCTAGTATCAGGATTTCTCTGCCACATGGAAAGAGAGGCCGTGAGAGAGAGAGGAAAGAGGAAGTGAGGTGGATGGGGACATGCAGAAGGCAGAGACAGGGGCTGTGGGTGTCTGGGCGCGCAGAGCCGCCCAGGACGAGGGCGAGTGCGGTGGGTGAAAAGGCACGTGCGTGTGGTACACCCGCTGGAGGTGAGACGGCGTTGCCTTTCTGTCCCAATACGGTTCTGATGATGGTGTGGGCTTGATTCTTTACCGCGCACATCACACCTGCGATTACTGTCTGCTCTCATGACAACCCTGGAGGTTACGAGGCAAATAGTTGGGTCACCATGCCACAGGTGGGAAACTGAGGCCCAAGAGCTTACCCAGAGGCTTGGTGGCAGGGCTGGGACATCCTGACTCCCACGTCACCTCTCCTCTGCCCCTCTGCTCCTCAGTACACCGCCCAGGGGGAGCCATTCCCCAACAACTTGGACAAGCTGTGTTCCCCCAACGTGACAGACTTCCCTCCCTTCCATGCCAACGGCACGGAGAAGGCCCGGCTGCTGGAGCTGTACCGCGTCGTCGCGTACCTTGGCGCCTCCCTGGGCAACATCACGCGGGACCAGAAGGTCCTCAACCCCAGCGCCCTCGGCCTCCATAGCAAGCTGAACGCCACCGCGGACATCCTGCGGGGCCTCCTCAGCAACGTGCTCTGCCGTCTGTGCAGCAAGTACCACGTGGCGCATGTGGACGTGGCCTACGGCCCCGACACCTCCGGCAAGGATGTCTTCCAGAAGAAGAAGCTGGGCTGTCAGCTCCTGGGGAAGTATAAGCAGGTCATCGCCGTAGTGGCCCAGGCCTTCTAGAGAGGAGGTCTTGAAGTTTGCAGCGACTGGAGACCTTAGACTCGGGTGGCTCTCAAACTGTTGGGGCCCAGAGCCTTCCCATGCTACTGGCAGGCCCGGGGCTCCTGGTCAGTCCGCTCCTCCCTAGGTGGGCTGTGATGAAGCTGAGCACGGTCAAAACTCCTGGAGGCAGGGACTATATATAGCACCAGCCAGAAGGCGCCCCTTCTTCTGGGGAGACTGCAGCCAGCCGCCAGGGGGTCAGGCTGGCGGGGGGGGGGCAGAGCATGGCTCAACTTCTGCCCCAGCTCGTCCCTCTAGCCAGGGGCTTTGTGAGCAACCCTCACTAAATGCCCACAGCGACCATGACCACGGGCGAGACAGCAGGGGTCGGGTGAATTGCCGGCCCCAGCAGGGTGACCACCATCAGTGCCTTCGCTGCCTCTTAGGCAGACTTTAGGAGTTTTGCTTGGGACTTGGGCAGGACAGAGGGGCTAGGATCCCAAAGGACTCCTTGGCCCTACAAGTATGGCGTGTGGAAGTGAGAGAAGGGAGCTCTGGTTTGAGACGCTGCCTTCTCTTGAGCATGACTGGAGAGCTAAGGCCTAGGGACTGTCAGGCAGAACATTCCAGAAGGAGGTCACTGGTGTTCAGGCTCTTGGGAAGGCAGAGAGGCCACCTCCAGGTCTGGGAAGGAAGATGCTGGAAGGAAGACCAGCCTTGCAGGCCTTGGCAGGCTCTCCTTCCCTTTCCCTGAAGTCTTTCCTGTAGCCCAGAATGGCCAGGGTTCAGTGGCTAGAACTGGAGGTGGTATTTATGGAGGTCGGCAGGTTGCAGAGGCAGTTCTGAGGGGACCCAGAGTCTTCCTTCTGGACAAGGGTCTGTAAGGGAGGGGTTGGATGGGGTAGTTCAGAGGAGCAGCTCACGTCCGAGGCCCACGGAAGCCTTGGAAGGTCATACAGAGCTACTTGAGGGGGACCAGGGAATCCTGAGGCCCCGAGTGCTGTGTGTCTGACCTGGCATGATTGTCTATTTATTATGACGCCCTATTTATATTAACTTATTGGTGCTTTAAATAGCAAAGTTAATTCCCTTTTCCCTGCTCCCTACCCAACAGGAATAATATGGTGGCTCCTTCTCTGAGAGCCAGGGCCAGACCTTCTCTGGGCTGGGGCTGGAAATCGAAGATGTTACAAGTGGATAAACCTTCTGGGGGAAAGCTCAGAGAAGGGTCAGGATTTGAGAGAACTGGTCAGCATTCAGGAGGGGGACAGGGGACCCGGGTCCATACCCCAACCCAACTGTGACTCACTTTAGGGGCATCAGGAGCCTGGCGGCAAGGCAGGGGCTGGTTTGTAGAGTGGCTGGGGGTCCTTTCCCAGGGGGCTCATTCAACACTGTGACCTCAGGTAGCCCCTGGAGCTGGGCTTCAAGGGGCAACGTTCATGGTCCAAACGGAGCCCTGGAACAGTGGGCAGGCAGCCCTGGTGGCCTGCTCTGCTGCTGCTTTCTTGTGCCTGCACTGCCTCTAGGCCAGCAGTCCCGGGGATCTGGGACAGTCGTGCGCCGGCACCCAGCATGCTAGAACAGCAAAGGACACCCACACAGGGCGAGAGGGCCTGGCTGCACCTCAGGAAGCTGGGGCAGTGCTGGGAGGAGCCCCTTGCTCTGGAGGGGAGGACAGAGAGGCCCTGGGATGTGGACCAGGAAGCTGTAGTGGCTCCTGCCCCACCTCCCCCCACGCCCCCACCCATGTCTGGGCTCCCAGGCAGGGAACCCGATCTTTCCTTTGTGCTGGGGCCAGGCTATTGGAGAAACGCCCTGCCGTCTGGGAGCAGGGGAGGAGGGTGCAGAGCTGGGGCGGTTGCTAAGAGCAGCCTCTGGCTTCTTCTCAGACCCTGAGTGGGCTGCAGGCCTAGCAGTTCAGCCAACGCGATGATGGTACCTTGCGCTCGCTTTGCTCTCTGTCTTCTCTAAGCACTTTCCCCGGGCCGCTGGACGGCAGGTGGGCAGGCAGCAGGCAGGCCCCGAGTCCTGGGGTTCAGGAGGGCAGGGCTAGGAGCTGTCTGTCCACTGGGAAGACCACTGTGGTGGGTGGCCCCTGGGAGATCAGCACAGTTGCAGGTCTTCCAATACTGTCTTATTGTAGATCTCGCTCCCCTCACCCAGGATCTCAGCCTGCTACCTGCCTGTTGCTCCACTTCTTTGGTGAAGGGGCTCCGATGGCTTGGGGCTGCCTGGGTCCCCCATCATCCCATCATCCCACAGACACAGACTCCGTGGGTCCACGCTGGCCCTCCTTCGGCAGCCTTTGAGGCTCAGGGACCAGGGCAGTCTCGTCTCCCAGACCCAGTTTTGGCTCCACCACCTTCCTGCCACCCACCCTCCCTTCCCCAGCCCCAGCTCCCCACTCTGCCCCTCTGCCCCCCCGTCCGCAGCACTCCTTCTAGAACCATCCCGCAGGTCACTTTGCACAGTGTCCCTAGGGCATGGAGCCTTTGTGTGGAAAAGGCTTTGCGGGGCAGGAAGCTGTCCTTTTCCTCACTGTTTTCATCTGTGTTGACCTACACCTGCATCCGGGGCCGCTGGCCAGGCCAGAGGAGGAGGGCAGGACAGTCACTTTGCAGTTTATGGAGAGAGGAGTATTGGGAACCTCATTCATTTAAACAATTTTGAAACAAAAATGTACCGCTAGTTTACTTATCTCTCCTCCTTGTCAGGGCCTCCTTCCCCTCTCCTGTCCCCTCCCCAGGGACGTCTCCTCTGACCCAAGCAGTCGGGCCCCTCAACCGTTCTCTGAAACGGACCTAGCGCATTGAGCTGGGGGCCAGAAGTGAGCGAGAAGTTCATTTCCCTTCAGACGGCACGGTGTCCTTCCTTTCACATCGCCCCAGCCCCGAAGCCCCATCCCAGAACCTGGGCCCTGGTCCCATCCGCACTGCTGGCTCCTGCGTCCCTCCGCCTCGGGGGCGGGGGGGGAATTCCTATTTGATGAATGTACCCTGTGGGAATGTTTCAGACTGACAGATTATTTTTATTTATTCAATGTCATATTTAAAATATTTATTTTTTTATACTGAAGAAAGACTTTTTTTTTTAAGAAAAAAGAGAAATTAATAAAGAATCTGCTCTGGGCAAGTTCTCCAGAGTGTGTTGATGTGGGGAGACAGGGCTGGAGGGGCGGGACTCTTCCTGTCGTGGGCGCCCAGCGGAGTGGAGCTCGGCTTGGCAAAGGGCAGGGGGTGGAAAGAGGGGGTGCTGCCCCCCGGGAAGGGGGCTGGCATGGGCAGGCACGGGGTGCCACCAGGAAATGGAGGGGCTGCCCCAAAATTGGGGAGTCTTATTAGTTGATAACTTAGGTCCTCCACTCCCAGCCCCTCACTTACCTCTCTGTCCATGAGTCCCTGGAAGAGTGCTCAGGGCCATCCTTTTAGCTCCAAATTGCATGTTCTGTCCCCTACGTGGGACTTCAGGGACATAGAAGACACCAACCGCCGAGACCTCTGTCCCCATAGAATGGTCCATTGACCCTCCCAGGGGAGATCAAGCTAACAGGCGTGAATGACTGTGGAGCAGGGAGTCCAAGGGTCCTGTCCAGAACGGCGCAGGACGCTGGGGCCAGAACCAGGGCTCATCCATCTTCGGGGCCAGAGCCACTTACCTGAAGTGGACACTCCTGTGCCCCCTGTAGCTCACACCCCCGGACCCTCTTTCACTGTCTTCTCGGCCTTCTGGGACTCCTTCCCAGGCTGGAACTGGATGGCCACAGACACAGAAGCTCTGGAGCAGCCCCAAATGTCTCCCTTAGGCTTTGCTCTGGGGTTTGGGTCTGGGACATCCCCAGCTGAGATTCTTTTGGGGGTCTGGTCAGTTTTTCTGAGAGTCATCTACTTGCTCGTTCATGAGTGTTTTTAAGTGTCAGGTCCTGTGCTGGGTTCCAAAGGTGAATGGGATACTGTCCATGTCTTCCAGGAGTTCATGGGCTAGTGGGGACAAGTGACCGCATCCGGGAAGGAAGGTGCAGAAGCCGAGGGGGAGGGAGAACCCGCCGCTCTGGGTGCCAGCAGGGGCCTCGGCCCTGGTCTCTGTTCTCTGTGCAGTGAAGGTGCCTGACCCATGACTTTGGGCAACGTTGGCCTCACCTGGGAGCTGTTCGGGAATGCACATTCCTTCTCCCCACCCCCCCAGATCTGCTGAATCAGAATCTGCCCCGTAACAGGATCCCAGGCGATTTGTGTGCAGAAGTCCGAGAAAGGCCACCCTGCTCGCCTTCCATCTCTCACTCCTCCAGAGTCTAGGAAGATGCCAAGTGTAAATACCCAAGGGCAGCGCAGGCAGCTGCTTGGGAGGGAGAGGCTGGCTGGCCTCCGGGAGCTGACCCACAGCTGCTTGGGACTGTTTCTGCTGAAGCCTCTCGGCCTGCCAGGCTAGCTAAATCCCACGGCAGGCCACACCCCATCGGCGCCCACCCCCTCTCCCCTTTGCTCAAGGGAGAAGAGGTTGAAGCTTCTCCAAAGAAACCTCTACTAGGAAACTAGAAAAAGAAACAAATGCCAAAGGGCAGAAATGAGGGAAGTCTGGAATGTCAGAGCCTTACGGCCGCCCTGCAGGGCTGTCGGCTTGGGCTCCCCCGCTGCCAGCGCCTGGGAAGCCCTCAGTCCCTGAGGAGAGGGCAGGTGCCCCTTCTCTTCCCTGCCCTGCCCTGGCCAGAGAGAACAAAGAACGGTTAATCCGTTCCTGGGTCACCTTCCCAGTAAGAGGT
Organism: Phataginus tricuspis; assembly: GCA_029783875.1. NCBI lineage: Eukaryota > Metazoa > Chordata > Mammalia > Pholidota > Manidae > Phataginus > Phataginus tricuspis. Next base: position 6,427,578 of record JAQQAC010011420.1, read on the forward strand.
GAGGACGAGCGCTGGGAGGAAGGCAGGCTGTCTGCTCTGCTGGGAAGGTCCCGCCCTTGAGGTCTGGGGTCTCTGTGGCTCTGCCACGTGCGGCCTCCTGTGACCCTGCTGGCTGAGCTCAGCTCCCTTATCTGTGAAGTGGTAAGAGGAACGGGTGATGAATGGTGTCCTCTCTACTCCACAAGGCCCCCGTGAGCAGGGACACGGAAACGCTGTGTGACTCAGGACCCAGCCCACCCATCTGTAGGTAGGGATGGAGGGAGCACGTGAATCTCAGACACTGGTCTCCTCTCTGCAGCGGAAAGGGGGTCTTCTCCCCGAGTGAATGCAGAAAAGGGGCTCCGACAGCTCCATCCAAGGTGGGGGGCCCAGGCTGATGGGAAAGGGGTGAGCAGGGTGGATAAGCTTCCAGCTGACGGCTCCTCGAACAGTCCCTTGAACCCCAGGCCTGGAGGAGGCCTGCATGGAGGCGTGTCCTGAGCTCAGGGACTCTGTACAGCCAGGGGCAGCCCAGATCCCCATTTGAGCCGTCTCCCATCCTGGCTCTTGGGAGTTCAACAGGACAGGGAGCGGGACCCCATCCCAAGAGGGAGATTCTCAGCAGCCATCCTGCCGGCTGCACAAGCTCCGTGATGGCCCTGTGCTTCACAGTTTACAAAGTATGAGCTCACCCATCATTAGATCGTCCTAAGCATTCTGAGGGTGGGAGTAGATTACTGTGTTCATCTTATAGATGAGGAAACTGAGGCCCCGGGAGGCTAAGGGACCATCCTGACATCACTGAGCTTGTGAGAGACTCTTTATATTTGCTCACCTTTCTGTTCATCTTCTGTCCACTTCCCTGGTCAGGATGGGTAAGGGCCTCTCTGTGCCGGACTTTATACCAAGAAGCTCAAGGGTTAGTGGAGAGAGAATTTCTCAGGCCACCTCTGCCCTAAGTCAGATATGCGGAAGGGGAATTCACTTCATCATACCAAAAAACCATATTTTCAGCAATAAAATGAACATCATGATGGAACCACAGTATGTTTATTGCCCTATTTATAGTCCTCTTTGTTCTAAACAGCATGCAAAGTACCTTACAACAGAAGGCACGTAATGCAAACACTGATAAAAGAGATAAGGAGAATCAGCATCTGAGAAGATACAAACAGACTGAGAAAACCAAGACCACAGAAAGAAAGAAAATAAATGTTTCAGATCAAGAAGGGTCACGTAATTACCATGGCTGAGCTTCAGAGTTGGCTCTGAGATTCCTGGCAGCTAAAGAGAAAAGGGAAATATGATCTGTTATGCAATTCTCAGAAAGGAAGAGGTTTTCTCGAGCTCGGGGAAAACACGCCTGTCCTGGGACTGGGTTCTGGAGGGGATTTCTCCCTATGGGACCCACGGTGGGTAGTGGGTGATGTGATGGGCCCCACCTGTGGCCAGTGCATTCCTAGGGGCTGTTTCTGCAGCACACTTTGCAGAAGACCAGATGCCCAGCAGCCAGTGCAGCCTACAAAGGAATTCTGCAAGAGCCCAGAATGACACAGTGGGCGTGATCAAGCCCTGCCCAAATGGGGCGTCGGTCCTACCTAGGAGAGGACTCCTGAGTCCTGAGGGAGAGGCAGGGTCTACATGTGCCTCAGAAGCTCCTCCTGTCTCCAGAACTTTGAAAAACCTTTTTCTTGATGTATAATACACCTACAGAAGGGACCTCAGATGGCTTCTTCCCTCCTGGAAGATTCTGTGGGTCTGGGGTGACTGCAGCTGGTGCCTGGCAGGAGGGGTTTGGGAAAGATGGCCCCATGACTGAGGCAGGAATTTGGGGATCAGTGGGCCTTGGGTCTCTGCCCCTGCCTCAGGCCAAGGCCCCTCAGGTCCGCTGGGGCCCGGCAGAAAGCCTTTTGCTGTCTGCTGGACTTAGTGTCCAGGACACTTCCGGCACCCCCTCCTCCCTGAGCAGAGCCCAGCTTGAATCCGTCCTTTGACTTGGGGGAAGCACCACCCTGCTTTGGCCTCACTTCAGGGGCCAAATATTTCAATTATGAGGACGCGGTCAAGCCCTGCCCACTCCAGCCTCAAAGACGGGCCAGTGAAGAGAGGGCGCCTCTGGGGGAAAGATGGGTGGGTGCACAGGCAGCCGCAGACGCATGAGGCGATGGGGGTCTGAGCCGGCTGCGCAGAGCAGACAGACCTTCTCTGCTGGCTGAGAACAAAACCGCCGGCTGGGAGGAAACTACGTGTGAGGCATTTTTGTAATTCCAAGAAGCTCGGCCCAGCTCTTGCCCCGACAGTCAATGAATCAAAGCCAGGAAGAGCTCTACCTGTCAGCAGGCTTTCTCCTGGCCCTGCTCAGAAGGCCCCACCCTTCTGGCCCCAGAGGCCAGCTGGAACCCTCCCAGCTCCCCAGAAGGATGGTTTTTCGGAGAGTGTGTCACAGGCCAAAGCCAGACTCGGGCAGCCACGGACAGAACTGGCTCCCTTCGCGGCCTGCTCTTCGGTCTCGTTTAGGAGAGAGGCGCGCCGGCTTCGCCTGCTATGGGGGGATGAATGCGGGCCCCTGAAAAGACAAAACAATGTTCTAGGGCCTAGAACCCGTGAACATGTCTGTATTTGGAAAAAGAGTCTTTGCAGATCTAATTAAGTCAAAGAGCTCCAGCCTCCAGAGCTGTGAGAGAACAAATGTCTGTTCTTGGAAGCCACCCAGTCTGTGGCCATGTGTGGCAGCAGCCGGAGGCCTCCAATACACCCCTCTCTCCTCCTCCGAGGTGCCCTGCATTTTCATTCTGCAAATCACATAGCTGGTCCTGCCCAGAGAGACCTTCTCATTCCCCGCCCCCTTCCCTCTGAGCACAGCCACGCCGTGGAGTCTGGTGAACGTCACATCCCTCCGCCTCTCCACACCTGTGCTCTGGCCCTTCCCGTTGTCCAGAATGCCCTCCCTTCTTCTCTAGGTGGGAACTCCTTTCTGGTCCCTCAAGGCCCAGCCCAAATGTCACCTCTTCCATGAAGTCCTCCTGGACTCCTTCAGTTTGACTCTCCAAAGTCCATTTTAGCTCCAGTGATATGTTTGCACAGGACTCTACAATTTACCAAGCTCTTCCTTTCTGTGATCATGTGTCACAAAAAAATGCTACCTACTGTTTATTGAGTCTCTTCTATGCACAGGGCACACTAGGGCACACTGTAGGTACTTTACACAGGTGGTAGAAATAATAGCTTCCATTTACTGAAGGTCTCAGCCAGGCCCTTACCGCGTTACCCTCTGCAAAATGAGTAGAGTCCAGACCAGCCATGCTCACAGCCCCGGGAGCTAAGAAATGCAGAATCACTGCCCAGCTCAGATGGGCTGTATTGGAGTCTGCAGTTCAGTGTGATTCTCGGGGGATTCTGTTCATTTGAGTCTGAGAAGAGCTGACCTGCAACACGCAGCGTAGGTCAGGGTTCTGACACACCTGGGTTTGAATCTGGTTCTGTCCTTCCCGGCTGGGGGGGGCGCAGGCAAGTCTCTTAACTTCTCTGTGTCTCAGCTTCCTCACCTGTCACGTGGCCCTCCCATGGTTGAGTAGATACAATAATGCCTGGCATGGAGGGTAAGTGGCCAGGTAGCTTACGAACAGCCATGTCCCCCCCTGCCTCTCCCTACCCTGCCCATAAAGGACCATCCATTCTTGAGTCATTTCCAGAACTTTTGAAAGCCCTCCCCTTGGTGACCCCCTAAGGGAAAACCTCGGAGCTCCCGTGGGCAGCAGAGGGGGTGTCAGGCTGGAGGGGCCTCTCTGTCTCCCCAGTGCCTGCCCCTTGGCCCCAGCGCCCCCACTCCCTTCAGCCTGGGGCACCCTCTAATTGCCTTCACTCCTCTAGTGATCCCCAGGAGGTCCTGCTTCCCAGCAACAGTGAGCCCCCAAGGGAGGCGCTGCAGGAGGGGGGGCCTGGTGTGAGGTCAGCCCCAAGTCAGCCCCTCTCACTTGCCCTGCCGCGGCTGGGAGGAGGCCGCTGAGCGGGTGCCAGTCCCCTGCTCCCGGGCCAGATCACAAGCAGCCACGCTGGGGGGAGGTGCTCTCAGCCCCCAAGCTCCTTTCTGTCCGGCCCCTGGGACCCCTCCCCGCCCCCAGATCCCAGCAACCGCCAAGGGCTTTTCCAAGCAGTTGAGGTCATTCTCTCCACCAGACCAGCCTGATGCAAAGAAGCCAGCCACCCATGTGGTCGGATTCCCGCACCTCCAAGTCCTGTGTCCAAACCTCCCCCCACCCCCCATAGCAGCCCCGGGCTCCCTGTCGCCTTCCCTTCACTCCCTCCAAGGAGCTTTCAGGAGTTGGCCTCACACACCTGTTGGGGAAACAGAGCTGGGAGGGCCGAGTGGAGACACAGGTCTGACAGACTCCCCAGCTACCCCGACTCCGAGGGAGTCCATGGGGACAGGCCCGGAGAGGCCTTTCAACAAGCTCTGGAGTGCTCTGCGCACGGAGGGGTCCTGGGATGTCTGTCTTCAGGCGTCACCTGCCGCCTGCAGAGCACGGGCTGCAGCAACGGATTCATTCTGTGCTCGCAGAGACTTATCATGGTTTAGCCAAGGCAAACCCTTTCTTCTGATTATTAGGGTTTCCCAGTGGTACCATTCAAGATGTCCAGAATGTTTCTGACAAAGGCTTAGGGCCTCTGGAGGGCAGGTGAGTATGGGTCCCCCTGGGAGACCCTTGAGAAGTTCAGTCTCTGAGTCAGACAGAAATCGGTATTCTCCATCAGGGGGCTCTTTTGTCTCGACCCTCCCCTCACCGCACCCCAGGACATTTGGAAATCTCTGGAGACCTTTTGGGGTGTCATACACAACTGGAGGGTAAGCTGCTTACTGGCATCTAGATACTGCAGTGCACAGAACAACCCTCTCACCCAGTCATCGGCCTGAAGGCCAACGGTGCTGGTCAAAATGAACCCATTAATCAACACGTCACCTCTCTGCACCCAATCTGCAACCAGAGATGACCCAGCTCCCCAGAAACCGACTCGGCTTCAGGTCTTATTTGCTCATGTGTGCGCATGTGCACACGTGTACACACACACAGGGGGGTACCCAAGGGGTCAACAACACGAGTTCATACACAACTTTTCGGGTGGCCCCTGGAAGGCTTGGAGGGCGGAGAGCCAGAAAGCCTTCATCCTGGTACACGCAGCCCTCCTCGGGGCTGGGTGCCCTGCACATGCTCCTTCACCTCTCTGAGCTTTGGTTTTCACAAAATAAAATGAGACGGTTTAAGAGGCTCAGGCTCTTAGGCCAGACTGACCTGGCTTGGGTTCCTGGTTCTGTCCCTGACCAGCTATAGCAAAGTGGGATCCTTTCTTTCCTTCTCTGAGTCCCCATTTCCTGTGTGCAAAGTGGGGACCCCACATCTCACCTCCCAGGGCTGCTGGGAAGAGGAAAGTAGATCATACACAGAAGGTGCCCGGCCACAGTGTCACCCCCACGGCAGGCATTCTGTGACGATCCTCTTCGCTGTCACTCCCGGAAAATGCCAGCCCAGAATCTATGCTGAGACCAGCACACTACGGCCCACCAGCCTAGGCTTGTAGACAAAACCCAGGACACTGAAGTTCAAATTTAACGGGATAGCCTATATTTTTATCTGCTAAATCTGGCCTGCTGCCTGCTTTTGCAAATAAAGCTTTATTGGGCCCATCATTTGCATCTTGTCCCTGGCTGCTGTTTGTGCTACAAGAGTTGGGTATCTGCAGCAGAGACCTTAGGGTCTGCAAAGCCTGAAATAATATCTAACTCTTTACAGAAAAAGCTTCCTGAGCCCTGGTCCGGTCGGGACATGACTGCCTCAGGGTGGTGGAGTGTGGGGCTCGAGCCCGTGGAGGAAACGCCTCTCCTGGGGCAGTGGATAGAGGAGACAGGTGCAGAAGAAAGTGGACGCCCCCAGTCATCCTGGGGACACAGCCTGGAAGAAAACTGAGCCCTGGCGGGGGGGATGGGAGCCTGAGTTGTAGACCTGGCCCTTTGCTAATTTCTGAGTGACTGGCAAAGTCCTCCCCCTGTTCCGGGCTCAGTCTTTACTTACTTTATTTTATTAATTGCCTACTATGTGCTAGATGCTGCTGGGTGCGGGTCCCTGCCATCACACGGCTTCCGTTCAAGGCGGACTGACAGATGAGGAATGAGGCTACAAATAAGCTGATGTCAGCAGGTGAGCAAATGCCCCGGATGAAAGGATGAGGCTGTGGCAGAGCTGGGTGGTCGGGGTGGTGACATTTGCGTGGAGAACTAATGGAGAAGGAAGAGCTTCAGTTTCCCCACCCACTGCCTTCCTCTGGGATGCCTGGGCTGTTTAGGGCAGGAATGGATCAGCTCTGGCCAAGAGGCAATGTTTCCCTGAAACCCCTTTGCATGACCCCTGAGAGAGACGCCTTCATGTCACCCTCTGGTCTGGAGAGGAGGGGGTCACCAGCCAGCAGGGCTGCCACCTGTAGGAAATGTGGGGGGTCTAGGGTGGAGAGAGGGGGAGCAGGAAAGCCCTGGTCCTGACCATGGCCAGCAGCTACCTCCCTTCCTGTTTTCCTGTATCCATTCCCAGGAGTGTCCTGTCCTGAGCCTGGAGCTGGCTGAGCTGGCCGGACCCCGGTGGCCAGGCTGGAGGACAGGGAGGATTGTGCCGCATGGGCTTCCGGCAGAGCACAGCTCAGACCCCCTGGGCTGCTGGACAGCCCCAGGCCAATGGGCCAGAAGCTAACTCGGAGCCTTGGCTGTCCACTCCGAGCCACCTGAGTGGACGTCCCAGCGGGTAAAGAGCATAGTGCAGGCCTGTCTGGGTGGGAGCAGCAGTTGAGGATGGCACTCATCAAAGCAGTCCAGACTGACTTGTAGCCCCCACCTTGCTCCCTGCATCCCCAGGACCCCCAGCAACATGGATTTATGTCCCACATTCCCTCTTCTGCCTGGAAGCCTCCCAGTTCTGAGTTCTTCCACCTGGAGCGGATTAATCTGACAAACAAATTACCGACGAATGGCATGATGTCAGGGGTGCTGGTGGCCCATAAAGACAGCACTAGGTCACCTGTTTACATTGTGATTGGGGTCTTCAGCACCTTAAGGCAAATGACTGACTGATGGTGGAATCTTAGGCACAAGGCAAGTCGGTTGGGGGTAAGGCCCCTTGGACTACAGTGTGTGTATAAAAAACGTCCCTTACGTGTGGACGGGGCTATAAAATTTACTCACACCAAATCCATCTGGTAGACAGTCATGTGTTTAATTTCATAGTAACCTCACTGGACTGGCAGGTCTCTTTTAGACTTTCATTCATGTTTTCACCCAAAACCTCTGTGCCAGGTGCTAGGGTGCCAGGGTGGTCACCCAGGTTCCCTCTCAGAGGGGCCACACCGTCGCTGTCATGCAGAAGACAGCGGCCTAAATGGGGCCGCAAGGGGAGACGGAGGCACAGCGACATGGTGGGTGCTCCTGCCAGGACTGACTCTAACGGAGCCGCCCGACTCCTGGTCCAGCGCTCCTTCCTGCGGGCCAGCACGGCCAAAGTGGGTTCCACGGCTCTCCATCCTCAAGGGAAGCTCACTGGTGTCCAGTGCGTTAAAGGATTTTGGACCAAAAAAGTTTGGGAAAAACTAGGCTAAACAAAATAAAGAGGATGTCTTTGTTGCAGGACTTCTCAGAGCCTTTACGACAGTCAGATGGGAGTGGAGCGGGCAGCATGTCCATGGGCCTTCCAGGACTACATTCTGTGGACACTGTCTGGACAACGCCGATCTGCTCGCTTCCTTTATTGTCCTGTTAGGCATCTTTCCTGGAGATCTTCGCTTACCTCCCCCAAATGAAAGTCTGGTTCAGGACTAGATTCTGTGTGCACACCTTTTCTCTTCCACACCCCCAGTCTTCCAGCACGACCTGGGCTCCTTGAACAGAAGGGAGAAGGAGGGCAGTCAGCCGGGCACAGGTCCTCTTGCCCCAAATCTCAATTTCATGTCACACCTAACAAGCTGGGTGCCGGAGCTGACACTGCGGGCGCAGAGGGCCCAGGTGGGTCCCTGCAGAGACACCCCCATCCGCTTCCAGCCGCACTGGGCCTGGCCTGGGGCCTGAGTCAAGGCTGGGGCCCAGTTAATCTTCCTAAAATGCAAATCGACCAATGCAGCTCCCGCCTGAAACCCGCAGGGGCTCCCCAGTACCCTCAGAGTGAAGCCAAGGCCTCGGCCCGTGCTCTGCCCACCCTGAGCCTCACCCTCCACCCCTTCTTGCTTCATACAAAACTAAAGTGCTGTGGCCCCCGGGGCCCGCCACACGCATCCCACTCCCGCTTCTGCGTGCCTGTCCCCACCCCTAGGACATCCTTCCCATTCTTTTTCCTCTGTATGATTTCATTCCTCCTCAGAGGGGCTGCTTTTCCTGTGAGATTTCTCCCTGCACCCCCAGGCTGGCATCTCCCCCACATGCTAAGAAATGATCTTGACGATGCCTGTCTCCCTAGCTGGACCCCCCCCCATACTCTTCCCCCAAGGCCTCAGAGCTGCCCAGAGGGCCACTCCACAGCTGCCCAGAGGGCCACTCCACAGCTGCCCAGAGGGCCACTCCACAGTTGGCCAGAGGGCCACTCCACAGCTGCCCAGAGGGCCACTCCACAGCTGCCCAGAGGGCCACTCCACAGCTGCCCAGAGGGCCACTCCACAGCTGCCCAGAGGACCACTCCACAGCTGCCCAGAGGACCACTCCACAGCAGGCACTCACAAAAGTAAACCAACTCCTACATATCAGGAGACGCATGGGGCCCCAGGGGCAAGCGGAGGCCCACAGACTGGCTGTGTGGCCTTGGGCCAGTCCCTGGACTTCTCTGTGGCTCTCTCCTCTTCTGTAGAATGGGGTCACTCTGAGTTGATAGATGCACAACATAGACAATGTCTGGCCTGTGCTTAGTGAGATGCATGTTATGCTATGGCCGTGGTGATACCAGTACCAGGGACCCTATGTCAGCTGTCACTGACTGGCTAGCCATAGACAAGAGCCTTTCCCAGCTAAGCCCCAGCATCCCCAAACTCAAAACAAGGCTGTGGGATGGTTGATACCTGCAGTGGGTGGAATGCCCTATCCCCCCATCCCCAGAAGATAGGTCAACATACCAGAACATGTCGATGTGACTTTAGCTAGAAAAAATGTCTTTGTAGATTTAATTAAGTCAAGGACCTCTAGATGAGATCATCCTGGGTTATCCACGTGGGTCCAAAGTCCAATGACAAGTGTTCTTGTTAAGAGAAAGGTGGGGGGAGATTTGAGACACACAGAGAAGCCACAGTGAAGGCAGCGGCAGAGGCTGGAGTGATGCAGCCACAAGCTAATGGAGGCCTGGGGCCACCTGAACGGACAAGCAAGGAGTTGTCCTGGCACCTGCAGAGGGCGTGTGGCCGGGCTCGCACCTTGCTTTCAGACCTCTGGCCTGCAGAGCTGTGAAAGAAGGAATGCCTATTGTTTTAAGTCACCTGCTTTGCGGCCCTGTGTATGGCAGCCGTGGGACATGAACCTGACTCCGGAAGCGCTCCCTTAGCTCCAGCGAGAACTGACTCAGAGAGTCTCATGGTTACCAGACAGGTGCTCATGGGCAGCCCAGGGTCCCTGAGGCCTGAAAATTGGACTCTGGAAGGAGTACCCTTGTTCTTTCTCCGAAATATTGACCCTGAGATGCCTATACTTCCTCCCTCATGATCCCTTAATGGCCCATCTATGGTTAGAGCCGAGGGAATCCTTCGAGACCCTCCCTCATGCCTCTGTGCCCTAGCACAGGCTGTTCCTGCTGGAGGAAATGCTGTTCCCCACTGCCTCTCTCTGCCACTTAACTACTCAGCCTCCAAGTGGGCTCAGACACGCCCTCTCAGTGAAACCTCCAAACGTTCACCCACCAGCGTTCAGGCAGAACTAACTCCTGGCCCCTTGGCCCACTGATGTAGCAGCGGCCATGTCGTTATTCGTTCCTCTGTTATCAGCCTCCAACTCGGTCCCCAGCCCAGAGCAAATCACTCCGCCCACGTGTGGGGATGGGAAGGCCTGCTCCAGTCAAACACCCCCAGTTTCCAGGCCGGGAGACCAGGCCGGGTTGGCTCATGACGGCGTGGTGGGTGGTGTGGGAGGCCCCTGACGGCGGAGCTGAGAGCTCTGGCTCCAGCCACTTGCAAGTGACTCTACCTCTCTGAGCCCCAGTTTCTCAATCAAAGGGAGCAGAAAGCGCTTGTGCGGCACTTCAGAGCTGTAGCCTCATGAGAGCTGCTCCCCAGGGCCGTGGCTGCTGCTGTCGGGCTGGGGTCTGACCGGGTGTCTCCATTCTGGGCTCTGTCATCCAAACACAGCAGGACCTGCCTGGGTGTGCTCACATCCTTGGCCTCTGTCCCTTTCTGGGGTAATGAGTTCCGAAAGTTTATTGTTGGGGTACTGGGAGTTCCTGTCTATCCAGGGACCCTCAGAGACAAACAGAACCCTTGGATGACCAGAATTTGCCATCTCGGCATGTTCAAGGGTAACCCGAGCCACAGCTCTCCCCCAGGCCTTGGGGCCACATACATCCCCCGTTACGCGGGTAGCACGTCACCATTTGGTCGGGCCAGTTGTAGGACTGCGGACCATGGGAGCCTGAAGGACCTCAAAGAAAGCCCTGTGGGTTTCAAACTGGGCCCTGAGGAGCCCTGTGCGGCGGGGAAGGGATGTTTTGGGGTGAGGTGGGGAATTGGACAGGCAGAAAAGGCCGAGCTCAGGGTTTTACATGTTGGGATATTGCCTTTAAGAAGGAGGGCTTCTTTCTCTATCTAAAAACAAAATAAAACACCCATAAAAGCCCGGAAACCACCAATGTAGTTCGCATCTTCCTCACTTTGCAAAAGAAGTTCCTGAGGCCCTAAGCACTGCGGTGACTTAGCAGAGGCGGCCTGGACGACTGCACACCGGGGCTTGGGTTATGGGGCCCAGCCAGCTCCCGCCGTCCGTGCCACAGCTCACACTTAATCAGAATACCTAGTTAACGGAACGCCCTATGCCCTGACCGTCCCTGGCCAGGGCTTGACTGGGCTTCCCTTGTTTATCCCAGAGTGGCCTCCTTCCAGCTTGGAGCAAGAAGGGACCTGCTTGGGAACCTGGAGTTTGCCGAACAAGTCTGCGGTCACGCTCCCCATCCAGGTCATTTCCTCCTGCAGCGGGGGGTCCTGCCCACACAGCCCGCCCCTTGTCCTTCCTGTGGGGCTGGCTGTCTGGACACCGGTTGGTGTCTACTCGGGAGGACGCAGGGAGCCACTGGGCAGTGGGTGGCTTCCCAAGGGGACGTTTAGGGGTCGCAGTAGCAGCACGGGGTAGTGGGCAGCTCGGGCTGCAGACCCAGGCAGCTCCACGGATGGGGCCGGGTTAGCGATGCCCTCAGCTGACATTTCTGGCTGGCTCCTTCAGGGCATGTTTGGAGGCCCTACTGTGTGGGGACCCAGAGTGTGCAAGGCCCAAGCAGCCTCCTGAGGCCTGCCATCCAGCGGGAAGACAGATACGGAGGCACTCAGATGCTGTGCTATTTAGCGTAGCAGTGGGGTGCTGGCATATAATAAGAAGGAGGGCGTGAATGAGACAGAGGCAGGGGGACTCCTGGGGCTGCCACACGATCCAGGGCTTCAGGAGGAGCCGCGCCGTGAGCCACGCAGAGGAGCCGGGCCGGCGGCGTGGGAGGCAGACCAGCCAGGGCCCGCCATTTAACTGAGATGATGCGTGTAGGGTGCTTAGCATCAGGCAGGCCGCAGGGGCTCAGAAATATTACAGCGATTCTGGTGGTTCCTTGTCGAGAATGACGGAATCATGGGGTGTCAGGGCCTCTTCAAGGTCATCTAAGCCAGCGGTTCTCGACTGGGAGGGGGGTGTGATTGTGCCCGGGGGACACTTGGCAACGTCTGGAGATGTTTTTCATTGTCACAAAGGTTGGGGAGGATGGTGCTGCTGGCAACGGTGGGGAGACGTGAGATGCTGCTGAAAATCCTGCGGGTGCCAAGGACAGCTCCCACCTCAAAGGGTGTCAGGGGGGCAGAGGTTGGGGAGCCTGGCTCTAGGCTCAGCTCCCTCAGAACCCACTCCCCTCTGGGCTCTCTGGGTGCCTGGTTGGTAGGCCTGCACCCGAGCAGCCCCCTGCCTCTCACGGGCGCTCACTACCCCTCCGGAAGCCTGCTCCATCTGAGAGATGGCGCGTTCTCCGTGTGCCTCTTCACAGTGAGTTGAAATCCCTCCTTCGTGTTCCTGTAACCTCCAAGCACTTGCCCCACTTCTGGCCCTGGAACTAGCCTAATTCAGTGTCTGCACGAGAGGCCTTCAAATATTTGAGGACGTGTTTGTGAATCCTCCTTGCTCCGGGCCCAACACCCTCCGTGTGACCCAGGAAGTTTGACCCGGGGTACGGGGTGATCCCCTGCCTGCATGAAGAGCACAGGGATCTCACTACCACCACCCAGACGCCAGTAAGGCCAGTGGAGAGCAGGGCTCGCTGGCAGTGAGGTCGGGCCCGCAGAGCCCCGCGTCCCTGTGCCCCCTGCCTGCCGCATCAGGCTTGTCACACAGCTGCTCTGAGCCCGCGTTCCGTCTCCTGCCCGGGGTAGAAGGACCCCCGGCTCTTCCTTGCTCGGTGCTGTGATGCCCGGGGGAGGCAGCAATGGGCCGCTGCTCTGGAGAGGTGAAAACACTGCACGCAACAGCACAGGCGTCAACAGGCTCACGTCCACCGCTTCCCCTTCCCCTAGGTCTGCATGGCTGGCCGGGTTTTGTCGTGCGTGTGGCTGTCTTCCTCCCTATTCGCTGACGGTAGAGGCAGAGCGAAGATGGTGACCCCATTTTATAGATGAACAAACCGAGGGGCAGAGACCACGAGTAGGACACAGAGGGCCAGAAGCTGAACCCAGATCCTCTGGCTACAAATTCAGGACCGTACATGCCAGAGCCACAGCGGGGGAGGGAGGCCACGGCGCGGAGGAGGAACGTCAGGCTGAGGAGGGGGCGGCTGGCCGGCGGTTGGCGGGAAGCACCCCCCCCCAGGCCTGCTCTTCTCTGCGCCCGTCCTTCGCCTCTCCGACGCTGCCTGTGACTGGGCTCGCCAAGCACAGCCGAGGGCCGCACCCAGGGCCGCTGCCTCCCTCCCACACCTCCTCCTCTTCAGCTTCCTCTCGCGGCTCGGGTTTCCTTCCTCCCTTCAAAGCTCACGGGTCTTCGCCCTGAGAAGCCACTTTCTTTTCTTTCTTGGAATCCGCCCGGGGAGAGGCACCTGTGCTTCTGTATCGATTTCTGCGCAGGCGCCCTGCTTCCTGAGCAGGCCGAGGGCCGACGCGGCCCCTGGGCAGGAGGGCGTCATCCTGCTTGGCCAGGCGGGGAAGCTCCCGTCTGAGGGACCCTGACCCCCGACGGCCACTTCTCCTTCTGCCTCCGATCTGCCATTACTTTGCCTTCTCGGTCTCCACCTTACAGACTCACAGCTTCAGGGCCGGGAGGGTTTTAGTGAAATCCAGGCCCAAAGAGGGGCAGGGATCTTCTCAGCCTGCCCCCAGCTCCCCCCTGCCCCTCAGAACAGTCCCCAAGTGTGCCTCTGCCCGGTCCACCTGTGACATCTTTTTCTGCCCCCCCCTTTCCTGCCCGACTCACCCTACGAGACACAGCCCAGTGTCACCTACTCCAGGAAGCCTCCCTGCATTGCGTCTCACTTCACCCCAGCTTCCTAGGCTGAGAGAGGTTCCCTTCTCTTCCCATAGCACTTTGCCAACATGGCCTCAAGCGGAAAACTCGTTACTTTCACCCCAGGACTCAAAGGCTTGTCCTGGGCCAGACCCACTCACCGTCACCCCAGCCTGTGCTTAGTGGGTCATGAATGGAATTGTTCTCTTTGTTTTCCCTCACTTGTGAGCTCTTTAAAGGCTGAACCATAAATCTTTTCTGTTTTAAACTGCTTTATGGAGATGGAATTCACACACCATGCAGTTCACCTATTTAAATGGTTTTCAGTGTACTCGTAGGTATGTGAGACCACGACCATGGTCAGTTTTAGGACATTTTGATCGTCTCAAAAAGAAGGCCTGTGCCCCTTGTCTATGATCCTTCTCCCCCACACCACCCTCCACCCCTGCCCTCACCAACCCTGAGCAAACATTAATCTCCTTCCTGTCTGTGTGGATTTCCCTATTCTAGGCATTTCATGTGAATGGAGTCATATAATACATGGACTTTTGTGACTGGCTTCTTTCACTTAGCATAATGTTTCCAAGGTCCATCCGTGTTGAAGCATGTATCAGAATTTCATTTCTTTTCATAGTTGAATAATATTCCACTGTATGGATCGCCCACATTTTGGATGTTACGAACAGCGCGGCTCTGAGCGTTCCTGCAGACCTCTGTGGGAGCATATGTTTCCGTTCCTCTTCGGAAGACCCCTAGGAGTGGAATGGCTGGGTCCCTGGTAACACCACGTTTCATTGTTCGGGGAACTTGCGGACTGTTTTCCGAAGTGGCTGTCCCATTTTACATTCCCGCCAGCAGCGCATGAGGGCTCTGATTCTGCACATCCTGGCCGGCACTTGTCACTGCCTGACTTCATGATCCCGGCCGTCCCAGTGGGTGTGACGCGGTGAGCCTTCTGTCTTCTGTTGGTAGTGGAGCCCTGGAGGCAGACTTGACTTGACTTCCCCCGAGGGAGTGTGGGTAGGGTCTTGTCACCTGGCTGACCCTTGCTGTGCTCTCCTGTGGAGCAGCAGAGTGGATGCAAAGTACCGAGCATAGGTGCCGGCACACAACATGTGCTCTGCCATGTGAACTACGACCTCTGTGGCGACCTCTGATGCCCAGCGCCTCTTGGTCACGGCAGGCCTGTGCACGGGGCGGGGCCAGCAGTGAGGGCCTGGGCTGGACCTGAGGGGCCTCGGGAGGCGCTCACAGCTTCCCTTCCAGGGGCCCCTTGGCCAAAGCCCTCATCCGGGCCAGCTCTTGTCTGGCATGGGGAGCAGTTTTCTTTCTACAGGCATTTTGAGACTCAGCACATGGAAGCCTCCTCCTGATGGTTTGAGTTAGAAAGCAACTGATGCCTTCTGGAAAACCCAGGGAAAAACATTATTGTTGGAGGCTTGTCTGCTCACTGGCAGAGCTGACTGCCCTGGCCTGGCATTCCAGAGCACAGAAGCCTTCGCTGCCAAGCCAGAGCCTTCCCATCGGGGCTTCCCTCCCCCTCCTCCCCTCCCGCCCTCTCACGCAGCCTCAACTGGGCCTGGCAAATGCTGGCTGCCAGGTGGGAGTTGGGACAAGAATCCTCTGGGTGTCTGGGCCCATCAGCCCTGGCAGCAGGTTGGTGGACTGAGGTCTGACTCGACTCCCAGCCCAGCAGAGGCCTAGTGTCTGGTGCGATGCAAAGTTGGTACCCTCTGGGGCAAAGGGGAGGCCCCTGGAGAGGGAACAGGGCCGGTAGGAAGGTGGCCACAAGCTGGCTGGACACCGAGCTCAGGAAAAGACGGCTTCATTTGTGACCACTTCCACTAGGCAGTGAGGAAACTGAGGCCCAGAGAGGTGGCGTCCCCTTCCTGGTCTGGGGCCGGCCGCTGGCCCTGCGGTGCCTCCTGCTCAGTCACTGACAGTTAGAGACGCATGACCGGGTCTGGCTTATCTCCTCGAGGGCAGCAGGCCCGTGCTCCGGGAAGCCTCGCCTTGGATGGCCAGCGGCGATTGTCAAGATGTGCAGCACCCTGATAAAGCCACAGCAGCACAAGACCAGATGGATGGAAGGCCCCCTCGTGCTCCTTCTCACAGGGACAGAGGGCACCCCAGTGTCCCCGGCATGCCACTGGAGCTCCGTGCGGTCCTGACCCCAGGAGTGGGTTCCCATTCCTGGCAGCCCCACTTCGTGGCCCCCTGGGCTCAGGATTGAAGTGGTCCTGGGTTCAGGCCTCGGCCAGTGAGCATGGGTGACTCCATTTCCTCGCCCTAAAATGGGGTGTGGGAAAGACCAAAGGAAGTTGCACGTGGTGCTCATGACAACAGAAGCCAGTACGTGAGTAGGCGCCAGACGGTCCTATACTTTAGCCGGGTCCCAGTCCTTGCGCCTCAGCCATGCTGGCCCCCTGCCTGGAATTCCTCTTCTTTTCTGTCTTTCCAAACCCCGCTCCTCCTTTAAGGCTGAGTTGGAATTTCACTTTCTCCCGGAAGCTGTCCCCGATCTCCCCAGGCCCTGTGACTTCCCTGGGTTTCCCCTCACACACAGCCCTTGACATCAGCCCTTTCAGGAAACAAACAGAAAAGACTGGAAAGATGCACTCAGGTTAACCAGGGTGATCTGGGGTGGTGAAGAACTAACGATTTTGACATTTTTCCCCGTTGGGTGTGTGCGTGCGTTGTTCGCATCCCATCTTTTTCGGTATGGTCCACAATTTATTCATATAACTAGTAAATGCTATTGCCAAGAAGGATCCACTCCACTTGGCTAAACTCTCTGTCAAATGAGGCAGTTGACAGCGTGGGTCTGTCATCGCTGTGTTGGCTGATTGATCGTCCAGGCAGTGGGTCTTCAACCTGACAGCCCCTGCGCTGTGGGACACAACCTGCAATTCAAGGCCCTTTGGGTGTGCCCCTCACTAACTCGCCTGCCTCAGCTCCGTCTGCCCCAGAACCAGGGCCCCCCCCCACTTACAGGTGTCCACGGGGTCCTCACCCACTCCCCCGTTCTCAGGGTCCAGGTGCAGCCAAGTGCAGCCAAATTCCACCCCCTCTGGGCTGCCCCCGCCGTGGCTGCCGCACCTGCTGTGCACCCGGCGGCTTCCTGGGTGCTCCGACGGCTGCCTCGGGTCGCTGATTAACTGTCTCCCCTGCTAGACCGTAAGTTCCTCAGGAGCAGGGGACGCACCCAACGCCTCCCTGCCTCCCAGCACCGGGCACGGTGCCCGGCACGCAGCAGAGCAGGTGTCCAGGGAGAAGCCAAGTGCGGAATCATGAGTAGTGATTATGGCTCTGATGATAACGATGACAGCCACCGTTTCCTGAACACTATCCTTGAGCCTTTACCTGATCAGCTCTTTACCTGGCTTACGTCATGTAACCCCGCTGGCAACCCAGAGACTCAGGTGCCATTAAGTGCATCTTGGGAAGAAGAAAAGGCCACAGTGGAAGCAAGGACTGAAACCCAGACTGTGTACCAGAGGCAGGGCACCTGGGAAGGCGACTGCCTCTTTCCGGCCTCAGTTCCTCAGCTGTACAGGGGCCTGACACCTGCTCTCCTTTCCTCCCTGCAGGTGACTGTGAGGGTCAGAGGACAGCGAGCATGCCGTCAAGGGCAAACGGCTGCACACAGCCACAGCACTGTGGGTGAAGGCTTATTGGGGGGCCCATCCAAGCCCAGCTAGAAGGAAGGAACAGGAACTTCTCATGCCCCGTTCCCACGTGCTTGCCAAGCTTAACAGTGAAAGTAAAGGCGAGTACAGTGGCCCTGATTCTGTATGGCAGGACTCAGGCACTGGGCAGCTTGGGGCTGGCCACCTCCCCTGGCACCCCAACCCCCGACTCCCATCCCCCAGCTCCAGCCACACCAGCGGTCTTTCCATCCTAGTCAGAGCTGAGCCGCTGCCCAGGCTGTGCCCTCTGCCCGGGATGCCCTCCCGCTCTGCGGGCCTGGCCCTGAGCTGCCCTGTGGCTTTCAGCTGAGATGCCAGCCCTGGGGGACAGCCTTCCCAGCTCCCAGGCCCTGACTGCTGTGAGCGGCGGGCAGAGCCTTAGCCCGCCACAGTGGAACTCAGCTTCACATTAGTGAAACAGTTAATCGCATAATTATGACATCAGCCTGTCCTGCCAGGCCAAACCCTCTGTGGGAGCAGGGAGGACGCCATCCTGTTCGGGCGTGTCCTTGGCCAGGCACGCAGCAGAGCACACAGGTGGGGCTCAGCAGAGGCTCGCTGGCAGAATAAAGGAGGGGTTGGGTGGACATTTCCACTCCTTCCCGTCGGTCTTATCCCTCCCCAGAGCTCACCCTGGCTGTGCTGGAGCCCTGGTGGGTCCAGCCAAGGACACCAATTGGTCCTGAAATGTTAGTGGCAGGTGGCACATGGGCCTGGAGCCAGGTGGGGTCTGAATCCCAGCTCTGCCCCTCTTAGCTGTGGGATAATGAAGTTGCTCACCTCTCTGGGTCTAACTGTAGAACTGAGGTAATAATAGTAGCTCATTGGTGCTATTGATACAAGGCTTACGAGAGTACAACTGCAATTATTACCATTATTGCTGGTAATGACTAAGGACTCCTCCTCCCAATTAATATCATTGTCCTGTACCAGCAGGGCCCAGGCTTTGACAACAGAGCCTGGGGCTCCAGCTTGGCCGCCGGCCATGTGACCAGTAGGAAGTCACTGCATCTCGCCCACTAGTCAGATGACTAACACCGGTAGCAATCTTGTTTCCTAATTGGCTACCTCACAAGGGTGTGGGGGAAAGATCAGACCGAGACATGAATGGAAGCTATTCTCTTTGCAAATATTTGTTGAACACCTACTGTGTTCTAGGGCTTGAGGAAGACCAAACAGTGCACGGACCACAGGAGCCCTCATCCTGGGAAGCAGAGCTGAAGGAATTACTACAGGGTGGCCAGGTGCCCTGCACACGACCATCTGCTGGAGGAGCCCGGCACCCGGCAGCCACGGCACCTCTGCATTCCTGGAGCTGCGACCTCACGGCTCAGCGGAGAAGCACCTTTCCTCCAGCCTCCTTGTAGCCATGGGATCCGGCACCTCCCGCACTCTCAGGGCCTTTGCATCTCCACTTAGGAAACAGGCTTTGGGTTCAGCATAAAGTATACCTTCTGAACAGTGCTGGTGCATGATGACGTGAGCTCGCGTGTGAGGGCTGAGCGCCAAGCCTGACTGGGCCAAGTTTTCTCTGGTTGGGGGGTATTGCTCCGGCTGTGACCTTGGCGTGACCTTGCCTCCTGGCCCTGACCTGGCATCTGGGGTTTGTGAATGAGATGTCTATGTGTCCTTCCAAGAGCGAGAGGCCAGGAGTGTGGCTGGCTCCTGGGGACGGCATCCTCTTCCTACCTCAGGGCTGACTTGGTTCACACACATACACGACTGTGTGGAAACATAAAAATGCTTGAAATAGTCCAAGCTGTTAATAATAGATGATGGGATGAACACATCTCCCATGTATCTTTTACTTTCATGCATTACTTGGACAATAGATTATCTTTGGAGCTTGTGTTTCTTTATTGTGATGAGATGCCTATGATATAAAATTTGCCATTTTTACCATTTCTGAACGTACGGCTCAGGGGCATTAAGTACATCCCCATGGCTGTGCCCACCACCACCGTCCACCTCCAGAACTTTTCGTCTTCCCAAATTCAAACCCCGCAGCGGTCAGCACTCCCTCCCTCTCCTCCCTCCAGCCCCCGGCAGCCTCAGTTCTACCTTCCGTCCAGGAAACACGTCCTCCAGTAAGGGGCCCATACAGCCTTTGTCCTGTCGCAACTGGCTTCCTTCGCATAGTGTCTGCAAGCCTCGTGCATGTTGAGGCACAGGTCAGAATTTCCTCCCTTTTTAAAGCTGAATATATTCAATAGATTACCTTTGCAACTGGAAAGAATAAAAATCGTGGGGAAAAAAACCCAGCAAAAAGAATGTGTAAATGACTGACGGAGGACTGAAGGTGGGTGAGCACCAGGAGCCCCCAGGAGTGACTCCAACTCTGTGACTTTCAGGGGGTGGGAAGCCAGTCACAGGGTGATAACTGGGGGCAGGCACTCCATGAGTCAGCCCTGGGTTTCCTCTATCGTAAGAGGAATGGAGCCTCCTGTTAGGGCTCCGGCCTTATTGTCCCGCCACCGAGCGGACAATGAAGACACTCAGCCCGCCAGCCAAGGGCTGTGACTCACAGGCAGTGGGGCCTGGCAGGCCCCCAGGCTCGGCCCCTGATGGCCCGGTCGTTCAACCTGGGCAGTGAGGGCGCGGGGTTCCCGGTCCCCTGTGATATGGGTCCCGCTCCTGGGCTCTGGGGACGACCCAATCAGCCCAGTGAGTAAGGAGGCTCCGGACAATCTCTCCTTTCATAAACCTCCGCAGCTGACTAAATGCCTCCTAGTCACGCTGGCCCCCTCCATCCCCAAACCAGTCCCTGCCCCGGAGCCGGCCCTGTGGGGCTTCAGGGGGGACCTCCTCCTTCCCCCTGGGCTACCTTCATGCCCTGCCCGTGCCAACCTCCAGGCCCTCCCTCTCCAGGGCCAGCTTCCCTCTCCCACCAGCCCCAAGGCGTCCCCAGCCTCACCTCTGGCCTTGCTGTCAGGCCTCAGGTGGGTCCTACCATAAACAAACCTGAGCTGAGGGGCTTCTCGTATACCCTCCTCCTGCCCATCCCTCGCTTCTATTAGAAAGGAGCCCCTGGCCATCCAGGGCTGGGCCACCAGGAGATGACGCCAGTGGGGGGATTTCAGGCACCTGGGCAGGCCAGGGAGACTATGAGCGTGCGTGCAGGGGCGTCTTGATATGCCTCCAGCCCTTCAAGGCCCCTGGAGGGGAGTCGTGCACAGAGATGGGATTTGGAGTCAGACCTGAGTCCAAATTCTGACTCTGCCATTCGCTAGCTGGGGATCCATGGGCAGGTAACCTAACCTCTCTGACCTTAGTTTCTCCATCTGTTAAAAAGAAAAAGAAAAAGGAATGAGATGGGACTAATAATCCCTTCCTTCCAGAACAGATGCAAAGCACCTTCTGAGACACTCTCAGCTCAGCCTGGGCAGAGGGGACGGTCCCAACAGAGGCCTCAGGAAAAGGGGTTTCGTCCCTCTGACCCTCTGCCACTCATGGTGGCTTGATTCCTCAGAAATGGCCTCTTGTTCTCAGTGCTGCCAGGAGGGTGAATGGCATTCTTTCATGACATCATTTGTGGGCAGGGAGCGGCGCCCCTGAACAGGAGCCTGGCGATTGCAAGACACCAGATGATGAGAAAAGCTATTCCTCCGTGGGTCCTGCAAGGGGATCTCCTTTTTTGTGAGGTGGTGGGAAGGGAGTGAGAAAGGGTCACAGGCAGCTTCTCTTACTAAGGGCCAATATGGAAAAGACTCCGTAGGATCCAAAAGGCAGCTTAGAAAACCGGGAAAAGCTCTGGCCTGGGAGCTGAGAGGCAGGGTCCAGTCCCCAGGGGGCCTCCCACCCGCCGGGCGGCCCGGGATGAGTCAGGGGCTCTTGGGGCCACACGGGCGCTTATCTCCCAAGGGGGGAGGTGACATGTGAGGCCTTTTCAGGCCCTTTCCAGCTCTAAGATTCTCTGACTCGGCAGACATCTCTTTAAAGATGAAAAGCAAGATGCTGAGCTAAAACAGATGTGGCGGATAAAGCCCAGATAAATCAGTCCCGTGGTTTCTCTCTCTCTCATGCCCTGCGTCAGCAAGGCCTTGGGTGAATTCTGGCATTTGCTCATTTTGATAGGTAATCAGAGCAGCATCTGTGGGCCTGAACTTCTGGCAGAGGGGCTGATCAAACAGTGTTACCCTCCTTCCTAAGCGGCAAGTGTGTGATGCACGCCTTCTGAATCCATGGGGCCTCAGGCTGGCTCCCGCTGCTGGTTTCTTTGCTTGGATTCCCACATCCTCTCCACCGTTCCCAGTCAGCTGGAGTCAGGGGATGACCATTTCCTAAAGAGGTGTTATATGTTTCCCCAGTGCCTGGCGACAAAATAAAAGGTTCTGGGTGCGTGTATGAGGGAAATCCCACGCAGCGCTGGCGCGCGAGGTAACTGCTTCATGCCCCCGGGGGGCAGACCAGCCAGAGAGAGACAGGAGAAGGTGATCCATTAGCCGTGGGCGACAAGGGCTGTGGGCGGCAGGCACGCACACCTGCTGTCCTTCAGAAAGGCGGGAGGGAAAGGACCCTGGGTGGGGACAGGACATGAGCTAAGGTGGCGAGGCAGGTGACACATGAAGGCAGCTCACAGCTCTGAAGGTTGGGTTCCATTTTAAATGTCCTGATGTCCATTTCTATCCCAGACCTGGTCTGTTGCCTCCGCACCTTGATGAAGGTCTGTAATCACAGGCCCACTTGTTTATTATCTGAAACCCCATCTAGAAAAAAAATCTCTGAGAGGGAAGCACTGTCACCACCTTCTCCACCTGCTTCTACCCAGTGCCCAGACAGAGCCCTGCACGGAGCAGGAGCTGGAAAAGTCTGTGTGGCATTGAATTAAAGGCATTAGAGCCAGCGAGTGACAAAATCGAAGAAGTGCTTTGGGCTGGCGGACAGAGTTGCAAGGCTGAGTCAGAGCTGGGCAAAGAGGTTGCACATTCCGTCTTTTAGGAGCTTTTTTTCTTCTTGCTTCCTAAACCAGCGGTTTCTTGCCCTTCGCAGCCCAGGGCGCAGAGCCTCTGGCCCTGGAGCGCGGACTGCGTGGGAGGGATGCGAAACTGCAGCGGCGGCCCCCGGGAAAGAATCTGTCTTTGTCTTCATCTTCGCGTGCACCTGTAGTCCCAAACCTTCGACAAACATTGTGTCATTCGCCTTCCAAACCTCTCTCCGGATCGGCCAGGGGGCGGAGGCGGGGGCAGGCGGAGCGCTGGCAGCAGCATTCCGCGCATTCCTGCCGCCTGACAGCTCCTGGTACCAAGGCTGAGCCCCGAGGGTCCACGCATTCCAGCTGACTCATCCGTGGGTGAGCAAGGCCAACATTAGGGCACGGGGGGAATCTCCTGCAGCGCTGCCTCCAGCCGGTCCCCAGCCCAGAGGGGAAAGTGGAGCAGGGTGGGGGTGGGTGGCAGCCGGGATTCGGGAAGGTTCTGCTTGAGTAATACTCAGATGTCACTTTAGTGCCAGGAAGCAGTGACAGGTGCAGCCTGGTGCTGAGGGTGGGAGCCTGGGTCAGGACCGCAGGTGCCTGGTTTTGAGTTCTGGCTCGCATCTTATCACTTTGTGACCTGGTCGCCTCTCTCTGGGCCTCAGAGTCCTCCAGGAGGAAGGGAGCAGGAGCGGTTCCAAGCCCGCAGCGGAGCAGCCAGGGTGACATAGCAAGAGAATGTGGGGGAGATCTTGAGCACAATGCCTAGCACACAGCACTTGCTTAACAACGGTGACTTGGGCTAGAACGTCACCCTTCTGATGCAATGATGTGAGATGCTTCCGGGCAGGCAGGTGCGTGTGTAATGGGCCCTCGCGCGGCCCCGCAGGACAGAGGCCGCAAAAGGCATGGCGGGAATGCCCCCGCCCTGCTCTGAGACTCCGGGGAGACCTGCTCGCTCTCCAGATCTCCCCTGTCACATCTGAACCTCCCGGGAACAGGGCGACCGCCCTCCGGGAACAGTGTCACACTGAAGGGGCAGAGGTTTTTCTGGTCTGCGCAGGGCCTCCAGATGGCTTATAAGCAGATCGCTGCCAAACTCCTCTCACCCCGCCAGGACTTGTTTGATGCCAGAGTATTTCTCAAAAGGGGGAAATACAGTCCCGTCGTCACCACATCATCACTGCGTCACTAGAGCCCGCCCCCCCCCCACTACTCCGGCTGTCTTCCCCTGGGATATCTCTGAACGTTTTTCCCTGGCTCTGCCCAGGGGCTGTTGGGGAGAGTCAAGTCCGGGAATAAGGACGAGACACAGGGCTCAACGTGACCTTGGGCCAGTCGCTGGCCTTCCTCACTTTCCCGTCTGTGAACCAGCCAAGGAGGCTGCTGAGGTCACTGTTTCCGGCAGTTGGGTGCCAGGGGTTCTGGCTCCTGAGTGTTGGGGGATAGCCGGGCAGATTAACACTTGTTCCTTTTCAGCAGGAGAACGTGGGGCTTAGGAAGCTGGTGGGCTCTGGGTTCAAATCCCCACTCTGTCCCCTTGCCTGCTCTGTTTGAACTTAGGCAAGGCTCTCACCCTCTCTGGGCAGCTAACCTCTCTGTAAAATGGGCATTCCGATTGTCCCCTCCAGAGTGATTGCAGGGATTAAGTGAGACGATGCGTATCAGCACTCGGGATGCTGTCTGGCACTTGCCATGTTATATTTTTATTTTTTCCCCAGAGATATGGACTTGCACATATTCACGGAACTGCACACCTGATAGCGTAAGAGCCTGAAGCCTGTGGTGGTTGGTGGGAAGAGAATTCAGACACTGTTTCCATGTTCCCACTGCCACACCAGGCTGACTTCAGAAGGAAGCTGCAGTAACTCGGGGAAAGTCCCACGGTGTCTGCTCCAGCTCCCTCAGGCGGCTCTCAGAGCCAGTGCCAAGACATGGCTCGGCGACGTGCTCCTTGCCTTCATGCCCATTAGCGTGTTTCCAGACGTTTCAGGTAGCAGCCTGTGGAGTTCTTTCAGGGTCTGTTTCTTTGAGTCTCCTTTCCTGTAGCTCCTCTTTCCTCTGCTTTTCCCCAACTGGCCACTGTAGCTTTATAGACAGAAAAATGGCATCTTTCTCAGCAACTTTGAAATTGCCCAACCACAGTGCCCCTCTCAGTCCCCACAGATCCCTGGAAATGCTTTGGCCAGCCAGTCACCAAGGGAGAGCCCAGACAGCCCGATACCTCATAAAACGCTCTTTTACCAGCAACAGTGTGACCTGCTTTTAGTATCCGCACTTGGATTTCATCACTCCCCTCCCAGATCTGCCTGAGGCTCTGAGAAGCAGTGCCCTGGAAGTTCTGGTGACCCAGAGCAGCCAAATGGAGCGAGCTCTCTCCAGAACACCCGCTCTGCACGGCCGTTTCCCTTCTGCCGTGAAGGTGATAGCAGCTGCCCTGCCCCTTTTTATCATGAGCAGTGAAGACTCAGAGAGGCTATGTAACTTGTCCAAGGTCCCTGGGTTACCCAGAGGACCATACTGGCCCAACTCCAAAGTGCCAGCTCTTCCCCTGACAGGTGGACACTATGCATGGCCCAGGCTCTGGGCCTTTGCTACTAGCTGTCTGCCAGCCGGGGTCCCAGGCCAGGGAGCTTCAGACTGAAATCTGGCCCAGGAGGGAAGCTGTTGGCTCTGCCTCATCAGAGATTTGAATCAACTCCTGAAGTATCAGCAAATAAGGGTGTGTGTGTGTGGTGGGGGGGGTAAAGAGGGCTGTGTTTCACTGTGAGGGTGTATGTTTAGGTAAGGATGCGTGTATGTGTACATGTGCATTTGAGAATGTGTGCGAGGACATGTTATAGTGTATGTGTGTCCACATGCATATTTGTATGTGAGGTGCATTTATATGTAAGGATGTGTGTACTTGTATGTGTACACAAACATGTGTATGTACATGCAAGAGGACTGAGGGTGTGTGTGTGTGGACATGTGTGCACAGTGTGTTTGTGAGGACGCACATATGTGTGAGAATGTGAGGACGTGTGTGTCCTTTTCTTTCTGCCTCCCTTGCTTAGTTTAACTTTTTGGTTACCATTATTTTTATATTGAAGTACATGCAATAAAATGCACAAATCTTAAGTGTACAGCTTGTTGAATTTTGACACGTGTATACACTAGAATGTGTTATTGTGTGGGAGGGTGGATGCGTGCACACGCATGTATACCTGTGTGTGTGGAAGGTGCAGCCTAGGTTGAATGCATGCACATTGGTGTGTGTACACGTGTGTGAGTGTGCGTGGCGCATGTTCACATGTGCGCATGCGTTTGGAAGCAGGGCGCAGATGGATGGTGGGGGCGGTGACGGTGATCACAGCCCGATGGAGACTTCGTGTTGCGAGACGACCTTGGTGTTGAGTACCAGGCGTTTCCCAGCACCCACGAGGGATCTTTTTTAAAAATGTCTTTATCTTCTCGTGTGGTTAAAGGGTAGCACGCAAGCTGACGGGTTTCTTTTCCTGGAGGACTGGAAAAGCCCGCGGCGCTGGCATCACGGTGGAAGATTTCCCTTGGCTGAGGACTGACTGCGGACCCAGCTGGCAGCGCTCTGGGCTCGCTGCCTCTCCACCTCGGGCTTGGCTTCCCCATCTCAGGGCGGATTAACTTCCCTGGCACCGGCCGTGCTTTGGCTCATGAAGGAGAACGGAGGCTGCTCCCTCCCACCCCGGGGCCTGGTTCTGCTGGAAGCCCTTGCTTTGGAGCCTCTTGCTTTGCTTTCCCTGGCTGGGTGTCTTGTGCAGAAGGGGAAACATCTAGGGCCTCGACTGCTGAGATTGGGGAGAGGGTTTGGTTTCCCCGCGGTGGCCCGCGCTGGAGCAGCCGCGGTGGGTCGGGGCTGTTTGTTGAGCGACTGTTCCTCATGGCGGGTGGAGTGAGGCTGACAAGGCGGCTGTAATGGGAAGCAAGAGAGTGTACGACTCCCGGCTTGTACGGCTAAAGTTCCCCTCTGCCGTAGACACGGTGTGGGAGCCTGCCTTCCAGCCTGTGTCCTGCCAGGGAGACACCCTCTGTGTTCCTTTAAACGCTGGGGTTGTTTTGTTTTTAAAATGAATTCCATGCCCATAGTCCTACCCCAAACCTTCACTTTCCTTTACATTTCGCTTGTCGGGGATCCTAAAGACCAAGTGCCTGAGCTCTGAGGGGACACGGTGGTCGTCTGGCCATGCCCTCTCCACAGAGAATCTTCTCCAGAACATCTCCAGCATCCTGCCCCCTGAGGCCTGCCTGGACACTTTTGGGGCTGTAAGCCTCCTGAGGGCAAGGCCTGGACTTCTCTGGCGCCATCGCTGCCGCTACATGTTGCCTGGCGCATGATAGACATCAGTATGTATTTGTCAGACAGTTAAAGGAGGAGGTAATTTGCTATAGCTGCAGACAGACAGCACTTGGTGGACAGCTTTAATGCAAAGACCCCTTAGATCTCTGAGTCAAATTATATTAAACCACAATTTGCTTCCCTCTGAATGCCACCCTCCTGGAAACTACAGAGATTAGGTCTACCCTGGAAGTCCCATAATTAAGTGAAGGCACTCTAAATGCCTCTAAATGCCTCCTGGATCCAAGCTGAATGTGGTTCCCAAAGCCATTCCTCCTACCACACAGATAGGAGCAATTTTTTCAGTGGACATCTTGAAATATGGTTCATGAGCCTGACCCCAAAATTCTAGATGGAGCCTGGCCAGAGACAAACGCACTGAACGTTACAGGAGTTGAGCTCCCCAAAAAGATATGTTGGAAGTCCTGCCCTCTGGGACTTGCAGACATGACCTTGTTTGGAAATAGGGTCTTTGGAGATGTAATCAAGTTAAGAGGAGGCCATACTGGGTCAGGGTGGGCACTAATCCAGCGACTGATGTCCCCATGAAGAGAGACCTGGCGATACACAGACACGCTCCGGGGTGACAAGGCCCGTGAAAGCAGAGGTAGACACTGGAGTGGTGCCTCTACAAGCCGAGGATTGACCGTGATCCCTGGCAACTGCTGGAAGCTGAGAGACGCCTGGAACACATCCTCCCTCGGAGCCGCCAGAAGAAACCAACCCTGCTGATACCTGATTTCAGGCGTGTGGCCCCCAGAACTGTGGGAGAATACGTTTCTGTTGTTTTGAGCCGCCTAGTCTGGGGTGCTTTGTTACAGCAGAGCCAGGACTCTGTTACACGGTCACCCCACTGCCCTCTTGGACTCTTACATGAATACACAATTGCATTCTTTGCTGTCCTGTGGTTGCATCCTTAAAAAACTTAGGGGGACCAGATACAAACTACTAGAATTAATACTAAAAATATTTAGAAAAATGACTGGACACAAGCTAAACACACAGAGGTCAAGGCATTTCCGTGGCCAGCAAGCCACCAAGAACCCTAATCCCGATAGCCCTTTCACAGTAGCACCTGAAGCCATAAACCTCTTCTGGATAAAATTGCATGGGGTCTTGATAAAAAATACTACACAGTTTTATTGGGAAATCTTAAAGCGATCTGAGTAAGAGATGTGTTGCTAAATGGGAAAATTCAGTTTGGAAAACTTCTCTAGCCCCAGATTAATTTGCTGATTTACTGATTCCAATCAAAACCCCAGAAGATTCATTGATTTAAATTAAAAAAAAAATTCTTCTTATTTAATGAATGAAGGAAAATAACAAAGAGAATTTTGAAAAAGAGGGTGAGGTGGGGTTGGGAGAGTCTGGTCCCACCAGATGTTGGAACACATTATTCACTAAAACTACCCATGTGATACAAAGCAGTACCATCAATGGACAGGTGCCACTTCAGTGTCTGTTACCGCCTTCCAGGAACGAGTTCAAAGTGAGATGTGATGGGCAAGACAGGGCCCAAAGCAGAGAAGGTGGCAACGTGCAGAACTGAGGGCACCTACATAGATGGAAGAAAATACCCACGTCTGCCATTCACAGCCTGCAGTGTGGAGCGTCATCCCCGCCCGGAGGGGTCCTGGTTTATAACCCCATCAACCAACAACATAGTTGCCCCCAGGTCCTGTTTCTGCAAGGACAGGAAATGCTGATCCCAGGGAAGACTTCTGAAGGGAAGAGTCTGGGCAGACAAGGTGCAGATGGTGTCTGCCGACAGCTGCTTTATTTCCTTGGCCAGCCTGCCCCTTATGTTCTCGGAGAGGGGCGTGCGTAATCAGCAGGACATCGTTTTCGCCTGAATTTCCAGAACCAGATTAGGTTGGGGAAGCACCCTGAATGTGCAGACTTAATATTCTCAGTTTCATCAGAAGTGTGCCGAGCAGCTGTGATGGGTCAGGCTCTGGGCCCTTTAGGTTCATGACCCATGTTATTTGTGCCATGCACTGGCCCCTTAGGAAGCCGGGGCTCAGCCTCACCAAGAAAGGGTCCAGCCAGGTAGTCAGGTGCCTCTGAACACAGCTTGGTATTTCTCACCTCATTATATAAGAATGACCAGATGTCCTAGAGTCATTTTTTACTGAGTGTGAACAAGTAACTTAGAATGTTAAGTTACACTAGAGGGCATTTTCAGGAGAAATTTTTTGCTATGGTGATGGTCAGAGGGGAGGCCAGGTCCCTAAGGCAAAGCCAGAGTTAGGACCAGGGAGAGGAGACCAGCTCCAGGGAGGAGGGATGTTGTGCAATTTGCTGGCGAGTGTGGCTGACCTTGTGGGCCAGCAGAAGGAGGCTGTGCTGGGGGGGCCTGGCCTAGTTGTGGCTGGTGGCCCTGGGGAGCTTTAAAAAATCTGTGCCCAGATCCCAGCTAACCCAAATAAGTCAGAATCTCTAGGGGAGACACTCAGGCATCGTGTGTTGTGGTCTGCAGGTGATTCTAATGTGAAAGTGGTCTGAGACCAGAGCTCCGGCCAGGAGTGAGATTGCCCGTCTTGCTTAATTGTATCTGACCTGGTGCAAAGGGAAGCCCAGACATCTGCAGGCCCTGGTCAGTGCTGCAATCTTAAACAAGAATACTTAGCAGATATGCTGTTAGGTATCATTGTGACTCTTGGGGACATGTTGATGACAAAGCCATGTGCAGAAGATAATTGCAATGGTATTTCAACTTCAGACTAATTTTTAGTGCTTATGCCATGTGCTCGCTTGACTTTTCGTCTTCCTTTTCCTTTTTTTAGCCATTATTGGTTTCTTTTCAGATATATAGGGGGAAAAAAGATTCGGGAGATACAGAAGCAAACAAATTATGGTTTACCCGTCCTACAAGGTCAGTGTCGCTGTCATTTACTTCTTCGTCATCCTTATCTGATTTCCTCTGACTAAACATAGTTGTGTCTGTGAACCTCTTTTTTCTTTGAGTGTCTCTCTTGGCCAGTGTCTTGGCTGGGGGCATTGGCAAAAGGTTGAGCGAGTTCTTCTAGGGCCTTTTAAAAAGAGTTTGCCTACAGAGGATGTCAAGAGATGGGGGAGACTGCAAAGCTTTTTCTAGGAGTTTCTAGCCTTCTCAAGGATTTGCACCAATGGGGCGTTGGGTCATGGTTCTGAATTAGGAATCTTCTTACTAATGCCGGTGGGTTGGGCCCCCTCTGGCCTGAGAGTCTCAGTGCAACGTTCCAAATGCAAGCAGGTCACTATGTGCTGCATCCCAAGAAAAAAAGCATCATAAGATTTGAGGATGGGGCTTCCCTCTGTGTGTGTGTAAGAAACAAACTATGTCCAGATCAGAACTGAAAAAACTGGGGAGAAACACTGAACCCTTTTCAGAAGATCTGACCCTTCCCTGGCCCTGGTGGCGGGGGGAGGGGGGGGTGGACCCTGAGCCCATTACCCAGCGTCACTTCCAGGGAAAAGCCTTGCTAACACTGGCCTTAAGAAACCCCCTACTCTGAGAAGGAACCAGGACAGGACTGTGGGGCCTCAGCTGCTCTCGCGGAAGGAGCTGACAAGGCAGGTCTCTGCGGAAAATCTTCTGAGGAGGTAAGGAGAAAAGAAGTAAAGATTCCTCATTTACATGGAGAGTAAACTTCCTGTCCTAGTGAACAATGAGGCATTCAAGACCCGCCTGAGTAAAAGTCCCCAGATGCTACGAGAGGGTGAGCAATTTCATGTCAGGCTGTTGTTATGGGATTTGTACATGTCCTAGCGAGGGCTCGAGGTGAAAACCAGGGCCAAAAACAACAGCCCAAACCCCACATGCACAGAAACCTCATTCCAGTGGAGTTTCCTTAAGAGAGAGCACAGCAGACTTTTCCCAAACAAAGTGACTTCAAAGGTAGGCTTGCATCACTAGCCTCCCCCGCTTGACACTTCCCTTTAGCGCAGACCTGGCCCCTCTGCTGCTTGGTTTACTTTATGAGGTTCTCACACACGCATCACAAAACAATTATCTGCGCTCACAGGCCAAGAGGGAAGTGGCTGTAACCGAGAGCCTCCTCTGTCCGGCCCCAGCGCCGGCTGCTGCAGCGGTGATGGCAGCTGCGCGGGGCCACTGAGCGCCCAGCGACGGGGCGCCGGCCCGCCCCCGCCCCGCGGCAGCTCAGCTCGCCGTCCCGGGAGGAGGACGCGGTGGGAAGGGGCGCGGGAAGTTTCTTACATCACTTGACCGCTTGCTTTCACTCCCCAAAACCTGAGTCATGACTGAAGCTGACTGCTTCGGATCTCTGGCTGAACCAGAGGTTATAGATTTGGAAACCTGACTCCTGTCCAGTTCATCGGAGGAAATGTGTGTTATTTCAGTTGCCCCTCTTCAAGCTGAAGTGCCCACTAACGGAGGGGATTACGGGAGGAAAGCTGTTCTCTAGTGGCTTAGTAAGCCATTGCCATGCGAGTGAACGATATTTGATGTTTGGTGAGTTTACAAAAAGGGCAGTCTCTGTGTTTGTTTAAACCGAGATTAAGTGAAAGGAAAAGTTTTTCTTTCCCATCCCAACACAAATGTGAAACACATGTTCTCCCTTTTGACTTTGGAGTACGAGGCTCGAACAGTTCTCCCCACCGCCCATCAGCTCTGAGTTTTCAAGGCCGGTTGGTCAAAGCTAGTAGGAACCGTGATATTTCTAGGCGGTGGAGCTCCTGGCGACGGCCCTGTAGGTTCCAGGTAGTCGTGTTGCAGCGGGGTTGTAAGCGTATTATGGGAAGGTGGGATGGTAAGATCTAGTACCCAGAACCCCAGGAACTGGGCTCGAGTCCTAGCTAGGCCTTTGCCTGGGCAACCTCGCTAAACCTCTCTTTTCTCATCTTTTCTGCAGAATGAAATCTGTTGAGCTTGAAATGCCATGGGTAATTTCCAATTCTGGAAAGACCGCTGGTTCAGGTTGGTTTTTCTGGTATATGGGAGACATTCCTACTTGAGGGCACCCCTAGCATGGGGTGGGGGCAGTGTGGGGGGCCTCAGTCAAGGGGCCTGCCCTGCCGCTGACTCACCGTGACCCTGAACAGTTCACTGGCTCTCTGGGAGTCCTTCTCATCCAAGAGAAGAGGTTTGATCGTCTTGCCCCTGACATAACAGTTCAGATATGTGACAAGCCTGAATGAGGCTAGGGTGTAAAGTACTTTGAGTTCCTTGGTCTGAAAAGGATCATTCATTTTGGGAGATAAGTTAAAAAAAAAAATACTAGCTCCAAAATGTTTTTTGGATTATCTCAAGAACAAAGTAATGAAAATCAATATTCTTTATTCTTGGTTTTCCTTAAATTGCTGCTGGCTCAGGGATGCAAGCACCAAGTGACCCATGCTGTGAAAAATCAGGATTTGCCCTGCCTGCGGGCCAGTCATGTTCCTTACTTTTATCATGTTGCTCCTCTGCTCAGACACCTTTGAGGTTTCCCTTGCCTCCAGGTTTCAAGCCAAGCTTCATTCAAGTCCCATGATGACCTGGCTTCAACCTGCATCCTTTATTACCTCTCCTACCTGAAGTCCTAGAATTTGCAAGACTCTCCACTGAACGCTGCTGGAATCGGCCCTGTGAATGTCTCCTCACAGGTGGACAGCCAGACTGCTTGGATACAATGGTGGGGAGAAGCCTCTGCTACTCAAAGCCACCTGGAATTTTCAAGTCACCCCTAATTGTTAGAAACTTCTCCCCCACATTGAATGAGAATCTGCCTCGTCATGAATTCTAACCCCCCACAGGTCACATAGGAGCCACCACAGCTCCACTTCATTCTTCCTCAGTGTTTGAAGACAGCCTTCCTGACACCCCTGAGAAACTTCTTTCCAGTCGGAACAACCTTAGTGTCCTTAACAGATTTTCATGGGCTTGGTTTTCCAATTCCTAAACGTCACTGCCCTTTCCTTACCCCGAAGATACTTCACATAGTCAATATCTCTTTTTCAAAAGTGCCTCTTTGAACTAAATGCAGGGTCCTGAATGTGGACAGGTTGGTGGAGCTTCTCCTTTGTTTCTGTAATAGGTTAGGTAAGTGATGTGACATGAATTCAGTGGCTTAAAGAATATAGAATGTTTTTTCTCTCTCCAGTAACTGTCCGAGGTGAGTGATCTGGGTCAGCAAGGGCGCTGCTCTCTGCAGTCACTCAGGGGCCCAGGCCCCTTCCCACCGAGGCGCTGCTGTTCCATGGGGTGCTTTGGTCCAAGCTGGCTTGCTGCCAAGCCCCGGATGCAGCCAGTAAGAGAACAAGAGAGCACGAGGAGGGGTGTGCCTGCCTCTTAAGGGTGCCAGCTCCCAGCACAGACTGTTTGTTGGCATGCCACTCGGGAGAACTCGGTCCCAAGTCCATATTCAACCACAAAGGAGGCTGGGCAACGTCAGCCTATTGCCATGGACAAATGGGACAATGGAGGTGGCCACAAATAGGAAGAAGCCTCATTGGTTTTTCAGTTCTGGGAACACATCAGGCTCCTTCTGCCTTCAGGGCCCTTGACTCCCTGGAGTCCTGCTGGAATGTTCTGCCTCCTTGCCCGTCCCTCCCTTCACATGGCGCCAGCCGAACACCACTTCCTGAGAGGGGCCTGCCTGACCACTCCAGGAAATGCAGGTCCCCTGTCGCTCTCTTTCTGACCTACCTCTGGGTCCCTCCAGGCCCACGTTACAAGTTGTGATTTTTTTTTCTTTTTTTGAGTTTGTGTCTTTGCCCTAGTAAACTTCAGGCTACATGAAGGCAGTGACTCTGCCTGTCTCGTTCCAGTGCATTCACTGCCCAACCCAGTGCCTGACACATACTGGGGACTAAATAAGGATTTGTTGGATTAGAGAATATATAGACTGTAGACACTCTGTTTTACTAAATAGTCTTTATCACTCAGCATGTCGCACGGTTAGGCCAGAGTGCGGTGAACTAGAAGATCTCTTTTCACCTCTACTGTTCCTGAGACATGTCTCCACCTGCTTCTTGACAAGTTGATTTTTTGACCCCCAGGTAAAATATTTTACATTTAAACCTATTGTATTTCAGCTACTTGTTTTCATTCTAGCCCCAAAGACATTTTTTTAAATTAAGGTATCATTGATATACAATCTTATGCTCAGGTTTCACATGAGCAACATTGTGGTTACTACATTCCCCCTATTATCAAGTTCCCACCACATACCCTAGAGTCACTACTTGTCTTCTCTGTGCTATACAGCCCTCCCCATGTCCCCCCGCCCACATTATGTGTGCTAATCGTAATGCCCCTTATTCCCCTTCTCCCTCCCTTCCCGCCCACCCTCCCCAGTCCCTTTCCCTTTGGTAACTGTTAGTCCATTCTTGGGTTCTGTGAGTCTGCTGCTGTTGTGTTCCTTCAGTTTTTTCTTTGTTCTTATACTCCACAGATGAGTGAAATCATTTGATACTTGTCTTTCTCTGCCTGGCTTATTTCACTTAGCATAATGCCCTCTAGCTCCATCCATGTTGTTGTAAATGGTAGGATTTGTTTTCTTCTTATGGCTGAATAGTATTCCATTGTGTATATGTACCACATCTTCTTTATCCATTCATCTACTGATGGACACTTAGGTTGCTTCCATTTCTTGGCTATGGTAAATAGTGCTGCGATAAACGTAGGGGTGCATATGTCTCCAAAAGACCTTTTTTGATACATCAACTGATACATTTATTTTTCCCTTCCAGTTTCATATTATCTGAAACTCAGGTAGATGTGTCCTGTGTTTTCCTTATGTCACTGGCAAATGTCGGTGAAGATGGAAAAAAGAAATGGGCCAGACATGGTGCCCCTGTCAGTACCGAGTACCGAGGCCCACCCTCCATCCCGTCATTAGCGCATCACCAGCTTGCTGTGGGGATGAACGTTTACTCATGAGAACCACGCTCTTCACAGAAGTCTCACTGAGCGTCGCTTTGCCACATGCCCTGCCGAAATGAGATGCACAGTACAACTCAGGGCTTGCCGGCCCACCCCTGAACATTTCTGTTCCTACAGAAACTTCCAGCCAATCCAAGAATCCCCTTGACAATATCCTCTAGTTTACCAGTTTAGTAACCTTATAAAAAACAGGAAATGACTAGTCCTTAGTGAATCCACGCTTAGTGACGCCTAACAATTATTGTTCTCTCATAAGTGTTTCCAAACCTTTAATTCATAATTTCTTCTGAAACGTGTCCAGGAGCTACCCTTCTCTCCTTTCTGGAAACCCTGCCACACGGGTCCACTTTCTGTCCCCAGACACTCCTCCATCCTCACACCTCTGGGCAGTTGCTCCTTTGTTACTCGTGGTGGGAACTGCTCTTCCTGCCTGACTCGGAGTATCTAAACCCCGGCCTCCCCTCAAGCCCTAGCTCGAGAGTCACCCCCTCTGTGGAGCGGTCCCTCACCGTTCCAGGGTTCTCTGGACTCTGAGGCCCTGTGGTTTTCGCTGACCCTGTTCCTCCTGAGGGCTTGGCTCTGTGCTTGGGCGGACTTTCTGAGATGGGTCATGCCTTCCACTCCTGCTGCCCAGCCTGTGCCTCGCATGAAACCCTCTCCACAACGCGTGCAGACTGAGCTGACCGCCGAACATCAGCACCCGCGTGCGCCCTTCGCAAAAACTTCAGCCTAACCTGTGTGCAAAGGCCAGATGACGCAGTCTTCCGGTGTGTTTAGAAATTTTGTAAAAAATATATATTTTTTTGTACAAGGGAAATTGGTAAAATATTATGAAGTCCTGAGGGAGCTGTAGAATTATTGGATTTTCCACACTAAGGGAAACCGGTCTGTTTGATACAACATTCTGGGAAATCAAGATGGGTAATGACAGATGATTAACCTCAACTACAACGTTTACAACATCCTGAACGTTCCAGCAGCGAAGAGACAAAAATGCAGAGCTACAAGCAAAATATTTTCCAAAGCTTTTCCTCATCTTTCAGAAACATATTTAGATTTACAAAAGATTTCAAGTAGGCTTTCTTTAACTACCTTTGTAGAGTTGAAAAAACTTGGTTTCCACATGACTTTGGAAGAATAAGTCCATGGCATAAATGAAGCCCACTGGCGCATAACACCCCAGGCAGCGTCGGGATCTGGCAGACATGCTGACGTCACGTCAGACCATATTTGAGAGGGAAGAGTTGGCCCTGTTAGATGATCCACTCCAATCCTCTCAGCTGAAACTGAAACTTTGTAGCCTGGAGGGGAGGGGGCTCGAAAGGAATGATTCTGCCGCTGCTGGGGTCCCCTCCTCTTCCCCGCCTCCTGGGGCCTGCCACCTCCTTCAGACCCAGGGAAACTTTCCTTTCTATCGAAACGCTGATGACTCTCATTATAAAAAAAACCCTCTCTGCTGCCTGCTCTCTGAGCTTTAATAAATTCTGGATTAGTCCAAAAACCACCCAGGCACTGACTCTCCACATTTCCCAACGAGCCGTCTGCAGTTGGTTGCTTCCTCATGAGTAACTTCCCCAAATGCCTGGAAAGTTGCCCAACACCATGAACTTACAACCACCAGATAAACTTCTCAGAGCAGGGAAAGAAAACTCGTCACAAAGTCAGTCTTGAAAGCCAGCGCTGACCTCCCCTTTCGTGTCTGCTCTTTCCCGGCCGTCTCTCCTTGCCCATGGCCATTCAGGCCCCCTCTCAACAAAGAAGGCGATTTGGGTTCCCAGCCACGACCAAGAACTTGCAACATGCAGCTTCTCAGTCTGCTCTAGCTTCACTTTTTCTTACAACTTTCTGTGATAGGACATGCAGAGATCAGGAGGAAAAGCCTATTTTCCAGTTATTTCCATTCAGTGCTTCACTACCTTCAAACATGTCCATCCGTATTTCTAGGAAATGGCAATGTGACGGCTGTTCTCGCAAAAGGGCCACATTAAAGTTTCTGCTCTAACACTTTCCCTGGCTTTTGCTCCAGGTGAACTCAGGGCCGCTTGCACTGTTTCAGAGTTTCCTCCCAGCCTCAGCTTTCCTTCCCTCTCTTCCTCTGTTCTTCTTTCCCTCTGGGGCGAGCGCCTCAAGCCTGACCGGGGTTGCTTCTGTCACCCTCTGGGCAGGTGTTACGCTGAGGCGTGACCAGGGGCTGCCTTGAACTTCATAGCAGGCATCAAAAGGCGGCACCATGGGAGGGACCACAGAGAGGACCATTCTGGGGCTGCCCACAGGCATACAGTTAAAGCAGCTGGGTGAACTTAATGTCTAGAACCCACATCCAGAAAGCCAGCTGATTTGTGAATGCGTCTTCCCAGCTGCAAAATGGTAAATGAAATCTGCTTCAAGGACAGAGAAAATTTTGATATTTTTTAAAAAGTTGCAGTAAAGTATACTTAAAATGTACTATTTTAACTATTTGTAAGTGTACAGTTCTGTGGCATTAAGCACATTTGCATTGTTTGCAACCATCACCACCGTCCACCTCCAGAACTTTTTCATCTTCCCAAACTGAAGCTTTGTATTCCTTAAACAGACTCCCCGTTCCCTCCTCCCTTGGTCCCTGGTAACCACCATTCTACTATCTTTATGATATTGATACTGTAAGTACCTCACACAAGTGGACTCATATAATATTTGTCCTTTTGTGACTGGCTTATTTCACTGAGCGTAATGTCCTCAGGGTTCATCCATGTTACAGCATGTGTCAGAACTATTTTTCCTTTTTAAGGCTGAATAATATTCCATTGTATGGTTAGAGCCCATTTTGTTTATTCACTCATTGTTGACTGATTCTGCTGTTTTTAAATAAGGAAGTTTGTATTTGAACAATGGGGGAGTTCAGGGGTCAGTGGACTCTGGGGGGAAGAGCACTGACCTGCATGTCAGGAAACCTGGGCCTGAGTTCTGGTTCTACCACTGACCTTGGACTGATGGCTCCCTCCAAAACAGGTGGAAGGAACCCCTGCATCAGAACCAGCTGGGCTACCTGGGAGAATCACAGACTCCTTGATGCCATCTGAGAGTGGAGCCTGGGGAATCTGCATCTCTAAAAAGCTCCCCAGTTGTTTTCATATATTCAGGTTTGAGAACCACTGCTCTGGGCCTCATTCTCCCACTGGGGCTAGACCAGAGATTTTTCAAACGAAGCTATATCCTTGCTCAGAAGAATGCCAGGGTTTCGTAGAGGGACAAGAGACTCCCAGGTGGATGGGTTCAAGGCCAGGGTGAAGGGGAAATTCAGGAGCAGGACTCAGGCCCTTTCCCTGACTTACTTTCTCTCTTTTACCTCTAAGAGTCTATAGAACTCTTAAAACCAAATTTAAAACCAACAGGATCAATATTAAAAACTAATTCTACTGAAATTAAATGAATTTCAAAATTACTAAACATATTTTTGAAATTATGGAGTTTTAAACATAACTGTTATATGAACTTAATTGGTTTTGAATTCTCTTGTTTGGGATTTAACATAAGGTGGTTTTCATTTAAGTTTAAGCTCTGGCAAAGGCTATCCCTCCTGCCAAGCTGCCAGTGGGCCATTTCTATAAATGGGCATTCAGTACCCACATTTGGTACTACATGGGCACGGTACAATGCATATTTTGGCCCATATGTCAAAACTATGCTAAAGCTCAGTATTTCTGATTCTTGACTGTAGCACATGGTTGCAGACCTTGGGCAAAGCTGGTGTCAGACTCTACTCTCATTTTGGCTCCACCTGGGCCTCCTCTGCTCTCAGACAAATCCCTTAACCTCTTACTAGAGGAGACCCTTTCCTCCGGGAATCTCCCTCTTCTCCCAGCCCCTCTCCCCCTCGCCACAGGGTCAGAAGAACAGGACCCTGCAAGGGGCAGTTCCCACCTTGCTCTGTCATTGCAGTGGCTGCCTGGCCTGACAAGCCGGGCCATAAGACCATCTCCCCTGAGGACCTGTGCTCCGGTCCAAGGGCAGCTGGTCAGCCTCCACGTGCAGCTGGGCCTGTGACTGCTGACCATGAGCCACGGGCAGCCATCTTTGGCTAGTGAACTGGGTATCAGAAAGGGGCATCATGAAGAGAGAGCAGAGTGAGTTGAGGAGTGGAAAGAAGCAGAAACAAAGACCCCGGAGGCTTTGCAGCTTCTAGCTCCAGGTCCTTCCCAATGACTGACTACACACCTTGGGTTACATGAGACACCTCGGCACAGTTATAACAAGTTCTCTTCTTTTTTTGGCTTAAGCTTACTCAAAGTATGGTTTCTGCCACTTGCAATTATACAGTTATAATTAACTGTAAAATATGAGCCCAGTTCAGTTCTCAGGAGTATTAAAGAATCAACTGAGATATCAAAGAGGAGGGTGGGGATTTTGAAATGCAAATATTTTCAAGTAAGTGTAACATACTTAAAAAGATAACTGAGCACTTTATGTGTTTCAGGAAAGGTGACCGGTATATTCATTCACTCCTTTCTTGCTTGCCTTGAGGCAGGAGTGGGCCTGGGGACCTGCGCAGTTCGGGCCCCCAAAGAGCTCAAAGGCGAGCGAGGGGTGGGCTGCCAGGTGGTCACAATGTGCTGGGATGGACAGACAGGTGAGGGCCACCGAGCCAGGCATCTGACCCAGCTCAGGATGAGCCCCCGGAGGAAGTGGCACTTATAGAATGAGGAGAATGAAAAGAGTGAATAGAAATTAGGAAGTCCACAGGGAGAGAGAGTGCTGTAGAAGAGAAGACAGCCTGCTTAGCACCCTAGAGGTAGAGGACAGTGTGACACACAGCGGGTGCTGAGCAAGGGCCAGAGCATTCAGGGCTCATGGGCCACGCCAGAGAGTCTGGACTTAACTCCGAGGCCCTGGGGAGCCGCTAGAGTTTTTAGGTAGGGTCACACTTACACTCTGGAAAGGTAACTTTGGCCAGGGCAGAGAATGTGTGGTGGGGACCAGGTCTGGTGACGAAAACACTGGTCACAGGCTCTGCAGTAATCTGGGTGAGAGGGTGGTGCCCTGAAATTTGCTTTAGGAGAGAAGGAAGGATTTACCTATCAGTTGATACATATAACATTCCAAAGGATTTCACTTGACCCTCACTTGAGGAGAATTATTATCTCTTTACAAGTGTAGGTCAGTGGGGCCGAATTGCTTGCCCAAGCTCACAGCTAGCAAGGGGGGACTTGGGGCATTAGAACAACACACCATGGCCCCTCTTCGTCTCTTAGCCCAAGTGGCCCCCCTAGAAGGACTTGGAGAGGTGAGACTCAGAGTGAGTTTAATTGTGGGAGAAAAGGTCTAGGTTCAAGGTTATCCTGGAGAGCAGGCTTGGATGTGGTGTGGCCTCAAGGAGTCTGGGGAGATGGGAATGGGGACAGCAGGCAGCAGAGGTTTCAGGAGAGGAGCCTGCTGGACAGGTGGAGGGACACCAAAACCAAACATGACTGTGGAATGATATACATTAGAAACACTTTGTAAATGTCACAGAAAGGTAAGTTCTATGTTGTCCTGAGTGGAAGTTATCTACTCAGTCCCTCCCTGGAGACACGTTGTTAGTCTGGTTCTGGACACTGGTGTCTCCCAGGGCGCCAGCGCCTCCCTTGAAGGAGTCTCTGTGGAATCTGAGAGAAGTGCTGATCCTCAACAGCTCACCAGGCTGTCAGTAGGGGAGCTGACCCATTCCCCGTCCCGGTGCCTCGTCATTTCCCCGGGACCAGAAGACTCAGACTGAAAGAGGTAGAACTAGTTCTCAAAACACCTGTAACAAAAAGGAAGCGAAAACAGATATGACCTTAGTTTTATGACCTTAGAGTCAAAGAAAAATTTCATTTTATCCATTTAGTTGCCTGGTATTGCATCTTAAATTCCAAAGAGTTCCTGCGTGCAACAGCTCCAAGGG
The DNA here is from genome assembly GCA_029783875.1 of Phataginus tricuspis. Lineage (NCBI taxonomy): Eukaryota > Metazoa > Chordata > Mammalia > Pholidota > Manidae > Phataginus > Phataginus tricuspis. Next base: position 6,467,959 of record JAQQAC010011420.1, read on the forward strand.
GACTTGGACCCAAGTGACTGTGAGTAAAAGGTAATGTAAAGGCAAAAAAGGCAGGGGGCAGTAGATTTAGGGGCTCAAGTTAGTGAATTCTGGTTTCTAGAAAAAAACAAGACTGACTTAGCAATTGAGATACACCTGATTTTCTGGTAGCACAACTCAAGTTAGAACATTGGACAGGAAGCTTGAAAGAGCAACTCAGATTGCATGCAAACTCTAGAAGGTACTTGTGGAAACGTATGTGTATATGAAACTAAGTCCCCTCTGGGAACTTGGAAAACGTTGGCCCGCAGCCCTCCTTTCCACTTCCTCACCTGCCAATGGGTGAAACAGCTCAAGAGCAAGGGGGGATGAGACAGCTGTGTTCCTATTGGCTTGATGACTCAGACACGGGGAATCATTCTTTGACTTTCCCTTTTGAATATTGTTTTGTTTCTGCCTCTTTAATTAGAACTAGAAATTCAATTAACAAGGAGGAAAAAGAAAAATAGTCTCTTCAATCCAATTTCCTTGTGCTCCCAAGAGGTTTTGAGGTTAGGTCAGCACACCTCTATGCTGTTTACCTCTCTGGCTGTTGCAGGATGGCATGTGACTTGGCCAAAAGCTGTCACCGGCCATAGCAGTGACCTTACAGTCTTGGCTTCAGGGAGCGCTCTTCAATGTCTTGGCATATAATGACAGTTGTGTTTACCAGGTAAATGGTTTTCTCAAACATTTGCTATTATTATTTTTGCATCACCTATCAAAGAAAGAGAAAGCAGCCGTGCCAGGGTGTGATTAGAGGCCACTGTGCTGTATCAAGGATTTCAAGTTTCCTGTTGACTAGCCTACATTTTTCTTTGCACCCAGACTCACCACCCTCCCTCCCCTGCCCTGCTACTAAGAAAACTGAACAGTGTGAAGTGGACATCACATGGAATGCTTTGAAGGGAAAAGTCACGCTATGTTTCTAGGCTACAACACTTTTTTCAGGTCTGTTAAAAGAAATCATGTGGAGTTTATGTTCAGGGAAGCTCTTTGAGCTTGGGGAAATAAGTCATCTAGCTAACCAGCAGCCCTCCTACCCCACCCCGCCATTCGTAAGTGCTTCCAAACTTGGCTGGGCTGGTATTTACAAAGTAGACTAAGAAAACTGTTTGAATACCGGTCAAAGTAATACCTTTCTATGGTACAATGTTCACAAGATAAAACTAACTGAAAAAAAAAATTCCACTAAATTTAATACTTTTGTACACACACGGAAAGGAAATACACTAAAATGGGTAGTAGACTCTGGGCAATTTTATTTCTTCTTTATGTTTTTCTAATTTTTCCAAACATACCCCCATTAGCAGGTATCATACTCACAGAAGAGCCTGGTGTTTAAAAGTACAGACTTCGGAGTCAGACTGCCTGGTTCAAATCCTGGCTCTGCCACCTCCTATGGTGACATTAAGCAAATTACTTAATTTCTGTATGCCTTATGTCCCTCTCATAGGGTTGTTAAAAGAATTAAAGAGTTAATAGGTATAAAGTGCTTAGAAAATGTCTAGCTCACAGTAAGCACTATTGTGTTTGTTAAATGAAGAAAACAGTCTCTTCAATCGAATTTCCTTATAATTTTTAATTTAGTCAAATTGTGGCTCATTTTCTCTGGAATGCTATTGGCCATGTTTTTGTGGCAATCATATTTTATGATACATGTTGCTGAAGAGAGGATACATATATGCCAATGCCTACGTTTGTCCTCAGCTAACAGAGCTGGGGTGACTGCATGACACTTGCTGGGTGGCTGAAGTTCTCCAAGTTATTCGCCAGGCCGTGGAGTTCCCAAGGGTATACTATGACTGCCCCTCCCAGTCCGGTCAGAGCTGAACTGCGGCAAGCCTAATTCCCTCCTAGACCACAACTTATACTATCACGATTTGACTCATGACGTCCACCGAACCGGAAGGATCCTTGGCCTTTGGTAAATTACGTCCCCTTGCCCAGGTTGAAATGCCCTGGGTAAACCTGTGTGCAGGTATACGTGCTTCTTTACTTCCCCACGTAGGCCTGGGAGGAGCAGAAAGAAATGAGAACTGGCTTTGTGGTGGATAGTCAAATAATTGTGAAATTGTTAATGACTGATTGAAGGAGACGAAGGATATAATGACGAACGGAATCAGTTGGGAAGGACCCTTTTCCCCACATTAAGAGAGTAGCCATACGAAAGCAAATCCATAAACATATACTTAGGGTGTCTTGCAGACGGAAGAACTGAATGACTGAACTCGTTTTTCATTTTGTAATAAAAAATGTGTTGGTGAGTATGGCCCAAGAACTGACAGAAATAAGTAAATTGGGAGAAAAGAGAGAGAGAGACAGAGACAGAGAGAGAGACAGAGAGAAAGGAGGGAGGGAGGGAGGGAAGGGAGAGAATGATGAGCAGAAAGGGAGTGCCTCCGCCCGGGGATGGAGGACACGATGGCCCTGAAAATCATACAAAACCACACCTATGCTGCTTTCTTTTAGCCAAGGGAAAAATATTCTAGAAAAAGGAAAATCCAAATCTCTTGTTTACCAGTACAAAGTGAATTATTCATGATTAAATGTGAATAATAAACCTATGCAAATATTTGTTGTATTCTCAATTTTGAGGAGGTTGGGGTAGCAGCAGGCAATGAAGTCATTTTAAAATGATTTAATTAACTATCTTTGTTAGAAGTTATGTCCAGAAAAGAGATTTTGATTGTTATTTAAATATACAGTCCCAAAGAAAACAAGGTTTGGTTGTTTTTTTTTTAAGGAGGCTATGTCCTATTGGAAATGACAATCTAAAGCTTTTCTCTTAGTATTATGACAGTTACATAATTTCCTTAGAAACTAATTGTGAAAGTTTTTTTTTTTTTAATTTCTGACTTTAGAGAGTTAAAAAGCTTACAGCAGAAGTTCTTCTGTAATGGGAAACCTTAACTGACAAGTTTCCAAGTACCTGCTGCTGACTGTAAATTCTTACCTATAAATTTCAGTTATAGGTTTTTGATAAAGGGACTATTACAATAATACTGATACCTGGCAGTTTTAAGCTGTTTTTATCTTTTTGGTTACAGAATTGGTTTAACAGTTTCCATCAGAGCTGTTAAGAGTTTTAGCTAGAACTAGGTTGGATTTCATGTAGCTTGCCCATTCTAAGAAACACTTAAAATGCAAGTAACAGCGAGATAATGAAAGGTATTTTATCAACTTGTAACCTCTGTAACTTTTCAAAGTCACTTTACATAGTGTGGCATCACCATAATCTCTTAAACAGAGTTTTACAGCATGCAGATGCCTCTTGGGTATGTACTGTAATCATAAATGAGTTTCATTCATAAAAAAAAATCAACATTCTCTTGAGCCCCCATCCTTAAGGCTGAGTTCCCTCTGAGGCCTGTGTTTCCGTTAGCCATAGTCTAGGACCAGATGAATTTCACTTTTGCTCAACAAAAATCTCAGCATTTGGAGGAGAGACCCCTCCCCTCTCCTCCCCGGGCTCTCTCTAGAACCATGAAGAATGGGCTGGTCCTCCAAGGCAGCTCTATCCCCCTTCCACCAATCCCCGAGCCCACGCAGGCGGAGGGATTCCAGGCACCACACAGGTTTAGAGCAGATTGTCACAACCCAGTGCTTCTACCTCCTGGTTGTGAAAAACCCTAGGTGGGTTACCATCCTTGTTTTGTAGCTAAGAAAACAGAGGAAGAGGAGATAAATGACTTGTTCAGAAATAGAGATCCAAGGTTGAGATTAAATCCAGACTTTGACAGAATTTCAGACAAATCACTAGTTAAATTCCCCAGATTACAACACCCTGCACCACTGCCCCAGTCTACCTAGAAGCCAGCGAATTGGTGGCTTACCAGTAACTAGCACAGCTCCTAGCCCTGCAGTTAATCTTATGCCATTATCTTTTTCTTCTGCTATTGTCATTTCTGGAGGTTTGGACTGTGACAATGGGCCACACAGAGGAATCAGAGACCGGAAAGCCAGCTGCTCCCCAGGTTTTACGGTAGCACTGTGTTGAAACCACCCAATCTAGACTTCCAGAAGAGATGATTCTACCACCTTCTCTTGATTTTGAATGCCACCTAATGAGTCCTAAGCCCATTTTCTTTTATTCTGTGTTGACCGAGATAACTGTTTTTCTTATTTAAAAAACACATTAAAATCGCATTTTAAGGTTAACTGGCAATATTAATAAATTGCAAACATAGGCTTCAAATGAGAGGTGGTAATAACGATATTTTTGGAAAAATATGGTCTATATTTACTAAAACCCCATCAGTGAGTGAAAATTGGTTTCATTGTTAATATTTTTTCACTATCTTGTTTCTCTGAGAATCTGCAGTTATCTTAGTAAAGCTGCCTCTCACTTTATAGGAACTTGTCTCCATTATGATTTAGTTCAGTGGTTTCTTTCTCATAAGATTACAGCTGGGGAGCCATTTCATTATGCTGGGAAGTTTCTGAATCTGTGATGTAATTAATTCCTTTAATAGGCTCCTCTTTCAGGAGGCCGATTAGTAGACATCACTATGAATTAACATCTTAGTCCAGGAGAAAAGCTCTTCAGAGGCAACAGTGAAACAGATAAATCTTTGTTGAGAGATGTGACCAGGGGACTTAACCACATTCCTTGTGGTTTCAGAATGACATGCATATTCTGGGACCATAGATAGGCAGAGATAGTTGTGTTCTCAGTAATGCCCTGACCACACTAGTTCCTTAACATAAAGAGATAGTTCTAGATATTATAATTTCTTAGAAGAAAGCAGCATGGCTGGTGCACACATTGAAGGCAGGGGAATGAAACTCTGCCCTCTGACTAATGCCTATGAGGAGGGGCTACGGGCCATTTAAAGCCCACTTGAAGGCTGCTGGACAAATCCATCTACAAGAACCTACTAAGGATTTTTCTTTTTCCCTTGGTCTTGTTAAATAGTAATGAAGTGTTGTGGTTGGAGCTCAAATATTCTCTTGATTATTTTCACATGTGGTCTCTGGAAGCATGTTGCTTTGGGTTCAAAATTCTGGCCTTGCTATTTACTAGCTGTGTGACCTCTGGCAAGTGATTTAACTTCTCTGTACCTTAGCTATCTCATCTGAAATCAAGAAAACAGCAGTACCTGACTTCTGTGGTTGTGGGGAGGATTAAATGAATGAGCACAGGTAGGCGCCTGGCCCAGATTAAACATCCACTGATGTCGACTGATACCACGATTAGCTCTGCTGAGTGGAGATCCTACCAAGACACGTAGGCCTGAAACATGCAGACCGAAATACTCTGACCAAGCAGAGGAGTGGGTGTGTGGGCCCGGGGAGGGGCACTGGTTACAAAGGGACACAAGGGAACATCTGAGGGTGACAGGAATGCTCTGTATCTTGATTGTGGTGGCAGTTACCCTGGTGTAAGCTTAACAAAAACCCACTCAAACAATTCTTTCCCTGATTACCCCCCTTTCATATACTTGTCCAGGCCCTAATCACTTTGCATCTGGGTTCATGCAAAAGCTCGTGGTTGATTTCCTGTCTCTGAACTCTTTGTTTCCTAATTCCTCCTCAGAGCAACCATGCTCACCCCACTCCAGGGACCACTTCAACAAACATGCCTTCAACAGTGTATGTTCCCATTTGTTTAAAAAATAGAGAAAGAAATGAATGTGCATATGCTAGTATGTTTACTTATTTATGCCTAAAATAGCTCTGGAAAAGATATGAGAAAGTGGTTATGTTGGTTACATATGGGGAGGGGAACTGGGTGGACAGGGTGGGAGGGATGTTTTTCACTATAAAGCCTTTTGTTCCTTTTGAGTTTTAAGTCATGTGAGTGTATTACCTAATCAAAAACAAATAAAATGTGGGAAATAATAAGAACCCTGCCAAGTTCATCTATTCATTCAATAAATATTTACTGGGCATCTACCACTTGCCAGGCATATGGCAGGGTTAAGGTGTCCGCAGCCATGATTGTGTTTCATCAGCGGAATCCTTCATAAACAGTGTGACACAGGCCTTGTCTGCTTGGTTAGCTTTCAAGCTTGCTTACAGGAGATGGAAAGTGCACTGGTTAATTACAGTGGCTATGGCGGGCACATGATTTAGAGAAAGAACAAGGTCAGGGTCAGTTAGGCTTCAAAGGACCTCCTTCCACATACTGAAAAGAGGTTTAAAAGCCCTAGAGTAGCCACAGGAACAGATGATACCTCATAACTAGCATGTACTGAGCATTAACTTTCTGGGTGCCAAGTGTTCATCTAAGTGCTTTACCTCAATTTAGTTCTCGTAATAACTTTGAGGAAGACACTATTATTGCTCCCATTTTACAGATGGGTAGATTAAAGTACACAGAGAGCAAATAACTTGCCTAGAGTCACACAGCTAGTAAGTAGGATGATCAGGGTTTGAATCCAGGCAGTGTCTAACTCCAGAACTCTCGGCTTTCACTGCTTCACTCTATTGCCTTTTGGGAAAATGATTTATAAGATGTTCCTTTGTTCCAAAATATCTCTATTGAAATGCTACCATTAACAAAAGTGTCACCGAATTTTACAAGCTGGAAGAGACCTCAGTGTATTCATTTGATTCAATTCTCATCCAAAGGGACACATCCTAGACAATTTAGCTTAAACACCTCTAGTGATGGGGAACTTACTACAGCCAGAAGAGTCACCAGCCGACAGCCCTAACGGCTAATAAAAATAGCAAACCGTTGACTGCCTTCCATGTGCCAGACACTTTGCTAGAGCATGGGGCACAAATTCTTCAATATGTTGAGTCCAAATCTGCTTCCCTCCAACTTCTTGCCACTAGGTCTGTGCTCTGCTCTTGGGAACGGCACAGATTGTGTCTGTATTCTCTGCATTTCAGGACAGCCCCACATGTCCCTGGAGACAGCTACAAAAGTTCTCCTCAGACTTTCCTCTTCCCTGTTTATTCAGTCTGTTCTCATATCGCATTCCTTAGGTGAGATTCATTTTTCTTATTAACAAGCTTCTGTTTTAAAATGCAAATATGGGAGGGCATCACATTCAGCTTGATCTGTGGCTTCCCTTCGATCACACCATCTTGAGGGAAAGGGAGTTTCAATTTGGGGAAAGGAGTGGGGAGGGTACTGAGAACAGAGACAACTGGGAGCAAGGTTCAAGTGCGAGCCCAGGCTTGAAGAGGGCTTTGATGTAGGACCTCTGGGCAGGCAAGAAGCAGCACAGGGATTCTGAGCTCCTAACACTAAGGAAGGAGACATGCCAAAGTTAAAAAAGAGCAAAAATGATGCACACCTGTTGAGCACTGACCATCTCCATTCTGGGCCCTTAGCTTGAATCACCTCACTTAACTTCCACATCAGTGTCACCAGGTAGGTACCCTCATTAGCCACAAGCTATAGACTGAATATTCTGAGGGATGGAAGATGAAATAACTTGTCTAGAAAATGTCATTCCGGTTCTGAAGCCTGCAGCCTAGGCTTTTCCTCAATTACCTTGCTAAAAGGAAGAAGAAAACCTAACTTTGCCTGCTTACCCTTGAGCCAATTAGTAATTATTCAGATGGAACCCAGAGGCCCCAGACTTTACCAGCCTTCAGGGGGCCTGCAATACACAAATAATGACCCCCAAAGGCTACTCATGTACCATGTTTCTGTCTTGGAGTATTTGAGCCCCTCAGGAATGTTTCAGGCTTACCAGCATTGTCTCAGGTGTTTGGGGCTATCTCCAACAGCCTCTCCACCCCTGCTATGGCGGAACTTTTGTTCTACTACCTCATGGGCAGAGTTAACACCAGACTAAAGTGTTTAGTGAGACTTTTTCCCAGGGCCCCCTGTTGAGCAAATCTCACAGGCAACTTCCAACCAGGTTTAAGGGATCAGTTTACCCATGCCTGTGTCAGCCAATTCTACTTGTGAGCCCAACACCTCCTACGAGAATCAGTCTCAACAACTTTGACGGAAGGTAAGATCCAATCTGCAGAGATGTAGTGCACCCAAGAGGAAGTTATATGAGATTAGTACCTCAGGTCTCTTCATTTTTGGATAGGACCTTGGCTTTACCATGGCATACCCAAAGAGCCCATTAACAAGGGCCCTCAATGGTGCCGTCACCTCTGCGGAAACTGAAAACTGCAAAGTGGGTCTCAGCCAGGGCCTCACAACACAAACACACATCACATGTAAAATATTGCCTTTAAAAATAATTTCAAAAGAGGATACATCTGGGACAAAGGTATTTTCTGACTTGTATAGAATCTAGAATCATACAGTGTGGAGGATCTTGCATAAACTCTTAAAAAGCACAGTGTGGTTAAGTCTCATTTTATCATCTGGATCTTCCTTCTGAATGATGATTATTATAACTCAGAATTATTTTTACTATAAGAATCTATAGACATCTCTAAAGATCCAATACTGTTGGGTTTGATCCATAAATTGACAATTTTAAGTCACATTAAAAACTGCCTCTAATGGTGTCATTTTAAAAACACACACACAACTTTGAACTTGCATGAGTGCAACTTTGACACTGACAAACATTTCCAGCCTCTTCCTGGCAGAGGTGAGCTGGAGGATGAAAGAACCGAGACACCAGGGGGACCGGCGGGAGGGGAAACGAAGGTGTGGTTTCGGTGTGTAGCTTCAAAGGCTGGTGGCAGTCGTGAGCCTAACCCATCTCTTTCCAGCTAGACCAATTTTCTGTAAAGACAGAAAAACCCCAAATAGCCAAAGTCAAGTTTCCCCTGCATAATTTTTAATTTAATAATGTCCCAGTTTCCAAACTATTGTCACCTAACCTTTGTAAAAGCACACTGATGAGCCGGGCATAGTCAGGGTGAGGGAACGGCCAGTGCGGCACATCTCGGGCTGCCCAGCTCTGGATCAGTCTTTCCTTCTTTTCACTGAAGTTCCAGCCCCTTGATGAATTTATGTGTACTCATTCCTATTTATGTTTACTCATGACTATTAAGGACAGAATGAATAAAGAAAATATTTTGTTCCTCCAAATAAATCCTTCAGTAAATAGAACTGAATACCCTCCATCTTGATAGCTGGTTGCACATACGGGCTCTGCTATGGCTCTGAGATCCTCTTGCTAACAGATCTTCTCTGGGCGCCAAGCAAGGGCTCAGGCCCAGCAGCTTCTCTCTGCTCCTCACATATGCACGGCATCAGGCACATATTCCATCCACTGGCACCAATAAAAGGCTGTTTCACTGGAAGGAGGAGGTGTTGATAGAGACAGTAAAATCACTATAAACATTTTCTAGACAGATTCAGATTCTAGACTTTGACTTAAAGTATCTGTCAGCATTAGGATAAATTTATGAAAATTTTAAATATAGATTGAGAGCTGAATTTTAAACAAAATTGTTTCCCCTGAAGTCCAGATTGATGAACTACTCTGTATAATTAATTTGCTTTGAGAGTCAAAGGCTCCTGGAGCCTTTGTAAAGCTCCTTTGTGTTCAAACACTTTTAGTGGACATATGCTTACTACCTCACAAGGCAGCCATTTCAAAATTTTTGCAACCTGTGGAGTTAAAAAGTTCCTCTTTAGACTGAGCTAAATTGATCCCTGAAGCTTTCACCCATTCAGTCTCAGATCTACCTTCTGGAGAGACACAAAATAAACCTAATCCCTCCAGGAGACAGCTAATCTCTTTATATGATTCTCTTAAAAGAAACTGTGGTGACTCAGGCTACAATTCTATGAAGGATATAATAAACTAGTACCTTTCCCCTCCTCCTTTCAGTGGCAGAGCAAGCTTATATGAGTATACTTAATATGCCAGGAGAAGGGAAAATGCTCCTCATTGGCAGTCCCTGATGAGTCTGGTGGTCATGGACAGGTTCCTTCAGATTTTCCTCTGTTATGATAACCAGAGCCTTCTGCTGGCGAAAGTACCTATCTGGTCCCAGAGATACTCCTCTTAGTCTGGGTCAAAGGTCCTGGTTCTCAATCTTTGTATGCATTAGAATTGAGGGAGTTTTCCACAGCTTCCCTCCCTAAGATTTTGATTTGGCAGAAATGAGGCAGCCCAGTAATCCCTGTTCTAACAATCTGTCCAGGTACTGGTGTGCTTACCACACTTGAGCAAACACTGATCTAAGTGAAGAAAAAGAGAGAAGCAAAGAAATGCCTTGCATTTTGGGTTTATTTAGCCAGAAAGCACACACACTTAACATTTAACTATTTAAATTAAATTACTAAATTTCATACTAAATAAAAGAAGTGGTACTTTAAGTGACTGAGAGGTGACTAGCAGCATCACCTGCAGGTTACACACTGATAAAATAAAGTGTTTCTTAGGAAACATTCAACATGGGCCTTAAGAAAGAAGGGAGCTGGGCTGCAACATTGCAACATATCCCCTGTCTCAGGTTAGCCAGCAAAACCGGGCCTAGGGCCACATTTGAGGAACTTTACAAGGAGAGTACATTTTGGTCCAACACTTAGCTGATTAACCTTGTGATTGAAGTTAACACAAAAATCCCGCCTGGATAAGCACCACCACACCCATCCTATGCAATTTTCTGTGGGAATTCTAATAAAGCTCTAGAGGGATTCCAATACATGGGTTACAAGTTGAAATATTTCACAGCAGTCTAAATACCTTGGGAATTTAACTGTGCAAAGAAAACCCTCTTTCCTTTGACAACAACAGCTTATTTCTTTTCAAAATAGCTGTTGTGGTTCTTTTATAAATATAAAGGGTGTCTCATCTCTAACTCAGGCTTGAAGTGATGCTCTCCCAAGGTAGCTCTTGTGACCTTGTTTTCTTTGTGGCAAAGTGAACCCATATCCTACCCAGTAATTTAGCACTTAGTAAATTGACTAAAAAGTCGAGCAACAAATTTAGTAACATGTTTTGGTGATAGGAATTTACTTTCCTACTAAGACACTTCATGAATGTTTGTTGCAAAATAAAATTATTTTAGTAGAAATGTAGCGAAGCCATCTAACTTTCATTTTCTGTTAGGGATGAAGACTTTCACTGGTTCGCTGACCTTCCTCTTCTTCCTGGAGCTCTCAGAACCTTGCTGACGGTGCACAAAATTCATTCTTTGAATCTGTGAGAATCATCAGAGAGGCACAATTCAGCAGAGATTTTGATGTCTGCACAAGGCATATATAGACAGGTGAACCAAGCATTAATCCCTCCAGCAGCGTAACGGATCCAAACCTGCTTTCCTGTGGGCTGGCCTGGCCCTGCACAGGAGCCCTGCTGCCAGTATCTGGTATTCCGAGTTTCAGAAGCTGAGGTCCCCTGGAGGCAGCCAGTTTCAGGGACAGTTTCTTGGCTGTTTTTAGTGAATTCAGTACATCCAACTCTTGAGGGAAGAGTTGTCAAGGTGTGGGGCCAACAAGGAGCAATTAAGGGTCAGGAGAGATCTAGAGCACTGATTGTTTTAGAGGCAAATATAATTTAAGTCCCAATTTCAGTTGGCAGAAACATAGAACCTTATCTTCTCTATCATATGTTTCAGATTAGCTTATTAGGAAGGACCATTTCTGCTTAAAGAGAAGTATGTTACTGATCAAAGGAAAGTTGATTAGAGAATCATCATAGATACGTATTTCTCCATTATGCTTAGCTTTGGTAAAGATTTTAGAACTTATTTTTGCTTAACGGAGTGAACAACTTGATGTATTATAATCTGTCAGACAATCCATAGTGCCTGGAATTCCAAGAAACACACAGAGGACATTTTTATATTTTCTAACCACTAGATGGGAGAAAAGGTTCTTCCATGTCCTCTGTTCTTTCTTTGGTAGAAAAATGGAATAAGACACATGTTTTTAAGCAAGATTTGTCAGAATATCTATAGAGGTTCCAAAATTAACCTTTTTTTTATTATAAATACAGGTTGTTATTATGTTATTACTAGAAAATAGTGGGTATATCAATAAAGCATTTATGTACCATTTAGAACCAAAGACTGGGTCTACAAATGGCTAATTTAATCACCATTTTTTCTTTTAGCTTTAGAAACCAGTTGCATATCTGATCTCAGAAACCACAAATTCCCTTTGGCTTAAACCAAGACATCAACTATGTAGTACAGTAAAACTCTGAGAGAGTAAATAGAGCTGCTGACCAAATAACTGGTTTGCTTAGATATGTAAAAGTTTGAAATGGTCTGTTGTAGAGGAAAGGAAATAGCAACATAAAAACCCAAAGCACAAAAACCAATTCCTTCATCTAGGAGATGGATTTGTTTCAGTGTGACTGCAGGAAAAAAGTACTTGGTAAAATTTAGCTTTTCAAGAAATGTTGCGTTGGTATGTTTTCCATTCAAATGAAATTATCCTCACTTCTATAAAGTCTGGGTACACTGGGAGGAAAAGAAGATGGATGTACAAACACTCAAATGACAAGCTGGCCTGATGGTTTAACAGTTTTGCTCTTTTTCTTCTTTCTTCAGAAGTAAACCAGAGTTTCATTACAAGTTTCAGAACTGTAATTTTATTGCAGTGGCTTAATCAAAACATCTTTAATAATGTGGGCACTCTCAATGGTTTATAGAACACTGGTGGGTTCAAAAGGAAGTATGTGATCAGCCAGGGTACACTTCCTTACAGAGAGGAATAATCTATATATACTACATAAACCAGCAAATTTATCCATAAAATGGAATTATTTGAGAAACATTTTTCAGGTGTACTCCAACTAGCTGAGTTGGCATATTTGATGCCAAAGCTAACCAGGCAAGCGATGCTCAGTCCAGTGATCAGACAGGCTACACAGATTATCTGTATCATTTGAGCAACATCAGATGATCATCAAATGATTTCTAATTTGTGTCATATTGTATTTAAAACACATAGCTTTTAAAGTGTTTCCTGTATACAGACCAACAAGATGCTACCATGATTCACTTATCAGTGGAGCTTCAGGAGTAGAGCATCTACATATATGTCTGCAAAAACTCTGGTGATATGCTTTCTGCTGGGTGGCATTTCCTTACTTTCCAGTTTTGAATTGGTAACATCTTCTCCATTTGAAAAGACAAAGAGCAGGTTTTGCCTTAAGCACAGACAGGACAGCCGGCTGACTTGGTAGCAATATTTGAACAGCACTGGAAGGGGTCTTCCATTTCTTCTAAATGATTCCATTTATCATTTATTCCTCTATTCTAAAAAAATGTTTGATACTTGAATGTTCTACCAGAGTTTTGTATTTGGCCATCTTTTCTCTTTATTCTCTACACTCTCTCTGGGTGTGGCTCCTCAGAATCAGTTGCCATCTATAAGCAAAGACCCCCACATGTATATATTCAGCCGAGATCTTCCTTTGGAACTCCACATCCATGTGGGTAATCAATCACCTGCTAACTAAGTCTCCACATGGATGTTCCAAAGAAAACTCAAGTGCAATGTGTACAAATTGTAATTCATCATCTGCCTCTCGAAGGCTGCTCCCCCCCAATCTCTGTTCTCACTCTCTGTGATTCCCCTGGAGATGTCCAAGTTAAAAATCTGGGAGTCATCCATGGCTACTCCATCATTCTCACCCTAACAGCTAACTAATCACTAGTTCTTACTGATCCTACCTCTTTAATATCTCTCAAATCCATCCATTTTTCTCTGTTGCTGCTGTGTCTATTTTAGCCCAGACTGACATCATCTCTTCCAATTATTAAGCGTTTAACTCCCACTATTACTGCTTCTTCAACCCATTCTCTACTCTTGGGCATAAGGAGTCTTACATTAAATCTAACCATATCATTCTTCTGATTCATCATCTATCCATTAATGACTTCCCATTGTCCTCAGGATAAAACCCAGACTCTCTGTGGCCCTGGGCCATCTCTGCAGCTGTATCTTGCCCCAGACTTGCTTAGCCACTTGCAGTTCTCCACATGGGCTCTGCTTGCTCTCCTCTGGACTTTGCCTTTAATGCCCACTCCTGTGTTGCACTCCACCCTGCATCACCAAGCCCAGGGTCAGCCGTGGAGTTTCTCCTGCCTACTGGCCTTCCCTGACACCCCTGGGGCTGTGCTCTGTTCTTACCCTTTTAGCATTTACTACACAGTATTATCAGGCTTACTTACCAATCTTATCATCCATTAAACTCCTTAAGGTTAATGATGATATCTTAGTCATCTTTGAATTCCCAGTTCCTGGCATCTGAGAGGTGCTCTTAAATTATTGGCTAAATGAATGAATGCATTTTGAAACTCATGTTAAGCCAGACATTGTGCTGGGCACTGGTACCATATCTCTAGTAATATAAAGATGAGTAAGACACAGTTGTGTTCAAGATTGAGTTTTATAAGGGACAGGCATTATGCACATAATTATGACATAATGCAATACAATAAACATTCACTCAGTAGCCACAATAGACATTCATTCATTCATCAATTATTTATTGAATGCCAGTTCTGCATGGGGTTCTGTTCTAGGTGCTTGGGACATATCTGCACAAGAAAGATAAAAAATCCTTGCCCTGTAGATTTTACAATCTGGCCATGTTACTTTTTGGCTTAATTTCCAATAGTATCTCACTACTTCTTGGACAAAGTCCCTACCTTGGCTTTTCTTTTCTTTTTTTTTTACTTTGTGTTTTATTTATTTATTTATTTGGTATCATTAATATACAATTACATGAGCAACATTGTGGTTACTAGATTCCCCCCATTATCAAGTCCCCACCACATACCCCATTACAGTCACTGTCCATCAGCCCTACCTTGGCTTTTCATACACCATCAGTGGTTCTTTACATTTATAGGGAGAGAGAGGGGTCACAGATTGGCTATAAGACCCTGATTAAAAGCTCTCCTCAGAATGCCCATACCTCTACTCACTGTGTAGGACATTTGAAGGGGCTCCCAGACCCCTGAATACCCCCCAATTAGAGTCACTACCCCACAGGGCCTGGTCGGGCCCAGCAGTACCAGCTTCATCTCCTCCACTTTACCTCCCACTCGCGGCCCTCTCAGTTTTCTCATACTTTGTATCTTCCTTTGCACATTATATTCCTTCTACCTGAGATGCTCTTTATCTCCAGTTGTCCTCTCTTTGCCTAGTTATTCCTACTCATTCTTCAGATCTCCCTTGAAAAATGACTTCCTCAAAGAAACTTTCCCTACCCCCATTCAAAATAAGTTAAGCCCTCTAATCATATACTCTTAATGGAGTTCCAGGAGATTAGGGATATGGCTGTCTTGGTCACACTTTGCACAGTAGGGGCTCGATAAATATTTTTTGATGAAGGAATGAATGAATAGCTCTTCAAAGAGCACTCTGCCTGCAAGTCATGCTATTGTAGTAGTCAAGTAATAAAATGGACAGGTCAATAGATGGTGTGAAAAATATTGAGAAGATAAGAGTCAAAAGGATAGCCAATTGGATATGATAGTAAAGGAGACGCAGGTACCTCAATAATGACTCCATTTCTGGTTTAGCTAACTTTGTGGGTAGAGACACTGTTCTCTCAGGAAAAGAACAACGGGAGTTTGGAATTGCTGAGTCCGGAGTACCTGTGAAAGTCCAAGTAGACATATGGAATAGGCAGCTGTGTATGGAAGTGTGGAACTCAGGAGAAAGATCTGGGTTGACGATGTCAATGTGAGAGTCATCAGCCTACAGAGGCTAATTAATTAATGCCATGGGTGTGGAAGAGTCTGTTTATTGAGAGATCAGAGCGTGAGAAGGGAAAGGGGCCAGGACAGAGCCTTAGGAACTCCAACCTTTAGAGATTAGGTGGAAGATGAGGCAACAGGAGATTGAGAAAGAGAGAAAAGAAGCCTAGCAGACTGTCATGTTAAGGAAGCCAAGCGAAGAGGGTTTTAAGAAGGAGTGGAGAAAGTAAAAGGGGTGATGGTCAGTAGTGGCAAGTGTTGCTGAGAGGTCAAGGACGATGAGGACTGAAACATGTCTACTTGATCTATTCACATGGAGGTTACTAGATACACTGGATTGGTGGGGGCAGAAATCACCTTAAAGTCGGCTGAAAAGTGCATAATAAAATAAAATAAAGTGAGACAGGAAATATACAGTTTTATAAAAGTCAAAAAGGAGTGACAGCTCAGACTGGGAAATTTAGAGAAGGCTTCTTAGCAGAAGAGGGACATCAAGCTGAGTCTTGAAGAATGAGTAGGAGTTCACCCATACTGGAGACAGTGGGCGGATAGGGTGGGAGAGGTCATTCTAGGTGGCAAGTTCTATATGTTTAAAGACACTGAATCATGAAAAGACATGGAAGGTATATGGGACAGTGAGAAATGTCCCTCTATTAGATTGGCTTTGGGGTTAGGTGTCATGTATCCAACCCACTTCTGTTAAAAATGTAAATTCCCTTGGAATTATTACTCAATATGATGTTAGTATAAACTAACTTACCAAATGGTCTCTTAAGTGGCTGGCTGCTGAAAGCAAGGCCTCACAGGCTTTGGAAAGAAGACAGATAAGTTTTGGTATAGAAAGAGCAGTTCAGGGCACAGAATTTACTTTGAATTAGGAGGTAGATCTGTATGGGTAACTGAGGTAGGGGTTTGGGGGGAAGCTCCAGGCAGCCAGGAAATATCGTGAGTACACTATGTGCCCAGGATGACGGAGCAGTAAATTTTGCTTACCTCAAAATTGTCAGGTCAGATTCGTCAAAATGTTTTCTCTTTAGAACACCAGTCCTTATCACTATAGATTTATAATCAAGTGTTAAATATGAAATCTTTGGATGTGGAAGTTCCCAAATCAAGGGATTTTATGATTCAGAGAGGGTCTATGCTCTCATAAGTATGTTATATAGCAGTGATGTTAGTTTTGATTCATCTCCCTTAACATTTATCTTTCTTGTACAATGAAAGGTAGATCATGGGGGTTGTAAAACAAGTGCTGTTGGCATAAATGTAGCTCATGTTAACACTGTGATGAATGAATAAGAAATTAGATGCTTAAAGAGAACACATACCTCCAATTCTGTAGGCACTGTGAGCTCTCTGGTATGTTGGGAAGTATCTCGTGTTTTACAGGGATTTATGAACAGTTTGTCTATTCATTTACTTTCTTGATTTTCTTTAGTTTATGCCCAGGGTTCTGACCCATGGCTATCTCTGTTAGGAGGTAAATATGTATTGTTTTTTAGAGTCATAACCACATATTCCCATTAATCTCCAAAAGTTATGATATCTTCCATATTTTATGATCCCTCCATATTTTCTAAATCATAATATAGCTTTAAAAATTCTGTAATAATTCATTATTTGACAAGTGTTTTGAGTACATTCCCTGTGCCAAACATTGTCTAAGTGCTAAAGATCCAAAGCTGATCAAGACATACTTCATGTCCTCAAAGAGACTCTGTAGGGGAAAACAAACTTATAGATGAAATGATACAGTCATGTATAGGGTACAGCAGAGGTTCCAAAAAGATCTTATCATCTTTTCCTGGGGAGGTCTGGCAAGGCTTCAAAAGGGATTTGAAACTTGAACTAAGTAGTGCAACATGAACAGATATTCACCAGGCAAATGGCATTAGGGATTGAGGTTGCATAGAGAACATTCTAGACAAAAGGAGCACAGGTACAAGATGTAAAGCAGGATCCCTCTGAAGAATTGGGAATAGTTCAGTGGGACTAACAGGAAAGGCATAGGGTGGTAGGCTGGGTCAGACAATGTCATTCTCTGAACTTTGGACTTTGGACTTACTATAAGGGGTGCCACCAAAGGGTTCTAAGTGTCATAGAAGGGTCTCTGTAGCAGCAGTATGAAGGGTGGACTGCAGAGGAGTGAGACAAAAAGCAGTGAGGCTACTTGAGAAGAGAACTGACCAGAGCAAGAATAAGCACTGAGGTTGAAGGGGAGAGGACTAGTAGGGCAGAGGGTTGAGGAAAGACAGAATGAATGACTGATCCAAACCCTAACATGACTTGATCATTAACTGGAATGGGTTCAGGGATGGCAAAGGAAAGAAAGGAGTAAAAAATGACAAAAATGACCCAAGTTTCTGGTAATCCCATTGACTAAGACTGGAAATAGAGGAAGCTGAGGGGGATGGGAGTGGGAACATGGTGGGGAGGATGGATGGAGAAATGATTGACTCTCTTTTCAAGATGCTGAACTGGTGGTGAGATTTCCAAATGAAGATGTCTACCAGGGCATTGACTATGTGGCCTGGAGCTCAGGATGGAGGAAATTGCATCAAGAACATATATAAAAAGATGTGTTTACTTTGGACAAAATATATGATATTACTTGAAGTCTGGCAGGAAGGAGGTAGGAGTGGATATAGATACAGGCACATTTTTAAATATGGGGTCAGGAAATTGATGATTCATACTAGACAGCCTTAATTATTTCTGTGAAGTAGAGTTTAGGTCAACTGCTTAGAAAGGGGGGGAATTGGTCTTGGATGGTGCTTAAGATATTTATGTGGTGGAAGTATGGACAATGGAGAGAGCCAATAATAGACTTTATTTTTCTTTTAATAATAGACTTTTAAAACTAATGTTAAATGTTGCTCAGGGTCCAGATAGTTTTACAATACATCACCTTAAAATTTAAATACTTAAGTTTGACATGTTAAAAAAATTGTTCTTTTTAAAAACATTTGAATGCTTACAATAGAACATATACTGTGTTAAGAACATCACAAATATTATCTCATTTATTCCTCACAATAACTGTGTGAGGGCAGGAAAGGAGTTTTCATTCCTCTTTTATAGATGTGGAAACTAAGCTCAAAGAAGTGAAATGACTTGTCCAGTTCACACATTCAGTAAGTTGAAGACTTGAACCCAGGTCTTCTGATTTGAAATTTAGTGGCCCTTATAATTTGCTTCTTTAACCCAAAAGGGAAAAAACAAAGGTGGGAAATTGCAGGAGAGGTGATGAGAACTCTATGTTGGGTTCATAGTCTTCTATCTGGGTCGACCCTTTTAGGGCATAGCCTGCTCAGGCCTCAAACTAAACAGCCAAAGCTGAATTCATTGTTTTTTCTTTGTAACCAATTTTCCTCATGACTTTTCAATTTCTGTTAATCACCGTTCCCTAGTCATCAAAGGTAGAAAACATAGCCTCATCTTAGATTCCTCTCTGGTCTCCTAATGCCTACACAGAGTTCTTGTAATGAGTAAATGAAATGGCACAGATAGAGCACCTGGTACAACACCACACATGTGCAAGTCATTCAGTGACTGACAGCTGTTATCATTCCTACTGCCACAGGTATTCCCTACTCTAGCCAAACTGGATCATTGTGGTAGGCTAAAAAATGAGCCACTAAAAGATGTCCACATCCTCATCCCTGGAACCTGTGAATGTTACCTTATATAGCAAAAAGGGGGGCGGCCTTTGTAGTATGATTAAGAATCTTGAGTTGGAGAGATTATCCTGGATTATCCAGGAAGACCCTTATAAGGATCCTTATAAGTGAGAAGCAGAGGGAGATTTGAACACAGACAAAAAAGGAGAAGACAATGTGACCACCAAGGCGGACTGGAGCGATGTGTCCACAAGCTACCAGAAGCTGAACAGGCAAAGAACAGAAACTCCCCTAGGGCCTCCAGAGGGGGTATGTCTCTACCTACATCTTGATTTCAGCCCAGTGACACTGATTTTGGACCTTTGTCCTCTAGTGAGAGAGTACATTCCTGATGTTTTAAGCCACCAGATTTGTGGTAATTTGTTACAGCAGCCCTAGGAAACTAATACATTCCCCAAACATACCTCATTCTTTTCCCTCTTCTCTATTTCCTCCATATTTCAGAAAACAGAAATCTTCTTTTACTTACTCTTTCAAATTTTGAACAAGGCCAATCTCTAAAAGTATTTCAACCGAAGTCTTTCTTGCTCCTTAAATCTTATATGAGGTTTCTTTCTTGAGCAAATCCCCACAGCACATTTTTGTCATTGTGTTTGTCTGACAGCATAAATATTTGTAAATAATTTGTCCTTTCCCCGGGACTGGGTTTTAAGTTCCTTAGGAATTCATTTACATTAGTACTACGGTCTTTGGACTTTCTGTGATGCCTTATGCAGTGTCTTTCACACAGTAGGTATCAGTAATTATTTTGCTACTTACCTCTACTACCTTCAGAAGTGTTACACTGAGTTACACTTATTCACATATCTTAAAGCTGCACTGTTACAGTGGCCATTAGCCACATGTGACCATTTACATTTAAATTAATCAACACTAAAGCTTAAAATTCAGTTCATCAGTTGCATTAACACATTTAAGGTGTTCAAAAACCACATATTGGATATCATAGCATAGCACATTTTCATCATTACAGAAAGTTCTATTGGACAGAACTGCTTTACAGAGGCAATCCAGTAAACAGAAAGTTTCCTATGAGTCACAGTAATAAGAATACAGAAGCGAGAAATAATTTTCCTTCAAAATACAAAGACTTATTATTGTAAAAATATCAATTTTCCCAAGAATATTTTATTAAGTCAATGAAATTGCAATAAAAATTCTAGTAATATGTCTGTGGAACTCATTAAGCTGTACAGGAAATTTAAAAAATACTGAAAAAGAACTATGAGGGGAAAAGAGTTGTCCTTTTAGATAGCAAAACATAATGTAAGTTAGAGTAAAATAAGTAAGTAAATAAGTTAGAGTAAGTAAAACAGCCTAGCAGTAATATAGAAGTAGACATATAGTTAAGTGAAATAGAATAGCAAGTCAAAAAACAAACCAACGTATCAAGGGGATTTTACTTTATGATAAAAGTGGCATTCTATTTGTCAAGGAAAAGGAAGATCATTCAAATGGTACCAACACAATGGGAAAATGTTCTCACATGGGAAAAAAGGAACCAAATGTAAAAGGCAAAACTACAAATTTATTAGAAGAAAATATAGAAAAATTTTGTTATAACTTTAGCACTAGGAAGACCTTCTTAAGCAAAATATAAAATAAAACCATAACAGATAATCCTGTCTTCCTAAATTGGAAGAATTAATATTGTTAAATGTCTATACTATCCAAAGCAATACATAGATTCAATACAATCCTTGTCAAAATCCTAATGACACTTTTTGAAGAAATAGAAAAGTCCATTCTAAAACTCATATGGAATCTCAAGGGACCTTGAAATGCCAAAACAACCTTGGAAAAGAAAAACAAAGTTGGAGGCCTCACACTTTCTGATTTCAAAACATATTCAAAGCTACAGTAATTAAAACATGAGGTACTGACACAAAGACAGAGACATAGACCAAGGAGTAGAACAGAGAGCCCAGAAATAAACCCACACTTACATGGCCAAATGATTTTCATTTGTCAAGAGCATTTAGTGGGGAAAGTCTTTTCAACAAGCGGTATTGGGAAAACTAGATATTCACATGCAAAAGAATGACATTGGACCTCTGCCTACACACAAAAATTTACTCAAAATGGATCAAAGACTTAAATATAAGAGCTGAAACCATAAAACTTTTAGAAGAAAACATAGGAGGAAGCTTTATGACATTGGAATTGGAAAGGATTTCTTGGATATGACCAAAAACACAGGCAGCAAAAGAAAAAATAGATAAATTGGACTTCATCAAACTTAAAAATGTTTGAAAGCATCCACCCCAAAATTACTAGAATTAATAACTGAATTCAGCAAATTGCAGGATACAAAATAATACACAGAAATCTGTTGCATTCCTCTATACTAATGATGAACTAGCAGAAAGAGCAATCAGGAAAACAATTCCATTTACAATTGCATCAAAAAGAATAAAATACCTAGAAATAAACTTAACGAAGGATATGAAAGACCTATACCATGAAAAATACAAGACACTCATGAGAGATATTAAAGAAGACACCAATAAATGGAAATCCCATGCTCATGGATAGCAAGAATTAATTGTGTCAAAATGGCCACCCTGCCTAAAGCAGTCTACAAATTCAATGCAATCCCTATCAAAATACCAACAGCATAATTCAATGAACTACAACAAATAGTTCTAAAATTCATATGGAACCACAAACAACCCCAAATGGCCAAAGCAATCCTGAGAAGAAAGAATAAAACTGGGGGGGATTATGCTCTCCAACTTTAAGCTCTACTACAAAGCCACAGTAATCAGAACAATTGGCACAAGAACAGACCCATAGACCAATGGAACAGAATAGAGAGCCCAGATATAAACCCACATATATATGGCCAATTAATATATGATAAAGGAGCCATGGATATACAATGGGGAAAAGACAGCCTCTTCAACAACTGGTGTTGGCAAAACTGGACAACTGCATGTAAGAGAATGAAACTGGATTATTGTCCTAACTCCATATACAAAAGTAAACTTGAAATGGATCAAAGACCTGAGTGTAAGTCATGAAACCATAAAACTCTTAGAAGAAAACATAGGCAAAAATCTCTTGAATATAAACATGAGCAACTTTTTCCAGAACACATCTCCTCAGGCAAGGGAAACAGAAGCAAAAATGAACATATGGGAATACATCAAACTAAAAAACTTCTGTACAGCAAGTTAGAGTAAAATAAATAAGTAAATAAATTAGAGTAAGTAAAACAACCTAGCAGTAAATAAGTTAGAGTAAGTAAAATACCAACAGCAAAACAAAAAGGTATCCTAAAATATGGGAGAATATATTCATAAATGACATATCTGATAAGGGGTTGACGTCCAAAATACACAAAGAGCTCACGCACCTCAACAAACAAAAAGCAAATAATCCAATTAAAAAATGGGCAGAGAATCTGAACAGACACTTCTCCAAAGAAGAAATTCAGATGGCCAACAGGCACATGAAAAGATGCTCCACATCGCTAATCAAAGAAATGCAAATTAAAACCACAATGATATTATCACCTCACACCAGTTAGGATGGCCAACATCAAAAGACAAGGAAAGACAAATGCTGGCGAGGATGCTGAGAAAGGGACCCTCCTACACTGTTGGTGGGATTGTAAATTAGTTCAACCATTGTGGAAAACAATATGGAGGTTCCTCAAATAACTAAAAATAGAAATACCATTTGACCCAGGAATTCCACTCCTAGGAATTTACCTGAAGAAAACAAGATCCCTGACTCAAAAAGACATATGCACCCCTATGTTTATTGCAGCACTTTTTACAATAGCCAAGATATGGAAGCAACCTAAGTGTCCATCAGTAGATGAATGGATAAAGAAGATGTGGTACATATCCACAATGGAATATTATTCAGCCATAAGAAGAAAACAAATCCTACCATTTGCATCAACATGGATGGAGCGAGAGGGTATTATGCTCAGTGAAATAAGCCAGAAGGACAAAGACAAGTACCAAATAATTTCACTCATTTGTGGAGTGTAACAACAAAGCAAAACTGAAGGAACAAAACAGCATCAAACTCACAGACTCCAAGAAGGGACTAGCAGTTACCAAAGGGGATGGGTGGGGGAGAGCAGGTGGGGGGGAGGGAGAAGGGGATTGAGGGGCATTATGATTGGGACACATGGTGTGGGCAGGTCACGGGGAAGACAATGTAGCATAGAGAAGACAAGTAGTGACTTTTTGGCATCTTACTACGCTCATGGACAGTGACTACAAAGGGGTATGGAGGGGGACTTGATAATATGGGTGAATGTTACCACAATGTTGCTTATGTGAAACCTTCATAGGATTGCATATCAATGATACTTTAATAAAAAAATGTTTGCATCAAAGGACTCTACTAAGAGAATGAACAGAAAACTCATGGAAGAAGAGAAAATATTTGCAAATAATTTGGTAAAATATTAATGTCCAGAATATTAAAATGGCTCCTATAATTCAACAATAAAAAAACAAACACCATGATTAAAAAGTGGTAAAAGGACTTGAATAAATATTTCTCCAAAAAAGATATGCAAAAGGCCAATAAGCAAATTAAAAGATTCTCAATATCTCTAATCATTATGTAAATACAAATCAAAACCACAATGAGATATCACTTCACACCCATTAGGATGGTTATTATATAAAAAAAAGTATTAGGGATGATGTGGAGAAATTGCAACCATTGTTCATTGCTGGTGGGAATGTAATATGGTACAGCTGCTATGGAAAATAGTATGGCAGTTCCTCTAAAATTAAGAATAGAATTACCATATGGCCCAATAATTCCACTTTTATGTGGAATTGGGGTATTTACCCCAAAGAACTGAGAGCAGGAACTTGAACAGATATTTGTACACCCATTTTAATAACAGCATCAAGTCACAATAGCTAAAAGATGGAAGCAACCCATATGTCCATCTATGGATGAATGGATAAACAAAATGGGGTATATACATACAATGTAATATTATTTAGTCTTAAAAAGGAAGGAAATTCTGGACTTGCAAGATGGTGGTGTGAGAGGTGAGATGGAGAGCTCCTCCCAAAACCACAAATTGTACAAAAATATAGTTAATTAATACAACTAACCTTAAAACAGCAACAAGAAAGAAGGCTGAACCAGACTGCAAACAGACCTCACGAACAGAGCAGACCTCACGAAACAGGGTAACTTAGGAAAGCCTTAATCTGGTGGGACCCAGGCCCTTCCCCCACCCCAGCTCACTGGAGGGAGGAAGAGAAACAGAGTGGGGGAGGGGGGGGAAGACTGGGACTGCTGAACACCTAGCCCTGGAGATCTGCTTTGTGAGCAGAATCCTATAGTGTGTGGTGCTCTGGATGTTGGGGAACTCAGACAGGCGGCGTGCTTGAGTAATTGACATTACAGCTATTAGTGGAGGAGGGGATCCACATCTGGCCACTCTGTGTCAGAGGAAAGGCAGGCACTCTGAGAGGCTTCCTAGCAGCCAGAGGGCTGCTGAAGGGGCGGGGTTTGCACGGAGCTTGCTGTGCGGGAAAAGGGAGAACTGGACAAGGTTGTCTGGGCGAGCTCTGCTCAGCTGGTTGGGAACTTTGGGGAGCTTCAGGTGCTCCATCTCCCGGGCTGCCTACTCACCTCCGAGGCCCCCCACTGTGACACACAGCCTGCCAAACCTTCCTACTGGCCTGTAGGCTCCTGCTCGCAAACCGGCAGCACTGTGCAGGTGTCAGGCCAGCCAGAGAGAGGCCCCACCTACTACAGCTAGAGACGCAAAGCACAGAGGTTTACACGTGTGTGCTTGGCCCACTGGCTCTGACACTGGAGACAGGCACTGCAGATGGGAATCAGGAAACAGATCTTTCCTCCCCCCAGACACCAGCTCCGCTCCCCTACAACCCCCAACCTCACTCTAGGGGCTGAGCAGCACCAGAGACTGGAGTTTCTGTGCACTAGTGGGCATGATACAGAAATATGAAACAACAAAACAACATGGTTCAGGCCAAAATCTCACAAACCCCAGAAAGAGGGCCAAATGAAACCAAACTCACCAATCTTCCTGAAAAAAAGTTCAAAATAAAAATTATAAACATGCTTATGGAGGTACAGAAAAATATTCAAGAACTCAGGAACGAATTTAAGATGGAGATTCAATCATTAAGAAATTCCATATCTGAAATGCAACATACAATGGAGAGATTTAAAAGTAGATTAGATGTAGTAAAAGAGACGGTAAATGGAATAGAAATTAGAGAAGAGGAATACAAAGAAGCTGAGGCACAGAAAGGAAAAAGAATCTCTAAGAATGAAAGAATATTGAGAGAACTGTGTGACCAATCCAAACGCAACAATATTCACATTATAGGGGTACCAGAAGAAGAAGAGAGAGAAAAAGGGATAGGAAGTGTCACTGAGGAGGTAATTGCTGAAAACTTCCCCAGTCTGGGGAAGGAGATAGTCTCTCAGGCCAAGGAGGCGCACAGATCTCCCAACACAAGGGACCCAAGGAAGACAACATCAAGACATATAATAATTAAAATGGCAAAGATCAAGGATAAAGACAGACTTTTAAAAGCAGCTAGAGAGAGAAAAAAGATCACATACAAAGGAAAACCCATCAGGCTATCATCAGACTTCTCAACAGAAACCTTACAGGCCAGAAGGGAATGGTATGATATATTTAATGCAATGAAGCAGAAGGGCCTTGAACCAAGAATACTTTACCCGGCAAGGTTATCATTTAAATTTGAAGGAGGGATTAAACAATTTAGAGATAAGCAAAAGCTGAGAGAATTAACCTCCCACAAACCACATCTACAGTGCATTTTGGAGGGACTCCTATAGATGGAAGTATTCCTAAGGCTAAAAAGATGTCACCCAAGGGAAGACAAAGAGTACAGAATGTGATTTGTAACATACAAAGAATGGAGGAGGAAGAAAAAGGAGGGAAAAAATAAATAATCTTTCAGTTGTGTTTGTAATAGTATACGAAGTAAGTTAAATTAGACTTTTAGATAGTAAGGGAATTACCCTTGAACCTTTGGTAACCAAGAATCTAAAGCCTGCAATGGCAATAAGTACATACCTATCGATAACCACCCTAAATGTAAATGGTCTGACTGCACCAATCAAAAGACATAGATTACTGAATGCATAAAAAAACGAGACCCATCTATATGCTGCCTACAAGAGACTCACTTCAAACC
Source organism: Phataginus tricuspis (assembly GCA_029783875.1). Taxonomy (NCBI): domain Eukaryota; kingdom Metazoa; phylum Chordata; class Mammalia; order Pholidota; family Manidae; genus Phataginus; species Phataginus tricuspis. Next base: position 6,494,405 of record JAQQAC010011420.1, read on the forward strand.
CAAAGACATACACAGACTGAAAGTAAAGGGATGGAAAAAGATATTTCATGCAACTAATAGGGAGAAAAAAGCAGGAGCTGCAGTACTTGTATCAGACAAAATAGACTTCAAAACAAAAAAAGTCACAATAGACGAAAAAGGACATTACATAATGATAAAAGGGTCAGTCCAACAAGAGGATATAACTATTATAAATATCTATGCACCCAACACAGAAACACCTACATATGTGAAACAAATACTAACAGAATTAAAGGGAGAAATAGAATGCAATGCATTCATTTCAGGAGACTTCAACACACCACTCACTCCAAAGGACAGATCAACCAGACAGAAAATAAGTAAAGAAACAGGAACTGAACAACATATTAGAACAGATGGACCTAACGGACATCTACAGAACACTCCATCCAAAAGCAACAGGATACACATTCTTCTCAAGTGCACATGGAACATTTTCAAGAATTGATCATATTTTAGGCCACACAAAGAACCTCGGTAAATTCAAAAAGATTGAAATTGTACCAACCAGCTTCTCAGATCACAAAGGTATGAAACTAGAAATGAATTACACAAAGAAAACGAAAAAGCCCATAAACACATGGAGGCTTAATAACATGCTCCTAAAAAGTCAATGGATCAATGACCAAATAAAAACAGAGATCAAGCAATACAGGAGGACAAATGATAACAATAATTCAACACCGCAAAATCTGTGGGACGCAGCGAAGGCCGTGGTAAGAGGGAAATATATTGCAATACAGGCCTACCTCAGGAAAGAAGAACAATCCCAAATGAACAGTCTAAACTCACAATTAGTGAAACTAGAAAAGGAAGAACAAATGAGGCCCAAAGTCAGAAGAAGGAGAGACATAATAAAGATTAGAGCATAAATAAATAAAATTGAAAAGAATAAAACAATAGAAAGAATCAATGAAAGCAGGAGCTGGTTCTTCGAGAAAATAAACAAAATAGATAAACCCCAAGCCAGACTTACCAAGGAAAAAAGAGAGTCTACACACATAAACAGAATCAGAAATGAGAAGGGAAAAATCACTAAGGACACCACAGAAATACAAAGAATTTTGAGAGAATACTATGAAAAATTATATGGTAACAAACTGGATAACCTAGAAGAAATGGACAGCTTTCTAGAAATATACAACCTTCCAAGGCTGACCCAGGAAGAAACAGAAAATCTGAATAGACCAATTACCAGCAAAGAAATTGAATTGGTAATCAAAAACTACCTAAGAACAAATCTGCTGGACCTAATGGTTTCACTGCTGAATTTTATCAAACATTTAGTGAAGAACCAATGCCCATCCTCATTAAAGTTTTCCAGAAAGGAGAAGAAGAGGGAATACTCCTAAACTCATTCTATGAGGCCAATATCACTCTAATACCAAAACCAGGCAAAGACACCACAAAAAAAGAAAATTACAGACTAATATCCCTGATGAACATAGATGCAAAAATACTCAACAAAATATTAGCAAACCTAATTAAAAAATACATCAAAAAGATCATCCATCATGATCAAGTGGGATTCATCCCAGGGATGCAAGGATGGTACCACATTCGAAAATCCATCAACATCAACCATTACTTCAACAAAAAGAAGGACAGAAACCACATGATCATCTCCATAGATGCTGAAAAAGCATTCGACAAAATTCAACCTTCATTCATGATAAAAACTCTCAAGAAAATGGGTATAGAGGGCAAGTACCTCAACATAATAAAGGCCATATATGAGAAACCCACAGCCAACATTATAGTTAACAGCAAGAAGCTGAAAGCTTTTCCTTTAAGATTGGGAAAAAGACAAGGATGCCCGCTCTCTCCACTTTTATTCAACATAGTTCTGGAGGTCCTAGCCACAGCAATCAGACAACACAAAAAATAAAAGGCATCCAGATTGGCAAGGAAGAAGTCAAACTGTCCCTGTTTGCAGATGACATGTATTGTACATTAAAAACCCTAAAGAATCCACTCCAAAACTACTAGATCTAATATCTGAATTCAGCAAAGTTGCAGGATACAAAATTAATGCACAGAAACCTGTTGCATTCCTATACACTAACGATGAACTAGCAGAAAGAAAAATCAGGAAAACAATTCCATTCAGAATCGCATCCAAAAGAATAAAATACCTAGGAATAAACCTAACCAAGGAAGCAAAAGACCTATACCCTGAAAGCTACAAGACACTCTTAAGGGAAATTAAAGAGGACACTAATAAATGGAAATTCATCCCATGCTCTTGGCTAGGAAGAATTAATATTGTCAAAATGGCCATCCTGCCTAAAGCAATCTACAGATTCAATGCAATCCCTATCAAAATACCTACAGCATTCTTCAATGAACTAGAGCAAATCGTGCTAAAATTCATATGGAATGACAAAAGACCCCAAATAGCAAAGCAATCCTGAGAATGGAGAATAAAGCAGGGAATTACGCTCCCTGACTTCAAGCTCTACTACAAAGCTACAGTAATCAAGACAATTTGGTACTGGCACAAGAACAGACCCATAGACCAGTGGAACAGAATGGAGGGCCTAGATATAAACTCAAGCATATATGGTCAATTAATATATGATAAAGGAGCCATGGATATACAATGGGGAAATGACAGCCTCTTCAACAGCTGGTGTGGGCAAAACTGGACAGCTACATGTAAGAGAATGCAACTGGATTACTGTCCAACCCCATACACAAAAGTAAACTCTAAATGGATCAAAGACCTGAATGTAAGTCATGAAACCATAAAACTCTTAGAAAAAAATATAGGCAAAAATCTCTTGGACATAAACATAAGCAACTTCATCATGAACATATCTCCCCAGGCAAGGGAAACAATAGCAAAAATGAACAAGTGGGACTATATCAAACTAAAAAACTTGTGTACAGCAAAGGATACTATTAGTAGAACAAAAAGACATACTGTAGTATGGGAGAAGATATTAATAAATAACATATCCGCACCCAACACAGGAGCATCAGCATATGTGAAACAAATACTAACAGAAGTGAAGGAGGAAATAGACAGCAATGCAAT
>JAQQAC010011420.1:6497965-6560688 GCA_029783875.1 Phataginus tricuspis
ACGATTGGCAGGCATAGGGTGGGGGGGGCACGGGGGGGACTGTACAGCTCAGAGAAGACAAGTAGTGATTCTCATCTCACTACACTGATGGACAGTGACTGTAATAGGGTTGGTGGGGGGGACCTGATGAAGGGGGTAGTTTAATCATCACAATATTGCTCATGTAATTGTAGGTTAATGATACTAAAATAAAATAAATTGCAAAAAATAATAAATAAATAAATAAATAAATAACATATCCCATAAGGGGTTGACATCCAAATTATATAAAGTGCTCTTGCACCTCAACAAACAAAAAGCAAATAACCCAATTGAAAAATGGGCAGAGGAACTGAACAGACAGTTCTCCAAAGAAGAAATTCAGATGGCCAATAGGCACATGAAGAGATGCTCCACATCATTAGTCATCAGAGAAATGCAAATTAAAACCACAATGAGATATCACCTCACACCAGTTAGGATGGCCGCCATCCAAAACACAAACAACAACAAATGTTGGCGAGGATGTGGAGAAAGGGGAACCCTCCTACACTGCTGGTGGGAATGTAAATTAGTTCAATCATTGTCGAAAGCAGCACAGAGGTTCCTCAAAAAACTCAAAATAGAAATACCATTTGACCCAGGAGTTCCACTCCTAGGAATTTACCCCAAGAATGCAGCAGCCCAGTTTTAAAAAGACTTATGTGCCCCTATGTTTATGGCTGCACTATTTACAATAGCCAAGAAATGGAAGCAACCTAAGTGTCCATCAGTAAATGAATGGATAAAGAAGATGTGGTATATATACACAATGGAATATTATTCAGCCATAAGAAGAAAACAAATCCTTCCATTTGCAACAACATGGATGGAGCTAGAGGGTATTATGCTCAGTGAAATAAGCCAGGCAGAGAAAGACAAGTATCAAATTATTTCACTTATCTGTGGAGTATAAGAACAAAGAAAAAACTGAAGGAACAAAACAGCAGCAGACTCACAGAACCCAAGAATGGACTAACAGTTACCAAAGGGAAAGGGACTGTGGAAGAGGGGTGGGAAGGGAGGGATAAGGGGGAAAAAGGGCTACTACTATTAGCACACATAAAGTAGCAGGGGTGGGGTTGGGGTGGGGGGATACAGGGAAGGCAGTATAACACAGAGAAGACAAGTAGTGATTGTATAACATCCTACTACGCTGATGGACAGTGACTGCAATGGGGTATGTGGTGGGGACTTGATAATAGGGGAAGTCTAGCAACCATAATGTGGCTCATGTAATTGTATATTAATAATAGGAAAATAAAACAAACAAATAAATAAATAAATAATATTAAAAAAAAGAAGGGAAGGAAATTCTGACACATGCTACAACATGGACAAAGCTTGAAGAGTAGGCAAAATAAGCCATTCAGAAAAGCACAACTATTGTATGATTTCACTTACGTGAGATAGAGTAGTCAAATTCATAGACACAGAAAGTAGAATGGTGGTTCCCAGGCGCTAGGGAGAGAGATGGGAGTTGTTTAATGTGTATGGAGTTTCAGTTTGGGAAGACGAAGAAGTTCTGTAGATGGGTGGTGGTGATGGTTGTGCAAAGTGCGAATGTACTTAATGCGACTGAACTGTACCTTAAAAACAGTTAAAATGATAAACTATAAAACTTGTAGAAGAAAACACAGGAGGAAGGTTCATGATATTGGATTTGGCAATATGACACCAAAAACACAGGCAAACTGTGTTTACATTATATGTATTTAAACACGATTAAAAAAATAAAAATAATATTGTCACATGATTTTAAAAGATGCAACTATAAAGGAAAACATTTCCTGTGGTGGTACAGTCTTTGAGCAGAACAATCTGGAGTAACTACAAAAATTTTAAATGCACATATCCTCTGACCCCTAGGCATCTACTCTACAGAAATGCTCCCATGTGCACACTCACTGTCATGTTGAAGGACATTCCCTAAAGCAATGTCTCTAAGAAAAAGTGAAAACAATTTAAATGTTTCAGTAATAGCAGAAAATTGAAACAAACCAGAGCACTTTACTACTAAGGAAAACTATGCAATAGTTGAAAAGGAGGTTAATCTAAATATATTGACAAGGAAAAATCTCTAGGACAGGTGTTAGCACCTTTCTGAAGCAAGCTTCAGAAAAAGACACTGTTATCCCATTTATGCTTTTTATTTGTAGACAAATTAAATATGTGTACATATATATTTGTGTATATATGCATACATTATATATTTGTATATATATCTATACATAATGCAGTGCTGTCCAATAGAAATAGAATGCAAGACACAATTACAAGCCACATATAAAATTTAAAAATTTCTAGTAGATACAGTTTAAAAATTAAAAAGAAACTGATGAAATTAAATTTTAATAATTTATTCCAATATATTGAAAATATTATCATTTCAATATAATAGGTAACCAATACATTCAATATACATATTCAATAATATTTAACCAATATAAAAATAATTGTGACATTCTTTTTTTCATACAATGTCCTCACAATCCAGTGTATATTTTACACTTACAGCATATCTCAACTCAAATTAGTTACATTTTAAATGCTTAATAGCCACATGTAGCCAGTGGCTACCAAATTGGACAGCACATCTTATGTGTGTGTGTATGTCTTAAATACAAAGTCAAAGGTATGGAATAGCCTTATTGATAGTTTTTAATTATCCATGAGAATGTATTCATGTAGAAGAAAAACATAGGACAAAAAAATAATTGCATAATTAAAGTATTAAAAATGTAAAGGTCTGTATTAATTTGCCTAGTAATTGTTAAAATTATGTCTTTTATTACTTGATATGTTTATAATCAACATGCTTACTTCATCTCTTTGTTTTCCCTTATTTTGATGAGATAAAAGCTTTATTATGAAACTACTTTTATTTGTAAACTAGATAGGTAATAAAAGAACACAAAAAACCTGAAAGTTTGTTTGGCTCAACCTTTTTCAATTAAAAAATATTCAAAAATAGATACTTTTCAATAGAAAAATGTCAGTTATTCTCCTACTTTCACATGCTTGAGAAATTTATTATTAATTCTGTGGTAGTTAAAGTTAGACATATAAAACACATATAAACACTCAAGCACATACTTTTTAATTATAAAAATAAAAGTTTCCTGGTTTGTGATATGTAGAAGGAAACCTACAGGCAATGACATGATGGCATTATTAGATGTGCTAAACTTGACATAGGTTTGCTGATTCTTCAAAAAAAGAGATGAACAGATAATAGATACGGATTTGGAAATGCGATACCCTGGTTCTTACAGACTTTCTATGTAGGTCATTTGCTTGAATCTGAGTCTCTAAAAAGTGCCCTAGTAGGTGTTGAAAGTAACACAGTGTACTGTAAGTACAGAAATGACTACAGAGATAGTTTCATAAAATATACAGAAAAAGACCCCTTTGGTATGAAGACAGACATGTCTGAGATGGAAAAATCTCTATCAGTGTGATAGCCAAGCCTCGGGCCTCTCCTGCCTACTCTCGCTGGCAGCAAGCAGAGGGCAAGGGAGAAGACACAGGAGCTCCGGCACCCCATGAATTCTTCCACACAAGATGGAGTCTGAGTGGCAAAGACACATTCGCTAAGAAGTCAGGTTTTCACTTTGAATTGGTCCTCAGTTCACTTGAAGAGATAAAGAAAACCCGTAAAAAGAAGTAGTTGGGTATTTAGAGTGAGTTTTACAGGAGGGGACAGACACTTAAACTTAATTTTTATTATACTTTTCCAACAAATGGTGAAACATTTTCAGTTTCTAACACAAAATTTTAAAAAATCATACCTTTCTTTCTGATCCTCTTTATTTTAAAATATGTTTGAATCCTTTCCTATAATTAACAGAATTTTCTATTGTATCACTTCAGTTCACATCTAATTGTTTAATTGCCTGCTTCCATTAAAAAAAACTTTTTAATTAAAGTATCATTGATATACAATTTTATGAAGGTTTCACATGAGCAACATTGTGGTTTCAATATTCACCCATATTATCAAGTCCCCCCCACCCCACTGTAGTCACTGTTCATCAGTGTAGGTGAGATGCTGTAGAGTCATTACTGGTCTTCTCTGTGCTGTACTGACTTCTCCCATTTTTTAAATTTTATTATAACTTAACTAATACAGTCACATAATATGAAATCCAAAAGGTAAAATAAAGGTGCACGGTGACACCATCCCTGCCACCCCAGAGCCATTCAATTCCCTGCCTTGAAGCCAACCAGTTATCAGTTTCTTGTACATTCTTCCAGAAACTGTTCTGTTTTCATTTTGAAATCAACTGCATCACTAAAAAGTTAAACTACTATAAATTCACAATATCACTGTCTTCAAATCATTTTACTAAAACTGGACCAGGCCTGGCCATAGTAATAGTAAATGAGGAAGTGGAGGATCGTTTTCAGACCCATTTTCAGGCTCACGCCTGGTCTCACAGGGTATGGAGGCAGGCTTTCTTCCCATTGCCTCCAGTTATCTTTCCAGTCTAAAGACCGACCACATGTTTCCCTCCTGACTAAAGGAAATGAAAGAGAACCAAAGAGTGAAAGGGTAAAAGAGGAGGGTCAGGAAAGCAGAGATTCAAGGTACCATGCTCAGTGCTATGGTGTGTTGGGAGCAGCAGGGAAGCATGGCAGCAAGAATGTTTTAAGGTAATGAGAACACAGATGTGTAAACAACAAACTCTAACCACCATCTAACACAAAGTCTGGACTAAATAAAAGTACAAGCAGTGCGCTGTAGGAATAGAGAGGGAGAAGGAGAATGGGGGGAAGGACTTATATTAGTCCAGGGCTGGTTGAGCATGTCTGACGAGCTTCTCAAACTGCACGTTTTCCCTGACTCATGAAAACCTAGACCTGGGAGAATGCCAAACCAGGGAAGTCTTTTGGAACCAATATGGAGAGGAAGAACTTTGCACACACAAAAAAGTAATAATCATGAAAGTCTTATTGCAGCTCACAACTGGTCTTCAGTTGTGAAAACCACTGACTCAGAGAAAAAACATGAGCACTTGCAAATCGTTACTATTTAGTTAAAATCAGGTGAGTCAGGCATTGCTCACCTCCAGGGTGTGCCATTCACATTGTTTTCTATGTTTTAGGGATGGATCCCTAGAATTGTGCAGTGCACAATCAACACAACCATGCATGACAACCCTACTAAGGTGAACATCAGTTTTTTGACTATCACTTTTTTATTTTTCCCATCACTAAAATTTTACTCAGGATACAGTGCTAACACATTGGCTAATATTTCCTACAATAAGGAAAACACATTTAGGATTTATGAAACTATATTTTCTTAAAAACCCAAGGTATTTGAGCATAGGTTTTATTATAGCTATGCTACAGAATATGGCTAGATTATACACCTGAAATATGACATACTGTACATATTTTCCAACCTATAAAGATTTTCCATGATGGGGTAGGCTGCTCAGTTTCAAATTAAACACTATTTACTTAGAAATGTAGGACTATTTCAAACCAGGCTGGGCCAGAGAGCAGAGTGGAATAGTATTACTGTTGCAGGGCATCTGGCATATTTTCACTCTGAGGCTTTCAGAATTCAATGATTAAAAATTGAAAGTTTCTCCTTGTTTTAGAGGAGTTTTTCTGATTTTTTTCCCAGTATCTCTCTTTTCACTGACATTATCTAATCCAGCAATGTATAGACATCTACCAATTTGGAAAACAACATGACAGTGGGTCATATAAAAGAATTAAAAAATGAGATATGAAACTGATTTTTGTTGAGTATTTAAAGTTATGCCACTGTGGTTCATAATTCCAATATTCCTGATTAGCAACTGTCTAACCAAGTGAAATAAAAAGTATTTATTATCATTAGATATGGCTGTGTTTTGTTCTCTTCTTTGGGCTTTGCATTAATTATTGAGTATGCAGAAACCAATCTTTTAAATCTTGTTTACTTTGTGGTATTGAGCTAATTCCTGGTGGTTTTTAGAATTTATCCACATTTTCCCTTTTTGTGGAAATATTTACACTGGAGATTTCCACTAAGGAATCTAGAGTTAAATGAGGTTTGTTTTTTTTTTTGAGGGATATAGCAGCTGAGGCCATATTTCTATTAGTGCTTTTTAAAAATTTCCCTACTCTAAGTGTTTCCATACACATAAGACTTAATCTAATAGGTTCTCATGGAATATTACATATGTAAAATAAGATCACACGTTTGAAAATGTTTGGCACACTATCCAGTACATGTTAATCACTCAATATAAATTGATTGTATCTAATTGAACATTACCTGATTTGGCTGCTGTAAATGAAATGTGTTCTGAGCTGGCATGGGGATTTAGGAAAATCTAACTTATCTTGGAGTATGAGACATGTAAGGGGTTTCTGAGTGATACATGAGATTACATATTCAATAACAGTCTTTCACTTCAAATTTAAGCTACAAACTTCTGGTGTTTTTGTAAATGCAACAGTGGAAGATGAACTATATATGCTTGAAAATGCTTGACTTAAAAATGAAGAAGAAAAAGAGGAGCACAGAACCTGGAGACACTGAAAACTGAAATGCATACAAACTGAGATAATCTCAAATCCCACCCAAGAAGCAATTAATAAGCTTGAAAAATTATTCGTCTGGTGTTTTTCATGATGTAGTGCAAAGCCTCAGAACTAGGGGGCTGGGTTCCATTACTGACTTGCAAGTTTCCAGCACAGTAAAAAAATGGGAGGGGGATCATATTTGCCATGTACCAAACAGTGATGCTTTGAGGATTAATGACATAATGTCTGTAAAGAGGTTGGAGCTCCTTGGAAAAAAGACACTACATAAATATAAAATAGTATTAATATTTAGGCTTAGTCCACAATGTGAGACCTGCTTTCTTTGGCTCATGCAGTCATCAGCAGTTCTGTAAGTGTGCTCAAACACCCACAGAGGAGCCTTGTTAGTTTCCTTGTGAGTGGACTGTAAAGCTAATCTGACCTACCTGGTCAGAGCAGCCACAAAGGCCATGTTCCCTTCTCATGGTCCTGAGAGGGTACAGATGGAGAGTGCCTGACTCCCTAAAGGAATGAGACATAGCCAAGAGAGCACTTCAACAGCATTTAGGGTTTCCCAGGAATGCAGTGGGAGTTTGGGAATGTTTTGACTTAGAATTAAACAAAAGTGCAGTCATACCATATCTTGATTTAGAAGAAAGGCTAAATTTGCCTTTCTCAGACAAAGAAAACTGAAGTAAGAATAGGAATGAGAAAGCTACTTCTTGAAATGGTTAGTTTACATCTTTAAAGGACTTAGAGGCAAACTTGGATACTTTTGTCCTGGGAAAGTTGTAGTCTCCAGGGCTGTAGTCTCCTTTATGGCAATATCCTGACTCCTCATCAGTACTTTGTCTCTGTGAAATGGTTATCAAGGGCGATCTTGCAGAGGTTTTAGTTCTGAAATTTCAGAGGACAATCATTCAAAGTAGGCACTGCCTTGCAAAGTCTTATGATATAACTGAATGACGGCAATGTTATTGTGATGAAATATGTACATCTCTGTTTCAAAAGATAAAATTAATTTTGATCCAAGGGCCTTAAGCATCAAAAACCCCGTCTTCAAAATATAAGGTTCATGAACTTGTAATCATTAGTGCTCAATAGTGATTCTGAAGTTGTGTCCATAATACCAAAACATTTGAACAAAAGATGAAAAACTAAAGGAACCTTTCTTTTTTCTCTGGCTATTTTATTTTATATCGATGTAGGTTGGGTGGTCTTTCAGAAATGAATTGGCTTCTTGTCCACTGATTGCAATGGTATCTCAAACTGATTGTTATTGATAATACATGCTTTTTAGGGGAAAGGGAACAGAAATGTTATACCCTTCTCAACTTATAGCCAAATCTACACTAAGTAGAAAGCATTTTCTAAATGGAATGTTGACCTTAGTTGTTCTTCCTCTTTCTGTCCCTTTATGAACAGTTCCATCATAATGCCAGTGTTAGGTGTGGCAGAACAAGATGGGCACCTGCGTGGAGGACTGTCAGGGCCTGCGCAGGGTAAGGAGGAAGACCATGTGGAGGACAGGCCTGGTATGGGGTGTCAGAAGCTGAACAGAGTGAGGAGGGCCTCACAAGTATGGGTGACCCACAAAAGGATGTACAAGTCCAAGCAGGGTGAAGAGGACAACACATCTATGTGGGGAAAAGGTCCAGTGCAGGAGAGCCAGAGCCCCAGAGGGGTGATACTGTGTCCATATGTGTGTGTGGGGAAGATGGTGAGGGTGGGAATTTGTTTACATTTGAGAGGACTGATAAGTATGTTAGGTATAATGGAAACCAGGTTTCTCACTGATGGAAAAAGTAATTACAAATATGGAATATGAGCAAACTAAAATGGTCACTATAGTATTGGGTTGGAATTTGCAGTATAGATGTGAACTCATGGATTTCCATATAGAGATGTAAATATAGATGTTTGTGTATGTGTGTGTGTGTTCACACATATAATCTTTAGCTCGGTCCACTGAAAAAGCCCATATCTTATCTAAAAGGAACCACTGAAGAACCAGGGGTCCTTGGAGAAATGGCTGATTCCAGGACTGGGACAGGGAAAGTTGAAGACGAGCCTAGGAGAGCTTATTGGGCAGAATGTAAGGAACTACTCAAAGAATTAGGGAGACATGACAAAGAACACAGGAGCCAGCTTGCTGGGGCTCTCACTGGCAAAATCTAAGACAATGGGAGCCTCAAAATAAATAATGATGATAATGGATAAAATAGGCACCTATGAACCTATACTAATATAAATAAGTAATGAATAAACGGGAAGTTTGATGAGGAACAGTACAATTTACATAGTTTCAAAGGACTTCCCTACAAACTATTTGCTGATTACAAAATGGAAGAGAAAACTTTACAGTAGAGAAGCCTGGTAGAAACCACCTTAATTGAGGGATCAAAATAAACATCATCAGCAATGGACAGATCAAAATCATGTGCCACTTGAAAGGAAGCAATGAACCCTCAGCACCACTTCTGTGGTATTCCTCAAAAAGAAGCATACCTGAGTCTAACCATGCGAAAATAAGAGACACACTCAAATTGAAGGACATTCTACAAAATAACTAGCCTATTCTATAAAAATATGTCAAGATCATGAAAAATCAAGGAAATTTAACGACTAAATGCAACACATGATCTAACCTAGATCTTTTTGCTATAATGGACATTATTGGGGCAAAACTTGGAGTTTGAGGCAATATATTAAATTTAATTTCCTGGTTGTCATGGTTGGTTGTTTTGTGATCATGGAGGAGAATGTCTGTGTCTAGAAATTCCATACTGCAGTATTTCAGGAGTAATGAAGCAACTGGTTCAGAAAAAACATTTGTGTTGTACTTGCAGCTTTTCTGTAACTTAGAGATTATTTCAAAGGAAATATAAATTTATACAAAAATACTATTTTAGAAAAAAATATTGTACATTTTTATTTTTTCCTGTTGGTATACATATTATATCTATGCCTATATGTATTATATAAAGACAAATATTGTGGAAACTGATGATACTTATTCTGCTCAAACCTATCTAGTGATTATTTTGAAATGTATCCATATGTAAATTGGGTGTCAATAAACTTAGCTTGTTCTAGAAACAAATAAATCAGAGATGCTGGAGAAGAAGGAATGAGGGGAATTGGCAGGAACTGTGGCTGGAGCCTTGAGCTACAGCAGATCAGGTATGGCCTTGAAGTCCATGGAAAGTGAAGTGACATGCACAGATTCATATTTTTAATAGAAGATTCTGGATGCTTTGTGTCAAATAAACTGTGTAAGGGCAAAAATGAAAGCAGGGAGACCACTCAGGGGTACTGTTTACTTGGGCTCTAGTGGAGCAATGAGATAGTGGTGGTCAAATTTGAGTGAGATAGCAATGAGAAGTGGTCAAATTTGAAATATGTTTTGAAAAGAGAGCCCACTGGATTTGTTGATGAGCCGGATTATAAGGAAGAAGAAGATTATAAGGGGAGAACCAAAGTTGGTTCCTAGGGTTTTAGTGAGAGCAACTGGGTAAATGATGGATGGCATCATTTACTGAGATGGGAGACTGAGGAAGTGACTACTGATAGGAAAATAGTAAGAATTGTGTAATGGATGATGGAGTGGTGGGGATGAATGCCTGATTAAAGTGGGTTAAAAAGAATGGAAAGCAGGGAAATAGGCACAGCGAGCATGGACAATTCTCTTGCAAGATGGATATGATTTGGTCGATGGAAAAAAGAAAGGCTTTCCAGACAAGAGAAAGAATATTTTTTAAGATACGGAGGCAGAAATGAACTTGGCTTGTTCTCATGACAGTAAGAAAACTGACCTAAAAGAAGAGGATGTTGGGTAATAGTGGGAAATAAGACAGATTAATGTGGAGCCAGATCATGAGCAGCCTGAAAGTCAGGTGGAGGTGTTTAGACTTGATGAAGTAGGAAATAGGAGCCATGAGATATTTTGATTAGGAAAGTGTTATGATGAAAGTTATATTTAAAGAAGATTAGACTAGCAGTGGTATGTGGGATAGAGGAGGAGGTTGTGGGAGATCCTGGAGGCTGTGTCAGCAATTCACATGTGAGAGGATGGAGGCCTGGACTGCAGTTTTGGCGGTAAAAACAGACTGGAAAGGGAAGGCCTGGGGAAATATCTGACTAAATAAGGAGAATGATTTCAAAATTCTGAACTTAAGACATTGAGAAGATAAAGGTGATGCTAAGAGGTAGGGAAAGTTGTTCTGGAAGGGGAAATGCAGTGGGGAATAAAAAGATAAGGATACTGGATTTGACATGACAGTGAGACATCAAAGTGGAAATGTCCAGTAGAAGGTTAAAAGATGTAGAACTGGAACCCTGGGGCATGGTCAGGGCTCAAGATAAGACATTTGGGAGTCAACAGCATACATGTGATGCTTGAGCCCTGAGAATGGATGAAGCCTCCAGAGGAAATGCACATGTGAAGAGAAATGCATGAAGAGGACACTGTCAAATACGTGGAGATGTTGGGGTGTGCCCACAATTAGAGGTGAGAGGAAGAATGAAAGTGATAGAAAGAAACAATTACAGGTCAGACAGATGGAAGGAGAATGAGAACAGTGTAATATCATAGAAATAAGAAGGAATATTTAAAATAAAGTATGTAGTCAACATCACAAAATAGGTCAAGAAGAATGAAAAAAGGAGTAAAGACTCTGACATCTATTAATTCAAAAGTTATTCTTGATTTTGAAAAGAGTAGTTAGGGAAGTGAGGATGACTTAGAAAGCCAGCTTTGTGAGTTGGAGAACAGGTTAGGAGGAGTGCAATAGGGGAAAGCATATTGTGAGAAATTTGTTAAGGAAAAGAAGGAAACAGCCCAGTAACTACAGGAGTAATCAGGATCACATGAAGGTTCTTTTATACCTAATATTAGTTAATAACTAATTGCCTAATAGACCAACTTCATTCAAAATTTCCTCCTCTCCTATTCTGGGAATTTCAAAGTCCTACTTTTGAACAAAGTCAGAATTATGACACAAAGCATCCAAAACCAAGTGAAGGAATCCGATCTATGTGTTCTTATAAATTAATAAGAAAGTACCTTTGTAGGCTTTCAAAACTATCTTTTACCAATGTATTTTTCCTAAATTGAGACTACAGATGTTCTGGCAAGCTCTAAAAGATACAGTATGAATAATAAATTTTAAAACATGCAAATATTTTCAGATAATGTCATTATTATATCCAGTTGCCTTCTACTCAGCTGAGATGTTTATTTCCAAATGGAAGACTATGAGCTAATATTCTCTACTTGAGACTGTTTGGTCTTAAACACTTTAAATATAATTTTGTAGTGTTTTAATAGTATTATGAAGTGTTTTCTTGTTAAAATTATTAGGCAAAATTTGATCAATTTTCAGAAATCCTACATAAAGCAAATAATATTACCTTTATTCTTTAGAGCAAAATGCTTAAAGGAAAAATGCATTGCTTGTCCTATAAACTAATTCTTGATTTCTTTTTAGAGATATGTTTACTGACTTCAGGGTAAAGTGGTACATTTGACGCAAACATTCATTTAGTTTCCTCCCAAACCCCAACTAGAATGACAGTAAAGAGATTTATTTAAAGAGCATAAACCTGAAAGGACAGAAAAAGTAAGAAAGGAGAAGACAACAGCAATGAAATTTTGGAAGCTGAAAAGCAGATGGATGGATGAGTGGTAACTAACACAGTGGGTAACTTAAACCAGCATTGGAGCAAACCAAGGACCATCCAAATGTGCACAAGAATAATGAATTCCCAGCATCAGATACTTTTGGAAGAGGAGACAAAGAGGGTGAGTAGAGGAAAAATGTAAGACCAGCTGAAAGATATTCACGAAGCAGTTGAAATCCTCAGATCACTTCCTCAACTTTGCAGAACCGAACAGTTACCCTTTGCCCACTCGGTATAAAATTTAGAAATTTATTCACTAGAGAGGGTGGCAGACATCTTTAGATAGTGGGATACAAAGCACAGTTGAAACAGAGTTGTGTTAGAAATGGGAAATTAAGTGAAAGTATGCATACTGAATATGGAGACCCTCAGCTCTCTATCCATATTTGGCTCCCCAAACACTAGCAACCAACACAGAGTCAGAGGAAACTGACCAAGAGGAAATATTTAAAAATACAGATACTGAGAATTCTCCCAAACACCTGACCAGATCACTCTACAATGAAGGCCACAGCTCAGGGTTTTCTAGTCCCTCCACTCTTAAATATGAGCAGACTATCAGCCATCTTCAGGCTTCTGAGGAGACAGAGGTAGGGGAGGTGGACAAGAATAAACAGCAAAAACAAAAAACAAAAAACCCACAGACGTAAAGAGAGAAAAAAATATATCTAGAGATAATTAATACCTTTGGAGATAAGAGTGCTGTAAGCAGCAGCAGACTCACAGAACCCAAGAACAGACTAATAGTTACCAAAGGGAAAGGGACTGGGGAAAAAGGGCGGGAAGGGAGGGATAAGAGGGTAAAAGGGGCATTACGATTAGCAGACATAAGGTGGGGGGGCACGGGGAGGACTGTACAACTCAGAGAAGACAAGTAGTGATTCTATAGCATCTCACTACGCTGATGGACAGTGACTGTAATGGGGTTGGTGGGGGGGACCTGATGAAGGGGGTAGTTTAATCACCACAATATTGCTCATGTAATTGTAGGTTAATGATACCAAAATAAATTGTAAAAAAAAAAAAAAAAAGAATAAAGTTCTGTAAATATTAAAAAAAAAAAAGAGTGCTGTAAGCATGAACAACAACAAGATACCATAAAAAGGAACATTCAGTGAACAACAAAAGACTCTTGGAAATAAAAATACAATAGCACAAATGAAAACTCAATAGAAGAGTACGATTATGTTGAGGAGTTACTGAAGAGAGCAGAACAAAAGCACAAAGATATGAAAAATTGGAGAGAAAAGATTTTTAAAAATAGAGTTCCTGTACAGGAGGTCCACTATCCTAATATTAGGAGATCCAGAAAGAACAAACAGAAATTTAAGGAAACAGGATTTTCATCAAGGAGATAATTCAAGAAAATTTCCCATCAAGGAGATAATTCAAGAAAAAGGAGCTAATTCATCAAGAAAAGATAATTCAAGAAAAAACTCCTTCAAGAACTGAAGGGGTACCCAAGTTACCAGATTCAAATGAGCAATTGAGTGACAAGCACAAATAATGAATGAAAATAGACTTACATAAATTATGAAATTTCAGAAACCTGAAGAAAAAGCTTTAAGACAGGAAAAAACAGATAACATACAAAAACTCAAGATTCATAATGGCTTGGAAATTCTTAACAGCAATACCAGAAGCTAGAAGACAAAGGAACAATGCCTCAAATTTTTCATGAAAAATAACTGTCCACCTAGATTTTTATTTCCAGCCAAACTCTCAATTAAATATGAGTAGAATAAAAATGATATTTTTAGGATATATAAGATTTCAAAAACTTACCTCTTATCACCCCTCTCTAAGGAAGTTACCAGAGAATATGTTTCATGGAAATGAGGGAGCAAACCAAGAATAGGAAACAAGAGATCTAATACAGGAGAGGCAAAGAATTCCCTGGAAATTGGTTAAGGGAGATTCCCGGAGGTAGCCAGGCATTGGGCAGAGAAGGCAATCATCCAGATTTGGCCAAAGGTGAAGAGCTCAAGGAGAAATTTCTCAGTGGCTGAAATTATTGCTTCTAAATATCTGAGAGGAGATTTAGACCAGCACTATCCATTAGATCTTTCTTGATGATGGAAATGTTCTGTATCTGCACTGTCCAATACAGTAGTCACTACTCAGAGCACTAAAAATGTGGCTAGTCTGAGGAACTAAACATTATTTTATTTAATCAAAATTAATGTGAATTACAATAGCTACATGTGGTTAGTGGCTAACATCAGAAACTTTGGAGTTGAATTACAAATAAGTATAGAGAAAACTAAACAAATGAAGAACAATTACTAACTACAGGGAAAACAAAAACTTATGCAAGAAAGGAAAAGCAATCACGGCTTACTACATAACTCAGCTCTGTATAGAATTACATAGTAATAATAATATAAGCACAAATTGTGGCCACAACCCAAACTGTATTATATATTGGAGGCTATTAGGTGGCCTGTTTTATTTTATCTTCATTTACCAAAGAAGTACAGATATTTTCTTTAGATCAATAATTTTATTTCTCTAATATGTTCTTAATGGCTACATAGTGCCTTTTTTATTGGTCCTCCAAAATTTATTGAACTAATCCTTCACTGAGGAACATTTAAGTTGTTTCTAATTTAAGACAATTTTCAATAGGGCTTTAACGATTAGTACTGTGGATCACTGCATTATTTAAAATTTTTTTACTAAGGTATTATTGATATACACTCTTATGAAGGTTTCACATGAAAAAACAATGTGGTTACTACTTCACCCATATTATGAAGTCCCCACCAATAAGCCAATGCAGTCACTGTCCTTCAGTGTAGTAAGATGCCACAGATTCACTATTTGCCTTCTCTGTGCTACACTATTTTCCCTGTTATCCATCACACCATGTGTACTAAACATAAAACCCCTTAATCCCCTTCTCCCTCCTTCACCATGTGCCTTCCCACACCCCTCCCCTTTGGTAACCACTAGTCCCTTCTTGGAGTCTGTGAGTCTCCTGCTATTTTGTTCCTTCAGTTTTGCTTCGTTGTTATACTCCACAAATGAGGGAAATCATTTGGCACTTGTCTTTCTCCACCTGGCTTATTTCACTGAGCATAATATCCTCCAGCTCCATCCATGTTGTTGCAAATGGTAGGATTTGTTTCTTTCTTATGGCTGAATAATATTCCATTGTGCATATGTACCACCTCTTCTTTATCTATTCATCTACTGATGGACACTTAGGTTGCTTCCATTTCTTGGCTATTGTAAAAAGTGCTGCGATAAACATAGGGGTGCATATGTCTTTTTGAATCTGAGAAGTTGTATTCTTTGGGTAAATTCCAAGGAGTGGGATTCCTGGGTCAAATGGTATTTCTATTTTTAGTTTTTTGAGGAACCTCCATATTGCTTTCCACAATGGTTGAACTAGCTTACATTCCCACTAGCAATGTAGGAGGGTTCCCCTTTCTCCGCATCCTTGCCAGCATTTGTTGTTTGTCTTTTGGATGTTGGCCATCCTTACTGGTGTGAGGTGATATCTCATTGTGGTTTTAATTTGCATTTCCCTGATGATTAGTAATGTGGAGCATCTTTTCATGTGTCTGTTGGCCATCTGAATTTCTTCTTTGAAGAACTGTCTCTTCATATCCTCTGCCGATTTTTTAATTGGGTTATTTGTTTTTTGGGTGTTGAGGCATGTAAGTTCTTTATATATTTTGGATGTTAACCCCTTGTCAGATATGTCATTTATAAATATATTCTCCCATACTGTAGGATGCCTTTTTGTTGGCTTACTGCTTTTTATAATTCAAGTGTAATGAGGCAAAATTTACATAGTATTAGATGGATTAAAGATGGCGGCGTGAGAGGTGAGACACAGGCTTCCTCCTAAAACTGTATTTAATATGAAAATATAACTAATACAACTATTATGAAAGAGCAATAGGAAAGAGGACTGCGCCAAACTGCATACACCTGGAGAAAAGAATAAACCTCATGGAATAGAGTAAAGTACCAAAGCTGTGGCCCAGTGGGACCCACGCCCTTCCCCCAACCCAGCTCTCCTGTGGGGAGGAAGAGAAACAGAGCAGGGAGGGAGTTGAGGCCTTGGGAATGCTGAATACCTAACTCTGGAGATCTGATCTGGGAGCAAAGACCTACATTTTATGGTGTTTTCATGGCACTCTCGTGATTAGGGCGTTGGAAAGTTAAGACAGGCAGAATACCTGGAGAGACTGAGATTCGAGCCACTTGTGGAAAGCAGGGATCCATATCTGGCTTGCTCTGGGACAAAAGAAAGGTGGGCAGTCTGAGAGACTTCCTAACAGCAAGAGGGCTGCTAAAGGGGCAAGGATTACACAAAGCTTATTGCTCAGGAGAAAGGACAGGTAGACTAAATTGTCTGGGTGCACTCTGCCCAGCAGGTTGGGAACTTTCACAATCTGCAGGAGCTCCAGCTCCCTGGCTGGCTACACAGCCCCAAGGATCACCTCCGGGACAAGCAGCCTACCGCGCCTTTCTCCCAGACAGTCCCACCTGGCTTGCAAACTGGCAAATCCTACCCTGGGGTTAGGTCGGCCAGAGGGAAGCCCTGACTACAGCAACTACAAACACAAAGCATAGAGGCTTATACCTGTGTGCTCAGCCCACTGGTTCTGGCAGTGCAGACAGGAACAGCAGCCAGGAAGCAGGAAACAGCTCTCTTTCCTCCCCACACACACCAATGCCACTCCCCTGTGACCCTCAACATTGCTTTAGGGGTGAGCAGCTCCAGAGAGTAGAGCTTCTGGGCACTAGAGGGTGCCATATAGAAATATGAAATGTCAAAGGAATCTGGTTCAAAGAAAATTATGAATACAACCCCTGAGAAAGATTCAAATGAAACTGACCTCATGACTCTGCCTGAAAGGGATTTCAAAATAAAATTAATTAACATGCTCATGGAGGTACAGAAAAATATTCAACAACTCAGGAATGAATTCCGGTCAGAGATCCAATCACTATGGAACACAGTATCAGTAATGAAACATACAAAGCAGATTAGATTTGGTGGGGGAGACGATAAATGAAATAGAAATTAGAGAAGATGAATACAAAGAAACTGAGGCACAGAGAGAAAAAAAGATCTCTAAGAATGAAAGAATATTGAGAGACCTGTGTGACCAATCCAAATGTAACAATATTTGCATTATAGGGGTACCAGAAGAAGAAGAAGAGGGAAAAGGGATAGAAAATGTCTTTGAGGAGGTAATTGCTGAAAAATTCCCCAATCTGGGGAAGGAGATAGTCTCTCAGGCCATGGAGGTGCACAGATCTCCCAACACAAGGGACCCAAGGAAGACAACATCAAAACTTATAGTAATTAAAATGGAAAGATCAAGGATAAAGACAGACTATTAAAAGCAGCCAGAGAGAGAAATCAGATCATATACAAAGGAAAGCCCATCAGGCTATCATCAGACTTCTCAGCAGAAACCTAACAGGCCAGAAGGGAGTCGCATGATTTATTTAATGCAATGAAGCAGAAGGGCATCGAACCAAGAATACTTTATCTGGAAAGATTATCATTTAAATTTGAAGGAGGGATTAAACAATTTCCAGATAAGCAAAAGCTGGAGAATTTACCTCCCACAAACCATCTCTACAGTGTATTTTGGAGGGACTGCTATAGATGGAAGTGTTCCTAAGGTTTAATAGCTGTCACCAGAGGTAATAAAACCACAGTAAAGAACGTAGAACAGTTAATTACTAAGTAAACACAAAATTAAATCAACTACCTCCAAAGTCAATCAAGGGATAGACAAAGAGTACAGAATATGACACCCAATATATAAAGAATGGAGGAGGAAGAAAAAGGAGGAGAAAAAAAGAAGCTTTAGATTGTGTTTGTAATAGCATATTAAGTGAGTTAAGTTAGACTCTTACATAGTAAGGAAGTTAACCTTGAACCTTTGGTAACCATGAATCTAAAGCAAGCCTGCAACGGCAATAAGTACATACCTATTGATAATCACCCTAAATGTAAATGGTCTCAGTGCAACAATCAAAAGACATAGAGTCACTGAATGGATAAAAAAAAAAAAAGACCCATCTATACGCTGCCTACAAGAGATGCATTTTAAACCCAAAGACATACACAGACTAAAAGTGAAGGGATGGAAAAAGATATTTCTTGCAACCAGTAGGGGGAAAACGCAGGAGTTGCAGTACTTGTATTAGACAAAATAGACTTCAAAACAAAGAAAGTCACAAGAGACAAAGAAGGATATTACCTAATGATAAAGGGGTCAGTCCAACAAGAAGCTATAACCATTATAAATATCTATGCACCTAACACAGGAGCCCTACACTACATATGTGCAACAAATACTAACAGAATTAAAAGGGGAAATAGAATGCAATGCATTCATTTTAGGAGACGTTAACACTCCACTCACTCCGAAGGATAGATCAACCAGACAGAAAATAAGTAAGGAGACAGAAGCACTGAACAACACATTAGAACAGATGAACCTAACAGACATCTACAGAACTCTACACCCAAAAGCAGTAGAATACACATTCTTCTCAAGTGCACATGGAATATTTTCAAGAACTGATCATATCCTAGCCACAAAAAGAGCCTCAGTAAATTCAAAAAGACTGAAATTGTACCAAGCAGTTTCTCAGGCCTCAAAGGTATGAAACTAGAAATAAATTATGCAAAGAAAATGAAAAACCCCACAAACACATGGAGGCTTCACAACATGCTCCTAAATAACCAATGGATCAATGACCAAATAAAAACAGAGGTCAAGCAATATATGGAGACAAATGACAACAATAATTCAACACCGCAAAATCTGTGGGACGCTGAGAAGGCCAGGCTAAGAGGGAAGTATATTGCAATACAGGCTTACCTCAAGAAAGAAGAACAATCCAAAATGAACAGTTTAAACTCACAATTAATGAAACTAGAGAAAGAAGAAGGAATGAGGCCCAAAGTCAGTAGAAGGAGGGACACAATAAAGATTAGAGCAGAAATAAATAAAATTGAAAAGAATAAAATAATAGAAAGAATCAATGAAAGCAGGAGCTGGATCTTCGAGAAAATAAACAAAACAGATAAACCCCAAGCCAGATTACCAAGAAAAAAAGAAAGTCTGGACACATAGAGAGAATCAGATATGAGAAAGGAAAAATCACTCCAGACACCACAGAAATACAATTATTAGAGAATACTATGAAAAATTATATGCTAACAAACTGGATAACCTAGAAGAAATGGACAACTTTCTAAAAAAAATACAACCTTCCAAGGCTGACCCAGAAAGAAACAGAAAATCTGAACAGACCAATTGCCAGCAATGAAATTGAACTGGTAATCAAAAACCTACCTAAGAACAAAATGCCTGGACCAGATGGCATCACCGCTGAATTTTATCAAACATTTAGTGAAGACCTAATACCCATATGCCTTAGAGTTTTCCAAAGAGTAGAAGAAGAGGGAATACTCCCAATCTCATTCTATGAGGCCAGCATCACTCTAATACCAAAACCAGGCAAAGACACCACAAAAAAAGAAAATTAAACACCAATATCCCTGATGAACATAGATGCAAAAATACTCAACAAAATATTAGCAAACCGAATTCAAAACTACATCAAAAAGATCACCAATCATGATCAAGTGGGATTCACCCCAGGGATGCAAGGATGGTACAACATTCGAAAATCCATCAACATCATCCACCACATCAACAAAAAGAAGGACAAAACCCACATGATCATCTCCATAGATGCTGAAAAAGCATTTAACAAAATTCAACACCCATTCATGATAAAAACTCTCAAGAAAATGGGTATAGAGGGCAAGTACCTCAACATAATAAAGGCCACATATGACAAACCTACAGCCAACATTATACTTAACAGTGAAGCTGAAAGCTTTTCCTTTAAGATTGGGAACAAGACAAGGATGCCCACTCTCCCCACTTCTATTCAACATAGTCCTGGAGGTCCTAGCCACAGCAATCAGACATCACAAAGAAATAAAGGCATGTAGATGACATGATATTGTACAGAAAAAACCCTAAAGAATCCACTCCAAAACTACTAGATCTAATATCTGAATTCAGCAAAGCTGCAGGATACAAAATTAATACACAGAAATCTGTGGCATTCCTATACACTAATGATGAACTAGCAGAAAGAGAAATCAGGAAAACAATTCCATTCACAATTGCATCAAAAAGAATAAAATACCTAGGAATAAACCTAACCAAGGAAGTGAAAGACCTATACTCTGAAAACAACAAGACACTCATGAGAGAAACTAAAGATACCAACAAATGGAAACACATCCTATGCTCATGGATAGGAAGAATTAATATGGTCAAAATGGCCATCCTGCCTAAAGCAATCTACAGATTTAATGCAATTCCTATCAAAATACCAATAGCATTTTTCAATTAACTAGAACAAATCGTTCTAAAACTCATATGGAATGACAAAAGACCCCAAATAGCCAAAGCAATCCTGAGAAGGAAGAATAAAGTTGGGGGGATTATGCTCCCCAACTTCAAGTTCTACAAAAAGCCATAGTAATCAAGACAATTTGGTACTGGCACAAGAACAGACCTATAGACCAATGGAACAGACTAGAGAGCCCTGATATAAACCCAATCATATATGGTTAATTAATATACGATAAAGGAGCCATTGGCATACAATGGGGAAGTGACAACCTCTTCAACACCTGGTGCTGGCAAAGTGGACAGCTACATGCAAGAGAATGAAATTGGATTATTGTTTAACCCCATACACAAAAGGAAACTCAAAATGGATCAAAGACCTGAATGTAAGTCATGAAACCATAAAACTATTAGAAGACAACATAGGCAAACATCTCCTGAATAAGCATGAGCAATTTCTTCCTGAACATATCTCCTCAAGCGAGGGAAACAAAAGCAAAAATGAACACATGGGACTATATCAAACTAAAAAGTTTCTGTATGGCAAAGGACACCATCAACAGAAGAAAAAGATATCCTACAGTATGGGAGAATATATTTGTAAATGACATATCTGACAAGGGGTTAACATCCAAAATACATAAAGAACTCACATGCCTCAACACCCAAAAAGTAAATAACCCAATTAAAAAATGGGCAGAGGATATAAAGAGACAGTTCTCCAAAGAAGAAACTCAGATGGCCAACAGACACATGAAAAGATGCTCCACATCACTAATCATCAGGGAAATGCAAATTAAAACCACAATGAGATATCACCTCACACCAGTAAGGATGGTCAGCATCCAAAAGACTAAGAACAACAAATGCTGGCGAGGATGCAGAGAAAGGAGAACCCTCCTACACTGCTGGTGGGAATGTAAGCTAGTTCAGCTATTGTGGAAAGCAATATGGAGGTTCCTCAGAAAACTAAAAATACAAATACCATTTGACCCAGGAATCCCACTCCTTGGAATTTACCCAAAGAATACAACTTCTCAGATTCAAAAAGACATATGCACCCCTGTGTTTATCACAGCACTTTTTACAATAGCCAAGATATGGAAGCAACCTAAGTGTCCATCAGTAGATGAATAAAGAAGAGGTGGTACATATACACAATGGAATATTATTCAGCCATAAGAAAGAAACAAATCCTACCATTTGCAACAACATGGATGGAGCTGGAGGATATTTTGTTCAGTGAAATAAGCCAGGCGGAGAAAGAGAAGTGCCAAATGATTTCCCTCATTTGTGGAGTGTAACAATGCAGCAAAACTGAAGGAACAAAATAGCAGCAGACTCACAGACTCCAAGAAGGGACTAGTGGTTACCAAAGGGGAGGGGTGTGGGAAGGCACATGGGGAAGGAGGGAGAAGGTGATTGAGGGGTATTATGTTTAGTACATATGGTGTGGGGGGGTCATGAGGAAAAGAGTGTAGCACAGAGGAGGCAAACAGTGGATCTGTGGTATCTTACTACACTGATGGACAGTGACTGCATTGGGGTATGGGTGTGGATTTGATAATATGGGTAAATGTAGTAACCACATTGTTTTTTCATGTGAAACCTTCATAATAGTGTATATCAATAATACCTTAATAAAAAATTAAAAAAGAAAAAAGAAATCAAATTCCAGCACATCTATATGAGGAGCTTTTGCAGATGGGCTCCCCAGAAAAACTGGTAAAAACTATTTTTAAAAGTTTAAGTCTCTGAAATAGCCCCAACAGCATACTGCTAATGAAGAAACGCTATTCAAGAAAATTTACTAAAATTTGCTAAGAACAACTGAAGTCTGTGCTATTTGAGCCAAAAACCACTTCATCCATCCTTCTAGCTGAGTGTGACCTCACTCCACTCCACTCCAGACTGGTGCAGCCAGGAACGAATGCCTCCCTCTCACTAAGTTCTCATTCAGAGGGCAATATCTTCATGAGAGGGGCAAGATGCCAGCATTTCTTATTCTGGCCCTAGCCATGCTTGGCTGAAGTTAAATTCTATGTCAATATGGTCAAGATTTGGGGATCTCTTTCTCCACCCAGCTCCCATTGGTGAGATGGAGGCTCTACTTTGGGTGCAGCACTGCTGAGCCAGGGCCCCAATCTCTCTTGCTCTGGCTCATAAGACAGTGGTTCCACACTGGAAGAGGTAAGCTGAGAAGACTTAAGTCTAATGCCCCATCTCCACCTAGCACTCAACTCCTAAAGCAGGTGTCATTCAGTGAGATGCATGTCATTGTCCTCAGCCCCAGGTCAAGAGCTGTGGTTTAGATATTTGGTTTAGGGGGTAGAAGCATTGGTTTAGATATGTGGTTTAGGGGATAGAAGCAGTACATAAAACTGATAGCTCCTAAGCTTTACCTAAGGAAAGTGACTTTACTTAACAGAGCATGGAGAAATTCAAGCTAAAGGGTGCTCTCAAATACAATGGAGGTAGTGTTGAAAGGAAACTGAGAGGTTATTGGTAGATTCATTGGGGATATAGGCTAAACAGTAGGCTGGCTAGTTTGCAGGAAAGAATCAGGAAAAGAGATAACTGAGAGGAGCCCTCCTGTCTCAAACACTGAGCTCAGGAACAGTTCCTTCAAAGGAGCCCAAATTTGATTGAACTAGCCCCTGGAGCAATTTATGCCTGGAGCACTGTTGAAAACAATCACAAGCTATCAGTTGCTTAAGAGCTGAGTGTAGTCAGGGAAAGAGAATCAAAGCCCTGATAAAACCATCATAATTCCAAGGTGACTGTGAGTGTATCCAAGGCTATACTAACCCAACAGCAACATTAGAGGTTTATTACTACAAGGGAGAAGTAATTTCACCAAAATAATCCAGCCAGTCGCTAAACAAATAAAGAAATAACAATAACAAGGCCCAGGAGGTGAGGGAAGGACCAGAACCAGCATTGCTATATTATCTAAAATGTCAAGTTAAAAAAAAAATGATGGGACATGCAAAGAAACAGGAAACCAAATTTTGTCCAGAAACTGGACAAAAATCAAGTAACTGATAATGCCTGTGAGAGCAACCAGATATTAAATTTAACAAAGGCTTCAAAGTATCCATTATAAATATGATCAAAGAATTAAAGGAAACTATCATTAAAGAGATAAAGTAAGGTGTGCTGACAATGTCACCTATAATAGAGAATGTCAGTAAAGAGATAGAAATTATAAAAAGTACCAAATGGAAATTCTGGAGTTGAAAAGTTTAGTAACTGAAACGAAAAATTTATTAGAGAGGTTCAGCAGTAGAGTTGACTTGGTGGAATAAAAATTTAACAAACTTGAAGACAGAGATTACACAATCCAAGAACCAGAGGAATAGAAGATTGAAGAAAAATGACTAGAGCATCAGAAAAATGTGAGACACCATTAAGCACACCAACAAACACATAATGGGAGTACCAGAAGGAGAGAAGAATGAGCAATATTTAAAGAAATAATGACTGATCCATCCCAAATTTATTGAAAAACACTAATCTATAAATTCAGGAAGCTCCACAAACTACAAATAAGATAAGTGGAAAGAGATCCATAAACACATCACAGTAAAACACTAAAAGCCAAAGACAAGTGTGGATAAAATGAGAGTTCCTGTGGCCAGGAATCTCACTTGGCCCTGGTTGGCTAGCTCACTGCACACACATGGGCAATATGCTGCTATTGACTAGATCTAAGGAGCTCCACCCAGTGCTCTGGGCAACACGGTGGCATGGCTGCAAGGCTGCAGGAGAGGAGAGCAGAGCAGAGGCTGGAGTGGTAGCAGCGCCAAGGACAGAAGCCTGGAGGATTGCTGTGCGGGATGACCGTGCAGGCAGAGAGGCCCAGAGGATGGCTGTGCAGGCAGAGGCCCCGAGGATGGCTGTGCAGGTAGAGGCCCAGAGGACAGCTGTGCAGACAGAGAGGCTCAGAGGATGGCTGTGTGGACAGAGAGGCCTAGAGGCAGAGATAAGCTTGCTGCATGCAGACTTGCTCTGAGTGAACGGGATTTTAGTGATTGACCTGCCACCATGGAAATAAAGTTGGGTATAACCCTTTCACCCCAAGAATGTTCTACTGTCATTTCTTTGGTCACACTGAATCCATAGTGAACTTGCCCAGGGTTGAAACCCATTGGCAAGGCACAAGGCAAAAATCTTTTAAGTCAACAAAAGAAAACTCATTGCTTGCAAGAGAATTCAAATAAGGCTAACAGCTGACTTCTCAGCCGAAACAATGGAGGCCAGTTAGGCCATAGCGAGGTAGGGCACAGACATGGGAAAAGCATTATGATTAATTTTTCCTGCCTATTATAAAAATGACAAGATATAAATAGTATAGTGAGAACAGAAGGAACTCCATCTTAAGCCTAAGATTCCATTTGAAAAACCAGAGAGTTAGGAGGTAAGATTCCTAACATATTTTATGGTAATCAGCCAATAACTGACCCTTTCTTAAGGCAGGGCAAGTCCTAAATGATATGTCCCACTGCTTGAGGGTGACCACTATCTTGGAGAAGAACAGGATCAAGGAATTCCTTGTGTTAAGTTTATCTTACAGAATATCTTGAGGACTATGGATGGTGACATAATGTCCCTCACTAGAGATAAATATCATGAGATCACATGTCAAGCTACCCCGCTTGGCCCTTTGCCCCATTCTTGAGAGGCTTAAAAGATAGAGTCCTAAGCCCTTAAGGGCACCGCATCTCTGAAGTTGACCACACTCCCCTTTGAGTGTGTACTTTGCCTTAAATAACAACTTCTCACTGCTTAACTTACTGCATTTTGTCTCTGTGCTCTTGCAGTGGTAAGCATCTTTGGTACTTCACTATTTCATTCAGTTTTCTAGACTTAAGCACAAGTCTTCACTCTCTCTGTCCTACTTCAGTAGGGAAGGGCTACTGAGAGCTCTGATTCGGGCTTGCAAGTTCCCATTACCTGAGTGATCCAGACAGAACTGCAGCTGTACGATCATGCTCTTTAGTAGCCTACCCAAAAATCTATTTCCTTTGCTTTTGGGAAATTCTCAGAACATAATCTCAATTCATCCAGTGCTCTGAGGCTCCCCCAAATCCTGGGATGGTAGGGGCTTAGTTCCCATGTCATGCAGATTCAAATGGACACTGGATGCCAGGTGACTCTGGCTTCAGGAGTTGGTAAAAGATTTGCCCTAAGCTGAGCAGGAGTTCCATGAGCTTCCCTTTCCTCCCTTTGCTCTTCTTTGCTCTCTACTGCCTGCATGGCTGCTGCCGTACACTACTACTCTCACTTTACTGAATTCTTTGCTTACCTATACTTGTCTGACCCATTCAAGAATTCTTTCTTGATAAGAGTCAAGAGCCCTACCCTGACCAGGCTGAGGTTTCACCTAGCATGCAGGGAGACACCTCTCCAGGCACAGATGCCCATAACAGTGGGATAACATATTCAAAGTCTGCAAAGAAAAACTGTCAACCAAGATTCCTATATCAAGCAAAGCTATCTTTAAAAAACAAAGATAAAATAAAAAATACCCCCAGATTAACAAAGATTGAGAGAATGGGTTGCTAGCACACCCACCTTACAAGAAATACTGAAAAAAATGCTTTAGGTTTAAAGCAAGTGACCACAGATGATAATTCAAATTGACATGAAAAAACAAAGAGCAACAGGATTCAAGATGGCGGCATGAGAGGTGAGATGGAGAACTCCTCCCAAAACCACAAATACTACAAAAATATAGTTAATTAATACAACTAACCCTAAAACAGCAACAAGAAAGAAGGCTGAACCAGACTGCAGACCTCACAAACAGAGCAGACCTCACGAAACAGGGTAACGTAGGAAAGCCTTAATCTGGCAGGACCCAGGCCCTTCCCCCACCCCAGCTCACTGGGGGGAGGAAGAGAAACAGAGTGGGGGAGGGGGTGGAAGCTTGGGACTGCTGAACACCTAGCCCTAGAGATCTCCTTGGTGAGCAGAAACCTGTACTGTGTGGTGCTCTGGACAGGCAGAGTGCTTGAGTGACTGACATTCTGGCTATTTGTGGAAGAGGGGATCCACATCCAGCCGCTGTGTGTCAGAGGAAAGGCAGGCACTCTGAGAGGCTTCCTAGCAGCCAGAGGGCTGCTGACGGGGCAGGTTTCCATGGAGCTTGCTGCACAG
The DNA here is from genome assembly GCA_029783875.1 of Phataginus tricuspis. NCBI lineage: Eukaryota > Metazoa > Chordata > Mammalia > Pholidota > Manidae > Phataginus > Phataginus tricuspis. The sequence continues at coordinate 6,524,776 of JAQQAC010011420.1, forward strand.
GAGAAGGGAGAGAAGGACAAGGTTGCCTGGGCACACTCTGCCTGGCTGGTTGGGAACTTTGAGGAGCTTCAGGTGCTAAATCCCCCTGGCTGCCTACTCAGCTACGAGGCCGCCCACTGTGACACACTGCCTGCTGCACATTCCTCCTAGCCTGCCAGCACTGGTATGCAAACTGGCAGTCATTGTGCTGGCATCAGGCCAGCCAGAGTGAGGCCCAGCCTACAACAGCTAGAGACGCAATGCACAGAGGCTTACACCTATGTGCTTGGCCCACTGGCTTTGACACCAGAGACAGGCACCACAGACGGGAATCAGGAAACAGATCTTTCCTCCACCAAGGCACCAGGTCCACTCCCCTACGACCTCCAGCCTCACTCTAGGGACTGAGCAGCTCCAGAGACTGGAGCTTCTGTGCATTAGTGGGCAACACACAGAAATATGAAATGACAAAAGAACATGGTTCAGATCAAAATCTCAGGAACCCCAGAAAAAGGGCCAAATGAAACTGAACTCACCAATCTTCCTGAAAGAAAGTTCAAAATAGAAATTATAACAATGTTTACAGAGGTACAGAAAAATATTCAAGAATTCAGGAACAAATTTAAGTTGGAAATTCAATCATTAAGAAATTCCATATCTGAAATGAAACATACAATGGAGGGATAAAAAGCAGATTAGATGTAGTAGAAGAGACAGTAAATGGAATAGAAATTAGAGAAGAGGAATACAAAGAAGCTGAGGCACAGAGAGAAAAAAAATCTGTAAGAATGAAAGAATATTGTGAGAACTGTGTGATCAATCTAAACAGAACAATATTCGCATTATAGGGGTACCAGAAGAAGAAGAGAGAGAAAAAGGGATAGGAAGCGTCTTTGAGGAGGAAATTGCTGAAAACTTCCCCAATCTGGGGAAGGAGATAAGTCTCTCAGGCCATGGAGGTGCACAGATCTCCCAACACAAGGGACCCAAGGAAGACAACATCAAGACTTACAGTTATTAAAATGGAAAGATCAAGGATAAAGACAGACTATTAAAAGCAGCCAGAGAGAGAAATAAGATCATATACAAAGGAAAGCCCATCAGGCTATCATCAGACTTCTCAGTAGAAACCTAACAGACCAGAAGGGAGTGGCATGATTTATTTAATGCAATGAAGCAGAAGGGCCTTGAACCAAGAATACTTTACCCGGCAAGGTTATCATTTAAATTTGAAGGGGGGATTAAACAATTTTCAGTTAAGCAAACGCTGAGAGAACTTACCTCCCACAAACCATACAGTGCATTTGGGAGGGACTCTTATAGATGGAAGTATTCCTAAGGCTAAATAGATGTCACTCAAGAGAAGACAAAGAGTACAGAATATGATTCATAACAAACCAAGAACGGAGGAGGAAGAAAAAGGAGGAAAAAAAAAGAACCATTAGGTTGTGTTTGTAATAGCATACAAAGTGAGTTAAATTAGACTGTTACATAGTAAGGGAATTACCCTTGAACCTTTGGTAACCACGAATCTAAAGCCTGAAATGGCAATAAGTACATACCTATTGATAATAACCCTAAATGTAAATGGTCTGACTGCACCAATCAAAAGACATGGATTAAAAAAAAGACCCATCTATATGCTGCCTACAAGAAATTCACTTCAAACCCAAAGACATACATAGACTGATAGTGAAGGGATGGAAAAAAATATTTCATGCAACTAATAGTGAGAAAAAAGCAGGAGTTGCAGTACTTGTATCAGACAAAATAGACTTCAAAACAAAAGAAGTCACAATAGACAAAGAAGGACATTACATAATGATAAATGGGTCAGTCCAACAAGAGGATATAACTATTATAAATATCTATGCACCCAACACAGGATCACCTACATATGTGAAACAAATACTAATAGAATTAAAGGGAGAAATAGAATGCAATGCATTCATTTCAGGAGATTTCAACACACCACTCACTCAAGAGGACAGATCAACCAGACAGAAAATAAGTAAAGAGACAGAGGCACTGAACAACATATTAGAACAGATGGACATAAGGAACATCTACAGAATACTCCATCCAAAAGCAACAGTATACACGTTCTTCTCAAGTGCCCATGGAACATTTTCAAGAATTGATCATATATTAGTCCATACAAAGAACATCAGTAAATTAAAAAAGACTGAAATTGTACCAACCAGCTCCTCAGATCACAAGGGTATGAAACCAGAAATAAATTACACAAAGAAAACGAAAAAGCCCACAAACACATGGAGGCTTAATAACATGTTCCTAAAAAGTCAATGGATCAATGACCAAACCAAAACAGAAATCAAGCAATATATGGAGACAAATGAGAACAATAATTCGATATCACAAAATCTGTGGGACGCAGCAAAGGCCATGCTAAGAGGGAAATATATTGCAATACAGGCCTACCTCAGGAAAGAACAATCCCAAATGAACAGTCTAAACTCACAATTAATAAAACTAGAAAAGGAAGAACAAATGAGGCCCAAAGTCAGAAGAAGGAGGAACATAATAAAGATTAGAGCATAAATAAATAAAATTGAGAAGAATAAAACAATAGAAATAATCAATGAAAGCAGGAGCTGGTTCATTGAGAAAATACACAAAATAGATAACCCCAAGCCAGACTTATCAAGAAAAAAAGAAAGCCTGCACACATAAAGAGAATCAGATATGAGAAAGGAAAAGTCACTAAGGACACCACAGAAATACAAAGAATTTTGAGAGAATACTATGAAAAATTATATGGTAACAAACTGGATAACCTAGAAGAAATGGACAGCTTTCTAGAAATATACAACCTTCCAAGCCGGACCCAGGAAGAAACAGAAAATCTGAATAGACCAATTACCAGCAAAGAAATTGAATTGGTAATCAAAAAACTACCTAAGAACAAAACTGCTGGACCTGATGGTTTCCCTGCTAAATTTTATCAAACATTTAGTGAAGACCTAATACCCATCCTCCTTAAAGTTTTCCAAAAAGTAGAAGAGGAGGGAATACTCCCAAACTCGTCCTACAAGGCCAAGTTCACTCTAAAACCAAAACCAGGCAAAGACACCACAAAAAAAAGAAAATTACAGACTAATATCCCTGATGAACATAGATGCAAAAATACTCAACAAAATATTAGCAAACCGAATTCAAAACTACATCAAAAAGATCATCAATCATGATCAAGTGGGATTCATCCCAGGGATACAAGGATGGTACAACATTCGAAAATCCGTCAACATCATCAACCACATCAACAAAAAGAAGGACAAAACCCACATGATCATCTCCATAGATGCTGAAAAAGCTTTCAACAAGATTCAACATCTATTCGTGATAAAAACTCTCAAAAAAATGAGTATAGAGGGCAAGTACCTCAACATAATAAAGGCCATATATGACAAACCCACAGCCAACATTATAGTTAACAGCGAGAAGCTGAAAGCTTTTCCTTTAAGATTGGGAACAAGACAAGGATGCCCACTCTCCCACTTTTATTCAACATAGTTCTGGAGGTCCTAGCCATGGCAATCAGACAACACAAAGAAATAAAAGGCATCTAGATTGGCAAGGAAGAAGTGAAACTCCCCCTGTTTGCAGATGACATGATATTGTACATTAAAAACCCTAAAGAATCCACTCCAAAACTATTAGATCTAATATCTGAATTCAGCAAAGTTGCGGGATACAAAATTAATACACAGAAATCTGTTGCAATCCTATACACTAACAATGAACTACAGAAAGAGAAATCAGGAAAACAATTCCATTCACAATCGCATCTAAAAGAATAAAATACCTAGGAATAAATCTAACTAACGAAGTGTAAGACCTATACCCTGAAAACTACAAGACACTCTTAAGAGAAACTAAAGAGGACACTAATAAATGGAAATTCACCCCATGCTCTTGGCTAGGAAGAATTAATATTATCAAAATGGCCATCCTGTCTAAAGCAATCAACAGATTCAATGCAGTCCCTATCAAAATACCTACAGCATTCTTCAGTGAACTCAAGCAAATTCATATGGAATGACAAAGGACCCCGAATAGCCAAAGCAATCCTGAGAAGGGAGGATAAAGCAGGGGGAATTATGCTCCCTGACTTCAAGTTCTACTACAAAGCCACAGTAATCAAGACAATTTGGTTCTGGCACAAGAACAGACCCATAGACCAGTGGAACAGACTAGAGAGCCCAGATATAAACCCAACTATATATGGTCCTTTAATATATGATAAAGGATACATGGATATACAATGGGGAAATGACAGCCTCTTCAACAGCTGGTGTTGGCAAAACTGGACAGCTACATGTAAAAGAATGAAACTGGATTACTGTCTAACCCCATACAGAAAAGTAAACTCAAAATGGATCAAAGACCCTAATGTAAGCCATGAAACCATAAAGCTCTTAGAAAAAAACTTAGGCAAAAATCTCTTGGTCATAAACATGAGCAAATTCTTCATGAACATATCTTCCCAGGCAAGGGAAACAAAAGCAAAAATGAACAAATGGGACTATATCAAACTAAAAATTTTCTGTACAGCAAAAGAAACCATCAGTAGAATAAAAAGATATTCTACAGTATGGGAGAATATACTCATAAATGACATATCCAATAAGGGGTTGACATCCAAATTATATAAAGAGCTCACGCACCTCAACAAGCAAAAAGCAAATAAGCCAACTAAAAAATAGGCAGAGAAGCTAAACAGACACTTGTCCAAAGAAGAAATTCAGATGGCCCACAGGCACATGAAAAGATGCTCCACATCACTAGTCATCAGAGAAATGCAAATTAAAACCACAATGAGATATCACCTCACACCAGTTATGATGGCCACCATCAAAATACAGACAACAACAAGTGTTGGCGAGGATGTGGAGAAAGGGGAAGCCTCCTACACTGCTGGTAGGAATGTACATTAGTACAACCATTGTGGAAAGCAGTATGGAGGTTCCTCAAAAGACTCAAAATATAAATACCATTTGACCCAGGAATTCCACTCCTAGGAATTTACCCTAAAAATGCAGCAGCCCAGTTTGAAAAAGACATATGCATCTCTATGTTTATCGCAGCACTATTTACAATAGCCAAGAAATGGAAGCAACCTAACTGTCCATCAGTAGATAAATGGATAAAGAAGATGTGGTATATATACACAATGGAATATTATTCAGCCATAAGAAGAAAACAAATCCTTCCATTTGCAACAACATGGATGGAGCTAGAGGGTATTATGCTAAGTGAAATAAGCCAGGCAGAGAAAGACAAGTATCAAATGATTTCACTCATCTGTGGAGTATAATAACAAAGAAAGACCTGAAGGAAAAAAACAGTAGCAGATTCACAGAACCCAAGAATGGACTAACAGTTACCAAAGGGAAAGGGACTGGGGAAGATGGGTGGGAAAGGAGGGATAAGGAGGAAAAAGGGCTATTATAATTAGCACACATAATGTAGTGGGGGTGGGGATGGGGTAGGGGGATACGGGGAAGGCATTATAACACAGAGAGGACAACTAGTGATTCTATAACATACTTCTGTGCTGATGGACAGTAACTGCAATGGGGGTATCTGGTGGGGACTTGATAATAGGGGGAGTCTAGTAACCATAATATTGTTCATGTAATTGTATATTAATATTAGCAAAATAAAAAAATGGGCAGAGGACCTGAACAGACACTTCTCCAAAGAAGACATTCACATGGCCAACAGGTACATGAAAAGATTCTCCACATTGCTAATCATCAGAGAAATGCAAATTAAAATCACAATGAGATATCACCTTACACCAATTAGGATGGCTGCCATCCAAAAGACAAACAACAACAAATGTTGGCGAGGATGTGGAGAAAGGGGAACCCTCCTACACTGCTGGTGGGAATGCAAATTAGTTCAACCATTGTGGAAAGCAGTATAGAGGTTCCTCAAAAAACCCAAAATAGAAATACCATTTGACCCAGGAATTCCACTCCTAGGAATTTACCCTAAGAATGAAGCAGCCCAGTTTGAAAAGGACATATGCACCCCTATGTTTATCGCAGCACTATTTACAATAAGCAAGAAATGGAAGCAACCTAAGTGTCCATCAGTAGATGAATGGATAAAGAAGATGTGGTACATATAGACAATGGAATATTATTCAGCCATAAGAAGAAAACAAATCCTACCGTTTGCAACAACATGGATGGAGCTAGAGGGTATTATGCTCAGTGAAATAAGCCAAGCCGAAAAAGACAAATATCAAATGATTTCACTCATATGTGGAGTATAAGAACAAAGCGAAAACTGAAGGAACAAAACAGCAGCAGATTCACAGAACCCAAGAATGGACTAACAGTTACCAAAGGGAAAGGGACTGTGGAGGATGGGTGGGAAGGGAGGCATAAGGGGGAAAAAGGGGCTTTATGATTAGCATACATAATGCAGCAGGGTGGGACACAGGAAAGGCAGTGTTTACAGAGAAGACTAGTAATGACTCTATAGCATCTCACTACACTGATGGACAGTGACTGTAATGGGGTATGTGGGTGGGACTTGATAATAGCGGGTCTAGTAACCATAATGTTGTTCAAGTAATTGTACATTAACGATACCAAAATAAAAAAAAAGAGCAGCAGCATTTAAAATTTTACAGTTATAAACAACAGTGTAAAGGCACATTTTTTTCTCCTTTCTCCTCTTAACTGTTTAAGAAAAAACAATTGTATAAAATACATATATAATGTATAGTTCAATCTTCAGCATAGGGAAATGTAATATATTTTTCCAGTATCAGCACAAAGGAGGTAACTGGGAAAAAAGCTACATTGGGCTAAGGAAACTACCACAGATATTAAAGTAATAATTATAACAATGTACTGTTGGCTTTGTAACATTATAGATGTATTATGTATGACAATAATACCAGAGAAAGGGGAACAGGAATAGACTATATATATATAGAAGTAACTTTGTTACATCTTCTTGAAGCTAAGCCAGCATAAATATGAAGCTAATTCTGATGAGTTAAGACATATGATAAACTCTAGAGTGCCAAAAATATGTGTATATTATATATATGTGTGTGTACATATTATATACACATATATATAGTGAAAAATATCATTAATTAAATTTAAATGCTTCATTAAAAATATTCATTAGATGTAAAAAAAGCAGTAAAGGAGGAATAGAGAAACAAAAATGACATGAAGCACATAGAAAATAAAAAGTAAAATGGCAGTCATTAATCCAACTATATCAATAATAATATTAATGTTAATAGATTAAAGAATCCAATAAAAAAGAATCCAATCTATCCAATGAAAAGACAGAGATGGGTACTGGAGATAATGAGGGATATTTTATGATGATAAAAAGGCAAATCCTTCAAGAAGATAGAATAATTATTAACATATATACACCTAATAATAGAACACAAAGTCACGTGAAGCAAAAATTGAAAGAAATGGAGAAACAGACAATTCAACAATAATAGGTGGAGACTTCAATACCCTAATTTCAGTAATGAATAGGACAACTAGGCAGAAATTAACAAGGAAATAAAAGACCTGAACAATAAATATTATAAACCAACTAGACCTAACAGATATCTATAGAACACTATGCCAAATAAAAGCAGATTATATATTCTTCTCAAGTGCACATGGAACATTCTCAAGCATAGACTGCATATTAAAGCATAAAACAAACCTCAACAAGTTTAAAAGGATAAAAATAATAAAAAGTATGTTATCTGACCACAATGGAATAAAATTAGAAATCAAGAGCAGAACAAAATTGAGGAAACTTGTAAATACACAAAAATTAAACAACACACTCATAAACAATGGGTCAAAGAAGAAATAAAAAGAGAAATCAAAATACTTTGAGATTAATAAAAATGAAGACAAAACATAATACTGCTAAAGCAATGCTTAGATGAAAATGTATAGGTGTAAATGCCTATATTAAGAGAGAAAAAAGATCTCAAATAACCTAACCTCCCACCTTAAGACACCGGGAAAAGTGCAAACTAAATCTAAAACAAGCAGAAGAAAGGAAATATTAAAGATTTTACTGGAAATTTAAGAAATGGAGAATATAAAACAATAGACAAAATTGATGAATCCATAAGCTGGTTCTTTTTTTTTCTTATTAAGGTATTATTGATACAAACTCTTAAGAAGGTTTCACATGAAAAAACAATGTGGTTACCACATTTACCCATATTATCAAGTCCCCACCCATATCCCAATGCAGACACTGTCCATCAGTGTAGTAAGATGCCACAGATTCACTATTTGCCTTCTCTATGCTACACTGTTTTCCCCGTAACCCCGCACACCATGTGTACTAAACATAATATCCCTCAATCCCCAAATCCCTCCCTCCAAAACCGCCCTCCCACACCCCTCCCCTTTGGTAACCTTCTTGGAGTCTGTGAGTCTGCTGTTGTTTAGTTCCTTCAGTTTTGCTTCATTATTATACACCACAAATGACAGAAATCATTTGGCACTTGTCTTTCTCTGCCTGACTTATTTCACTGAACAAAATATCCTCCAGCTCCATCCATGTTGTTGCAAATGATAGGATTTGTTTCTTTCTTATGGCTGAATAGTATTCCATTGTGTATATGTACCACCTCTTCTTTATCCATTCGTCTACTGATGGACACTTAGGTTGCTTCCATATCTTTGCTATTGTAAATAGTGCTGTGATAAACACAGGGGTGCATATGTCTTTTTTAATCTGAGAACTTGTATTCTTTGGATAAATTTCAAGAAGTGGGATTCCTGGGCCAAATAGTATTTCTATTTTTAGTTTTCTGAGGAATCTTCATATTATTTTCCACAATGGTTGAACTAGCTTACATTCCCACCAGCAGCGTAGGAGGCTTCCCCTTTCTCCACATCCTTGCCAGGGTTTGTTGTTCTAAGGCTCTTGGATGGTGGCCATCCGTCCTGGTGTGAGGTGATATCTCACTGTGGTTTTAATTTGCATTTCCCTGATGATTAGTGATGCGGAGCATCTTTTCATGGGTCTTTTGGCCATCTGAATTTCTTCTTTGGAGAATGCTCTCTTCATATCCTCCACCCATTTTTTTAATCAGGTTATTTGCTTTTTGGGTGTTGAGGTGTGTGAGTTCTTTATATATTTTGGATGTTAACCCCTTGTTGGATATGTCATTTACAAATATATTCTCTCATACTGTAGGATGTCTTTTTGTTCTGTTGATGGTGTCCTTTCCATACAGAAGCTTTCTAGTTTGATGTATTCCCATGTGTTAATTTTTACTTTTGTTTCCCTTGCTCGAGGAGAGGTGTTCAGGAAGAAGTTGCTTATGTTGATATTCAGGAGATTTTTGCCTATGTTATCTTCTAATAGTTTATGGCTTCACAACTTACATTCAGGTCTTTGATCCATTTTGAGTTCACTTTTGTGTATGGGGTTAGACAGTAATCCAGTTTCATTTTCTTACACGTAGCTGTCCAGTTTTGCCAACACCAGCTGTTGAAGAGGCTGTCATTTCCCCCTTTGCATGTCCACGGCTCCTTTATCTTATATTAATTGACCATATATGGTTGGGTTTATATCTAGGCTCTCTATTCTGTTCCATTGGTCGATGGGTTTGTTCTTGTGCCAGTACCAAATTGTCTTGATTTACTGTGGGTTTGTAGTAGAGCTTAAAGTTGGAGAGCATAATCCCTCCAGCTTTATTCTTCCTTCTCAGCATTGCTTTGGGTATTCGGGGTCTTTTGTCATTCCATATGAATTTTAGAACTATTTGCTCTAGTTCATTGAAGAATACTGTTGGTATTTTGATAGGAATTGCATTAAATCTGTAGATTGCTTTAGGCAGGATGGCCATTTTGACCATATTAATTCTTCCTATCCATGAGCACAGGATGTGATGCCATTTATTGGTATCTTGTTTAGTTTCTCTCATGAGTGTCTTGTAGTATTCAGAGTATAGGTCTTTTACTTTCTTGGTTAGGTTTATTCCTAGGCATTTTATTCTTTTTGATGCAATTGTGAATGGAATTGTTTTCCTGATTTCTCTTTCTGCTAATTCATTGTTAGTGTATAGGAATGCAACAGATTTCTGTATGTTAATTTTGTATCCCACAACTTTACTGAATTCAGATATTAGATCTAGTAGTTTTGGAATGAATTCTTTAGGGTTTTTAATGTACAATATCATGTCATCTGCAAACAGAGACAGTTTAACTTATTCCTTGCCAATCTGGATGCCTTTTATTTCTTTGTGTTGTCTGATTGCCATGGCTAGGATCTCCAGTACTATGTTGAATAGAAGTGGGGAGAATGGGCATCCTTGTCTTGTTCCCGATCTTAAAGGAAAAGCTTTCAGCTTCTTGCTGTTAAGTATAATGTTGGCTGTAGGCTTGTCATATATGGCCTTTATTATGTTGAGGTACTTGCCCTCTATACCCATTTTCTTGAGAGATTTTATCAGGAATGGATGTTGAATTTTGTCGAATGCTTTTTCAGCATCTATGGAGATGATCATATGGGTTTTGCCCTTCTTTTTGTTGATGTGGTGGATGATGTTGATGGATTTTCAAATGTTGTAGCATCCTTGCATCCCGGGAATAAATCCTACTTGATCATGATGGATGATCTTTTTTATTTTTAATTATTTTTATTTTGCTATTATTAGTATACAATTACATGAGCAACATTATGGTTGCTAGACTCCCCCTATTATCAAGTCCCCACCACATATCCCCATGGCAGTCACTGTCCAGCAGCACAGAAGGATGTTATAGAATCACTACATGTCTTCTCTGTGTTATACTGCCTTCCCCGTATACCCCTACCCCACCCCCACACGTGCTACTTTATGTGTGCTAATCGTAATAGCCCTTTTTCCCCCTTATCCCTCCCTTCCCACCCATCTTCCCCAGTCCCTTTCCCTTTGGTAACTGTTAGTCCATTCTTGGATTCTGTGAGTCTGCTGCTGTTTTGTTCCTTCAGTTTTTTCTTTGTTCTTATACTCCACATATGAGTGAAATTATTTGATACTTGTCTTTCTCTGCCTGGCTTATTTCACGGAGCATAATACCCTCTAGCTCCATCCATGTTGTTGCAAATGGTAGAATTTGCTTTCTTCTTATGGCTGAATAATATTCCATTGTGTATATATACCACATCTTCTTTATCCATTCATCTACTGATGGACACTTAGGTTGCTTCCATTTCTTGGCTATTGGAAATAGTGCTGCCATAAACATAGGGATGCATATGTCTTTTTCAAACTGGGCTGCTGCATTCTTAGGGTAAATTCCTAGGAGTAGAATTCCTGGGTCAAATGGTATTTATATTTTGAGTTTTTTGGGGAACCTCCGTGTTGCTTTCCACAATGGTTGCACCAATTTAAATTCATACCAGCAGTGTAAGAGGGTTCCCCTTTCTCCACATCCTCGCCAACATTTGTTGTTGTTTGTGTTCTGGATGGTGGCTATCCTTATTGGTGTGAGGTGATATCTCATTGTGGTTTTAATTTGCATTTCTCTGATGACTAGTGATGTGGAGCATCTTTTCATGTGCCTGTGGGCCATCTGAATTTCTTCTTTGGACAAGGGTCTGTTTAGCTCCTCTGCCTATTTTTTAGTTAGCTTATTTGCTTTTCGCTTGTTGAGGCGCGTGAGCTCTTTATATAATTTGGATGTCACCCCCTTATGGGATATGTAAATTACGAATATATTCTCCCATACTGTAGGATATCTTTTTGTTCTACTAATGGTATCCCTTGCTGTACATTAGCTTTTTAGTTTGATATAGTCCCATTCGTTCATTTTTGCTATTGTTTCCCTTGCCTGGGAGACATGTTCATGAAGAAGTTGCTCATGTTTATGTCCAAGAGATTTTTGCCTATGTTTTTTTCTAAGAGTTTTATGGTTTCATGACTTACATTCAGGTCTTTGATCCATTTTGAGTTTACTTTTGTGTATGGGTTTAGACAGTAATCCAGTTTCATTCTCTTAAATGTAGCTGTTCAGTTTTGCCAACACCAGCTGTTGAAGTGGCTGTCATTTCCCCATTGTATATCCATGGTTCCTTTATCATATATTAATTGACCATATATGCTTGGGTTTATATCTGGGCTCTCTTTTCTGTTCCACAGGTCTATAGGTCTGTTTTTGTGCCAGTACCAAACTGTCTTGATTACTGTGGCTTTGTAGTAGAGCTTGAAGTTGGAGAGCATAATCCCCCCCAGCTTTATTCTTCCTTCTCAGGATTGCTTTGGCTATTCGGGGTCTTCTGTGGTTCCATATGAATTTTAGAATGATTTTTTTTCTAGTTTATTGAAGAATGCTGTTGGTATTTTGATAGGGATTGCATTGCATCTGTAGATTGCTTTAGGCAGGATGGCCAGTTGGCAATATTAAACTTCCTATCCATGAGAATTGGATGTGTTTCCATTTATTGGTATCTTCTTTAATTTCTCTCATGAGTGTCTTGTAGTTTTCAGAGAATAGGCCTTTTACTTCCTTGGTTAGGTTTACTCCTAGGTATTTTATTCTTTTTGATGCAATTGTGAATGGAATTGTTTTCCTGATTTCTCTTTCTGCTAGTTTATCATTAGTGTATACGAACGCAACAGATTTCTGTATGTTAATTTTGTATCCCACAACCTTACTGAATTCAGATATTAGATCTGGTAGTTTTGGAGTGGATTCTTTAGGGTTTTTTATGTACAATATCATGTCATCTGCAAACAGGGACAGTTTAACTTCTTCCTTGCCAATCTGGATGCCTTTTATTTCTTTGTGTTGTCTGATTGCCGTGGCTAGGACCTCCAGTACTATGTTGAATAGAAGTGGGGAGAGTGAGCATCCTTGTCTTGTTCCCAATCTTAAAGGAAAAGCTTTCAGCTTCTCGCTGTTAAGTATAATGTTGGCTGTAGGTTTGTCATATATGGCCTTTATTATGTTGAGGTACTTGCCCTCTATACCCATTTTGTTGAGACTTTTTATCATGAATGGATGTTGAATTTTATCAAATGCTTTTTCAGCATCTATGGAGATGATCATGTCGTTTTTGTCCTTTTTGTTAATGTGGTGGATGATGTTGATGGATTTTCGAATGTTGTACCATCCTTGCATCCCTGGGGTGAATCCCACTTGATCATGATGGGTGATCTTTTTGATATAGTTTTGAATTCGGTTTGCTAATATTTTGTTGAGTATTTTTGCATCTATGTTCATCAGGGATATTGGTGTTTAATTTTCTTTTTTTTGTGGTGTCTTTGCCTGGTTTTGGTATTAGAGTGATACTGGCCTCATAGAATGAGTTTGGAAATATTTCCTCTTCTTCTACTCTTTGGAAAGCTTTAAGGAGGATGGGTATTTCTTTACTAAATGTTTGATAAAATTCAGCAGTGAAGCCATCTGGTCCAGGCGTTTTGTTCTTAGGTAGGTTTTTGATTACCAGTTCAATATCATTGCTGGTAATTAGTCTCTTCAGATTTTCTGTTTCTGGGTCAGACTTTGAAGGTTGTATTTTTCTAGAAAGTTGTCCATTTCTTCTAGGTTATCCAGTTTGTTAGCATATAATTGTTCATAGTATTCTCTAATAATTCTTTGTATTTCTGTGGTGTCCATCATGATTTTTCCTTTCTCATTTCTGATTCTGTTTATGTGAGTAGACTCTTTTTTTCTTGATAAGTCTGGCTAGGGGTTTACCTATTTTGTTTATTTTCTTGAAGAACCAGCTCCTGCTTTCATTGATTCTTTCTATTGTTTTATTCTTCTAGATTTTATTTATTTATGCTCTAATCTTTATTATGTCCCTCCTTCTACTGACTTTGGGCCTCATTTGTTCTTCTTTTTCTAGTTTCATTAATTGTGTGTTTAGACTGCTCATATGGGATTGTTCTTCTTTCCTGAGGTAAGCCTGTATTGCAATATACTTCCCTCTTAGCACCGCCTTTGCTGTGTCCCACAGATTTTGCAGTGTTGGATTACTGTTGTCATTTGTCTCCATATATTGCTTGATCTCTGTTTTAATTTGTTTGTTGATCCACTGATTGTTTAGGAGCATGTTGTTATGCCTCCATATGTTTGTGAGCCTTTTTGTTTTCTTTGTACAAATTATTTCTAGTTTTATACCCTTGTGATCTGAGAAGTTGGTTGATACAATTTCAATCTTTTGAATTTACTGAGGCTCTTTTTGTGGCCTAGTATGTGGTCTATTCTGGAAAATGTTTCATGTGCCCTTGAGAAGAATATGTATTCTGCTGCTTTTCGGTATAGAGTACTGTAGATGTCTGTTAGGTCCATCGGTTCTAAAATGTTCTCCCGTGCTGCTGTCTCCTTACTTATTTTCTGTGTGGTTGATCTTTCCTTTGCAGTGAGTGGAGTGTTGAAGTCTCCTAAAATGAATGCATTGCACTCTATTTCCACCTTTAATTCTTTTAGTATTTGTTTCACATATGTAGGTGATCCTGTATTGGGTGGATAGATATTTATAATGGTTATATCCTCTTGCTGGACTGACCCCTTTATCATTATGTAATGTCCTTCTTTGTCTCTTGTGACTTTTACCTTCTTTCTTTGGAAGTCTATTTTGTTTGATACAAGTACTGCAACTCCTGCTTTTTTCTCCCTATTAGTTGCATGAAATATCTTTTTCCATCTTTTCACTTGTAGTCTGTGTATGTCTTTGGGTTTAAAGTGAGTCTCTTGTATCCAGCATATAGATGGGTCTTGTTTTTTATCCATTCAGTGACTATGTCTTTTGATTGTTGCATTGAGACCATTTACATTTAGGGTGATTATCAATAGGTATGTTCTTACTGCCATTGCAGGCTTTAGATTCGTGGTTACCAAAGATTCAAGGTTAACTTCCTTATTGTCTAAATGTCCAACTTAACTCACTTAATATGCTATTACAAACACAGTCTAAAAGTTTTTTTTGTTTTGTCCTCCTTTTTCTTCCTCCTCCATACTTTATATATTAGGTATATTCTGTATTCTTTGTCTATCCCTTGATTGATTTTGGAGATATTTTCATTTTTGCATTTGCTTAGAAATTAGCTGTTCTACTTTCTTTGCTGTAGTTTTATTACCTCTGGTGACAGCTATTAAACCTTAGGAACACTTCCATCTACAGCAGTCCCTCCAAAATACACAGTAAAGACGGTTTGTGGGAGGTAAATACTCTCAGCTTTTGCTTATCTGGAAAATGTTTAATCCGTCCTTCAAATTTAAATGATAACCTTGCCGGATAAAGTATTCTTGGTTCAAGGCTCTTCTGCTTCATTGCATTAAATACATCATGCCACTCACTTCTGGCCTATAAGATTTTGCTGAGACATCTAATGATAGCCTGATGGGCTTTCCTTTGTATGTGATCTTATTTCTCTCTCTGGGTGCTTTTAATAGTCTGTCCTTATCCTCGATCTTTCCATTTGAATTACTATATGTCTTGGTGTTGTCTTCCTTAGGTCCCTTGTGTTGGGAGATCTGTGCACCTCCATGGCCTGAGAGAATATCTCCTTCCCCAGATTGGGGAATTTTTCAGCAATTATCTCCTCAAAGACATTTTCTATTCCTTTTTCCCTCTTCTTCTTCTTCTGGTACCCCTATAATGCGAATATTGTTCTGTTTGGATTGGTCACACAGTTCTCTCAATATTCTTTCATTCTTAGAGATTCTTTTTTCTCTCTGTGCCTCAGCTTCTTTGTATTCCTCCTTCCTAATTTCTATTTCATTTATCATCTCCTCCACCGTATCTACTCTGCTTTTAAAACCTTCCATTGTATGTTTAATTTCTGATACTGTGTTCCATAATAATTGGATCTCCAACCAGAATTCATTCCTAAGTTCTTGAATGTTTTTCTGTACTTCCATGAGCATGTTAATAATTTTTATTTTGAAATCTCTTTCAGGAAGATTCATGCGGTCAACTTCATTTGAATCTTTCTCTGGTGTTGTATTCATAATTTTGCTTTGAACCAGGTTCCTTTGACGTTTCATATTTGTATATGGCCCCATCTAGTGACCAGAAGCTCTATTTTCTGGAGCTGCTCAGTCCCTGGAGCAATGTCAGGGGTCACAGAGGAGCAGTGTTGGTGCCTGGGGGAAAGGAAAGGGCTGTCTCCTGCTTCCCGTCTGCTATGCCTGTCCCCACTGCCAGAACCAGTGGGCCGAGCACACAAGTATCAGCCTCTATGCTTTGCGTTTGTAGCCGCTGTAGATGGGGTTTCCCTCTGGCTGGCCTAATGCCAGAGTAGGGTTTGCTGGTTTGCAAGCCAGGTGGGGCTTGCCAGCAGAAAGGCGCAGTAGGCTGCATATCATGGAAGGGGGCCTTGAAGTCATGTAGTCATCCCAGGGGCTGGAGCGCCTGAAGATCGTGAAAGTTCACAACCTTCTGGGCAGAGTGCACCCGGACAATTTTGTTTACTTGTTCTTTCTTCTGAGCAGTAAGCTCTATGCAATCCTGCCCCTTTAGCAGCCCTCTCACTGTTAGGAAGTCTCTCAGACTGCCTGCCTTTCTTTTGTCTCAGAGCAGCTGGATGTGTGGATCCCTGCTTTCCACATGTGGCTGGAATCTCAGTCTCTCCAGGTATTCTGCCTGTCTTAGCTTTCCAACACCCTAATCATGAGAGCATCATGAAAGCACCATGAAATGTAGGTTTGTGCTCCCAGAGCAAATCTCCAGAGCTATGTGTTCAGCAGTCCCAGGCCTCCACTTTCCCCGCTCCATTTCTCTTCTTCTCGCAGTTGAGCTGAGGTGGAGGAAAGGTATGGGTCCTGCCAGGCCACAGTTTTGGTATGTTACCCTGTTCCATGAAGTTTATTCTTTTCTCTAGGTGTATGCAGTCTGGCACAGCCCTCTTTTATGTTGCCCTTTCAGGATTAGTTGTATTAATTATATTTTTGTATTATATGCAGTTTTAGGAGGAAGCCTCTGTCTCACCTCTCATGGCGCCATCTTTAATCCAATTGATCCCCCGAAAATTAATAGCACAAATATTGAATAATTCAAACTACCGGTAGAAATTTTTTTATATTTGTCTTTCTGTGACTGAGATAATAATCCGAAAAGGAAAATTGTATTAAAATATTTGTTTTTAATCTTACAATGGTCTTACAAGATGATTACGTTAAATCACTTCTTTCCTATGGATCACCGGGGGAAAAGCAGTATAAGCCCTTTGATCAGTTTTGTAAATTTTCTATTTTAATAGAAAAACCTTATGACTTAAAATGCTTTAAAAAGTTTTTGAGTTAAAATG
Source organism: Phataginus tricuspis (assembly GCA_029783875.1). Classification (NCBI taxonomy): domain Eukaryota; kingdom Metazoa; phylum Chordata; class Mammalia; order Pholidota; family Manidae; genus Phataginus; species Phataginus tricuspis. The sequence continues at coordinate 6,542,036 of JAQQAC010011420.1, forward strand.
GCCACCCTGCCTAAAGTAATCTACAGATTCAATGCAATCCCTATCAAAATGCCAACAGCATTCTTCAACAAACTGGCACAAATAGTTCTAAAATTCATGTGGAACCATAAGAGACCCCAAATAGCCTAGGGAATCCTGAGAAAAAAGAATAACACAGGGAGGATCTCACTTTCCAACTTCAAGCTCTACAGCAAAGCTACAGTAATCAAGACAATTTGGTACTGGCATAAGAATAGACCCATAGACCAGTGGAACAGAATAGAGAGTCCAGATATTAACCCAAGCATATATGGTCAATTAATAAATGATAAAGGAGCTATAGATATACAATGGGGGAGTGACAGCCTCTTCAACAGCTGGTGTTGGCAAAACTGGACAGCTACATGTAAGAGAATGAAACTGGATTACTGTCTAACTCCATACACAAAAGTAAACTCGAAATGGATCAAAGACCTGAATGTAAGTCATGAAACCATAAAATTCTTTGAAGAAAACATAGGCAAAACTTGCTTGAATATAAACATGAACAACTTCTTCATGAACATATCTCCACAAGCAAGGGAACAAAAGCAAAAATGAAGATGTGGGACTATATCAAACTAAAAAGCTTCTGTATGGCAAAGGACACCATCACTAGAATAAAAAGGCATCCTACAGTATGGGAGAATATATTCATAAATGACATATCCAATAAGGGGTTGACATCCAAAATATACAAACAGCTCATGCACCTCAACAAACAAAAAGCAAATAATCCAATTAAAAAATGGGCAGAGGACCTGAACAGACACTTCTCCAAAGAAGAAATTCAGATGGCCAACAGGCACATGAAAAGATGCTCCACATCACTAATCATCAGAGAAATGCAAATTAAAACCACAATGAGATGCCACTTCACACCAGTTAGGATGGCCAACATCCAAAAGACAAACAACAACAAATGTTGGCGAGGATATGAAGAAAGGGGAACCCTCCTACACTGATGGTAGGAATGTAAATTATTTCAACCATTGTGGAAAGCAATATGGAGGTTCCTCAAAAAACTCAACATGGAAATACCATTTGACCCAGGAATTCCACTCCTAGAAATTTACCCTAAGATTGCAGCAGCCCAGTTTGAAGAAGACAGATGCACCCCTATGTTTATCACATCACTATTTACAATAGCCAAGAAATGGAAGCAACCTAACTGTCCATCAGTAAATGAATGGCTAAAGAAGATGTGGTATATATACACAATGGAATATTATTCAGCCATAAGAAGAAAGCAAATTCTACCATTTGCAACAACATGGATAGAGCTAGAGGGTATTATCCTCAGTGAAATAAGCCAGGTGGGGAAAGACACGTATCAAATGATTTCACTCATCTGTGGAGTATAAGAACAAAGCAAAAACTGAAGGAACAAAACAGCAGCAGACTCACAGAACCCAAGAATGGACTAACAGTTACCAAAGGGAAAGGGACTGGGGAGGATGGGTAAGAAAGGAGGGATAAGGGGAAAAAAAGGGGCATTACGATTAGCACACATAATGTGGGGGGGCATGCGGAAGGCAGTATAGTACAGAGAAGACAAGTAGTGATTCTATAGCATAGTACTATGCTTAATGGACAGTGACTGTAATAGTGTATGTGGTGGGGACTTGACAATGGGGGGACTCTAGTAATCACAATGTTGCTCATGTAATTGTACATTAATGATACAAAAAAAAAATCAAACCAGAGAAATAGAAGAAGGCAAAGAATAAAGTAAAACGTGAATGAAATAGAAAACACCAAAAAAAAGCATTAGAAGTGATCAGCACAACCAAAAGATGACTTCAAAAAGACGAATAAAAATACCGGTTTTTGGCAAATATAAACAAATGGGGCACACATAAGCAGCACCAGTAATATCTATTAAAGCTAAATATACACATAGACTTTGATCCAGCAATTCTACTCTTAGTAATTTTATTCCCCCAGAAATGTGTACTTAGTTCACTAAAGAACATGTTTAGGATGTTCAGAGCAGCACTATTCATTATAGTTAAAAAGAGGAAATTACCCAAATACCCGTCAGTACTAGATGGGTATTTAATACTAGATGGGTAAATAGTGAGAGTGGCCTATGACAACATGCAAGAATATGGATATATCTCACAACCTAATGTTGAGTGAAAAAATGGTTCATACTATATGACTCTGCATCTATAAACTAAAATAAGAGAAACTAATCTATGCTAATAGAAGTCAGGATAGAGATACTGTTGTTGAGTAGAACACTGACTTCAAAGTAAGACTGGGTTTTTGGGGGGCTGGTAGCATTTTGTTCCTTGATCTGGGTGCTGATTTCATAAGTTTATTCAGTAGGGCTGAGACAGAGGTGAGACAAACAAGATAACCTAAGGAACAAAGTTTATGGAGGCACTCATTCTCACCTTGCTTGTCTCACCCTCATCCCAGCCCTGGTGCTCAATTTATGGATATTTATTTAGCTACATCATGAGTTATATATTTTTCTGTATGTATATTATAAATGTTATAATTGTTCTAAAAATGTTAAATGGATCTGGTCTACCTCATACCACAAAAATAAACTCTGAATGGAATAAAAACCTAGATGTAAAAAGAAAAACTCTAAAACTTTTAGAATTAAATTTAGGAAAATACAGAAGTCCTCTGTTCCAAGACCTCAGTAGATGCCTGTAACCTGTAACCACAGATAATACTGAACCGTTTATATACTGTTTTCTCCTATACATACATACCTACGATAAAGTTTAATTTATAAATTAGGCACAGTAAGAGACTAACAACAATAACTCATACTAAAATAGAACAACTCTAACAATGTACTGCAATGAAAGTTAGGTGCCTATGCTCTCTCCCTGAAAACATCTTACTGTATTGTATTCACCCTTCTCATGATGATGTGTGATGATAAAATGCCAACATGATGAGATGAAGTGAAGTGGATGACAGGCATTGTGACAAATCAGTAGGCTACTACTGACCTTCTGGGGAGGATCATCTACTTCCCTGACAGTAGTTGACGAGGATAACCAAAACCTCGGGTAAGGGGAGGACTACTGTAGTATAAATGACCTCAGGTAAAGAAGGATTTCTTAAGAATATTTAAAAGCACATATTAGAGGAAAAGATTTGACTATATTAAAATCAAACCTGAAAAATATATTGCAACATAAATAAATGAGTTATTATTTTGAACATATTTTTAAATCAACGAGGAAAAGATAAATAACTCAATAGAAAAATGCATGAAAAACCTGACAGTTACTTTATACATAAGAAAACCAGAATGAAAACATGCTCAAATTCACCAATAGTCAGGGAAATGCAAGTCAAATCATGAGGTATTACCATTTCACAAATCTACCAGTAGATAAGCAGAAAACATAAATTCAGATAATATCAGATAATACTAAGTGCTGACAAAAATGTGGGGCACTATTCTCCACTGTTGGTGAAGTATAAATTGATATAACCACTTTGGAAAACAGTTTTGCACTACCTAATAATATGAAAAATGTGCAAGCCTAAGGACTTTTTGGTATATTCTCTAGAGACACTCTTGCACATTACTACAGGAGGTGTGTACATGAATGTTCATAAAAATTAAAAAGAAACAAAGAATGTCTATCAAGAGTAAAGTATTCTACATCAGTGAAAATGAATAAACAACCATACAGAAATGGATGAATCTCATTTTTGATGGTCAAGCAAAAGAAGCAAATCATAAATACTTAGAGTATGGCTACACTTATATAAAATTTTTTTAAACCAGCATATATACTCATAAATAGTAAAATTATAAAGAATAAGGGAAAGATTATTACAGAAGTCAGGAGAATGGTTACCTTTGGAGGAGGAAATGGGGGTGCAATGAAGAAGGTGCACATGGTGGCTTCAAAGGTAATGATAATGTTGCACTTCTTAGCCTGAATGGAGTGTGGATGTTTTCATCATTTTTTAAATTATACTACTATTTTTATGTACTCTGCTGTATGCATCATACATTTCAAAATAAAATCATTTTAAAAGCAATGAGTCTACATATATATACACATGTATAAATGTGTGTGTATGTGTATTCCATAAAGGTAAACAACAAAATTCTTAGAGGGAAAATGTCAGCAAGCACTTCACTAGATTTACTAAATTCTCTCATATGATTGGCTGGCTGAAAGAGGAACTTGAATGGATTGAGTTTACCACAAAGTCCGGATTTTTGTGTATATATTTCCCACTAAATGTATTCTTGGAAACTGTTATTACATGTCTTATTTACTCTATCAATTGAATTACTCATTCTCAAGTTGTCCTGCTTTCATTTCAGTTGGTAAAAAATAAATTCTTAATTTTAAAAGATAAAAACCCAGTTGAAACATGTTCATTCTTTTCTTAATCTTTATTTTTTTTAACCAGTCTACGTCAACTATATCTTTCTTGCGTTGAATCAGAAGAAAGCTGCACCAAAACCTAAAGCCATTAGCATGTATGACATTGTGAAAATATTTACTAAAAATGAAAAAAAAATCCTATTGTTTGTTTGGTTATACTATTTACATTATGTGAATTAAGACCTCTTTAATGTGCTTACTATAACACAGAGTTAAAGAACCAGAAGGAAACTTCAAAAGTTACCTACCTAGAGTCATCTGTCTTTAAGAAAGACTCAAAACTACCTCAAGCAAGTAAATTATCATCCTAATCTGAAAATAGCTCCTGCAAACATTTAATAGCATCCCTTCCTCCTAAGCAGTCTTAAAATTCTTTATGTCTAACTCAGAACCCTTTTAATACAATGTTAGCATACATAAGCTTTATCAGCCAGACAACAGGGTGTGGATTTATCCAGGGCCCAGGGACCCTAGCAAGTACTGATCTCCAAGTCTCCCCTAGGAAGTAAGAAGGCAAAGGGCTCAGAGAGCCCTGCCTGTTTGGCTCCACTGGCTCCAACCTCACCAGTCCCCTGGCTTTCCCCAGGAACCTAGCCCCAAAGCTTTTCTCTCTCCACATAACCAACAATTGACTATATTTTGTTTCACTCTGACTCAAGTTTATCCATAACTTTGTCCTCCCCCACCCCTTTCCCACCCAATTACCCTTGTAATCAATAACTTATTTATACTTCCACTGAGTATGAATAAAAACCTAGGATATTTTTTACATCCTAAAAATATGTTACTTACAAATAAAAGAAAGAAAACCCCAAAATTTCTAAATTAATGGGTACCTTTTATAAAAGAATTACATTGGAAAGTCTTTCTTCTCCTGGTCATGGACAATTTCATCTAACAAAGCATCTTAAAGACAGCACTTGTTTAGAATAAAGACTCCCTTAGGTCAGGGGCTAGTTTTGTTTCAGTTTTTATACCTGGCACATTCCACTGGACCCTAGTACTGTGATATGACCTGTGCAGGAACAGAAAAATGTCAACTGTGCTTAACTGACACAATGGAAGCTCATTAAAGCTTTGCCTTACATGATTGTTGCCTTCCTCTTCCTCATCGCAGTCCAGACCCTGATGCACAATCTCAGTAGCGCTGTTCTGAAAGACACTGGTCTCCGTATCTGACACTCTGGTAGCCTCTGTTGTGACTTTTACTTTCATGCGATGAAAGCCAGTGGAGACCAATCCCACTTGCAGGTTTACAGGCTCCCCTTGGAACAGCAGGAAGTGTGAGTTTACCCCTTCTTTAAAACCAGGGGGTTGGTAATCATATGGGGTCACTACAAAATTGAAAAAGGCAGGACACCAAGAAAACTGTGAGTTTCAATAGAAGTCGGATTAATCTTTCATGTGTAGCAACAGATGCTTGCAAAATCCTTCTATTTATATAAAACATTACTTCAATACTTATGAAGGAATTTGACTAGAGATCTGCACCTACCTGCATTATAGTAGTGGAGTTTCATAGTAAGTGTAACATCATTAGGAAGGGGTCCAAGGTTCTGCATCAGGACATACAATTTACGGATCAGTAGAACACTGGCTTTCTTAATATCTTCACTGTTTGTCCTACTTTTGAAGCTTGTACTACTGCTGCAACCACATGGAAAAAAACAAACTTTTCAATAATATGGTATATTGAAAATCTATTCCAAAAGAACAAAACATTTTACTATATGATCAAATAAATATAAATTTAATGTCAGGATGCTCTGAGACTATTTTTATAATGTAAATTAGAGGAGGGATTGTACTTTTTGCAATGTATATACAAAGGACTTTTTTAACAAGTTCCCTCAAGGCATTTTAAATATGATCTGATCTTTTAAAAATTTTATTTATAAGTAACCACATGCTATAATGGTGAGAATAACGGATTTGGAATTAAGAGACTTGACATCTAATATTGGCTCTGCTGCTAACTACCTGAATGACCTCCATTAAGTCACTCAGACAGTCTAGGTTAGTTAGCTCATTTGTAAGATAAGCTTACACACATTTCTACTCCAAGTATAAAGTCAATCATCAGCTTTGGGCCTTTCTACCATCTGGTAGTCTCTCAGATGCATCCCCTCCTCACTCATACATGGATTATGACAGTGTTTTATCTACTCATCCTGCTTTTCTTCTTGTCCACATTGCAAAACATTCTCCATACCACTGCTGAAATAATATTCCTAATAAGAAAATCCACTCATGTCACTCTCTTGATAAAAATTTTTCTTTACACTCATCATCACCTTCCAATCAAATTCAAAAATGGTGTGTGTACAATGCCTTTTATATCCAACTGTGCCCTCAGCTCCACCTTCATCTGCAACTACTACCCAGTTTCTCTTACCCAAGTGCATTTGCATATGTTCACTTTGCTTGTACTGTACTTATTCCACTTCTCTTCCTGACTCTCCTGAATTCATCCTTTAATCCTAGCTGATATGTCATCTTTTCAAGGAAGTCTTACCTGATAATCCCCATACCTTACCCTTGTTAATAATTGTATGTCTCCCCAACCCCAGACTATGAATGGCTATATCTTTCATCTCCACAGTACTAAGTTTGGTACCCACCTAGAGTAAGTACTCAATCAATATATATTGAATCAATGAATAAATGAACAAGTTAGACTAAATTACCTTCCAACTCTAAACATCTTTTATTTCTCTCCAAAATTTTCTTCCCCAATTAGTCTCACATTTGAGTATTTTTCAGAAAGGACGTGACTATAATATATTTGCACAATGCCTTTCACATAATAAGCACCCAATATGCAAAAAATAATCCTAAGTAATTGAACTACTGGAGGCAGTGTGCATTCATAAAACAAACATTATTAAGCAAATATATTTGCTCCTTTTTCAGTTTTGAACAACTTAAAGTTTTCTCTACCACGATGTAGCCAATTTGAAATAGGTAACCAGGGTGAAGGGCTATAGAATGTCACTCATGGGATCCTTCAGTATACATCATAATCATAAGATCATATCCATGAAAAATCATATTCAAGATTCACTTGCACTCTTTTAAAAGGGAAATTATCTTTATTATGGAAGTGGTGATAAAGTAATTTTGTCAGGATGATCATTTAAACAAATGCCTACCTTTAGTTTCTAGGAAATAAGTCATATGCATTACCTTCTCTCCTCCTTAGTAGCTGAAAGATTTGGCCATTTCTGTTTTACTGCTCACCTCCTGGCATATGTGCCTTCATAACAAAGGAGATTAATCTGGTTGTCAGTAGTACTTACATTTGAATTTTAGAGGGTAAAAGTTCAACTGTTTAATGAGAAGGAATATGTATGAAAAGTGGTGTACAATCTGTAAAATGCTATAAAATGTTAGCTAATGATAGTTAATATTTTAATTCTCATTCCTAGAACTTCCTCTTTACATCTTAGTACTGTCTGTAAGTTTTACAAAAGAGAGGATAATTAAGGAAGTGAATCTTGGAGAGAAATCCTCAAACTTGCAGCAAATGATGAGATAAAGCTAACAGCATGGAAATTTGAGAATTAGACCACATTTCTCTCCAGAGTCATTCTCTTTGGGGTCACCCATTGCCCTGACTTCTAGCCCTTTACCATACAGGGCTTTTCATCAACATCTGCCTCCTCCATTTCTATTCCATGTTATTAGCAAAACTTAGCATCATCTGAATCCAAAAGCTATTGGGAAGGAAATAAACATTGCTCTTTGAGAAAATATCTGCATTGGGGACATTCTGAAGCAAATGTCCTTGTCTTTGATATTTAATCCTTTAGTATAACTAAAACTAGGCATTTTTGACTTGATAGGAAGATGCAGTGAGTGCTTTCCAGTCTTTTCTATACAGGGACACACATAAAAATTATATTTATATGACATATTGGGGTAAGCAAATGTGAGTGTTTGCTTTTATAGGCAAATAGTTCAGGGGTTTCATCTACTCCAGGCCCAGGCTGGCTATATTGAGGGCAAAGAGGATCAATATCTTGGCATAGCAATTGAGAAACCTTGGGTTAGTGGCTGGATAGAGCTTTATGAAGTTCTTCAATCAACACCATGTAGACAGGCTCATAAACATAATTTCTACTGCTGTGCCACCCACCAACCACCACTGCTTCCAACCACCACCACCACCACCATTCCCACTAGGTACCATGTACTGAGTTTTTATTATGTGCCAGGACAAAGCTTTATATATGCCTTATAATTTAATAACTACAGCAACCATATGAAGTAAATATTATTTATTCCACTGTGCAGATAAGAATACTAATATATGGGAGGGTGAGTAATCTGTCCAGAGTTATATGACCAGTAATAGAGTCAAGGTTCCAAGTAGGGTCTTTCTGCCTTAGGAACCAGAATTCTTAACTACCAAACTTAACTACCTTTAGACCCTATAACATTATCTGTGAGCAAAAGAGGGAAAAAAGCAAAGGAATATTCTACTTCCACTAACTTCATCCATGGATTTATGAGATTTAAATAATTATTACAGACCCTTTTCATAAAGTGGTTTTTTTATAGGATTAGTGGGGAAGTTACAAAGGAAATATAAAGCCTATCTCTGGTCTCAAAAAACTTATGTTCATCTCAATCCTGTATGTTTCTAATGCTCATTAAGCAATTAGATTCTACCTGTCAAAATCCATACTGGTGCCTTCTTTTGCATATTTGAATTTGAACTGGTATATCTCAGTCACTTTCTAGAAACATCAAAGAGAATAGAAAACTTTTAAAGAGAAATCCAAAGTCATATCTGATAATAGGTAAGAAACATTTTAATTGTATACCTACTATAACTTCCTACATACCTGTTTGTTTCACAGCATATAAAGATAATTTTTCTCCTCCATGAGAAAAATAAGCTAGATGGCAAATTCTACTGTTAGCAGTTTAAAGCTGGAGAAACTATCATAGAGTTAAGTATCTGACTTGACATCAGTAAATGACAGTGGAACCAGTTGAGAAACCATTCATTCATGTAAAAAATATTTACTGAATATCTGCTTTGTGTTAAGCACTGGAGTTAAAGTGGTGAACATTACAGAAAAGGTCCCTGTTTTTCTGGAACATACAGCCTGGTAGGAGATACAGTTAATAAATAAGTAAACAAAATAATTTCAGACAGTAACAAGTGCTGTGAACAACATGAAGCACATCCTGTGACATAGAATAGAAGTGGAGAGGTACTGATTTGGTCTGGAAAGGCCAAAGAAGGCCTCACTGAATAGGTGATGCTTGAGCTGAGCCTCAGTGACAAAAGGGGTCAGTCACATACAGACCTGGGGAACGGTGACACTTCCCAGGGAGAGGGAACAGCAATGCAAAGTTTTTAGTAGGAAAGGAAGCGTCTTCCAGGATTAAAGAGGAAGCCAAGTGGCTGGCAATCACTGAGGAAGGGAAAGTGTATAGAAGATGAGGTTGTGGGGCCTTTTGGCCACAATAAAGGTTTCGGATTTTATTCTAAGCAAACCAGAAGTCCATTGAAGTATTTTAAACATGGAAGTGATTTGCATTTTTTAAAAGATCACCTTGGCTATTTTAAGAGGGCAGAGGGGAAGAAGTGGAAACCATGAGAACAATTAAGAGGCTACTGCAGTAATTCAGGGAAGACTAGAATGGCAAGGGAAAAACTAGAAAAACTCAAAAAGGAACCAGGATCTAGGGCATCAGGTCTTGTTTTTTTGATCCTGAAATAAAGCTAGAAATAAAGAGGGACGTATTTCCTCATGAGAGACATACTCCATTTAAAATAAAATGATTGTACGGTGGTTGAAGTAAATGTTTGGCCCAGATACATTATATCATTTGTCTACAGAGCTGGAGAAGATGCTAAAGACAGGTAAAGGGTAGAGTTTAGGTCAGAACACAAAAAAAGCCTTTCATTCATCTGTTTCAGTTTGTTTCTTGACACTGTGAGAACGAGGATGTTAAAGATTGATCAGAAAAAGTTCCTGTTAATTTTCTCTACTCTAATATTTGGTTCCCCAGCTCTGCGGATCTTTAACAAATATCTGAATCACAGATGATCAGGTCCTGGGGAAATTGGCTCAGGCTGCCTAAACTCTAAGAAGACTGATTTGTAAGGGACTTAATTTTAAGAGAAAAAAATCTTTCTAGTAAGACAGCCTACTAGAGAAATCAAACCATGTTTAGAAGACTGCTTTGTGAGGATTAAAGATGGCGGTGTGAGAGGTGAGACACAGGCTTCCTCCTAAAACTGCATATAATACAAAAATATAATTAATACAACTAATCCTGAAAGAGCAACAGGAAAGGGGACTGCGCCAGACTGCATACATCTGGAGAAAAGAGCAGAACTCACAGAACAGGGTAACGTACCAAAGCTGTGGCCCAGAGGGACCCAAGCCCTTCCCCCACCACAGTTCACCAGCAGGAGGAAGAGAAAACGAGCAGGGAGCGAATGGAGGCCTGGAACTGCTGAATACCTAACTCCGGAGATCTGCTCTGGGAGCACAAACCTACAATTCATGGTGCTTGCATGATACTCTCATGATTACAGGGTTGGAAAGCTAAGGCAGGCAGAATTCCTGGAGAGACTAAGATTCCAGCCACTTGTGGAAAGCAGGGATCCATATCTGGCTGCTCTGGGACAAAAGAAAGGTGGGCAGTCTGAGAGACTTCCTAACAAGGAAGCCCTTAGCAAGAGGGCTGCTAAAGGGGCAAGGATTGCACAGAGCTTACTGCTCAGGAGAGATGACAGGTAGACAAAATTGTCCAGGTGCACTCTGCCCAGCAGGTTGGGAGCTTTGCCATACAGACTGTTATATTTAAGGAGGAAAAAGAAATCTTCCTCCTTAGACGATCTTCAGGTGCTCCAGCTCCCTGGCTGGCTACACAGCTCCAAGGACCCCCTCCGTGATATGCAGCCTACTGCGCCTTTCTTCCGACCAGCCCCACCTGGCTCGCAAACCGGCAAACCTTACCCTGGCATTAGGCCATCCAGAGGGAAGATCTGTCTAAAGCAAATACAAACACAAAGCATAGAGGCTTATACCTGTGTTCTCAGCCCACTGGTTCAGGCAGTGGAGACAGGCAGAGCAGCTGGGTAGCAGGAAACAGCTCTTTCCTCCCCCCAGGCACCAATACCACTCCCCTGAGACCCCCAACATTGCTTCAGGGGCTGAGCTGCTCCAGGGAGTAGGGCTTCTGGGCACTAGAGAGCACCATACACAAATATGAAACACCAAAGGAACCTGGTTCAGAGTAAAATTATTAATACCAGTCCTGAGAAAGATTTATGTCGACCTCATGACTCTTTCTCAAAGGGAATTCAAAATAAAAATCATTAACATGCTCATGGAGGTACGGAAAGATATTCAAGAACTCAGGAATGAATTCCAGTCAGAGATCCAATTGTTGAAGAGCACAATGGATGGTATTAAAAGCAGATTGGATACGGTGGAGGATACGATAAATGAAATAGAAACTAGAGAAGAGGAATACAAAGAAGCTGAGGCACATAGAGAAAAAAGGATCTCTGAGAATGAAAGAATATTGAGAGAACTGTGTGACGATTCCAAATGGAGCAATATTCGCATTATAGGGGTACCAGAAGAAGAAGAGAGAGAAAAAGGAATAGAAAGTGTCTTTGAGGAGGTAATTGCTGAAAACTTCCCCAATCTGGGGAAGAAGATAGTCTCTCAGGCCATGGAGATGCACAGATCTCCCAACACAAGGGACCCAAGGAAGACAACACCAAGATATATAGTACTTAAAATGGCAAAGATCGAGGATAAGGAGACACTATTAAAAGCAGCCAGAGAGAGAAATAAGATCATATACAAAGGAAAGCCCATCAGGCTATCATCAGACTTCTCAGCAGAAACCTTACAGGCCAGAAGTGAGTGGCATGATGTATTTAATGCAATGAAGCAGAAGGGCCTTGAACCAAGAATACTTTATCCGGCAAGGTTACCATTTAAATTTGAAGGAGGGATTAAACAATTTCCAGATAAGCAAAAGCTGAGAGAATTTACCCACCACAAACCATCTCTACAGTGTATTTTGGAGGAACTACTATATATAGAAGTGTTCCTAAGGTTTAATAACTGTCACCAGAGGTAATAAAACCACAGTAAAGAAAGTAGAACAGCTAATTACCAAACAAATACAAAAATGAAAATAACTATCTCCAAAGTCAATCAAGGGATAGACAAGGAGTACAGAATACGATACCTAATATATAAAGAATAGAGGAGGAAGAAAAAGGAGGAAGGAACAAAAAAAAAGAACCTTTAGATTGTGTTTGTAATAGCATACAAAGTGAGTTAAATTAGACTGTTACATAGTAAGGGAAATACCCTTGAACCTTTGGTAACCACGAATCTAAAGCCTGAAATGGCAATAAGTACATACCTACCCATAACCACCCTAAATGTAAATGGACTGAATGCACCAATCAAAAGACATAGAGTCACTGAATGGATAAAAAAACAAGACCCAACAAGAGACCCACCTCAAACCCAAAGACATACACAGACTAAAAGTGAAGGGATGGAAAAAGATATTTCATGCAACTAATAGGGAGAGAAAAGCAGGATTTGCAGTACTTGTATCAGACAAAATAGACTTCAAAACAAAGTAAGTCACAAGAGACAAAGAAGGACATTACATAATTATAAAAGGGTCAATCCAACAAGAAGATATAACCATTATAAATATCTATGCACCCAACACAGCAGCACCTACATATGTGACTATGCACCCAACACAGCAGCACCTACATATGTGAAACAAATACTAACAGAATTAAAAGGAGAAATATAATGCAATGCATTCATTCTAGGAGACTTCAACACTCCACTCACTCCAAAGGACAGATCAACCAGACAGAAAATAAGTAAGGAGACAGAGGCACTGAACAACACAATAGAACAGATGGACCTAACAGACATCTACAGAACTCTACACCCAAAAGCAGCAGGATACACATTCTTCTCAAGTGCACACAGAACATTTTCCAGAATAGACCACATACTAGGCCACAAAAAAAGCTTCAGTAAATTCAAATGATTAAAATTGTACCAACCAACTTCTCAGATCACAAGGGTATAAAACTAGAAATAAATTGTACAAAGAAAACAAAAAGGCTCACAAACACATGGAGGCGTAACAACATGCTCCTAAATAATCAATGGATCAACGACCAAATTAAAACAGAGATCAAGCAATATATGGAGACAAATGACAACAATAATTCAACACTGCAAAATCTGTGGGACACAGTAAAGGCTGTACTAAGAGGAAAGTATATTGCACTACAGGCCTACCTCAAGAAAGAAGAACAATCCCACATGAGCAGTCTAACCTCACAATTAATGAAACTAGAAAAAGAAGAACAAATGAGGCCCAAAGTCAGTAGAAGGAGGGACATAATAAAGATTAGAGCATAAATAAATAAAATTGAGAATACAATAGAAAAAAATCAATGAAAGCAGAAGCTGGTTCTTTGAGAAAATAAACAAAATAGATAAACCCCTAGCCAGACTTATCAAGAAAAAAAGAGAATCTTCTCACATAAACAGAATCAGAAATGAGAAAGGAAAAATCATCATGGACACCACAGAAATACAAAGAATTATTAGAGAATACTATGAACAATTATATGCTAACAAACTGGATAACCTAGAAGAAATGGACAACTTTCTAGAAAAATACAACCTTCCAAGGCTGACCTAGAAACAGAAAATCTGAACAGACTAATTACCAGCAATGATATTGAACTGGTAATCAAAAACCTACCTAAGAACAAAACGCCTGGACCAGATGGCTTCACTGCTGAATTTTATCAAACATTTAGTAAAGAAATACCCATCCTCCTTAAAGTTTTCCAAAGAGTAGAAGAAGAGGGAATACTTCCAAACTCATTCTATGAGGCCAGTATCACTCTAATACCAAAACCGGGCAAAGACACCACAAAAAAAGAAAATTAAACACCAATATCCCTGATGAACATAGATGCAAAAATACTCAACAAAATATTAGCAAACCTAATTAAAAAATACATCAAAAAGATCACCCATCATGATCAAGCAGGATTCACCCCAGGGATGCAAGGATGGTACAACATTCGAAAATCCATCAACATCATCCACCACATCAACAAAAAGGACAAAAACGACATGATCTCCATAGATGCTGAAAAAATATTTGACAAAATTCAACATCCATTCATGATAAAAACTCTCAACAAAATGGGTATAGAGAGCAAGTACCTCAACATAATAAAGGCCATATATGACAAACCTACAGCCAACATTATACTTAACAGCAAGAAGCTGAAAGCTTTTCTTTTAAGATCGGGAACAAGACAAGGATGCCCATTCTCCCCACTTCTATTCAACATAGTACTGGAGGTCCTAGCCATGGCAATCAGACAACACAAAGAAATAAAAGGCATCCAGATTGGCAAGGAAGAAGTTAAACTGTCCCTGTTTGCAGATGACATGATATTGTACATAAAAAAAAACCTAAAGAATCCACTCCAAAACTATTAAATCTAATATCTGAAATCAGAAAAGTTGTGGGATATAAAATTAATATGCAGAAATCTGTGGCATTCCTATACACTAACAATGAACTAGCGGAGAGGGAAATCAGGAAAACAATTTCATTCACAGCTGCATGCATCAAAAAGAATAAAATACCTAGGAATAAACCTAACCAAGGAAGTGAAAGACCTATACTCTGAAAACTACAAGACACTCATGAGAGAAATTAAAGAAGATACCAATAAATAGAAACACATCCCATTCTCATGGATAGAATTAATATTGTCAAAATGGCCATCCTGACTAAAGCAATCTACAGATTCAATGGAATTCCTATGAAAATACCAACAGCATTCTTCAACGAACTAGAGAAAATCATTCTAAAATTCATATGGAACCACAAAAGACCCTGAATAGCCAAAGCAATCCTGAGAAGGAAGAATAAAGCTGGGAGAATTATGCTCCCAACTTCAAGCTCTACTACAAAGACACAGTACTCAAGAAAATTTGGTACAGGTACAAGAATAGACCCATAGACCAATGGAACAAGACTACAGAGCCCAGATATATACCCAACCATATAAGGTCAATTAATATATGATAAAGGAGCCATGGACATACAATGGGGAAAGACAGCCTCTTCAACAGCTGGTGTTGGCAAAACTGGACAGCTACATGCAAGAGAATGAAATTGGATTATTGTTTAACCCCATACACAAAAGTAAACTCAAAATGGATCAAGGACCAGAATGTAAATCATGAAACCATAAAACTCTTAGAAGACAACATAGGCAAAAATCTCCTGAATAAAGCATGAACGACTTCTTCCTGAAAACATCTCCTCGAGCAAGGGAAACAAAAGCAAAAATGAAGAGGTGGGACTACATCAAACTAAAAAGCTTCTGTATGGCAAAGGACACCATCAACAGAACAAAAAGATAGTCTACAGTATGGGAGAATATATTTGTAAATGACATATCCAACAAGGGGTTAACATCCAAAATATATAAAGAACTTACACACCTCAATACCCAAAAAGCAAATAACCTGATTAAAAATTGGCAGAGGATATGAAGAGACAGTTCTCCAAAGAAGAAATTCAGATGGCTAACAGACATATGAAAAGATGCTCCACATCATTAATCATCAGGGAAATGCAAATTAAAACCACAATGAGATATCACCTCACACCAGTAAGGATGGCCAGCATTCAAAAGACTAAGAACAAGAAATGCTGGCAAGGATGCGGAGAAAGGGGAACCCTCCTACACTGCTGGTGGGAATGTAAGCTAGTTCAACCATTGTGGAAAGCAATATGGAGGTTCCTCAAAAAACTAAAAATAGAAATACCATTTGACATGGGAATTCCACTCCTTGGAATTTACCCAAAGAATACAACTTCTCGAGGATTAAAGATGGCGGCATGAGAGGTGAGACAGAGGCTTCCTCCTAAAACTGCATATAATATGAAAATAAAGCTACTACAACTACTCTTGAAAGAGCAACGGGAAAGAGAACTACAATAAACAGCATACACCTGGAGACAAGAGCAGCCCTCACAGAAAACGGTAATGTACTAAAGCTGTGGTCCTGCAGGACCCAAGCCCTTCCCCCACCCCAGCTCACCGGCAGGAGGAACAGGAACGGAGCTGAGAGGGAGTGGGGAACTGGGACTGCTGAATACCTAACTCTGGAGATCTACTCTGGGAGCACAAACCTACATTTCATGGTGCTTGCATGATGCTCTTGTAATTAGGAGCTTGGAAAGCTAAGACAGGCGGAGTTCCTGGAGAGACTAAGATTCTGGCTGCTTGTGAGATCAGGGATCCATACCCAGCTTCTCCAGGACGGGGGAGGGGCAGGCAGTCTGAGAGACTTCCTGGCAGGGAGGACCTTGGAAGGAAGCCTGCTGAGGGGGCAAGGACTGCACAGAGCTTGCTGCTCGGGAGGAAGGACAGGTGGACAGGATTGTCCGGGTGTACTCTGCCCAGCAGATTGGGGGTTTTCTCATCTTCAGGTGTGCCAACTCCCTGGCTGCCTGCACGGCTCCAGGAACCCCTTCTGTGACAGGCAGACTAGTGCACCTTTCCCCTGGCCAGCCCCACCGGACTTGCAAACCTGGAAGCCCTTCCCTGGTGTTGGGCCAAACGGAGGGAGGATCTGTCTACAGCAACTTAAAAGGCAAAGCACAGAGGCTTATACCTGTGTGCTCAGCCCACCGGTTCAGACAGTGGAGACAGGCATAGCAGCCAGGAACCAGGAAACAGCCCTTTCCTCCCCCGAGGCACCAATACCACTCCCCTACAATCCCTGGCATTGCTTCAGGGGCTGAGCAGCTCCAGAGAGTAGAGCTTCTGGGCACTAGAGGGCTCCATACACAAATATGAAACGCCAAAGGAACCTGGTCCAGAGTAAAATTATGAACACAACTCCTGAGAAAGATTTTAATGATATGGACCTTATGACTCTCCCTGAAAGGGAGTTCAAAATAAAAATCATTAACATGCTCATGGAGGTACGGAAAGATATTCAAGAACTCAGGAATGAATTCCGGTCAGAGATCCAATCCTTGAGGAACACAATGGATGGTGTTAAAAGCAGATTGGATACGGTGGAGGAGACGATAAATGAAATAAAAACTAGAGAAGAGGAATACAAAGAAGCTGAGGCACATAGAGAAAAAAGGATCTCTAGGAATGAAAGAATATTGAGAGAACTGTGTGACCAATACAAACGGAACAACATTCGCATTATAGGAGTACCAGAGGAAGAAGAGAGAGAAAAAGGGATAGAAAGTGTCTTTGAAGAAATAATTTCTGAAAACTTTCCCACACTGGGGAAGGAAATAGTCTCACAGTCCACGGAAGCCCCCAGAACTCCCAACACAAGGGACCCAAGGAAGACAACACCAAGACACATAATAATTCAGATGGCAAAGGTCAAAGGTCAAAGATAAAGACAGAGTATTAAAGGCAGCTAGAGAGAGAAAAAAGATCACCTACAAAGGAAAACCCATCAGACTATCATCAGACTTCTCAACAGAAACCTTACAGGCCAGAAGAGAATGGCATGACATATTTAATGTAATGAAACAGAAGGGCCTCGAACCAAGAATATTGTATCCAGCACGATTATCATTTAAATATGACGGAGGGATTAAACAATTTCCAGACAAAGGAAAGTTGAAAGAGTTTGCCTCTCATAAACCACCACTACACAATATCTTAAACGGACTGCTCTAGAGGGAAGCACCCCTAAGGCTAAAAAGATGTCACTAGAGAAAATAAAATCATAGCAAAGAAAGCAGACCATCCAAATACTAACTAAAGGCAAAGAATGAAACACCCAATATATAAAGAATGGAGGAAGAAGAATAGGAAGGGAGAAATAAAGAAACATCAGACGGCGTTCACAATAACTTAACAAGAAAGTTAAGTTAGATTCTTAGATTGTAAACAAGCAACCCTTGAACCTTTGGTAACCACGAATCTAAAGCCAGCAATGGCAATAAGTACATATCTATCAATAATCACCCTAAATGTAAATGGACTGAATGAACCAATCAAAAGACACAGAGTAACAGAGTGGATAAAAAAGCAAGACCAATCTATATGCTGCTTACAAGAGAGACTCACCTCAAACCCAAAGATATACACAGACTAAAAGTGAAGGGATGGAAAAAGATATTTCATGCAAA
>JAQQAC010011420.1:6561088-6582858 GCA_029783875.1 Phataginus tricuspis
TCTCTCCACTGTTATTCAACATAGTACTGGAGGTCCTAGCCACGGCAATCAGACAAAACAAAGACATACAAGGCATCCAGATTGGTAAAGAAGAAGTCAAATTGTCACTATTTGCAAATGACATGATACTGTACATAAAAAAACCCTAAAGACTCCACTCCAAAACTACTAGAATATCTGAATTCAGCAAAGTTGCAGGATACAAAATTAACACACAGAAATCTGTTGCTTTCCTATACACTAATGGTGAACTGACAGAAAGAGAAATCAGAAAAATAATTCCATTCACAATTGCATCAAAAAGAATAAAATACCTAGGAATTAACCTAACGAAGGAAGTGAAAGACCTGTACTCTGAAAACTACAAGACACTCCTAGGAGAAATTAAAGAGGACACTAACAAATGGAAATGCATCCCATGCTCTTGGCTAGGAAGAATAAATATTGTCAAAATGGCTATACTACCTAAAGCAATCTACAGATTCAATGCAATCCCTATCAAACTACCAACAGCTTTCTTCAATGAACTGGAACAAATAACTCAAAAATTCATATGGAACCACAAAAGACCCCGAATAGCCAAAGCAATTCTGAGAAGGAGGAATCAAACAGGGGGAATTATGCTCCCTGACTTCAAACTCTACTACAAAGCCACAGTAATCAAGACAATTTGGTACTGGCACAAAAACAGACCCACAGACCAGTGGAACAGAATAGAAAATCCAAACATTAACCCAAACATTTACAGCCAATTAATATTTGATAAAGGAGCCTTGGATATACAATGGGGAGATGACAGCCTCTTAAGCAGCTGGTGTTGGCAAAACTGGACAACTACATGTAAGAGAATGAAACTGGACTACTGTCTAACCCCATACACAAAGGTAAACTCAAGGTGGATCAAAGACCTGAATGTAAGTCTTGAAACCATAAAACTCTTAGAAAAAAACATAGGCAAAAATCTCTTGGACATAAACATGAGTGACTTCTTCATGAACATATCCCCCCGGGCAAGGGAAACAAAAGCCAAAATGAACAAGTGGGACTATATCAAGCTGAAAAGCTTCTGTACAGCAAAGGACACCATCAGTAGAACAAAAAGACATCCTACAGTATGGAAGAATATATTCATAAATGACGTATCCGATAAGGGGTTGACATCCAAAATATATAAAGAACCCACGCACCTCAACAAACAAAAAGCAAATAATCCAATTAAGAAATGGGCAGAGGACATGAATAGACACTTCTCTAAAGAAGAAATTCAGATGGCCAACAGGCACATGAAAAGATGCTCCACATCGCTAATCATCAGAGAAATGCAGATTAAAACCACAATGAGATATCACCTCACACCAGTGAGGATGGCCAACATCCAAAACACAAACAACAACAAATGTTGGCGAAGATGTGGAGAAAAGGGAACCCTCCTACATTGCTGGTGGGAATGCAAATTAGTTCAACCATTGTGGAAAGCAGTATGGAGGTTCCTCAAAAAACTCAAAATAGAAATACCATTCGACCCAGGAATCCCACTCCTAGGAATTTACCCTAAGAATGCAGCAGCCCAGTTTCAAAAAGACAGATGCACCCCTATGTTTATTGCAGCACTATTTACAATAGCCAAGAAATGGAAGCAGCCTAAGTGTCCATCAGTAGATGAATGGATAAAGAAGATGTGTTACATATACACAATGGAATATTATTCAGCCATAAGAAAAAAACAAATCCTACCATTTGCAACAACATGGATGGAGTTAGAGGGTATTATGCTCAGTGAAATAAGCCAAGCAGAAAAAGACAAGTATCAAATGATTTCACTCATATGTGGAGTATAAGAACAAAGAAAAAAACTGAAGGAACAAAACAGCAGCAGACTCACAGAACCCAAGAACGGACTAATAGTTACCAAAGGGAAAGGGACTGGGGAAAATGGGCGGGAAGGGAGGGATAAGAGGGTAAAAGGGGTATTACGATTAGCAGACATAAGGTAGCAGGGGCACGGGGAGGGCTGTACAACTCAGAGAAGACCAGTAGTGACTCTATAGCATCTCACTACGCTGATGGACAGAAACTGTAATGGGTTGGTAGGGGGGACCTGATGAAGGGAGTAGTTTAATCACCATAATATTGCACATGTAACTGTAGATTAATGATACCAAAATAAATTGTAAAAAAAAAAAAAAGAATACAACTTCTCAGATTCAAAAAGATATATGCACCCCTATGTTTATTGTAGCACTTTTTACAATAGCCAAGATATGGAAGCAACCTAAGTGTCCATCAGTAGATGAATGGATAAAGAAGAGGTGGTACATATACAAAATGGAATACTATTCAGCCATAGAAAGAAACAAATCCTACCATTTGCAACAACATGATGGAGCTAGAGGATATTATGCTCAGTGAAATAAGCCAGGCGGAGAAAGACAAGTGCCAAATGATTTCTTTCGTTTGTGGAATACAACAACCAAGCAAAACTGAAGGAACAAAATAGCAGCAGACTCACAGACTCCAAGAAGGAACTAGTGTTTACCAAAGGGGAGGGGTGTGGGAGGGTGTAGGGGGAGGGTGGGAGAAGGGGATTGAGGGGTATTTTGTTCAGTACACATGGTGTGTGGGATCACGGGGAAAACAGTGTAACAAAGAGAAGGCAAACAGTGAATCTGTGGCATGTTACTACACTGATGGACAGTGACTGCAATGGGGTATGGGTGGGGACTTGATAATATGGGTAGATGTAGTGACCACATTGTTTTTTCATGTGAAACCTTCATAAGAGTGTATATCAATAATACCTTAATAAAAACAAAAAAAAAGAAGACTGCTTTGTGCGTGTAACAGAAGAGGTATGAACGACTAGAGGTGCCTAAAACAATAGGTTTGTTCCATCCAGGCTAGACACACATCATCCAATTTCGCTGATGGTGGGTGTAATTGCCCTGTCAGGCAAACAATGTCTGTTCTTTCCGTCTGCCCATGTTTCTCAACCAACTTTAGCTTTATAATGCTCTGAGCTATCTTATGTTTTTTAACTGTCAGAAGAGTAGCTCCTTTAGTAGTTGATAATTTTATTAAGACTTTATTATTTGGTCCCTGAAGCAATTAATAAGAGAGGTATGTTTGTAATCATTTTACAGCAGATGCTAATCCCTAATATTCAGTCTGACTCTGATTGATAAAGGCAGTATATCTACAGCAAGCATTAGTCTCTTCATTAAATATTCTCCTGCTTTTCAGATTAATGTGTTGCCTAGTAAAGATGAACCTTTAAACCACTGATTTCTATTAATAATAGTGAATATATTCACATAGACAAAAGCAACAGAGACACCTTCTCTCTCCACACCTCAATCCATTGTCAAGACTTTTCAGGTCTATGTTCAAGTATAGCCCAAGTCCACCTATTCTCTTCCTCTTCATTGCTATCACCCTATCCAAGCAACCACCATTTCTCTCCATCTGATCTGCTTGCTTCCAAACTACTCTTCCTGTAATTCATTCTCTGTTCTATAGCCAAAGAGAGTTCTTGAAAATACAAATCAGACCATGTCACTCTTGCTTAAAACACCCCAGTGGTTTCCCACTGCCCTGAGAACAAAGTTCAAAAACTGTCTTGGTCCACAAGGCCTTACACATCTGTCCTCTGTCTCTCATATCTTATCTCTGGCCCCTTTCCCCTCCAACTCACTAAGCTCCAGGCTCAGGACACCCTTTCTGTCCATGAACACACAAGATGCCTTCCTGCCTTAGAACCTTTCTTTGCACAGCTATGCTCTGGAACATGCTGTCTCCAATTGATGATAATAAAGGTAATATTTGGGCACTGCCCTAAATGCTCTCCATCTTTTCATTCTAATGTAGGCAACATTCTGAGGTAGGTATTATGACCCTCATTATACATGAAGCTAGTAAGTGGTAGAACTGGTATTTGACTCCAGAAACTACTATGTTAATTACTGCACAGTTCTGCCAGTCACACTGCAATGTTAAATACCTGCACAGGCTGATTCCTCTGGACACTCAGTCTCAGGTCAAATAGTGGTCCCTCCGGGGGCCTTCCACAGACTGCCCTCCAATCCCGCCTCCTCCATTCCCTGCCTCAGCACTCTCCAGCATACCACCTCCTTTTATTTTCTTCATAGCATTATGACTATCTGAAACTTCTTGTTTATTTTTGTTTATTATTTATCCTCCCTCATAAGAATATAAGCTTTCAGAGAGCAGGGACCTTGTCTATCTCATTCACTCCTATGTCTTTATACTTGAACAGTGCTAGACACATAAAGGAAACCCAATTAGTATTTGCTGAATGAATATTCAGCCAGAATAGAGTTCACATTCAATTAGTATTTCATCCTACATGGATTTTTTTAAAATAACAAAGTCTCTAAAAGCAAACCGTGGCTAGAAACAGAGGCCATCTATCTATAGTTCAGTTCCTGAAGCAGTCTATTAAAAGTGGGTGTTCCCCACCTCCAACAGGCACAAAGGAGTAAGATTTGTGTCCTCACAACAGTCATTATAATTCTTTATAGTCCATCAGGCAGTAAGTTGTGTAAACCTTTCCTGGCATTTACACATCTCATTAATTCCCTCTGCACATGTTGTAGTATGTGTCTGTAGAAAAGCTACACTATCCTTCTTCACTATCTACCTTTGTTAGATCATCTCTTTCACGAGATGGAGAAACCAGAGTAGAACTTCAAGTGTGGAAGCACCACAGCTCTGTGCAATGCCCAGAACTCTGTTGGCCTCTGAGTGCGTAAGCACACCTATTTGATTTATGACTGAGGTTCTCAACTGTTATACCATGAAAGACTCCTCACAAGAGTGCTGCAAATGTTAATCCATGTGTAGAAGGCATTTTTGCTCCAGGTAAATATTAATATTGTTGTTTGTGCAGGTTTGTTTAGAGGAGAACACACTTGTATGGATATGAGTCAAGAAATATAGCATAATATCAGATAAATGCCAAAGAAAGACTGTGTTTATGTAAGAATGTTGTCTTGTGAGCCTATAAAAGAATGAGATGAGAGAGATAAAGAGTTTTATCAGTGACTTGATGCTAAACAGCAACCATAAAACAGTATAATTCCATGGATACTTTTAGATACTATGCACATTGCTATCCCATAGTTATACTGTAATTATTGCTGACTTGTTTGGTGTTCTTTTGAGTCTTTTAATACCATCAAACATGCCACCAAATTTTCTAGTAATCAAAAGTGTGCCATGAACTAGAGGTTAGGGATCACTGCTATAGGGAACCACCTCTAACTGGTCAAAATATTTTTTTCTGGGTCATAAATGGTAGCTCAGAACTTCATATAATAAGCTTTTGTTTCCTAACTTCATTAGTGTATATATATAGTATGTTGCTGCATCAAAGCTCATTTAACAATTTTCCTCCCACTCTAAGATTTTTCTG
Organism: Phataginus tricuspis; assembly: GCA_029783875.1. NCBI lineage: Eukaryota > Metazoa > Chordata > Mammalia > Pholidota > Manidae > Phataginus > Phataginus tricuspis. Next base: position 6,566,520 of record JAQQAC010011420.1, read on the forward strand.
TAGTTAAGCCCAATTTGCTCAGCATTTCACTACCTCAGAACTACTAGTTTCAGACTAGTTTTGCATACTTAAAACATAATAACCTAATGCATTAAAGAAATTACCAATTTATTGACAATTTATCAGATTTTAGTTTGGGAAACTTTCCCTCAAACCTACAGAAAAAAGGCATCTTGAAACTAAACAACAGGCAAAGATAATAAAAAGAGGTAGTTTGGGCACTGAGGAATTGCTGCCCACTGTATGCACCAGTTTTCATCCACCTTGCTCAAAAAGCTATTTAGAATTTTGCCAAGAAAATATATTAAAGGCTAAAAATGCATAATCTAGTCTTGAGTGCCAGGTAGGCCAAATCTACAGGCTTAGAGAAGGAAAACTGAAAGCAAGGACAAAGGAAAGGGAAGGAGCGCCAGGAAAAAATAAATAGAATGAGGAGAAAGAACAGAGGGCTTCTCCCTCCATTTCTGTGCCATCGCCACAGCTATTGTTCAAAGTAGCACAAGTAGCTATTAGGTGTCCCGGACTGACATTCACTCTGGGAGACAGGAAACAAGACAAGACGCCTATCCTCAAGAATTCACAATCTGGTTGGGGAGATAAGGTAATCTATATGAATCAATTGAGAGCTGGAAAAGGAATTTAGAGAAGGAATAAATTAGAAGGAAGAGACAGAATAGGTAGAGAGGCTTTCATGGAAGATTTGGACATAAATTGGCCTTGAGGATGAGTAGGATTCAAAAAGCAGAGGGAAGAAATTTAGAGAGAGAAGTAAACAAGTAAAGGTCTGAAAAACTCTGATAAGGTCAAAAAGGGGAGAATTTAGTTGGGAAAAAAAGATTTAGAATTATGCCCTATCTTCCAAAAGGCCACAAACAGAAAGAATTTAGAATTAGTTAAAATAAGTAATAAAATGTGGTTTTTATACAAGTAGAGATTCTTAATGTTAACATGTTAGGAAACAGGCTCAGTTCTACTCAGTGCTTTTTTTCAACACCCCTAAGTAGTTTTTAAAATCTCTTAACAAAGAATTGGTAACGTTTATAATAAAATACACTGAAAGAACTACAAGTTACTTTGCTCATATAGTAGTCTAGTAACATAATCTATAGCCTCAGTTCAGGTAAACATTTAAATGAAATAGACACATACTGCTCATCTCTATGTGTGTTCTTACCTCAGGTTCCTTGGGATTTGTGTAAAGCTGTTTAAGGAAAAATAAACAGCATTTAATTTCCAGAACTTACTAGATTACTCCTCACAGAATATATTTTCTATGTGAAAAGTTCAGTTTGTGCTCTATTAATTGAGTTCTGAGATATATTTTCAAGCTAGGGGCAGAATAAATTCTTATTTTGTGAACACAGAGAATCTTTGGAGTATTCTGTGAACACTAACTATAAGGAGATAACCAAGTATTTCTGATTATTGTAACTGAGCTACAAATTCCAAATAATTTATTATGGTTTAAAACTTTAAAAATAAATCATATATCTAAGACTCTCAATGGTATCTTCCTATTTTCTTAACTCAAAAATGAAATCCTAATAGCCAGTAGACTTATATGCTATATATTTTCACATATATTGTAACATACCAAAGAAATACATAGTTTGTGATCTTTTATTAAACCTTCTGATTCTATTTTTTATCCCAAAATGTCATAAATGATAATAATAAATGACACAGATAAAGAAATCCAGGAAGGCATGGGGAGAGTACTGTTTTAATGTTTAATTTGCCAAAGGACAATGAAGTAGAGACAGAGGTTTTGTCTTTAAATATGTACTTACTATAAGTACTGCCATGTGTAGCTTCAAGAAAAAAGAAAACTATTGTTATTAAATACTTGTACCTGTATTGTTATTTTCAATAAAGGCTAATTAAAATATGATTTCACAGAGATTACAAAGATTTGAGTAGAAAAAATATTATTCAGAAGATCAGAAAAAAGGAGTATTGATTATTCATCCATTCAAGTGAGTGCTTATTACAAACTCAGGGCTCTGCTGGAGAGAAGGAATGCAAAAGAAGATAATTATCTATACTCTCTAAAAGTTATGTTTTTATTTGGAAGGGAAAAGATATACAAAATAATTCTTTATTACTAAAAAATATGCCATAATTATCTCCAAAAAAGTGTGCCTTTTGAAACTAATCTACTGAAGTAAAAATTTTAGAGTCTGGCATAAGTCTATAAAACTCTTGCCCTATGTACATTTACATTACTATAAAGAGATTCTCTCTGCTGGAAAGAGTAATAGAATATATAGATGTACAGACAGAGACCTAATCAAGCCTATGATAAATTCTGAAAACTGGAATACAAATGAGAAAATTTCAGGACCATAATTTCATATTAAATTATTCACCTACTAAAACCCAAAGGACTAAAACTTTAGTGACACTGTGTGGCTATTGTGGTTACTGCATGCAATTGGTATTAAAACTATGCAGTGAAACTAATTTATTTTAATTATTTGATTAATAACAATTCATTCATTCAAAAATAGACATGGCCTCTGATCTCAGGGGACTTTCAAATAAACAGGGAGAAAACATCAAACAAAGCGCACAAATAGGTACATCATTACAATTGTGTTAAATGCCATGAAGAAGCAGCACAGAGTGCTTGAGAGCATTAAGCAGAGGGACAGTCTAGGTTGGGTGTCCCTGAGGAACTAAATATTTAGGCTGAGACCTAAATATAAAGGATAAATTGGAATAAGCCATGTAAAAGATGTGGGGTAGAAAATAGAGAAGGATGTGGGTATTGTTCTTTGAACAGTATGTTCAAAGGTAAAAGGCACTTGGCATGTTGTAGAATCCTTCTGTGGTTCCAACATTGTGAGCAATGGTGAGAGTAAAGACTTGGAAAGGCAGATGGGGAGTAGATCATACACATTTTGCAGATCACACGAAGGACTTTGAACTTAATTTTAAAAGCTATGGAAGATTTTTAGGCATAAGAACAACATGATCAAACTTAGATTTCTGAGAAAACATAATGTGGAGAGTGGGTTGGAATGGTAGGCGATTGAGAATGGGAATAAGAAGACAAATTAGAAGGCTATGTATAAAACAGTCACTTTCTTACAACAACTATCCAAAAATATGTGTACGTGCATATTTTAAAGAACTCATGCATAGTATGAAGTATGAAGAAAACAGTGTAAAAATCACCCAAAATTTCACAACTAGAAAATATCATCATCTTAATAGGAGAACATCTCTCAAAATCTCTAGACACTCAAACTAGATTATTTCCAAAATATTAGCTATATGCTATAAGGAAAAGTTATATGACATTAACAAATAAAAAAACAAATATTATTGAGAGTGTAAGCCATTAATCTGAGGGGTTGTCTTTTAATCTCTCAAAACAGTAAATTTTATTCAGTCATATAGTTATTTAGTAAAATAAATCCATCAAACTAGGTAGAAGTCCTTTTTACATTACATTGCTATTTTAGTATTATTGTAATTATTTATTCAAGAAGTGACTCTCTCGTTAAACTGTGACCCCCGGAGTGGAGGAATCATCTCTCTCTCCTTTTTATCTCATTCAGGCCCTAGGGATAATGTCTGACATAGAGTAAATAAGAAAGAAAGGAAGGGAATAAAAGAGAAAGGAAGGAAAGCAGAGAAGGAAGGAAGGAAAGAAGAAAAGGAAAGAGAGAAAGAGAGAAAATGAGAGAGCGAGGAAGGTTGGGAAGGAGGAAGTCACAGTTAACACTAGGCATTGTTCTAGATGTTTTAGATCAGTGGTTCTCAAAGTATGGTCCCTAGACCAGCAGTCTCAGCATCACCTGGAATTTGTCTGAAGTGTAAATTCTCACATCAGAAATTTTGGAGTGGAGCCTGGCAATGTGTGTTTTAACAAGTCTTCTGGATGACGCGGTTGCAAGCTAACATTTGAAAACCATTGCTTTAGATTAATTCATTTAATTCTCAAACAAGAAGTAGATTCTATTACTATCCTTGTTTCATAGATAAAGAAACTAAGGTACTCAGAGGAAGTTTATTTGGCCAAGATCACAAGTATTAAGTGCCAGAACTGGGATTCATTTCAGACTGTCTGATTTCAAGACTTATGCTCTTAACTATATTGTACTGCACCTCAATGATGGACACTCAAGAAATGTTGCTAAATAATATAGTGAGGGGGGGATATGGGGAAGGCAGTATAACAGAGAAGATAAGTAGTAATTCTATAGCATCTTAACTACACTGATGGACAGTGACTGTAATGGGGTATGTGGTAGGGACTTGATAATGAGGGGAGTCTAGTAACCATAATGTTGCTCATGTAATTGTACATTAATAATACCAAAATAAAAAAATAAATAAAATTTTAAAAAGAAATGTTGCTAAATGAATGGATGAAGGAAAATGAATGAGCACTGCCCAGTATACTGGTGATATGACCTTCTCCCCCTCTCAACCTGTCCAATATTAAAGGGCCTTCAAAGATCAAAAGCATTTCCTCCCTAGGATTTGCCTCATGCCCCTAACTGGACAGAACCCCGCCTTTCCCATATTTATCTTTCCATCAGTATCTTTCCTTTGGCATGCATTGCTTTCTAATGAGTACTATGGATACTTACACTTGTGGTAGAGGTGATAGTCAAAATATTTCTGATATTTTTATATAAAAATTTCAAACTGATATTTAAAAAAATCCATATTTAACAGCCTAATATGGCACAGGAACTAACTAGTCAGAAAGAATGCTAACTTAGTCCTGGAGTCAGGTTCCTGGAAGCTCTCCATGAGCCAGATGTTTACCCTTTGTTTGCTAGATTGTGGAGTGGTCGGGGGGGATCCTAAAAGAGACACTGGTGGGATGAGGGGGAGAACATGGTGGAGGTCCTTCAAGGTCTCAGGAAAGCAGCTATTCACCATCCAATATGGAATATTTCAATATTTTAACAACAGGTACAGCTGGGCCAATGTGTAATAGCCGATCATCAGCCACGTATACAAACAATTTCTCTTCTGCCACAGTCTGTAAGTTCTTTGGGTGCAAATTCACCTATCTGTTTTATTTTTGCATCCCTCAGTTCCCCCAGGTCAGTGAATAAGTCATGAGTAATAACTGTTTGATACAAAAGGAAATGCGTGAGTTCAACTAAATAATCCTATGTAAGGCTGACTCACCTCAAGATTTCTTAAAGGAATAGGAATCGAGAGGGAGTAAAAAGATACAGATGGGGAAAAGGAGGGGAAGCAGTGGTAGAAAGTTCATTTATATACATCTTGTCTGTTCAATCAGGACTAGAACCTCTAATTTTTACACCCTTCATAGCTGTTGTAGCAATAAGAAAGATTAAAATTTTTACAAACTTAAAATTCAAGCTGCATTTTTTAAAAATTCAAGCTACACTACTAGCTATTTTGAGGGAACAGGTTATGTACACAAACATAGTTAACAAAATAACTAAGAGGGATTAAAAACTGATTATTGAAGTCTGTTTTTTCCTTTTATATCATGAATTAAATCACCACTGTTTTGCATGTTCAATGTACTAAATGCCAGATTCTTGCCTCCCTTGTCCCATATACTCTGGATCTCTTCCAGTGACTTCAGAGGAAATTCTGTGGTCAAAAAGATATGAGTATGTAAAAGAGAAAAATAAGGGGTGTCACTTCTAACTGATATAAATGAGACATCAATGGGACAACAAAACACAAAATAAAAAGAAAGTCATACATCAGTGCAAATGTAGACACCAGTAAACTGTTAAAATGCAACAACAAAAGAAAGGCTAAACTTTTTTTTTAAGGGATAAAAGATGAGTCTTTGATTCTGGTGTAAATTTAAAAACATTCTTACGTATCTCTTTTCCAAAGCATCAAAACAACCTCGAATCCTGTCAAGAAATAAATGTTTGATGTCAATTTAGACCAGATGCAAAGCCAAAAAAGTTCCAAGTACAGAATTGACTTACATTTTTTTATGTGAAGTACATTAAACTGATAATCATTTTACCTTCCCCATTTAATCATTTTTTTAAACTCTCAGGATCTTTTAATATGTTGATAGAACTATATCAATACTAGGTGAGCAATTTCAAGGTAGGGAACCACATCTTATTTTTCTTTTTGCCTCCCATAATGTTTAGGATATACTGACATGCATATGATGAGTAATAAAATTTTGATTGATATTTTTTTCTTTTTATACAAGTCCATTTTCTTCAAAACAAAAAGAAATGGCTTTTAGAAAATGATCTTACCAAATAAAGTCTTATGGGTAATTTCAGCCAAAATAATGTTGTTCAACTTTTGTGAAATTTCAGTTACTTACCATTTGATAATATGCAATGACCCAGGACATTTTTTATCTTCTCGGAGGATTTTTAAATTGAGGTCTACAAAAATAGAAACACAGTCTATTTTCATCTCCTAAATGACTGCTGTACTAAAATTGTGCATGCTAAATAAGGGTATTGCCTTTAACTATTTGATTTCTATAACTGACTTAGTTTTATAGCATATAAAAACATTTTTAATCTCTAAGTATCTGCTTTAAAATTAAACCCTATATTGATAATTGGCTTAGTTCCAATTTTGATTATCGTTTAGCAGTCTCTCTGTAATGTAGCACAACTAACTTGGCTGCAAAATCAATTTGTGTCATTTCTTTCCTTCTATTGAATTCTAAGTAATCATAAGGTTGTATTGAGACCATCTCTGTTAATCAATTTAAAACTACACCTCAATCTCAAGTTCACTTCTAATAGTTCTCCCTCTCAATGGAAAAAAAAGTGAAATTTTTTTCTACAGATTATTCTCAAACATTAATTTCACCTTAAACTCAACTACCTTACTATAGTTAGGGAAGAACAGGAAAATCAAATTAAAAGAGTTTCAGTTCAGATGAGTCCAAAACCCAATGATTGATTCATGTATGACTCCAGGTAATGCACTTCACTTTTTCATATTGTTTTTCTATTCTAAAATTGATGTCACCTCTACCTGTATTCAGGGATATGAAAATTAAGTCTACATTGGTATAACATTTTGAGATTACCAAAAAGAGAGTGATATAGGAGTATTGACCACTTTCATGATATATGGTTAAGTACAAATATTGAGGAGACATATAACTTCCATTAAAACTCACAAAAAATAAAGCTATATGAAATGGCATTACCCCTGTATATATATAAAAAAAAAACAGGCCCCAAAGGGATTCACTTGTCCCATACTAGCAAACCAAGACTTAAGTGCAAGAAGAATGTGACCTCTATCCAGTCAATCTGGAATTTCCTGATCAGCAGTAGTGAGGTAATCTGCATAATAGAGTACTGCCCTTTCCCCAAAGGAAGGGGACCTTGCCTGAAACAATCCTTTCTTTTCTTTTACTAATAACTTCCTTGTCATGCCCTGTTTCTGCCTATAAAAGTCTTCCATTTTGTACTGCAACTCAGTGTTTCTTTTTACCTGCTGGATGGGAGACTGCCTGATTCATGAATAAAGTCAATTACATCTTCAAATTTACTCCATTACATTTTGTTTTTTGTTTTGTTTTGTTTTTGGTATCATTAATCTACATTACATGTGCAACATTATGGTTACTGAACTCCCCACTACATCAGGTCCCCCCCACCTACCCTATTACAGTCACTGTCCATCAGCGTAGTGAGATGCTATAGAATCACTACTTGTCTTCTCTGAGTTGTACAGCCCTCCCCGTGCCCCCCAACATTATGTCTGCTAATCATAATGCCCCCTTTTCCCCCTTGTCCCTCCCTTCCCACCCATCGTCCCCAGTCCCTTTCCCTTTGGTAACTGTTAGTCCATTCTTGGGTTCTGTGAATCTGCTGCTGTTTTGTTCTTTCAGTTTTTTTCTTTGCTCTTATGTTCCACATATGAGTGAAATCATTTGATATTTGTCTTTTTTCACTGAGCATAATACCCTCTAGCTCCATCCATGTTATTGCAAATGGTAGGATTTGCTTTCTTCTTATGGCTGAATAATATTCCATTGTGTATATATACCACATCTTCTTTATCCATTCATCTACTGATGGATACTTAGGTTGCTTCCATTTCTTGGCTATTGGAAATAGTGCTGTGATAAACATAGGGGTGCATATGTCTTTTTAAAACTGAGCTGCTGCATTCTTAGGGTAAATTCCTAGGAGTGGGATTCCTGGGTCAAATGGTATTTCTATTTTGAATTTTTTGAGGAACCTCCATACTGCTTTCCACAATGGTTGAACTAATTTGCATTCCCACCAGCAGCGTAGGAGGATTCCCCTTTCTCCACATCCTCACCAACATTTGTTGTTGTTCGTGTTTTGGATGTTGGCCATCCTCACTGGTGTGAGGTGATATCTCATTGTGGTTTTAATCTGTATTTCTCTGATGATTAGCAATGTGGAGCATCTTTTCATGTGCCTGTTGGCCATCTGAATTTCTTCTTTGGAGAAGTGTCTATTCATATCCTCTGCCCATTTTTTAATTGGATTATTTGCTTTTTGTTTGTTGAGGTGCGTGAGTTCTTTATATATTTTGGATGTCAACCACTTATCGGATATGTCATTTATGAATATATTTTCCCATACTGTAGGATGTCTTTTTGTTCTACTGATGGTGTCCTTTGCTGTACAGAAGTTTTTCAGCTTGATATAGTCCCACTTGTTCATTTTTGCTTTTGTTTCCCTTGCCCGGGGAGATATGTTCATGAAGAAGTTGTTCATGTTTATGTCCAAGAGATTTTTGCCTATGTTTTTTTCTAAGAGTTTTATGGTTTCATGACTTACATTCAGGTCTTTGATCCATTTTGAGTTTACTTTTGTGTATGGGGTTAGACAGTAGTTCAGTTTCATTCTCTTACATGTAGCTGTCCAGTTTTGCCAACACCAGCTGTTGAAGAGGCTGTCATCTCCCCATTGTATATCCAAGGCTCCTTTATCATATATTAATTGACCATATATGTTTGGGTTAATGTTTGGATTTTCTATTCTGTTTCACTGGTCTGTGGGTCTGTTTTTATGCCAATACCAAATTGTCTTGATTACTGTAGCTTTGTAGTAGAGCTTGATGTCTGGGATCGTAATTCCCCGTTTTATTCTTCCTTCTCAGGATTGCTTTGGCTGTTCAAGGTCTTTTGTGGTTCCATATGAATTTTAGAACTATTTGTTCCAGTTCACTGAAGAATGCTGTTGGTATTTTGATAGGGATTGCATTGAATCTGTAGATTGCTTTAGGTAGTATAGCCATTTTGACAATATTTATTCTTCCTAGCCAAGAACATGGGATGAATTTCCATTTGTTAGTGTCCTCTTTAATTTCTCTTAGGAGTGCCTTGTAGTTTTCAGGCTATAGGTCTTTTACTTCCTTTGTTAGGTTTATTCCTAGGTATTTTTGCATTTTGTTTTTTTAACAGACTTGGTGGCAGAGGTGAGATCTGAAGCAAACTCTGACAGCTTTAGGGAAAATGAGAAACACAGGAGGGTACCACATGAACACTTGGGTTCCCTCTTTCTCACCATTTCCAGGGGCCATAGGTAAGTTCTTGTTTTGAGCTCCACTCTTTTGTATCAAGCTCCCCATCTGACTTTCCATAGTTACCTATTTGGTTGGGAACCCCAGACCTTGGTTTTGTCCCAAGATCCCCAGATTCCATGTTGGGAACTGCTGGTGGCAGCTACAGCTTCCCATCTGTTTGGAATCAGTCCACAGTTCCCATTCTTTGTGGGTCTTCTGGTTCAGTCCCTCCCCCAGTTCCCAGATTCCATGTGAGGAATTGGTGGTTACTGGACAGAGTTGGACTGGGTCTGGAACTGGACTGGGTCTCACTTAAGTGGGACTGGGTCCAGTAAGTAAAAGCTATTGCTAATGAGAATCTCAGAAGCAAAAAAAGCCACAAAATTGGTGGGCAAAGGTTGAGCATTCAAAATTTGTTACAGTAGCTCACCACCTAACCCAAAGACTCCCATGTTATGATAAGTTGGTCACAGAATGGGTTGTATTGACACTAGGTCACTCACCACCCTTAAGAAATTTTCCACGCAACAAGGTACGCTGTAAACCACCACACAATCCCCAACCCGGCAGCACATCCCTCCTGGGTATTAATCTAGCTCCAAGAGACCCAAAAAGGCTTATCTAAAAGAAGTGGAATGTTTTTAAGAGTTAAGTGCCTCTACCTTCTCACATACCTCCTTATTTTATGTCTAAAAACTGTAATTCCAGCAACTGTAGATATCGACAAAAATGGCAAAATCTTACTAAAAACAACCTAGAATTACAATGGCCATTACAGGGAACATTCCAACTGGACAAGATCATTCATGTAAGAAGTACACTTGAAGTAAGGATTCCTGAATTAAACAAATGGAACTGGATACCTATTTTAATTGACATGCACAAGCTTCCAAAATGCTTCAAGATTCCAAAATAGCTTTATTAAAAAACTCAGTGCAAAAGACTAATGAAAAATTAAAGACACGATAGGTACCTAAAACAAAAAAATGGTAGGACTTATGTGCTCCTACTGTCCCCCTCTATCCTTTATCTGAGTACTCAGGCTTTATTCTTTGAAGTGCCTTTCCACTCTGAAGAGACTGTTGATAGTTACCTTTTAAAATAAAACTGCCTGAGGTTACAGGTGGTCCCCCTCATTGGCCAAAGGCCAAACTTAAGGCCACAGTTAAAGAATTTTCTAAACCTAGGAAGGATCCCTATAAGATTTTGAGGAATTTAGAGTCATTATTGGGGCCTATGACTCCAAACTGCTAGATCTTTGTCAGCTGTGTACAAGTTGGTAGGACCCAGTAAAGCCCAAAATTGGATGCAGGAAGCAAAATGGCAAAACCCTGAGGATATGTGATATCCTTGATCTTCAGTACGTTCCCCTCATACACCAGGAAAGCTTGCAAACTAGCAACTGATCTTTCACAAGTCATTCCTAGAGTCTTCCTTTTATTGTTGAACAAAGCCAATTAGATCTTCAAATTTACTCAGATGAATTTTGTCTTTTAACACCCCGCATGCCTAGGGTAGGAATTGGCACATAATAAGCACTTAATTAATTATCCTAAGCATGTCCTTTTTCAATTCCAAATTCCAAACAAGGGGAGAAAGTGCAACTATGTGCTACATACAAAGATATTCACTATTACAAATTTATATCCTATAGACCAAAAGAGTATAATACAAATAAGATTGTCAGATTTCAAATGTCATGTTTTTGTGTTTACAGCACACATGCATATCATTGATGCTCATGTAGAGAAACAAATGTTTAAGAAAAGTAAATTGGAATGAGGCCAAGGTATATCAGTAAATACAGATGTGAGAAATTTAAAGTTAGACTTTGAAAATAACATCTTACAAGGAAACTTGTAGCTCTCTGTATTTATTTTCCAAATGGAGAGTTCCCATTGTAGTGAAAAATCAGTAAGATTTTCTGAATTATCACAATTCAACTTTAAAATATATATATATAATTTTAAAAAATTGGGGAATCCTAGGTACCTTTTTTTTTAATACCAGAGAAGGAAAGGAGAAAGAAACAGCTTATAATATAAGGAAACAAGATCATAAATGTAAGGGCACACAAAACAAAAGGAAGGAAAGCAGAAGACCTGGCAACCGAGAAAAGAAAAGAGCTGTTTAGAATAATTGTCTAAATATCCATGCTAATCAACAAATGGGTTTGGCCTGAGTATGCTTTTTTTTCCCCAGCATATATATATGTGTTAACTGAAAGTAGTTTTTTACCTGGCTCTGTTAAACTTCCTCACGGCCAAAGTATACCTCAAAGAACAAATTCAACTGAGGCACGAAACAGTGCAAAGCTACATGACCCAAAGAGATTTTAATCTGATTGCTGCTTTTATAGGTGCAGTTTGGAATTACTGGGCTTGTCCATACAGATTCCTGTTCTCCTCAGTCTGTCATTTGGTATCTAGCCAGGACACTAATGGTTTCTATAAGTAAAGCCACTAAGTATAGTGAAATTAAAGTGGAAAATGAATTAGCAATTGATCTTAAAGAATGGGCCCATGACTAGGAATTTGCATACTCTTTGAGAAATTAAAAGTTTACTGCTGCCAAACAGAGAAATGGGCTACAACAACCAAAGCAACCACTTAGTTAAACTTTACCATCCAAATGGTGTTCTCCGTAAGAGCTCTCTGGAAACAATCCCCTTAGGTACGTTATGCATGAGATAGAAGTAGCAAAAAGTTTCTTCACCATTATCAGTGACTCATGCTCATTAGTGATTTGTGATGGGAAAATTGTTTCCTGGGGGAAAAAAACAAAGATGAAAAATATTAGTATCCTTTAATATATTCAGCCCATCACATCATAATTACAGATATGATGGAAAAATTTCTCAAGACTGCAAATCTTATACCTTTACAGGTAATCAAATGGAAACAGGGCTTTGAAAATTACATTAAATTAGATATCCACAGACAAGGCAGAACTGAAAGGCAGAGACAGTTACCTAAGTAATTCTAGGCTAACATAATTTATTTCACAATGATCCATGGATTTGGGGCAAAACTGGAGTTTTACTATTATATATTTCCTTCCCTTTCACACACTCCTCAGAACCCACTGCAATCTTTTACCCTCTCCATTCTATGCTGTTCTCTCCAAAGTCATCAAGTACATCCTGTCATTGATCTCTTCTGTTCTTGTATTACATCCTTGTACATCTCGCATTCTCCCTTTTCTCCTTCATCTGCCATAGCACTGTTTTCTTTTGGTTTTTCACCTATCTCTCCATATCTATCTTGAGCTCTTCTATTTTTTTCACTTTTTCTGCCCCTTAAAAATTGATACTATCCCAGCATTCTGTCTTCAGTTCTTTCCTCTTTTCATAGCTCTCTCTCCTTGGGTAATCTCTTCTAGTCTCACTGCTTCAGTTACAGCCTATACACAGAAGACCTTAAGTCCTTATTTCTGTTCTGAAGCCATACTACCATATGTCTGTTTTCTGAACATCTGCACCTAGACCACTTTGTAGATCCTTCAAACTCAGTTTATCTCTATCACCCTGATTCCTGATTCCAGTTCTCAAATGAATCAGCATCCTCTCCAATCATCCAGGATAGAAACAGAATCATCTTTGGGTTCTCTCTCTCCCCTTCATAATCCATATCCAATCAGTAAATCCTATGAATTCTCTCTAAAAGAGTTCTCAAAACTGTTTTCTCCTTTTCCTTCTCACTGCCATTGCTCAGGACATAATCCTTATACCTTTTATTATTGCAGTATCCTGAGTGCTCTGTCAATAGTTCCTAGTACTCAATCTGTCCTTCATATTGCCATCATTATTAACTTCAAAGAATACAAATCATATCATGACACTACACTTCATACAGGATAGAGTTCAAGTACCTTAGTGTGGCATTTGAGAACTGTCAAAATCTTATCTTTGTCTAGCTCTAGTGCCCTTATCCTCTCCTATTGCACCCTAATCTAGCCACCAGGAACTACTATTTATCTACTATTCTACTACCATGTATTTCCACATCTTTGTGCTTTGCTTAAGCTAGAGTTCTACAGAATACTAAGGTTCTACAAAAAGTATTGATGCTAATATTCCTTCTAAGTTTATATATGTGTGTATGTGTATATGTGTATATATGACATAGTAAATGACTTACATAAGTTGTTAAATGATTGGACAGTCTACCATAATGGTGTGCCATATTAGCAATGCCATATTAGCAATACTGGCAGATGCATGAATCTTAGAAGTTTCTACTGTTATCTTACATACAGATATTTGCTAATTGTTTTGTGTCTTGAGTTATGATTTCAACATAAGTTTGTCATATCATTTTATGTTTATTTTTATTGTGTACATACATTAACATAAAAATAAAAATTTGATTATTTTTGTTACAATTAGTCTATGAGACTGCTTTTTGCTGTCTTCTTTAATCTTAGCACAAATGTCTTATGAACTCCAGCTGGTGTTGCCTCAATACACTATGATATTAAGGTATTTTCCAAATATTGATGAATCAGACTATATTAAACTTAAGAACTTCTGTTCAAAGAAGCAACTCAAGAGTGGGAAAATATATTCTCAAGAAATATGTCCAACAAAGGACTCATATCCAGAATGTGTAAAGAACTCCTAAAATTCACTAAGAAAAAGACAGACAACCAGAAAGAAAAATGGGCAAAAGACATGAACAGACCTTCACAAAAGAGGATATCCAAATGGACAATACACAATGAAAAAGTGTTTGAACTTCCATCAGGGAAATGCACATTAACATCTTAATGAGATAATACTACACGCCCACCAAAATGGTTAAAATTTTTAAAAATCAGAAAATATCAAATGTTGACAAAGATGTAGATCAATCAAAACTTTTAAAGCTGGTTGTAGGAGTGTAAATGGGTAGAGCCTCTTTGGGAAATTGTTTAGTGGTATCTACTAAAGCTAAGTATATACATATCCTACGACCCACATTCCACTCGTAGGTGTACACCTGACAGATATGCATGTATGTGCACAAAATGAATGTTCATAAAGCATTATTTGTAGTACCCCCAAACTGGAAACTACCCAAATGCCCATCAAGAGAATGGATAAACAAATTGTGGTATATTCCACAATGGTATACTATATAGTGATGAAAATGAATACACTTAACACTATAGATGGCTCTATGACATGACATTATAGATGATACATAAAGCTTAGCAAAAGAAACCAGATATAAATAAATACTATTGTATGATTTCATTTTATAAAGTACAAAAACAGGTGAAACTAATCTATGCTATTAGAAGTTAGGATGGTAAGTCTCTGATTATCTCACTTATTCAAATTCAAATTATCTCACAATTCAAATTTTACTATATTATACAGTTTTGACTGTTGAAGTTTTAATAATTCTTTTAAAGGCAGGTACTACCTACAAATACCTTTAGATGAAAAAGAAGTCCCCAAAAGCTTTTCTGTATCTAGATCTGGTTCTAGAATGTCTTTTGGACATGATTCTAGACATGATGTTGCTATATAAGCTTGCTTCTTTGGTACACCATATGGTGGCAATGAATTATCAAACTATATATATTCAGTTATTTTAAAAGGCATATAATAAATTATTACTCTTGCATGTATATAGGAACTTTAGTGACAGATTACTATGGATCTTAAAAGCCAGGCTAAGGAATTTTGCTCTGTTCTGCAATCAATGGAAAGTCAATGGGTTTGGTCAGGAAAGTAAGTAAAATAATTTGTTTCAGGAAGAATAAGCTGTAGCAGAAGTAGGATTGAAGTTGAAGGAGAATTAGGTGTGTATGTGGGGTGAACATGTAAAATTTTACAGAAAATTGCTTTTTGTACCCATAAATCCTGAGAAATCAAGGTTCTTTTGGGCAATTGGGTAATAGCTGGCATGGCATATATATATAGTAACTTATTGAAAACATGCCAAAACTTAGAGGCAACACTTGAGTAATAACCATTTGTAAAATTAAATAACCTGAAAGTATAAAGACATCGACTTTAAATATAGAATCTAAAAGGCCATTTGTAGTAATGAAGATCGATGTTTGGAAAGGGCCTCTAGAATTCTGCTACTTCTCTATTCTCCAAGGAATTTTTTTTCTCAGCTCAGCTAGTCTAATATTTTAAGAGTCATCATTAATGTTTTTATAAATGTATAATACATGAATATACTGTAGTTTGATCCTAGAAAAACACTATTATAAATTATTTATTAAGATAGTGTGCTACATGAAAAAATGCTCCACATCGCTAATCATCAGAGAAATGCAAATTAAAACCACAATGAGATATCACCTCACACCAGTGAGGATGGCCAACATCCAAAACACAAACAACAACAAATGTTGGCAAGGATGTGGAGAAAGGGGAACCCTCCTACATTGCTGGTGGGAATGCAAATTAGTCCAACCATTGTGGAAAGCAGTATGGAGGTTCCTCAAAAAACTCAAAATAGAAATACCATTTGACCCAGGAATCCCACTCCTAGGAATTTACCCCAAGAATGCAGCAGCCCAGTTTGAGAAAGACAGATGCACCCCTATGTTTATTGCAGCACTATTTACAATAGCCAAGAAATGGAAGCAACCTAAGTGTCCATCAGTAGATGAATGAAGAAGATGTGGTACATATACACAATGGAATATTACGCAGCAATAAGAAAAAAACAAATCCTACCATTTGCAACAACATGGATGGAGTTGGAGGTTATTATGCTCAGTGAAATAAGCCAGGCTGAAAAAGACAAGTACCAAATGATCTCACTCATATGTGGAGTATAAGAACAAAGAAAAAAAAAAATGAAGGAACAAAACAGCAGCAGACTCACAGAACCCA
>JAQQAC010011420.1:6582958-6603416 GCA_029783875.1 Phataginus tricuspis
TGTGGTACATATACACAATGGAATATTACGCAGCAATAAGAAAAAAACAAATCCTACCATTTGCAACAACATGGATGGAGCTGGAGGGTATTATGCTCAGTGAAATAAGCCAGGCCGAAAAAGACAAGTACCAAATGATCTCACTCATATGTGGAGTATAAGAACAAAGAAAAAAAAAAATGAAGGAACAAAACAGCAGCAGACTCACAGAACCCACGAATGGACTAACAGTTACCAAAGGGAAAGGGACTGGGGAGATGGGTGGGAAGGGAGGGATAAGAGGGTAAAAGGGGCATTACGATTGGCAGACATAGGGTGGGGGGGCACGGGGGGGACTGTACAGCTCAGAGAAGACAAGTAGTGATTCTCATCTCACTACACTGATGGACAGTGACTGTAATAGGGTCGGTGGGGGGGACCTGATGAAGTGGGTAGTTTAATCATCACAATATTGCCCATGTAATTGTAGGTTAATGATACTAAAATAAAATAAATTGTTAAAAAAAAAAAAAAGATAGTGTGCTAATGGCTTAAGTGACATCTGACGGCTTAGGTGTCAAACTATGTGACCTAAGGTAAGTTACTTCTTTGAGCTTCAGTTTCCCCTTAATGTAAAATTTAAATGAAATAATAATATAAAGCCTTGGCACAGTGCCCAGTACATGGTAAGTCTGAATAAATGTTAGCTTCTATAATTATTATTGTTGTTTTAAGTATTAAATAGAAAAATAATGCAGTCACTTAAAATGTACAAGAAGAAGTAGTTCATGCAGTCCAAATGACAAAGATCTGTTTATGTCAAAAGTCAATTTGTTAATTTACAGTGAGAAGAATAACTACCATGCTTATTGCAATTCATATACCCAGCTCAGCATTTTCCCCCCAGGAAGGAAGCACACTTAAGAAACCAAATGAGATCAGGAGTCTATTTGATGAGTATAATGAATCTGAGCCGGAAAGATGATTACTTTCTCTCTGCCTTAATTCTCCTGCAACCTTAATCTTTCCTATTTCTACAGCTTAATATTTCTAAAACAATTATTTTACTCACTGTCCTGATCAAACCCACTGACTTTCCATTGATCGCAGAATAGAGTACAAATTTCTTAGCCTCGCTTTTAAGACCCTTATTAATTTGTCCCCAAAGTTCCTATTTAATAGTATTTTCTACTTCTGACCATCATGACATTCCACTCCAGCAAGGATGGGTTCTCCACGGTTCTCTACAACATGCCATGCTTATTTCTTATTCTGAGACAAAGCATATGCTAGGTTTTCCTGATGGAATTCTCCCTCTTCTATCCAAATCCTTTTCATTATTCAAGGTCCAACTTAAATCACATCTCATTCATGAGGAATATACAAACCATTCCAGACTATACAAAATCTCTAAACTCCTATGATTTGCACTGCTTTACTCTTTCTCACACATATGTAATATAAGGCATATACTGCTTTACTGACTTAACTCCTATAAAATCTTATTTCCCTAACCAGATTACAAATTTCTGGAAAATGAAGATTCTGGTTTTTTTTTAATTCTCCCAGAGAGTAATACAGTATTACGTGTATATTATATAATATCGGGCTCTCATTGAATAAATGGATGATTCACTAATGGATGTCATGGGACAAGATACAACTTGCCCAGGTAAACCCAGTAAGGTTGCCTGGCCCCAGGATGCTCCCACAGGGACTCAGTAGCCAAGTTTCTCTCAGTGCTGTCTCCCTTAGTTCTTATAATTACATTACAGTGAGCACCAAATTTTCCTAATTACTTCAGGAAGTGAATGTCTAACAAAGAACCATTCTCTTTAAACGTCTTTTTCCTTCTTGATTTCTTTTACTCTAGAAAATCGAAATATGTAAACATGAAACAGGCACCCAGTAAATTACTTTGTAGGTTCTAGTCTAATTTCCTGATCATCCTCAGTCCGTTAGGCAGTTAAAACATAGACATACTCTGCCAGAGTATTCTGTACCAATTAACTGATAAAACTGCTGTTTAAAAAAACACTGAAGATTAAAGTCATGATTCTGAACTAACTCACTAAATAGTCATCGGTTTTATTTTAATTCTTAATACCTTAGATGCCTTGCAAATCTTGATAGAGTGAGAGAGCTGAGCAGTTGCCATTATAGTAATGTACAGAATTCTTTTAACAAGTCTAACCTGTAAAAAAAAAAATTAATTAAAGACCTTGCCCAACATAATCCTTATTGTGCATTTTCAAAGAACTATATAATTAGGATTTGACTGTATTCTTTGAAACATTAGATTAATACATACTTTTATCTCCTACCAATTTTCTGTAAGTTTGGCATAAGGTCTCTGGATTAGTTTTTCCAACCACCTGATGAAAATTTAAGTTGATTTACCTGTTCTGAAATACATTTTAGAGGTGAAAAATAAAGTGTAAGTCACCTAAAGATTTAATAGTGTATTTTAGTCATACCTGTTGCTCTTTCAGGGTGTAACAGTGTCTGTGTATATATAGGGGCTCAAAAACATTCCTTGAATTAACTTATGTGTAACTGACTTTCAGAGTCAACCCAAAAGTTAATGTAACACTTCACACCCATTAGGATGACTATTCAAAAAAATAAAAAAGGGAAATATATGTTTGTGAAGATGTGGAGAAACTGGAACCCTTGGGCACTACTAGTGGGAATGTAAAATGGTGCAGCTGCTGTGGAAAACAGTATGGCAGTTTGTCAATAAGTTAAACAGAATTACCATATTATCCAGCAATTCCACTTCAAGGTATATACCCAAAATAATTGAAAGCAGGGATTCAAACAGGTACTTGTACACAAATGCTCATAGCAGTGTTATTTATGGCTTAGCCAGAAAGTGGAAACAACCCAAATGTCCATCAACAGTTGAATGGATTTCTCAAATTGTGGTATATACAATGGAGTATTATTCAACCATAAAAGGAATTAAATTCTGATACATGCTACAACACGGATGAACATTGAAAACAAACAAACATTGAAATTCATAGAGACAGAAAGCAGAATAAAGGTTACCAAGGGCTGGAGGGTGGAAGGAACTGGGAGTTTTAATGGGTACAGAGTTTCTGTTCAGGATGATGAAAAATTTCTAGAATGGACAGTGGTGATGGTTACACAACACTATGAATGTGCTTGGTGCCACTGAATTATACACATGGGGTGGTGAATTTTTTCGTATACTTTACCACAATAAAAAATGTTAATGCTTGTATATCTATTTTTCACTTCTATTGTTTCACTAACACAAAAAAAAGAAGTAAATTTCCCCTTTCTTTTCAAAGGTCTTAATTTAATTTAAATTGGGGCTTCTTTTCAAGGTTCTATGGAGTTGTGACCAAAATATTTGTAAAATAAACTATTTAAAGACATTCCATTACAGACCACCCCCCACCCAGGATAGCCTGTGACTTGTTTTTGTGTACAGATTAATCAAGATTCTGGAAGATTTTCCAAGAGAGCAGAATTATTTGAGGACACTGCCGCAAGGTGGTGATAGAGATTATAAACAAGTAATACTTAATTTCTCTCAAATTACTTCTTAAGAGTAGCGCTAGGGGGCACTGTTTTACAACATCTTATAAAAGAGAAAATCACCCAACAGTCCCTTTGGTCCTTAAAGATTACAAGGTCTCTTTTGTTGACTTCAGAATAGAACCTTCATTTCTGAGTAGAACCTTCAAAGATATAACTCAACACGTCAACTGCCTCCCTTCAAGAAATAAAATGGGAAAAGTAACTACAAGAGTTTAAGTTCTAATTCCTGCCCATTAAACCATGGTAAACCTACCCTTACTGGGTTAATTATTAGTCTTAGAGATAAGAGGAATAATGATTTTTAAGTATTTTCTATAATGATTTTTTTAAATTTCTCTATAATCATAAGACATTCTGATGGCATTTCTAGAGAATCAAGCCCTGAAAATAGCATCAGCCAATTAGAACACAAGGCATTACTACATTCACACTTTTGAATGTATGGATAACCTGGATTAAATTGATATCAACACTGAAAACTCTGAGACATCCAGGGCACTTGCTTTTGAGAAAGAATTCAAAAGTAGCCACTACTAGCATTTGGTAAATACCTGAGGAATTAACATTTATAAAATAAGTAGAGTTAAAGTTGATAAACACATATGTATGTTTATATATATATATATATATATATATATATATATACACACACAGAGAAAAAAATAACCAGCAGTATAATGTAGTAAAAAGAGGCTTTGGAGTTAAGGAACCTGGGTTCAACTTCTGCACAACTACTTAGTAGCTGTGTGATTTGGTCAAATTAAATCTCTCTGGGCCCCAATTTCTTTTGTGTAAAATGGAGACAATAAATCCAAATTCTCAGGGCTCTTACAGTATTTATCCAGGCATGCATTTATCTGGAGAAGTAACACAATGTAATGATTAAGCACATGGACTCTTCTCGAGCCCGCCTGTCTAGGATCAAATCTCAGCCTGCAATTCACTTGCCATATCATTCACAACTTGAGGTTGTGTACCTCAGTTTCCCCATCTATAAAATAAAGATAAAAGTACCTACTTTACAGGACTGCTGTGAGGATAAAAGGAGTCATTATTTGTAAGGCACTTGGAATACTGTCTGACACACACTTTATTATATGTAACAAAGGATGTCTATTTTTTTTAATGTTGTAATATATTATATTTGAACTCCTGATTTTCTTCCAGCCTCCGCATTGTTCCTTCTCACTGCTTTCTTCAGACTTTTTCCCTGGCCCATTTCTTAGCTTTTGGTGTTTTCAGGGTTCTGTCCTATGAGCTCTTCTTCTTTACTTCTAAACACACTCCCTGCTCAAACTAATACATTCCCATTGTTTGACTTACTATTTCTCTTCTAATGATTCTCATATATATACACCCCAGGTCTCTCTGGGGAGTTGCAGATCTATACCTGTCTATGAGCCAGTTTCACTTTGACGGTCCCAACAAATCCAAATGTGAGTTATTTTCCCTGAAAAACTATTTCTGTTCCCTAGCTCAGTGAACGATCTCATCAAATACCTCAAGCCTAAAAACTATGACTCAAACCATTTTCTCCCTTACTCCCACATCCAATCTCTTCAATATTTCTTAAATTTGTCCACTCCTCACTTTATTCCCATTATTGTAATCTCTGCTTTAGATCACATCAGCCTCATCTTTTGCCTGGACTGCTACAACTACCAGTCTGCCTGTCGTGGTCTTAACGCTTCTCCAGTCTGTTCTTTGTACTGCAGTCAGAGTTTACTTTTACAATTATAAACTTGATTATGTAACTTCCTAGACTGAAATACTGCAATGACTCTTCAATTCCCTCAGAATAAAATCCAAACTCCTTATCGTGGCTTCAAGATCTGGCTCAGGCCTCCTTAGCCACATCTCTGTTTTCCCTTACACTTTTCTGCATCAGTTATTCTTATCTACTTTAATTACCTTAAAGGATAATATTATTGGCAGCTTTCAGGCTTTTGCAATACTCCTTTGACCTGAAATCTCCTCCTCTGATCCAATTCCTACTCATCTCCTAGACATGGCTTAGTATAATTTTCTCAAGGAATTACTTCCTGATTCACCACCACCACCAAGTCTAGGGTTACATGCCCATTGTAACATATACTATATCGTCGCACTTAAGTATTCACCCCATCCGACTGTGAGCTAACATGAGAGCAAAGTTGTGTCTGTCTAGCTCATTCCTTATTTCCTTAAATTTTTTTAAAAGGTACGATTCAGTGGGTTTTAGTATGTTCACAACGTTTTGCAACCATCACTACTAATTCCAGAAGATTTTTGTTACCCCAAATAGAAACCCCATGTGCATTAGCAATCACTCCCCATTCTCTCCTCCCCCTGACCCATTGCAATCTTTAATGTACTTTTCATCTCTATGGTTTGCCTATTCCGGACATTTCATATAAATAGAATCATATAATACATGACCTTTTGCGTCTGGTTTAGCTCATGCTTAAATCCTCATCACCATCACAGTACCGTAACAAAGTAGATGCTTAATAAATATTTGCTGAGTTAATAGAGAACACTATAGGAACAAGGAAAAATTAAGGGTCTAGAAAAGAATTACAGAATTTTAGAGGTAGAAGGAACTTTAAATGTCGTCTAGTCCAAACATCTAATTTTCTAGATGAGGAAATCAAGGTCCGGAGAAGTCTATTGATTTAGCCAGGGTCAATCAACCACTTAGTGGCAGAACGGAGAATAAAACTCAAGAAATTTGGGGTTTTGGTACAATGAATCCTTAAAATGAAATTCCCCTTTGTTTTCATTCCATCTAAAATGATGCGCTACCAGCATCTTCCTAATTGTTGGGCTTGCTTATTTGTAAACACAGTAGTGTCTCTGGTGTTCTAAAACGAGCTTGCTTCAGGAAGGCAAAAAAGATCTCAATTATTTTTCGATAGCCAGGTTCCTTTCAACCTCTGTTTTGTTGCTACTGTCATTTTCCCTTTGAGCAGGTGTTTTGTGGAGGTCTCCTATTCAAGTACAAATGGCTTAATTTTGAAAGCTCACAAGCTGACAGCTCCAGGAGGTATGACTCTACAGATCAGGTATTCTCAGAGAATAACTCTGATCTTTTTTATCACCTTGTTCTGACTCATTATCTAAAAACCTAGGAGAGGTTTCATACTGTGCATTTTAAAAACAAAACTCTAACTTTCAAATGTCTTTGACTTATATATTCACTTGCATATGGATCCACAAACATCTGATACTTCGCAGGAAATCAAGCTCACTGTTACGCTTGATATATCCATTCTGTGACAATGACTGAGAAAAAGGCAAGCTTTCTGTTTCCTCAGATTAAGTCTCACTCAGGGCTTACCTCTTAACCTACATCTCAAATTGCTCAACCCACTTAAAATGGTGGCACAATTACTTATTACTTTAGCCTTTTACGTGCAAATCCAAGATTCAAATAAAGGTTAGCCAGCTGTTGTTCAGTTTATTAAGGCCTAAGCCACTTTTTTTGTGTGTGGCCTCTCCCAGTGAAGCAAAATCCAAAGTTTTAAAACATCCACCCAAAGACAATAATAGTTGACTTCCTAATACTCTCCACCCATCTTTCCCACTCTTTTCAAAACCATTTTTTAAACAAACAAAACAAACAGAAACCCTTTCTATCAAGTGAATGGTATCTAACAGCTGGATTCTAAAATGCAACTAGGTGGCCTTCCATAACACGTAAATGATATGGAGGACGGCTTAATGGAAGTGTTTGTCAACATAAATGGACTCATCGTCATAGAGTTAGAAGGGAGGGGAGACATTTCTCTACAACTAATCCAATCCCTCATTCTAAAGAAAAGTCAATTCAGTGGAGGGCAGAAAATCTTTAACACATGGTGCTGGAACAATAGGACATCCACAGGCAAAAAAATAAGAAAGAACCTCAATCTAAATCTCACACTGTATACAAATATTAATTCAAAACGGATCATGTATTTAAATGTAAAAATAAAACTATAAAGAGGAAAATGAAGTCCAGCAAGGGGACTTGGTTTGCCGAAGGTCACCCAGTTACTCAGAGGTCTCACAGAGTTGGCGTCCACAAATTACCTTTCACCCTTTTAACAAATCCCATTTGGCCCTTATCATTTCCCTACTCTGTGCTCAGAGTAGGTGGTTTTCCCTATAACAGTTGGACATTTGTTGATGCTCTTTTGGTTTTTCAGTATGTTCTTCATGCTACTTCAATTAATCATCCGCTCAGCATTTACTGGGGCCACTACACTGTGCTGGGCATCGCGCAGCCCTACAAAGATGAAAGTTTGTGTTCACATCTCACGAGATTTTGTGGTCCAATGGGAGACAGATTATCATCATCATTAGATTAAAAACTAGGGACAAGAACCATCTTTCCTCTTCGTTTTCACCAGCCAAGTACATGACGTGCTGCTGCACACCCCGTTCCATGCTGTGCACACTTGAACACACTTTTGTGACCGGCTAATCTTGATTTTCAAGACACTGTCCCCCGTACTGCTTGGGGACGGAAGTCACAGAGATTAAACGGCCCATCTTGGATAAGGTGAAGAGAGGCTGAGGTCCTTCCGTGGGGCCTCACCCCCACCTCTCCCACTGTCGACCCCACGGGCTGGAGGCGGCCTCACCGAGCTCCGGGCAACCGCGAAGGCTCCACACGAGGCCCCTCGGCCTACCCGGGGCTCGGCGGCCCGTTCCCGCGGCTCCCCTCCACGGCGGGGTCCTCCCCACCAACACCTGACTTTCAAAGCCACGCAGGCCGCGGGAGTGCGGGGGGCGCCCTGTCCACCGCGCTCCGCGCTGTCCCCCCGGTCGACGTGAAACCTGTCATCGCCCAGGGTGAGGGGAAATGTTACCTACAAGCTCCCCTCCTCCTTAGCTCTGGCCTTCCCGCTTCTCCTCAGAGTCCTTCAGGCCTCTGCGAAATGATTTAAATCAAACGTAAAGCCTCAAGTCGAGAAAAGAAGAGGAAAAAGTTAACATAAGGTTGGAGAACTGACGGTGCCGGAGCGCCGTTTTCCTCTGGAAACCCATTGTCCGCCCCGCCCTCACCTCAGCGGGACAACGCCTCCCTCCCAGGGCCTCAACGGCTGCTTCCGGCGCAAACCCGCCTCGCCGACCCTGCCCGCTCCCGGGTCAGCGAGGGCCTCCCGGCGGGGCGAGATGCTGCCTCTGGCCGCGGATCGCGGGGGCGGCCCGTCTCGCGCCCCGTCTCATGAATATGCAGAAAGAGGGAGGGGCCGCCCCGGCGCCCCGCCCCCTCGGCCCCAGGACGCGCGCGTCGCGTCTCTGCGGCGGTGTCACCACCCTCCGGAGGGTTTGCTCCTCGCTCGGGGCCGGCGGCGCCGTTGCGGGCAGAGGGCCTCGGGGCTGCACACTGACCCCGACGGAGCCTCCCGCTCGGGGCCGACCCGCCTGCGCAGCTAGTACGTTGAGGGCAGCCTGGCGCGGCTTTCAGAGGAGGCACCTGCTCCCAATTGAGGCTGCGGCCCGGGCGCAGCTCTCGGGCCTCGGAGGCCTCGGGTCAACACGGGCGGGGCCAGGTTAGAGCCCCAAGGCCCGGGGACCAGGGGTCCCAGAGAGGCCGGAGGCCTGCGCGGGGCAGAGGAAGCTCGAGCCTGGAGGATCACCGCGGAAGGGCGTGTTTTACGAAAGACAGAGGTTTCAGTCTTCGAGAGCATCTCCAATTCTTCCCCACTCATGGACCCAACTTCGTATTATTTTAAACCTTGATTTGTAATTATGCAAATGAAATATGACTGTTCCCTTGCAGAGCCCCTAAGCTCGGTCTCTTAGGCAGAGGTAGCCCTGGTGAGCAGTTAGGTGTGGGTCTGGCACCTGTGGAACTCTGCAAAGCTTTGTGGGATCTCTGCACCGGGGTTTTCCAAGAGAAGATGAAGCAGCGGGCCACTTGAAACCTGTTTGCACTTTGTTTCTTCAGTGAAGGAAATAAAACGGCCCAAGTCGATGAAATGTAGTTTATAACAGTGACTAAAACCAAACTTTGGGCTGTAATCTTACTTACGTGCAGGATTTCTCAACGTCAGCAGTAGTAATCATGACAAAATAGCTCCAGACATGTCAAATGTTCCGTGAGGGGCAAATTCACACCTAATTGAGAACGACTTTAATCTGCTTTAATTCTGTACTTTCCAGAAGTAACTGCTCTACAACCTCCAACCGCAGATGGTCGCTCTGCTTCAGCCCTTTCCAGCCTCGGTATTTACCTGCCCTCTTCTAGTGGGACCACTAGTCTCTCTGCTGGCTGACCCCATTCTCATCTGCCCTCGGGTCTCAGCTCGGTCAACCACCGTCTCTCCAAAGTGCCTTCCCCTCTGCCTTACACCAGTGAAAGTCCACCCTCCCCAACACCCCCTACCCCAACCACCGTTATTTTCTCTCGTTATTACTGTTTCCTTCATAGAATTTATCACAATCTGGGCGTCCTTTATGTGTTAACCTGTTTTTCTTTTTTCACCACCCAGAAATGCAAGTAAGCTTCATGGGCGGCCTGATCTGTCGGGCTTACCCCAGGATCCCCCGTGCCCAGCCCAGTCCGTGGCAAGCAGTGATCACTCATAAGACATGGATGGGCTGAAATAATAAATTACCCTTTCTTCCTCCTAAGAGCTTCCATGGAGTTTCTCCTACTCCTTTCCATCCTCATTCCCTTCTGGGCTCCTTATGACCTTTGTTTAGAGCTTGAATTGGATGAAAAGCCTTCACTTTTCCCACTGACTTGTCTGCTCCTTGAGAGTAGAAACTGTCCTTTTATTATGTTCACTGAAGGTATTCATGTAATTGAATGAATGAATGACTTAAGGAACAATATTAGACAATTAAAAACTGATAGTGCTACTTTAGAAATTATCAAAGTCTTGGCCCTTACTTTACAGATGAGAGTTTAAGTAATTTGTTCAAGGTCCCCAAGCTTGTTAAGAGACCAACTCACAAGTACAACCTATGGCCTCACACCTATCATGAAGGCTCTTTCTTATCTCCAGCCAGTCTGGTTTTTTATTACTTTTCCATGGTCTGATTTACAACCCAAACACAAAAATCCCAAGCCAAAGATGTATTTCTTGTCAGCTAAAAGCTTTTGAGTTTATACTCTTCATCTTTTGATTAAATCCAGACACTGGGGATAATGGTCTAAGGAACTCATAAGTGTTATACTTAAACAATTTCCCATCGTCTTTTGTACCTTTCAGTGATAAAAGATGGGAAATTGTCCCCTGTCAAGGCAAAGTAACTTGTTTTGGAAGTAAAAAAATGCAATATGTGAGAAAAACTGATCATTGTTTAAAACTTTCTAATAATGAATTGTTAAAAGCTTTACCAAACCCTGTATCCACTAGTAAAATAACGTATGAAATAGATGAAAATAGAGGGAGGAATCCTATTTGTGATGACTGTCATTGCCTAAACTTACCCTGTCTCTCTTTAGATACATGCGTTTCCTTTTATTCTGTGTATCTGAAACAGTTGTCACTCTTCATTAATCAATCTAGTTAGGCCCTTGTTTTTTGAGAACTAAAGACCATTTTTCCTTCTCAGTTAAAAGAAATTCAGGGTTCCTTCCTTCCCCTTCCTGATCGTTTTTTACAAGCAGCACCTAGTCGTAGAATCTGTGGAGTCACGCTCTCACAGCTTTTGGAATTTGGGAGTGTTTTTCTGAGGCATCTGGCAGCATGCTGTATCACAAAAAATAAAGATACCTTTTGTCTGACTCATTGAAACTTTCTGTCTTGCCAAAGGGTTTCAGCCCCGGGCAAGTTCACTATGGATTCAGTGTGACCAAAGAAATGACAGTAAAACGTTCTTGGGGTGAAAGGGTTTATTACCCGGCTTGTTCTCCTGGCGGTAGGTCAAGCACTAGCACCTCTGCCCGCATACCCGTCCCAGTCTCCGTCCTCGGCGCTGCCATCACTCCAGCCTCTGCTCTGCTCTCCTGCAGCCGTGCCACCGTATTGCCCAGAGCACTGGGCAGGGCTCTTTATATAGAGTCAACAACGATGTATTGCCCGCATGTGTGTAGTGAGCTAGCCAACCAGGGCCAGGTGAGAATCCTGCCCACAGGAACCTTCATTTTATCCACCCTTTCCCCATGAAGTTCAGTTTAACCTTGGAAAGCTCCAGAAGGTGGTTTACTTGATGGCTATCAAAATAGACATCTTGAGTATTAAATGCTTTCCCAGGAGGACATCTCTAGATGCATCTCCCTCCTCAATGGGGTGGAGGGAGTAACTAAGTAGGAAAAGTGCTTTCTTTATCCTATGTGATTTCAGTTTTTATTAGAACTCTCAAAATCATCTTAAATTTCAGTCACCATAAAGCTGACACCAACATATTTTATTCATTCATCAAACATTTAGTTTGTACCTACCATTTATAAAGCACTCTGCTTGGCATTGTGGGGACCAGAGAGATAATGACTTGGTTCCCTAGCTTGGAAGTTTACAGTTTAGCAAGAGGAAGATCTATAAACATGTTACTCTTATAGAAAACACTTTGCAAATATTAACGGGGGTATAAATTATATGATAGAGAGTAGAGAAGGTAGCTATGCATTCTGAGTAGGGAATCAAGACAGCTTCACAAAAGGGTGGCATTTCCAGAGGAGAGCATGTGTATATAATTTCCTTTGCTCATTCTTTGGCAGTGGTTACATTACTTCAAACCAGTGAAAGCAGACATTTTGCCCACCACTTCAGAGCTAGGAGAGAAAAGAAGTAACATCCTTTCTTTCCATTCCTGGCAGCAACAAGATTCTGAAAGCTAAATGTTGCCTTAGCGATTCCAAGTGCTTCACTCATGGTTAAGAGGACAGTGCCAGCTGCATTATTTCAAGCCCCCTCATTTCTCCCTTAGGGTATTATTTTATCCTGATCTCCACTGGGGTATGCAGTAGCCATGTGATTTTTTTTTATCAGTGGTGTTTATAAATGTGCTTATGAATGTAACTTTAGAGTCCTAGAATTTTAAATATCACTGAGAGGAACAGAGGCAAAGTGATTTAGAGAACTGAAGTCGTGAATCAAGCCTCTATATGTGAATACTATATGGCTTAACTTAAGTATTTTTTTAGAGACCAAGGCAAAGATAAAGGATTGCCAGCTTGGCTTAGCTTCTGAACTTGATCCATTTTCTGGCAGCCAAAGAGAAGCCAGTCGATCTGAAATAAGCTCCTTTTGCTTCCGCCCACAGCCAGCCTACAAAATATAAGTCCATGTGTAGGTAGCAAATTATTATGGCCTTCATGCCCACTCAGAGTTGCATATCAATTTCTGCATCCTTTGAATTGATCTTTTTTGACTGGCAGAAGAATCTCCATGGGGGTTGTGTGTTTCTGAGGAAAGCCTGGGGTTTAATGAATTGGAACAGGAAATGACAGAGGCTATAAGTGACAGGCTGCTGCCGGCTTGAGCGCCTCGACTAAGAAATGAAATCAAGGAAGGTATTGAATTCCCAAACATTACAGGATTGTTCTATTTGGCTACTTAATTCCATTTTCCACTGACTGTAAAGTTTTGGTGACATGTAAAATGATGTTATTCCTCTTAATGTACAACATTTAATAGAAAGGTTTCAAATGAAATAAGTTTAAAGCTGGCTCTCCATGATTGCTACTTGGTACATCTGCGCAGAGATCTGAGATGCGATCATATTCAAAATGTACTGCGCTACTGACAGCCCATATTTTGAGGCCCTTTACTTTCTACACATTTTGAGGCTTGGAAAATGAGTTAACCAAAAAATGCTTTAGAACTCTTGTGAGATCCTTGTGTAGCCTCAGCCTCATGAGGGGCTTTTTTTCTTCCTTTAGTTTATACGATGAACTAAATATTCTCAAACATTACAGAATTGTCCTATTTGGCTACTTGGTTTCTGTTTTCTACTGATTGTGAAGTTAGTAGAAATGATAAATTAATGATAAATTAAATGTGTACGTTCTAATGAACTCTGAGAAGGTCCCTAAGTTAAGATTCATAATACGTAGGATCTTAGCATGCACTGAATACAACAATACAAAACATTGGGGGCACGGTTTTCTAACCTCTTCCCCCATTAAACAAACAAACAGCAATTCCCTCCTGCCAAGAGAAATATTAAAAAACTGGAAAGTAAGACATTACAGGAAAATTACCTTCATAGCTTAAAAAATGGAAGGGAGAAAGAATTGCAAGAAAGCATCACCTAGAGGTTGCTGTGACTTACACCTAAGAAAACTGTCCCAGAAAGCCAGATTCTGTGAAAGCCATATTCTCAAACACACCAAGGTCTATGTTAACCTCAGTCACATCAATGCCCAGCACAGATTTACTGTAGTAAGAGGCACTGGGAGAATTCAAAATATGACCTCATCAATAACCTGTAGACATTCCACCTCCCTTTATTTGTTGAAGAGTGTCTAGACATAGGACATGCTCAAAAAACACACACTGAATGAACGCACATATGTTGTTGGAAGATTCCCAAATATCAAGCCATTAACTGGGATGTGTTCAGATTATGCATGACGGGGTTGATCTTTGAAAAGATGAGTTATAAATTTCTATTTCTGTTGATCATACTATTTTCCCATTTATCTTAAGTTGAAACCAATATCTTTTTGTGTATTAACTTTTTATACAAGTATAATGTACATCCAGAAAACATCCTCTTTTTTAAATGCGTTAATTTACATATACATAAAATTTGCCATTTTAAAGTGTAGAAATCAGCAGTTTTTAGCATATTCATAAAGTTGTGCAATCACCACTAATTCCAGGACATTTTCATCACCCCAAAAAGAAACCTCATGCTTATGAAGTCACTCCCCATTTTTCCCTCACCCATCTCCTATCAACCATTCTTCTCTGCCTCTATGGATTTGACTGTTCTGTATATTGCACATAAATGGAATCATATGCTGTACAGCCATTTGTGTCTGGCTTAAATATAATAACTAATATAATTATTAAGTAAAGTATAATGATTAAAGTATGGTATTTATCAATGTAGCCTGTATCAGCATTGTATTCCTTTTATAGCTACATAATATTCCATTATGTGGCTATACCACGTTTGTTTATCCATCAGTTGCTAGACATTTAGGTTGTTTCCACCTTTCGACTATTAAGAATAATCCTGCTATGAACATTTGTGTACAAGTTTTTGTGTGTTTATATGTTTTCATTTCTCTTAGGTACATACCTAGGGGTGGAATTGCTAGATCATATGGTAACTCTATGTTTAACTTTTTGAGAAAATGCCAAACTGTTTCCAAAGCAGCTGTATCATTGTACATTCTCATCAGCAATGTATGAGAGTTCTGATTTCTCTGTATCTTTGCTCATTTCCATCCCCCTTACCTTCTTTTTAATAGCTGTCCTAGTGGGTGTGAAATGATAGCTCATTGTAGTTTTGATTTGCATTTGTCTAATGACTAAGGACAATGAGCATCTTTTTTTCTAAGTATTATTAATATACAATCTTATGTTGGTTTCAAATATACAACACAGCGGTTCAACAGTTACCCATATTATTAAATCCTCACCCCCTTTAGTGAAGTTACTATCTGTCAGTGTAGTAAGATGTTACAGAATCATTAACTGTACTCTCCACGCAGTACTACCTTCCCTGTGACCAACTTATATTGTGATCATGAATCATTGTGCCCCTTTATCCTCTTCCCCCTCCCCCGATGCCAACCCCAACCCCTCCCTCCCCCTTGGTTACCACTAGTCCCTTCTTGGTGTCTGTGAGTCTACTGCTATTTTGTTCCTTCTGTTTTGCTTTGTGTTTTTATGCTCCACAAATAAGTGAAATCATATTGTATTTATCTTTCACTGCCTGGCTTATTTCACTAACTATAATACCCTCTAGCTCCATCCATGTTGTTGCAAATGGGAGGATTTCTTTTCTTTTTATGGCTGAATAATATTCCATTGTGTATATGTACCACATCTTCTTAATCCATTCATCTACTGATGGACACTTAGGTTGCTTCCATTTCTTGGCTATTGTAAATAGTGCTGCCATAAACATAGGGGTGCGTATGTCTTTTTCAAACTGGGCTCCTGCATTCTTAGGGTAAATTCCTAGGAGTGGAATTCCTGGATTAAATGGTATTTCTATTTTGAGTTTTTTGAGGAACCTCCATACTGCTTTCCACAGTGGTTGAACTAATTTGCATTCCCACCAGTGGTGTAGGAGGGTTCCCTTTTCTCCACATCCTCACCAGCATTTGTTGTTCCTTGTCTTTTGGATGTGGGCCATCCTCACTGGTGTGAGGTGATATCTCATTGTGGTTTTAATCTGCATTTCTCTGATGATTAGTGATGTGGAGCATCTTTTCATGTGTCTGTTGGCCATCTGAATTTCTTCTTTGGAGAAGTGCCTCTTCAGATCCTCTGCCGTTTTTAAATCGGGTTATTTGCTTTTTGGGTATTGAGGCATGTGAGTTCTTTATATATTTTGGATGTCAACCCCTTATCAGATGTCATTTATGAATATATTCTCCCATACTGTAGGATGTCTTTTTGTTCTACTGATGGTTTCCTTTGCCGTACAGAAGCTTTTTAGTTTGATATAGTCCCATTTCTTCACTTTTGCTTTTGTTTCCCTTGCCCAGGGAGATATGTTCATGAAGAAGTTGCTCATGTTTATGTCCAAGAGATTTTTGCCTGTGTTTTCTTCTAAGAGTTTTATGGTTTCATGACTTACATTCAGGTCTTTGATCCATTTTGAGTTTACTTTATTTATTCCTGAACTTGTATTCTTTTTGATGCTTCTAGTAGTCTCCTTAGGCTGTCATAACAGAAGAACCACAGACTGGGTGGCTTAAACAACAGAAATTAATTTTTTTCATGGTTCTGGAAACTGGGAATTCAAGGTCAAGTTGCCAGCAGGGTTGTTTCTGGTGAGAGCTCTCTTTCTGGCTTGTCAATGGCCACCTTTTCCCTATGCCTTCACATGGCTTTTCCTCTGTGTGTGTGGAGAGAGAGAGATCTCTTTTGTCTCTTCCTCTTCTTTAATCAGATCAGGACCTCACCCTTATGACTTTGGCCAACCTCAGTTACTTCCTTAAAGGCCCTATCTCCAAATACAGTCACATTTTTTTCTTTTTTACAGTCACAGACTTGGGGGACACAATTCAGTTCATAACAATACTAATGTAAACAGAATTGTTCTGTTAATTTCTTTTTCAGTTTATTCACTACCAGTTTATACAAATACAACTAGTTTTTATATATTGATCTTGTATCCCAAACCTTGATGAACTGGCTTATTCTTCTTTTTTTTTTTTATGTTTTTAAGTATATATTTTTTTGTAAGTTATGTAATTTATTTTGGTTTTTTGTTTGTTTGTTTTAAATAATTTATTTTGGTATCATTAATCTACAATTACATGTGCAATATTATGGTGATTAAACTACCGCCTTCATCAGGTCCCCCCCCAAACCCATTACAGTCATTGTCCATCAGCGTAGTGAGATGCTATAGAATCACTACTTGTCTTCTCTGAGTTGTACAGCCCTCCCTGTGCCCCCCCTACCTTACGTCTGCTAATCATAATGCCCCTTTTACCCTCTTATCCCTCCCTTCCCACCCATCTTCCCCAGTCCCTTTCCCTTTGGTAACTATTAGTCCGTTCTTGGGTTCTGTGAGTCTGCTGCTGTTTTGTTACTTCAGTTTTTTTCCTTGTTCTTATACTCCACATATGAGTGAAATCATTTGATATTTGTCTTTTTCTCCTTGGCTTATTTCACTGAGCATAATACCCTCCAGCTCCATCCATGTTGTTGCAAATGGTAGGATTTGTTTTTTTCTTATGGCTGAATAATATTCCATTGGGTATATGTACCACATCTTCTTAATCCATTCATCTACTGATGGACACTTAGGTTGCTTCCATTTCTTGGCTTTGTAAATAATGCTGCGATAAACATAGGGGTGCATCTGTCTTTTTCAAACTGCGCTGCTGCATTCTTAGGGTACATTCCTAGGAGTGGGATTCCTGGGTCGAATGGTATTTCTATTTTGAGTTTTTTGAGGACCCTCCATACTGCTTTCCACAATGGTTGAACTAATTTGCATTCCTACCAGCAATGTAGGAGGGTTCCCC
The DNA here is from genome assembly GCA_029783875.1 of Phataginus tricuspis. NCBI lineage: Eukaryota > Metazoa > Chordata > Mammalia > Pholidota > Manidae > Phataginus > Phataginus tricuspis. The sequence goes on from JAQQAC010011420.1 coordinate 6,600,600, forward strand.
TCGCTCCATATCCTCGCCAACATTTGTTGTTGTTTGTGTTTTGGATGTTGGCCATCCTCACTGGTGTGAGGTGATATCTCATTGTGGTTTTAATCTGCATTTCTCTGATGATTAGCGATGTGGAGCATCTTTTCATGTGCCTGTTGGCCATCTGAATTTCTTCTTTAGAGAAGTGTCTATTCATGTCCTCTGCCCATTTCTTAATTGGATTATTTGCTTTTTGTTTGTTGAGGTGCGTGAGTTCTTTATATATTTTGGATGTCAATCCCTTCTCAGATGCATCATTTATGAATATATTTTCCCATACTGTAGGATGTCTTTTTGTTCTACTGATGGTGTCCTTTGCTGTACAGAAGCTTTTCAGCTTGATATAGTCCTGCTTGTTCATTTTTGCTTTTGTTTCCCTTGCCCGGGAGATATGTTCATGAAGAAGTCGCTCATGTTTATGTCCAAGAGATTTTTGCCTATGTTTTTTTCTAAGAGTTTTATGGTTTCATGACTTACATTCAGGTCTTTGATCCACCTTGAGTTTACCTTTGTGTATGGGGCTAGACAGTAGTCCAGTTTCATTCTCTTATATGTAGCTGTCCAGTTTTTCCAATACCAGCTGCTGAAGAGGCTGTCATCTCCCCATTGTATATCCAAGGCTCCTTTATCAAATATTAATTGAGTGTAAATGTTAGGGTTAATGTTTGGATTTTCTATTCTGTTCCACTGGTCTGTGGGTCTGTTTTTGTGCCAGTACCAAATTGTTTTGATTACTGTGGATTTGTAGTAGAGCTTGAAGTCAGGGAGCGTAACTCCCCCTGTTTGATTCCTCCTTCTCAGGATTGCTTTGGTTATTTGGGGTCTCTTGTGGTTCCATATGAATTTTAGAATTATTTGTTCCAGTTCATTGAAGAAAGCTGTTGGTAGTTTGATGGGGATTGCATTGAATCTGTAGATTGCTTTAGGTAGTATAGCCATTTTGACAATATTTATTCTTCCTAGCCAAGAGCATGGGATGCATTTCCATTTGTTAGTGTCCTCTTTAATTTCTCCTAGGAGTGTCTTGTAGTTTTCAGAGTACAGGTCTTTCACTTCCTTCGTTAGGTTTATTCCTAGGTATTTTATTCTTTTTGATGCAATTGTGAATGGAATTGTTTTTCTGATTTCTTTTTCTGTTAGCTCATCGTTAGTGTATAGGAAAGCAACAGATTTCTGTGTGTTAATTTTGTATCCTGCACCTTTGCTGAATTCAGATATTAGTTCTAGTACTTTTGGAGTGGAGTCTGTAGGGATTTTTATGTACAATATCATGTCATCTGCAAATAGTGACAATTTGACTTCTTCTTTACCAATCTGGATGCCTTGTATGTCTTTGTTTTGTCTGATTGCCATGGGTAGGACCTTCAGTACTATGTTGAATAACAGCAGAGAGAGTGGGCATCCCTGTCTTGTTCCCGATCTTAGATGAAAAGCTTTCAGCTTCTCACTGTTAAGTATGATGTTAGCTGTGGGTTTGTCATATATGGCCTTTATGATGTTGAGGTACTTGCCGTCTCTACCCATTTTGTTGAGAATTTAATCATGAATGGATGCTGAATTTTGTCAAATGCTTTTTCAGCATCTATGGAGATGATCATGTGGTTTTTGTTCTTCTTTTTGTTGATGTGGTGGATGATGTTGATGGATTTTCGAATGTTGTACCATCCTTGCATCCCTGGGATGAATCCCACTTGATCATGGTGTGTGATCCTCTTGATGTATTTTTGAAATCGGTTTGCTAATATTTTGTTGAGTATTTTTGCATCTACATTCATCAGGGATATTGGTCTGTAATTTTCTTTTTTGGTGAGGTCTTTGCCCGGTTTTGGTATTAGAGTGATGCTGGCTTCATAGAAAGAGTTTGGAAGTATTCCCTCCTCTTCTATTTTTTGGAAAACTTTAAGGAGAATGGGTGTTATTTCTTCTCTATATGTCTGGTAGAATTCAGAGGTGAATCCATCAGGTCCGGGGGTTTTGTTCTTGGGTAGTTTTTTGATTACCGATTCAATTTTGTTGCTGGTGATTGGTCTGTTTAGTTTTTCTGTTTCTTGCTTGGTCAGTCTTGGAAGGTTGTATTTTTCTAAGAAGTTGTCCATTTCATCTATGTTTTGCAACTTGTAGCATAAAGATGCTCATAATATTCTCTTATAATTCTTTGTATTTCTGTGGGGTCCGTCGTTATTTTTCCTTTCTCATTTGTGATTCTGTTTATGTGTGTAGATTCTCTTTTTCTCTTAATGAGTCTGGCTAAGGGTTTATCTATTTTGTTTATTTTTTCAAAGAACCAGCTCTTGGTTTCATTGATTTTTTCTATTGTTTTATTCTTCTCAATTTTATTTATTTCTTCTCTGATCTTTATTATGTCCCTCCTTCTGGTGACTTTGGGCCTCATTTGTTCTTCTTTTTCCAATTTCAGTAATTGTGTCTTTAGACTGTTCATTTGGGATTGTTCTTCCTTCTTTAAATAGGCCTGGATTGCAATGTACTTTCCTTTAAGACTGCCTTCGCTGCGTCCCACAGAAGTTGTGGCTTTGTGTTGTTGTTGTCATTAGTCTCCATATATTCTTTGATTTCTGTTTTGATTTGGTCGTTAACCCATTGATTCATTAGGAGAATGTTGTTAAGTCTCCATGTATTTGTGAGCCTTTTTGATTTCCTTCTGAAATTTATTTCTAGTTTTATACCTTTGTGATCTGAGAAGTTGGTTGGTAGGATTTCAATATTTTTGAATTTACTGAGGTTCTTTTTGTGGCCTAGAATGTGGTCTATTCTGGAAAATGTTCCATGTGC
>JAQQAC010011420.1:6606049-6675468 GCA_029783875.1 Phataginus tricuspis
AGCTGTGGCTTTGTGTTGTTGTTGTCATTAGTCTCCATATATTCTTTGATTTCTGTTTTGATTTGGTCGTTAACCCATTGATTCATTAGGAGAATGTTGTTAAGTCTCCATGTATTTGTGAGCCTTTTTGATTTCCTTCTGAAATTTATTTCTAGTTTTATACCTTTGTGATCTGAGAAGTTGGTTGGTAGGATTTCAATATTTTTGAATTTACTGAGGTTCTTTTTGTGGCCTAGAATGTGGTCTATTCTGGAAAATGTTCCATGTGCACTTGAGAAGAATGTGTATCCTGCTGCTTTTGGGGGCAGAGTTCTGTAGATATCTGTTAGGTCCATCTGTTCTAGTGTGTTGTTCAGTGTCTCTGTGTCTTTACTTATTGTCTGTCTTGTTGACCTGTCCTTTGGAGTGAGTGGTGTGTTGAAGTCTCCTAAAATGAATGCATTGCTGTCTATTTCCTCCTTCAATTCTGTTAGTATTTGTTTCACATATGCTGATGCTCCTGTGTTGGGTGCATATATATTTATAATGGTTATATCTTCTTGTTGGACTGACCCCTTTATCATTATGTAACGTCCTTCTTTATCTCTTGCTACTTTCTTCGTTTTGAAGTCTATTTTGTCTGATACAAGTACTGCAACACCTGCTTTTTTCTCTTTGTTGTTTGCATGAAATATCTTTTTCCATCCCTTCACTTTTAGTCTGTGTATATCTTTGGGTTTAAGGTGAGTCTCTTGTAAGCAGCATATAGATGGGTCTTGCTTTTTTATCCACTCTGTTACTCTGTGTCTTTTGATTGGTGCATTCAGTCCATTTACATTTAGGATGATTATTGATAGATATGTACTTATTGTCATTGCTAGCTTTAGATTCGTGGTTACCAAAGGTTCAAGGGTTGCTTCTTTACTATCTAGTAACCTAACTTAACTTTCTTGTTAAGTTATTGTGAACACCGTCTGATGTTTCTTTATCTCTCCCTTCCTATTCTTCCTCCTCCATTCTTTATATATTAGGTGTTTTATTCTTTGCCTTTAGTTAGTATTTGGATGGTCTGCTTTCTTTGCTATGATTTTATTTTCTCTGGTGACATCTTTTTAGCCTTAGGGGTGCTTCCCTCTAGAGCTGTCCATTTAAGATAGCCTGTAGTGGTGGTTTATGAGAGGCAAACTCAACTTTCGTTTGTCTGGAAATTGTTTAATCCCTCCGTCATATTTAAATGATAATCGTGCTGGATACAATATTCTTGGTTCGAGGCCCTTCTGTTTCATTACGTTAAATATATCATGCCATTCTCTTCTGGCCTGTAAGGTTTCTGTTGAGAAGTCTGATGACAGTCTGATGGGTTTTCCTTTGTAGGTGATCTTTTTTCTCTCTCTAGCTGCCTTTAATACTCGGTCTTTATCTTTGATCTTTGCCATTTTAATTATTATGTGTCTTGGTGTTTTCTTCCTTGGGTCCCTTGTGTTGGGAGATCTGTGGGCTTCCGTGGACTGCGAGACTATTTCCTTCCCCCGCGTGGGAAAGTTTTCAGCAATTATTTCTTCAAAGACACTTTCTATCCCTTTTTTTTCTCTCTTCTTCCTCTGGTACTCCTATAATGCGAATATTGCTCCGTTTCGATTGGTCACACAGTTCTCTTAATATTCTTTCATTCTTAGAGATCCTTTTATCTCTTTCTCCCTCAGCTTCTTTGTATTCCTGTTCCCTGTCTTGTAATTCCTTGATCGTGTCTTGAACCTGATTCAATCTGCTGTTGAGCCCGTCGATGGCTTTTCTCATTTCTGCATTGTCTTTCCTCACTTCCCTCACTTCCTCCCTCAGCTCTTGCACATTTCTCTGTAGATCCATCAGCATGGCTATGACTTTTATTCTGAATTCTTTTTCAGGAAGACTGTGCACGTCCATCCCTTCAGGTTCCCTCTCTGGGGTTGTCTGGGTCTGGAGCTTTGTCTGTACCATATTCCTGTCTTATCATGGCTATAGAATTGGTTGCTGGTAGTTGCCACATATGTCAGCTGGGCTCTTTATGACTTTAAAAAGGAAAAAAATAGTAATAAAAAAAAGAGAAAGAAAGAAAGAAAAGGAAGAGAAGAAAAAACAACTAAAAAAAAAAAGTCCACCTGGAGTGGATTCTGTGGGAATGCTGTAGGTGGCGCTGTTGCTCCACTCTTCCAGAGCAGTGGCTGCGCCACTCCGCAAGGCCTTTATAGCTCTGGCTAGGGTGGGAACAAATGGGAGGCTGTTGAGCTCTGTGGGAGTCCTAAGTGTGGCCACCCTTTCCCAGTCGCCAGCTAAGGGGTCCAAAGCTCCCCAGGACTCCCAGCCTACTGGGCTGAGTGTGCCAGGCGATGCGGTCCTCTGCTGGGCTCCTGTCTCTTTAAGACTGCTGAAAAAAGCGTGCGCTTTTGTTCTTTTTTTTTTTTTTCCTTCCCAGAGCCTGCTGCAAGCAGCCTGGTGCGTTCCTCACTGAGACCCTGCGCCCTCTGTCTCTCCAATCTCCGCTACACTGCGCGCTGTGTGTCGGCGCTCCCGGCGCAGATCACCGGGGCTGGTTATTTTGCAAGCCTGTACTTGCACTCCCTCCCGGCTCTGAATCCTTTCCTCCCGCCGGTGCGCTGGGGTGGGGGAGCGCTCCGGTCCTGCTGGGTCGCGGCTCCGTATCTTACCCGCCTCGTGGGGTACCAAGTCCTCTCAGGTGTAGCTGCATGCTGTGTGCTTTCCTGTGTATTCTGGTCTCTCTTTTAGGAATAGTTGTATTTGCTGTGTTTTCGTGGATAAATGTAATGTTGGAAGGAGATTTCTGCCGCTCCGCTCACGTCGCCATCTTCCCAGAAGTCTGAACTGGCTTATTCTTACATATTTTTTTTGTGGATTTTCTATATATAAGATTATATCATACACAAATAGAGATAGTTTCACTTCTTCCTTTCTGATCTGAGTGTGTTTTTTTTTCTCTTCCTTGCCTGATTGTCTGGCTAGACTCTCCAGTACTATGTCAAATAGACCTGGTAAGAACAGACATCTTTGCCTTGTTCCTGATCTTAGTGGGAAGCATTTAGTCTTTCACCGTCACATATGATGTTCACTGGGGTTTTTCATAAATGCATTTTATCAGGTAGATGAAATTTCCTACTAGTCCTGGTTAGTTGAATATTTTTACCATGAAAGGGTGTTGGATTCGGTTACATGCTTTTTATACATGTATTGAGATAGTCATGGTTTTTTCCCTTTATTCTTTTAATCAATGATGTATTAAACTGATTGATTTTCATATATTAAACCAATCTTGCAATCCTGGGTTAAATTCTTCTTGATTATGGTGCACAATGTTTTTTATATGTTGCTAGGTATAGTTCAAAGTATAAAATAAACATCTGTGACTCCACAATGATATCAATGATTGTATAAAATAAATGCATAGGGGAGAAGAGATAAATCTCCTGTGCAGAAGAACCCCACATAATTTGTGTAGATACTTTGCTCTCAAAGAGGTAGAACACAACTTCTTGCCGCTCTAGAGGTATGGGCTATACCTAGTGACTTCCTGCTGAAGTATGGAAAGCGGGGAAAAAGAGTAACTTTCCAGTGGAGAAACCTGACATATTCTACCTTCCAGGTGATCAAGGTCAACATGAATAGTGATAAGTAATGCAGACATGTGGGCCGTTGACAGGATGTGATGAGAACAGCACTTTATCTCCATGGTCTTCTTCCAAAAAACCCGTAACCCTAGTCTGAGCAGGAGAAAAACATCAGACAAATCTTAATTGAGGGGCCTTCTACAAAATACCTGGCCAGGTTAGTTCAAGTCTCTCAACATCATAAAAAAAAAAAAAAGGCAACTTAAGGTGGTATCCTGGATTGGGTCTTGGGATGGAAAAAAGACGTTAGGTAAAAACTAAGGAAATTTGGATAGTCATACCCATGTAAGACATTACTAATAGGAAAAACTAGGTGCAGAATACATTGGAGCTATGTATTATCTCCTCAATTTTTCTGTAAATCTAACACTCTAAAATTAAAATTATTTTAAAAAATCATATGAAAAAGCACACATAAAAAACGAGACTATAGAAAATTATTCCAAATTAAAAGTTTATTTTAAAAGGACTGCTACACATTAAGCCCCAGAGACTTTTTACAAAAACCTATGCATATTTAAAAAAAATTGAAGTGTGATTATGTTCAACCCAGAAATGTTACTTTTTATAATCCAACACAAATATTTACAAAGAATATATAATATATGCAAAAAATACTAGCTGTAGCTATTTGCAGAAAGCAAAAAGAAAGAAAGAAAGAAAAGGAAAACAATTTATCTGCCCAAAAGTTGGAAGGTGATTGTATGGTATTATCATAGGTAAAATTCTAAGGTGAACCCCCACTGACCCTACCCTTGAGTATGGGTGAAACTTGTGAATATGAAGGATTTCATTCTCATGATTAGGTTGTTAGATGACACAGCTGACCTTACGATACTCAGGGGCTATCCTGAGTAGTCCTGACCTGATCAGATGATACCTTTAAAATGTCTGGGCTCTTCCTCAAGAGAGGTGTGAAGCATGAGGGGCATTCGCTCTGCAGGAGATCCTCTGTTGCTGGCTTTGAAGATAAACTGGACCACATGGTAAGGAATGTAGGAAACCTCTAGGAACCGAGAGTGGCCCTGGCTGACAGCCAGCAAGGAAACAAGGACTTCGGTCTGAAAGCTGCAGGAAGTAGGTTCTGCCCACAACCTGAAAGAGCCTGGAAGAGGACCCCAACTTGATTCCAGCCACAGGAGACCCTGGGCAGAGGACCCAGTGACTCTGTGGCCAAACTCCTGATGTGTGGAAACAGTGAGATAACAAATTTGTGTCATTTTAAGCTGCTAAGTTTTTGGTAATTGATTATAAGCTATAGTAACTAATACAGGTATATCTAGGCTGCAGTACATTACTGCAGCTATTCAAACTCATGGGGCACATCTCCTCCTCCCTCCTCGCCGTGGGCAAGATGGCCCTGTGCCTCTCAAATACACAACTCTGATATTACTACTGAAAATCTTTCAAAGGCCTCCCATCTAGGGATAAAGACCACATTCTTTAAGCTCAGACTCAGCTTCTCTGATCTGAGCTCCTATCTCCACTTGCCCTCTGCCCTCCAGCCCCCTCTGGCCTTTCAGTGTCTCTTTTCAGCTGCCCTTGCTTGCCTGACCTGGAGTGTGTCCTTACAGCCGCCCCTGTCCCTTAGTTGGTACCGAGGTACCACTTCCATTTCTTCCCACAGAAACCACACGCCTCAAGGAACCCTTTCCTGATGCACAAGCTAGGCCAAACCCCTGATGTGGGAGCTCAGAGCCCCCGTGCCTTTCCTTCACAGTCCTTCTCACAGTTTGCCATGCAAGTTTGCTCAAGGATAGGCACTCAATAAATAGAAATGTGGAAACTGAGGGAGAATAAAAGGGAGAAAGGTACATGGGGTAGAGAACAACCTTGTATGGCTGGGACACTAGTCCTGAGAGATGGAGCTGGAAAGACAAATTGATATCAGAATGGGAAGCCTGCAGGTGACAGACTAAGTAATTTGGGCTGTGTTTTGTGAGTCGAGGGGTCAGCCAAGCTGCAGAGCAAGAGAGCAGGCATATGATCAATGCAATGGGGAAAAAAATGGGATGACCCTAGTACATTCTTAAAAACCTTCGACAGGCAGTTTGGACTGATATTGGCTATGTGTCCAAGAACAAGGAATTCTGGGGTGGGTTATATTTTCTGTGTACTGTGCTTATTGCGGTTTTTATATTATTACTGTAAATAAACAACACTGGAAGACTTCCCTGCCAGTAGCCATGGTGCTTCCGTCGATTAGCTTATTAGGATGCATAAAGAGCTATGATAATAGTCAGTGGAGCATTTCTGCATCTTTTTTAGCAAGGAATCCATTTTCTGGTACAATTTTTTTTTGTTTTAAACACATCTTTACTGAACTGAGCAAGGATTTGCAGCCGTTTGGAGCCTGAGTGGCAGATGTGAGTCCACCCCGAAGGCACGCCAGCAGGACACGCAGACCTCCACATCCACGGAGCTTGGGGGCCTCAGGTCATTGCTCAGTGGGCAGGCTGAGTGAGAGAACACACTCCCTGGCGGTGAGGCCTTGGTGGCGGTCTGGCTTCAGAAGGTGTTCTCTCTGCCTCCTGAGAGGCTGTATTTAGGCAGACCCACTACCCTCCCCGGACCTGTGGGAGCCAAAGCAACTCAGACATGCCTCCGCTCTAAGCTGTAAAGAAACAATTAACCACAGTTAATGGCCCATCATTTGTTATTTCTGTATTCTATATCCCAAGGTTCCCTCCTAAATTACTACCCAGGAAGAAACATAAAATTCCACATAAAATGGTATTTCATAGAAACAAAGGAATGAGCTCTTTTTCGCTTCATCTCTCTCTGATTTAAAGCAGTGGGTCATCCTAATCGGAAATGAGGTTCATTCTCGCAGATGGGAAAGGCTGCCACTCACCATCTCACATCATTAGGATGCAGATATATGACAGGACCAGCAACATAATTGCAGGACCCAGTATAAAATGAAAATGTGGGGCCCTTACTAAACATAGTAGCAACTTCAAGACTGCAACAGAAGGCCATTAAGAGCAGGGCCCTTTTGAGCATAGGGCTGCCAGGGGCTGAGTGCAGAGGCTGCCCACACACAGCATGGCCGGAGAGCTGGGAGGCCGAGGGGGCTCCCCAGCGAGAAGCAGTTCCTCCCCTGGCAGAGCCTCCGCAGAGCGGGGAGGATCAGGAAAGACCCAGGGAAAGCAGCCCGGGGCAGCCCAGGGCCACTTTTAAGGGAGTGAACGGTGCTGCCAGACAGCATATTCTTTTGGTGGCCCTGCTGGTCCTGGACTGCTTGGGGTTCAAGTATCAGAGGATCCAAGGTTCGGAAAAGAATTGGGTGCTTTAGGACATTGGAAGGAAGGAGTGATAAATGGTTGTAGAGAACGTGGCATTGAGGAGGTGTGAAGAGGGGGATTTTCTAAGCACGGAATTACCTCTGTGTTTTCATCTAATCAACCAATTCTTTTTTAACTAAAGTAGAAAGTATCAAATTTAGATGAATTATTTCCTCCCTCGCTTCTCCCCTCTTCTTCATCTTGGTAAACGATCCAACTCAGTGGATGGCCGTCCCAGTGGCTCGCAGGGGAGCCCAGAGTCATCTTTGATTCCTCCTCCACCTTTACCTCAACACCACTTGCTAAGTCCCATCAATTATAATCTCGATGTCCCTCTGGAGCCCACATAGCCACATCTCTCCACAACCACAGATGTCACCATCGTTTCTGGCCATGACTGTGGCAACAGTCTCCTCATTGGCTGGCTTTTGAAACATACAGATTAGAGTTTAAGTCCTCATTCTGCCACATAGTTGACTGGGTGACCTTGGGTACAGCTTTCCATCTTTCTGAGCCTTAGCTACCTCATCTATAAAATGGGGAATAATACCTATCTGAACGTGTTGTCTGGACTAAATGAAATGATGCAAGTGTCTTCTCAATGAATCAGCGTCTTCCCTCTCACTCCCTCTTCATCCTTCAGGCCTTAGTCTAAGCATTACCTCCTTGGGGACTCCTCACCTCCCCGACTTGTCACAGACTCCATGCAGGTTCCCACCTGCAGGAACATCTGACTGCTCCACAGCATTCCTCACACTATTCACCTGTCTGCTCTCAACAGTCCAATCCATGAAGACAAGGGTCCTGGCTTTCTCGGCCTAAAGAAGTATCTGACTTGGAGGAGGAACTCATATTTTGCTATGTGACAGATTTTCTTGTACACGATCAAAGGTTCCTGGGAATGGATCCCTGGAATGTTCCCCCCTAACTGTAAGTAAGTGGGCAGAAGACCACCTTACATAAACAAGTAACAGAGACCAAGAGTATCCCACCAGATTTAAGTTAAACCTAGGGCACTGGGTTGACGCATCATAGCAGATCCCTTCCATAAGAAACAGACCGAGTCAGGCAAGCCAAGCAGCAGCAGGGACCAGGGCAATGTGGCCGAACTGCCCTGAGAACGCGGTGGGGCTGCAGTGGGGCAGTGACGGCACCCGGGGCAGGAGGGCACCCTCGGGGAAGGAATGAAGGCAGAGCTCCCTGGTTCACTGGCCCAGGGCCACCGGAGTGGGGGTCCAACCTGCTCTCCTTAGGTCCTGGCTGCTCCCACTGCATGTTCCCCACCGAGGCCAGCTGCGTGTCCCCTAAGAGGCCAGGGCTCTGAGAAGCCCAAGGAGGGTAGGGGAAAGGCTAGTTTTTTTTTTTTAACTTTGTGAAATAACATACATGTAGAAAAGTAGATAAAACGTATCTGTAGAGGTTGATGAATTCTAAGGTGAGCATCTGTGAAACCCACTACCCCGATCCAGACCTGGGGCATCTTTAGCACTCAAGAAGCCCATACATCCTCCCCAGCTGCTTGCTCCATCACCTTGAGCCGATCAGGACCCTGGCTTTTGTAATTGCCATGTCTTTGCATATCAAAGTAATAGTTTTGTTTTGCCTCGTTTTGAACTTTTAAAGAATAGCATTGTTCTTTTTTCCACTCAGTATTTTGTGAGATTCATCCACATGGCTGTTTGTGTAACTATATTCATTTGTTGCTATGTTATATTCTATGGATGACTGTTTCACAAATTACTTATCCCTTATCCTGTTGATGGACATTTGTGCTGTTTCTGGCTTTTGTATTTTCCATGCCTTGGTGTGAGGCTGTCCTGGGTGGCTGATGCAGGTGATGGGGGTTTGGAGTGGAAGGGAAGGAGGAGAAGCTGAAGCAGCCCTGGGCATGAGGAACAGAGGAGGAGGGACTCTCAGGGGAGGCAGGGCTATGCATGTGCGGGCAGGGCTAAGGGTGCCATGGAGGAAAGGCCACCAGACGGCTCCTTCGATGTTTGCTCCTACTCCGAACTAGAGGGGTGTACTTTGTTCTTAGGGCAAGTGTGCTGACTGACTCTTCTCTGCTCCTTGTGGGTTGCAGGGCCAGCTCTGCATGCGTAGAGAGACCAGATCAGGCAGCTTACAGCAAATACTGCCTTGGGGGACCGAGGAAGCACCAGAGTGGCCCATGTCAGTGGGCCCCCTTTCTTCTCCAAGCCGTATCTAACCAGCCACTAGGTTGTGGAGGAAAGCTGAAGTCATCAGCCATGAAAGGTATTCTTCAAACAACTGACCATTTATAAAGTTTCTTTCCACTTAGACATTGTTAAACAGTAAAACTCAATTGAATAAATTTAAAGGTCAAATTGGCTTCCCCAAAATCCATATTGGGTGGCATCCCATCTAGCAATAGAAAGGAACTCTGAGGTACTGTACAAAATGGAAGGTTGTTTTGCAAGCAGAAAAGGGGCAGGAAAAGGAAATTGTTAGCAAATGCTTGGTTTCAGGCCAGGTTGCCCTCCTGAAGGGAATGGGTCTACTGGGCATATTATCTCACTAGTGCTGACCAGGTAATTCCATGCTGGCTGGTAAAGGTTACATTCCTGGGAAGCGGAAACTGCAGTTAGGGTGGGATGTAAGTCTTGGTTTGCTGATGTGGGGTTTAGCACAGGTTATTCTATTTTGGGCCTGTTGTCTCTTTTCTAACATCTTCTCCCTGCTTAACACCCTCTAACCATCATAGCCCATCTCTCCTATCTCTTATTTAAGATTGTGAAATGTTGTAAACTTCCGACACTGAAAATACAATAAAATAGGTGCCAAAGTACAATTTAAGTTTTGGAAAACATGTAGGACTTCATAAAGTCATGAAAGTACTGTTGGGAAACTGCTCGAGTTAAGTGTAGTCATTGGCAAATGAGGGTCTAGTTAGGTCCATTAGTAAATGAAAAGAAGAGCTGCACATGCCCAGTTAGGTGCTTCCTAGGGGTGATTTGAGTGACAAAGGGCTAAAGGATTAAGCGAGGCCCTAAGGAAGTGAGGAAAGCCCTTGACTGTGATTTGCAAAAATAACCCTGTGATTGATTGCACTGCGGTAATCAAACATGAAGTGAGGCAATATTGTGCAATCCTAGGTTTTGAGAGGAAAATACATAAAATATTCTTCATGTTATTAGCCCACTGCTGCAATTACATTTTGTTTACGGGTAGTTGTTTTAGTAATAATTTCATTTTCTAAGATAAAGTTCTGATCAAACCTCTTCCACTATTTACTGTATGAAACTCTGGTCTCCATTTCAAGTGGGATGACTCTAAGAGTTTTTTTTCAAGCCCCAGTACTTTTAAGATGAGAGTCTTTTATGTGTCTGCTCAATCTTCTCTAACAGATGGCACACTCTTGAGGGCAAGCAGTGTCAGAGACAGAAATGCCATGTCATCTCATGGGACCGTGGGGTGGAGATGTGTCACAGTCACTAACAAAGCTTGTGCAGACCCATGGCCCTCACTTGTTAAATGAATGAGTTGCCTGGTATATTCAGAGCTGTTAGAAGCAAAGACCCCAAGGCCAAGGCCTCAGTTAGGAATCCCAGCAACAAGGGGTGACTGGGTGACCTCAGACACCAGGCTCTTGTCCTCAGTCAGTCCGGGCTTTTCAGGCACTGGCAGTGATCTCCAAAGGTCTGGAGTGCTTTGGAGGGGTTGCTACCCGGAGGACGTGAGAGTGGCATGGGTGATCCCTGCCCGGCCCCTGCCCTCTCCTCAGGCAGCACACAGAAGCCGTGTTGCAGCAGCATTAGGCACTCTGGTTCATTCCTGCCTGGTATAGTTCAGAACTTCCTATGACTGAGCTTCATAAACAGACTTAATGATGGGACTTTTCCTAGTCCCAGAAGAGCGGGGAGGGCTTGGGAGAAATTCAACTACAATCTGGCAAGAGGAACTTAACTTCCTATTCTGGTGTGGTGGAGAGGAGGGCAAGCCGGCACAAGTATTTACACCTGCTCCAGGCATTGACCGCAAGGGAGGGAACCTAGCACTTTATCCAGCAGACAAAAAGCAAGACTAAATGCTGCAGGCCTTTTGGTTCAGCCCTCCTTTTACTAGCAAGACTAGCCCAGCAGAGTCTATAGGCCCAGGAGGAACAGTTCCTGAATTAATGCCTAAGGGCTGCACAGGGGTGGGGTGGAGGGGTGTGCACTCAGACTGGCTCAGGTGAGAACACCTCTTGCTCTAGCAGTTTCCCCAAGCCCCTGGGGAAGGAGGCCTTTGCTGCATCCCTGTCAGAAACTTACGGAACTGTGGCTAATAAAATGTGTCTACTTTAAATACCTTGATTTATAAGTCTCCAAGGAACACATGTGGAAGGAAGAGAACACCTGAGGAACACCAGCAGGGAAAGGATTGCCTGGCAAAGCTCCCCAAAACCAATTGCAGGGGCAGAAAAGCCACCAGGAGGTTAAGGTTGCTCTGTTGTAGAGTGCTTTGAGAAGGAATGCTTTGAGCACAGAGGCCGGAGGGCACTGATAGTCCTTGAGGACATCTGAGGACAGTGTTAGGGGTCAGAGGTCTTTGAGAGAGCAGCAGGCTGATTCATCAAGTCACGTGAAAGAGCAAAGTATCCTACTGCCCCTGAGGGGCCAGGGGACGCTGGTGATGTCCCAAGGGCTGACAGAAACTAAGAAGTGGGAGCAGCCCCAGTAAAGTGTGTCTGCCCACTGGTACCAGCACCTTCTAGGTGGCTTAAAAGAACCTGCAATTCCAGAAACTGATCTTCCAACTGACATAATACACTAGGGGTACCATTTACAACTAGCCCACTTGGATGACAAAGCCTTAAACATGTTCAGCCACCTCAGGCCACCGTGTCATTGGAGATGGCAGGAAGGACCATCTGAATGAAAGGTCTTCACTTTCTTGTACAGCCTTGGGCTCTGGGATCCTCACAGGGGCTCTCTGGCTAGATACATAGAGCACACAGCCTTGGCCTGGGCCTGTTTTAGACACTTGCCTTGCGCAGATGTGAGACTCACCTTGCTCTGCCTCCCTTGCTCCTCAGCCTGGGGCGCCAGGCTACATCCTCGGGCTCCACGTTTGGTCAGGAAACTAGAACTCACCAGCCCTTTGTGGAGTGAAGTCTCCTCATTCTCCACAGAGCCTAGGAGTTCTCAGATGTCCCCTCACCCCAACAGTTTCTTTTGCTTGGTTCCATTGCCATTGCTTTTATTCAGTTTTAAAGCATCAGTGCGCCTACAGACAGACCTCCATTTGTTAAAATTTTCTACTTTTTTGTTGTTGTTATTGGAGTTTAGTTGGTATACAATATTAAATTGATTTCGGGTGTACAACATAGTGATTCAACAATTATATATAATACAAAATGTATTAATAAGTGTTACCAACTACCACCAAACATATTACAGTAATATTGACTATATTCTCTATGCTGTACTTTTCATCCCTGTGACTTATTTTATAATTAGAAGTTTTTACCTTTTTATCCTCTTCATCCATTTCACCCACTCCCTCGCCTTCCTTCCCTATGGCAGCCACCAGTTTATTCTCCAGGTTTATGAGTCTATTCCTCATTTGTTTGTTCATTTGCTTTATTTTTTAGACTCCACATGTAAGTGAAATCATATGGTCCTTCTCCACCTGGCTTATTTCACTAAGCATAATTCCCTCTAGTTCCATCGATGTTGCAAATGGCAAGGTTTCATTCTTTTTTATGGCTGAGTATATTTCATTGTATGTAATGTGCCACATTTTCTTATCCATTCATTTATCAATGTACATTTAGATTGCTCTCATATCTTGGCTATTGTAAATTAAATGCTGCAATATAAACATAGGGGTTGTATCTTTTTGAATTAGTGATTTTTTTTTTTCAGGCAAATTTCTGAGTAGTGGAATTACTGGGTTATATGGTATCTCTATATTTAACTTTTTGAGGAAGCTCCAGTTTTCCATAGTGGCCACACCATTCTACATTCTAACCAATGGTGCACAAGGGCTCTCTTTTCTCCACATCCTTGCCAACACTTGTTATATCTTGTATTTTTGATGCTAGCCATTCTGACTGGGGTGTGGTGATATCTCATTGTGGTTTTGATATGCATTTGCCTGATGATTAGTGATGTGGAGCATCTTTTCATGTTTCTGTTGGCCCTATATATTTCTTCTTTGGAAAATGTCTATTCAGGTCCTCTGCCTATTTTTATTGGATTATTTTGGGTTTTCTGGTGTTGAGTTGTATGAGTTCCTTGCAACTTTTGGATATTAGCTCCTTATTGGGTATATCATTTGCAAATTGATTTTCATTTTGTTGATGGTTTCCTTTGCTGTTAAGTTTTTTAGTTTGATGTAGTTACACTTATTTTTGCTTTTATGTCCCTTGACTTGGGAGACATATCTAGGAAAAAATGTCTGATGTTAATGTTCAAGAGTTTACTGTCTGTCTTCTTTTAGAATGTTTATGGTTTCAGGTCTTATATTTAGGTCTTTAATCCATTCTGGGTGCATTTTTGCATATGGTATAAGACAGAGTTCCAGTTTCATTCTTTTGCATTAGCTGTCCAGTTTTTCCCAACACCATTTATTGAAGAGACTTTTTCCCCATTGCATATTCTTACCTCCTTTGTTATATTTTAATTGACCGTGTTAAGTGTGGGCTTATTTCTGGGCTCTCAATCATGTTCCACTGATTTTTTTTTTGTCAGTACCATACTGTTTTGTTTACTATAGCTCTGTATTACAGTTTGAAATCAGAGAGTGTGATACACCCAACTTTGTTCTTCTTTCTGAAGACTGCTTTGGGTATTCAGGGTCTTCTGTGGTTCCATACAAACTTCAGGATTATTTGCTCTAGTTCTGTGAAAAATGTCATTGGTATTTTGGTAGGATTTGCCTTGAATCAGTAGATAGCTTTGGTGACTATGGCCATTTTAACAACATTAATTCTTCTTATCCATGAGCATGGAATTTCTTTTGTGTTAAGTTTTTTCATCAGTGTGTTACAGTTTTCAGTGTACAGGTCTTTCATCTCCTTGGTTAAAATTATTCCTAGGTATTTTATTCTTTTTGATGCAATTGTAAATGGAATTGTTTTCTTGATTTCTCTTTCTGCAAGTTCAGTGTTAGTACATATATAGATATGTAACAGATTTCTGTATACTGATTTTGTGTCCTGCAACTTTACTAAATTATTAGTTTTATTTTTTAGTGGTGTCTTTAGGGTTTTTCATATACAGTATCATTTCACCTGCAAACAGTGAGTTTTACTTCTTCCTTACCAACTTGGATGCCCTTTGTTTTTCTGGTTGCTGTGGCTAGGACTTCCAGTACGATGTTGAATAAAAGTGTTGAGTGGACATCCTTGTCTTTGTCCTGATCTTAGAGGAAAAGCCGCTTTTCACCAGTGAGTATGGTGGGTTTGTCATATATGGCCTTTACTATGTTGAGGTATGTTCCCTCTTACCACTTGAAGAATTTTTTTATCATGAATGGATATTGAATTTTATCAAATGCTTTTTCTGCATCTATTGAGATGATCATATGGTTTTTATCTTTCATTAATGTAGTGGATCACAATGATTGGCAGATACTGAATCATCTTTGCATGTGTGGAATAAATTCCACTTGGTTATGGTGAATGATCTTTTAAATATATTTTTGAATTCAGTTCACTGATATTTTGTTGAGGATTTTTGCATCTATGTCCATCAGGGATATTGGTTTTTTTTGTTTTTTTTTTTGTAGTTTCTTTGCCTGGTTTTGGCATCAGAGGAATGGTGGCCTCAGAATTAATTGGGAAACTTTCCTCCCTTTTCAATTTTTTGTAATAGTTTGACAGATAGGTATTAACTCTTCTTTAAACATTCGGGAGAATTCACCTGTGAAGCCATCATGTTCTGGACTTTTGTTTGTTGGGAATGTTTTGACAACAATTCATTTTTGATACTAGTAATCAGTCTGTTCAGATTTTCTATTTTTTCCTGGTTCAGTCTTGGAAGGTTGTGTTTCTAGAAATTATTCATTTCTTCTGTAGTCCAGTTTGTTGGCATATAATTTTTCTGAAATATGGAGTTTCCCTTTTATGTGATTCACTGCATTTTTCTTGCTTCTTTTAAGGTTCTCTATCTTTAATCTTTAACATTTTAATTATTATTTGTCTTGGAATGGCCCTGGTTGGGTTCATCTTGTTTGGGACTCTCTGTAGTTCCTGGACCTGGATGTCTGTTCCCTTCCCCAGGATAGGGAAGTTTTCAGCTTTTATTTCTTCAAATAAGTTTTCCACCCTTTTCCTTCTGGAACTCCTACAATGTGAATGTCAATCCACTTGATATTGTCAGAGGTCCTTAACCTTTTCTCATTTTCAAAATTTTTCTGCTGTCCATCTTGAGTGTTTTCCATTGCCTTGCCTTCCTGCTAGTTGATCTGTTCTTCTGCACCCTCTAATCTGTCATTCTCTGTAGTGTATTTTTCATTTTATTTTTGTATTCTTCCACTGTGATTTTTTTTTCATCTTCTCTTTGTTGAAGTCCTCCCTGAATTCATGCACTCCTCTCAAGTCTGGTGAGCATCTTATAATCATTACTTTGATCTCTTAATCAGGTAGATTACTTAACTCCATTTAGTTCTTTTTCTGAACTTTTGCCATGTTTTTTCATATGGAGCATATTCCACTATCACATTTTGACTTTCTTGTTTATCTATGAATGAGACAAAATGGCTACCTCTCCCATTCTTGATAAAGTAGCCCTTTGTAGGAACATGGCCTCAGTAGACTTGGGGAGCCTGGCATTTTGGATAGATGGCTGGTTTCCAGGTGATTGCTGGGCCAGGAGCACTGCAATATAATGAGTCGTAAGAAATACGTATTTTCCAGGTATATTTGGTCTTCATCCACAGTTCCTGAAAACACTGCAGTCTTAAAGATGAAATGGGTGTCGTCGTGTTAATGAGAGACTTCTGGACTCCATCCAAAGACAGGGGCTGGAGGTTGAATCAGTCAATGGCCAATAATTTAGTCAGTCATGACTATGCAATGATGCCCTGACAAAAACTCAAGAAGAGCTTATCAGTCTTTTGGATCTTGCTTCTTGGTTGGAGAGAGCTATGCTTGGGGAACCAGAACACCTCCATGTGCCACTGACTCAGGCCCTAAGCTCCATGAAGACAGTCCTTTATTTGGGACCTTGCCCTCTGTATCTCTTCATCTGTTAACCTGTATCCTTTATTAAACTGGTAAACTTGTTTTCCTGAGTTCTGTGAGCCACTCTAGCAAATTAACCAAACTTAAGGGTGAGGTTGTGGGGTTTGTGACCAGCATTTCGAGTCAGGGGTGGAGGGCAGTGTTATAGGATGGAGCCCTTAACGTGGGAAATCTGGTGCTCTCTCCAGGTAGATAGCATCGGAATTAAGTTCTCTGACACCCTGCTGGTGTTCTAGAATTGGTTGTTGGTGTGTGTGAAGATCCCCTCTCCTAACACACACATTGGAATTGGTCCAGGAACCTGAAAGGAATTAAGGACACCAACACAGATGCACAGTAGGGTTGGGCAGGTGCTGAGGGGATGGTCTAGGGTACACCACTGGGGTGGCTGTGGATCAACTGGGCACAGTCTGGGGAAGTCCTAGTGAGTGCAGGGCCAGAGGTGTGCCAGCAGGGAAGCTGGGGGCTGAAGCAGCATAAGCAGAGGGGAGCCTGGGTGAGCATCATGCTGGTGCTGCCATGGTGGGACTACTGGATCTTGGATGGGCACTTTTGGGGACAGGGTGTGCCTCAGGGTACCTCTGATCTGGTGTGGACCTCTGGACCCTGTTCTTGTCTGCACTATCAATATGGAGGGGAAACGTAAACTGTGGTGCTCCCCAGCAGCTCCTATCCTACAGAATTCTAGCAGTTCCCCTGCTGTTGGGCAGGTGCTCCAGCTTTGAAAATCAGCTCCCTTTGCTATGGTCTATTTGTCCTTTAAACTTCAGGCATTTTCTGTGCCCCAGAGCAGATGTGTGGGATCTCCCAGTGATAGCCCTCCCTACTGCAGGTTCCTGCGTTGGGGATGCGGCGCACGCCTTTATGGTTTTCTCTCCTGCTATTTTTTTAATGCGGTCTTTCTATCCCTTGTGCAAAAGGGCGCTCACACAGCCCTCAGCTCTTCCTCGGGATGGACTGCTCTGTGTGCAGGCATAGGTTTGGTGAATACATGGGAGTTTAGGCTCTTTGTATGCCACCATCTTGGATGTTCTCCAAAAACTATAGTCCTTTATTAAAATACATTTGTGAACTTTAAATAAAGTCTTCGAGTAGTATTACAACTTACAAAACAGATTGCTTCAAGGTCAAAACTTTACCTCTGTAAGGTGAAGGCCCAGGGCAGAGCCATTGTCTTGTTTTCATAGGTGGTAGAAGGGAAGCAGTCTGTCTCTGCCAGCAGCTGGAGACAGAAAAGGCCATCACATCTCATGGGCAGTGGGAGGGTAGCATTTATTAAGCACCCACCTTCAACCCTCTTCTGGGCAAGTGCTCTGCTCTGGCTGAAAAAATGCTCAGTTCCTCACCTGCCCTGGGGTGAC
Organism: Phataginus tricuspis; assembly: GCA_029783875.1. Classification (NCBI taxonomy): domain Eukaryota; kingdom Metazoa; phylum Chordata; class Mammalia; order Pholidota; family Manidae; genus Phataginus; species Phataginus tricuspis. Next base: position 6,623,526 of record JAQQAC010011420.1, read on the forward strand.
TCTCAACCCGGGACTATGGGCTTGGAAAGCCAGGTTCTTTCTGCCAAATTAATGGTTTTGATACTAGCTTCTGAGGCAAGGCTTCAGGGGTTCTCTAAAACATTTGCTTCAAATGTCAACTTAAATATCACAATTTTTCTTTAATATGTACACTCAGGTGTAAAGCATACTAGCTCAGGTTGCCTGAGCCCTCACAGTAAGGCCTCCATTGCTGTGCTGGTGGGCTTCTCAGGGGTTGTTCACTGAGGGCAGCACACCTGGTGCCTTGATTGCCAAGCCCAGCCCCAACTAAATGCTACGGGCCCTCTCCACAGAATGGTTTTAGTGATTGTAAATAAACTGGGTGTTTCTTACCTGATATATGGAGGACAAGGACTGAAAGCAGGTATTGGATAGTCTTCTGTTAATCCTTTTCTTTTCCCAAGATCTACTTCAGTTTTGTAACAACTGGATATTGCAGGCAAGTTGTGACTATTACCATTCACAGCCACTTATCTGTATATAGTTTGCACTTTTTCTCCACACCATGCACAAATTCAGAAATAAAGTGGATGGTGAGACAGTTCACAACTAACCCATCGGCACTTGTCAAAAACGCTCTATCCCCACCACCTCACCAATTTAAAATAATGTTATGATCTATCCTTAGATTATCTGTGCTAATGATGTTTGGTTTTATATATTTGAAAGGTTTAAAGGAAAATAGAAACAATTATGTTATCAAACCTCTTATTTGGTTAAGAGGGTAAGGAGGCTTCATAGCTGAAGCCTTATTGTAGCAACTAAGCTTTTCTCCAATATTTCTGGCTTGGCTAGAACTCAGAGAACCAGGTTTAAAAAGCTATTTGTCTAAGGCTGTCTTCTGGAAGCCCAAGAGCATTGGGGGTTGGGGTCAGGAGAGTATATTTCTCATTCAAATTTTGTTAATTCATTGATAACCCTGGATGACCCTTTGCCACTCTCTGAGCCAGCTTTCTCCAAAAAAACATTTGTGTGAGGGAACAGGGCGCGTGAGGGCAGGAATGGATCAAATCAATGATTTTCAAACCTTTAAGCATCAAATACTTTCTTCAAATCATATCTTCCTTGGAAGCCTAATACTGAATGGATATGGGGGCTCCCTGCCCACAAAGTCCCCACAGAACAGCATGAAAACCACAAAAGTAGATGAGCTAAGGTCCCTCCCACCTCTAAGTGTCAGGATTTTGGTCCCCAGCCTCTGAAACACAAATGCTGACCTCTGCCATCCCTTCCTGGCCAGGCCCCTCTCTCTCTCCTGAACCTATTAAAGGCCTGAGCTGATTTATTCCTTGCACCTAATACACTAGTCACAGCACTACTGGGGAACCACAGTGGCAACCTGAATCCAGGGGCTGAACAACTGTTTGTGGTGAAAATTACACATTTATTTCGTTTACATAGTCACTAAGGCTACAGCAGAATCAGTGCTGTTACAATAGGCAAACACTACTGTTAGCAGCAACACAGTCTATTTCTTAAACAGCATCTGAGCCTCATGGGTTGTTTGCAATTAAAAATCTTATATAAAACAATTGGGAAGCAGTTAAAAGGCCAATTTTAAAAGCCAATGTAAAACAAATTTCACTGAAAATACAACTGAAATGCAACTGCTCTGAGCACTGTAAGAAAAGTTGACTAAGAAGTCAGTGTGGCAGAAACGACTCAAGCGGTAAATAAAATAACACAACAGCAGCATTTAAAACTTTGTAATTCGCATTTCAGAGGGTGCCCATTCCCTTTCCCAGTATGCCTCTCAGCAGCTGCCCAGCCCGTAAGAGGCCTGTTAGACTGGGGGCAGGATACACAGCAGATGAAGTCTACGTACAGGGGAGAGAACAAAACACCAGGGTGGTCATGTGCAGGAACAGCAGGACTGGTGTTCAGAGGCTTAGGAGTGTTGCCCCCTACTCCAGCCAAAAACTTCTCGCACATTCTAGTCCTGACTCGGGATAATCTTGTCCTTAACCTCAGCCTAGATCAAAGGATCTTTTAACATGGCTAGAAATTAGACACCCGGTCTCCTGTCATGTTATCTGAAACTCCAAATACAGTCAGTCATTTTGCTGCACAGCTCAGGGTCCATTTTTAACTGTTAGCTCTATCCCCAGCTAATGCTATCAGGTGGGTGTGCTGCAGCTCTAGGGACAGGTCACTTCAATAGGCACCAGCTAAATGAAATCCTACAATGGTACCTTCAAATCCAACTTCATTCTTTATAGAGGTCATGGCTAGAGTTGACTTCAACAGGTATGGGCTCGCCTAATCTGTGTGTGTGATGGCCATAGATTGGCTGTCTCAAGGACAATAGACTGTGATCTTATTCTAGGATATAACCTCAATTCCTTTTTTTTGGTATCTGAAGTGTTTATCAGACCCTCTGGCACCATTCTCCCTTTAAATCTGCCACAGTACCTTTTAAGTTCTTAGAATATTCTTTGCTAACAGAAATGAACACTGAGAATATTAGCAAAATTACTAAAGAAAAAAATTTCTGTATGTCCTCACTAGAAAAATCCTAGTGGATTAAGGCAGCCCTATCATTTTCTTGGACTGGGATTAAGGTGGCCAAAGTGCAGAAAGAAGGGAAATATCAAGAGTGCCAGGATAGTAAAGTTCAGAGTGAGATGGCATCCTGCTAGCTCATCACTGGTAAGTGCTGCATTGCTTCAGACCGAATTCCTCCACATGGCAGCCCGAAGCTGGCCACACCCGCAGAGAGCCCCTTCTCTTCCCGTACTGCTGTCTTCCACAGGGCAACCCCTCACCTTTGACCCACTGTGCAGGTCTCACCAGCTCCTGCCTCTTCATCTCCCTCCCCACAGCAGCTCCCACCTCTGGGCCAGATAGCCTTGCTAACCTCTGCTAGTGCTTAAACTCACTGAGGGTTAGGCCATTAGCCCTCAGGAGCAAGAGGAGCTAGGTGCAGACACACACTCAGGTTTTTTATTACAAATTGGTCTGCACACTGGGCTCCCTGATGGACTGAAGGCAACAGAAGTGGAACCTTCTCCTCCCAGAGGAGGATTTCCAGACGCCAGCTGGGTGGCACCTCAGCTTTCAGACTGGAACCAGCTGAGAGGACATCCAAAAAGTGACCATGGAAATCCTGCCCCAAAGAGTTAAGGCCCTCAGGGGGTGCTCTGAGCTGGTCACTCTTTGGAACCCAACCATATCAACACAGAGATGACAGGACGGTAACCCCAGGGCTGTGTGCCACTCAACACCAGCCTTCTCTGGGAAGGAACTGTGTAAGTTCTCCAACAGACCTGTGGGATGGGAAAGATGCCTAAGGAAAGAAAATGCTCCTCCGTGAAGAGTAGGCACTAATCATGATGCGACTAGAAGTTATGGCCTTGCTCGCTGGTTGCAGATCTTCAGAGTGGAGGGTCTTCCCTGTGTGTGGAGGGAGGGAGACCTCTAGTTAGGCACGTATCACATCCCATCCAGTTTCTGCCCCCAAGGTCTCTCTCCCCACCCATGTTATCTCATCCAAGAATGACAGGCAGAAGAACTTTCTAGACATCCCCCTTCCTCCCAATATCACCTCCCACTCTACACTGCAAGGAGAGCTCTGTGCTTAACTGCCGCTTCAGGTGCAGCTGACACTCTGGGGTGCAGTCAGGTTAGGAGCCAGAGCACTGGCTGCCCTGAAACTAGAGGAGCAGGAAAGGGGGCCTGGAAGCCAAGAGGTAGTTCTAATTACTACTGATGCTTAGTTCTTCAGCTAGGGAAGAACCGCTGATTGTTAAAGAGGCCTGACACTTTGCCTTTTTAGCTTTGGAGATGTTAGGGGGGGAAACCATCAAGGAAATAAGTCTCAAGTGTCTGGCCATCATGAGACGGCTCCTTGCCAAGGTCCAGAGTTGAAAAGAAATCTGTAGTTTTCCTTTGCCAAAGTTCAGTTTCCCAGCAGTGCCTCCAGCTGCTTCTGTGTAAGAGGGAAAATGGATGAAGAGGGAATAAACCACAGGGAAAAGAACTAGCACATGTTAGCAAATGCTACCATGCGGAACACTAAACTTTATTCACTTTATTTATATATTTAACAGGTCTAAAGTATTTACTTCTTGCTTTGACAAAAAAATGAAAAATATAGGAGCACTGACTGACTCCTCTTTAGGAGAAAAGGGTTGTATGTACAGCTACAGTTACGGTTCCTCCTTTACATACAAAGAAAAATATTAATAAAAAAGTGCTTCATTGATCAAAAATGGGCTAAGAGCTGCAAGCATTTATTCACACTGTACATCAGATCCAAGGAACCCGTATCACACCTCTTGACACCTGTCACTAGGAACTGCACAATCTTTAATTAGACTGACTTCTCCTTGCCTGCGTGAGCAGACCACACAGACTGTGGAGAACTAACCCTGTTTCACTGAATTCAAACTCCGAGCAACCTGTTGCCACAGGGAAGCTGGAGACGCACTCAGATGCTCTGGGCTTTGCCTGGACAACAGCTCCAGGGAAGGCGGCTGGGACACATCTTGACGGCACCCAGGCACACACAGGAGACACCTTCCTGAGACACAACTTGCCCTTGGCCAGAACTACTTCCAAAGGGTCAGAAGAGTTCCCTGGCCTCCCCCAAGCCACTCACCACAATCCGTCCTATCACCAGTTAGCAGCGTTTAGCAGAGCCAAGCACGGCCCTTCCCCCAGGGGGAAGGCAGGCACAAAACATGGATGCCGAGATTACAAAGCACAGACTCTCCACTCTTCCCCCATACCCACCTCTACCACAAATCCTCTTCATTTAAGGCTCTTTTTGGACCACATGAAAGCTTACTGAGGAAAGGTGCCCTGACTCTCCAATGGGCTGTGCTGCTTCTCTAAGGAAGCCCGAGTCACCAAGAGGCCCCTCACCGCTAGGTCCTCCCCGATTCCCTAAGAAGTTGGGGGGGAGAAGGAAGGCTGATTGTATAGGACAGGCTCCCTTTCCAGAGGCTTGCGCCCTCAAAGGCTGATTCTACCCCTTAAGAAGGAGGTCCATGATTTGTTTGGTTTGGGAACAGGAATTTTTGGAACCCTGAGTCTGGATTTCCATGCTGGCTGCGGAAGAGAGATTGTTTTGGGGGACCAGGTCCCAGAAAGGCTTCCAGGTGTGCCTGGGCTCAGGGCAGGTCTGGCCGTGGCCACAGCAGTAGGACACTGCACTCTGGCTGCTTGGCACTCCACACCTGAGGATGGGAAGCACCACAGAGCCTGGTGAGGGAGGCAAGGGAGCCCTAGGCAATCTGAGTCTTGTTAAAAATCCCACGGGGAGAACATGCTAGCCACCCATTCTCAGTCCTCTCCCTTGCCTCAGAGGAACATTACCTTCCTTTCCTAGAGTGGGGCCTGAGAGGTTCCATTTACTGTATGTCCCTCCCTCCAAACGCCAATCCCATTTATCTGTCTGTGAGATGGGACTGGCCCAGCCCCTCTGGGGTGGGGGAGCGAGGGAGAGAGCACCAGGGGAGGTACTCCTAGGGAAGATGTTTCCACCCTCCTCAACAGCAAAGGTTTTTCCACCCAGCTCTGATGTTGCAGTGGCATGAAGAATAGTCACAAACGTTAGCACTGTTTCTTCCCTCACTCACTAGCTCAGACCTCCACTCCTGCCTTCGACTAGTCTCCTCCCATCCTAAGGAACCAAGCCAATCCTCGGCATCACCTGACAGCAGGCAGCTCAATAGTTACAGGGGGCCTTGGCAACCTCTGGTCTTCCATCCAAAGAAAAAAATTAAGACAACCAGGGGATTTTCTTTTTTGGAGGCAGAGGGAGGGTGGACAGGAAAAAAACAGGAAAGAAAAATCAATCTACAATCCAGTGGTACACCCCAAATTTCTGTCCCTCTGCACAGGTGGTTCCACGCCCCCATTCCAAAGTGCACAGGCCTCCTGGTCTGCCCAGGCTGTGTGGGCCCGTCAGAGGAACAGCAGCTTGGCCTCTGCCTGCCCCAGGTCGCTGAGCTTCAGTTTGATGTGGCTGCAATGGGCTTATCCAGTTCAAGGTCAATGCTGGAGCCTGCAGGATGTAGGCTGCTATAGCAAGACTTGCACACTCGACTGGGTTCAAAGAGCTGCTGGCTAGGAACTGGAACCTTCTGGTTACAACAACTGGAGCAGAATACGTTCCCACAATTCCTTAAGATGAGAAGAACACAAAACACTTAGTTTCAGTAACAGATACGTGGTAGGGAAACCAACTTGAGAAGACAGAATTTTACTGCACCTGATTTGGATGTACTGGAGGCTCCACTAAGATCAAACACTTTCATTTGTCTAGCCCAGGAACAAGCCAGGCAGGGAGGGGACCCTTACCTAGCATAGTCACACAGCACTTTCACTTCAGAGCCAAGGACCCTTGGTTGACTCACCACTATGGCTCAAGGTTACCAGGTGTACAGGAGGATGATGCTAAAGAGAGATAACTGGGCCAAGAGCCGAAGCAGCTGCTACTTCAATGGGTCAAGCCCTGGCCCAGGAGAACTCTGTGAAGCTTGTGGTCAGAGAGGCCAGAGGCCAGTGGAACTGCTCCAAGCCCCTAGATGAGAGCAACTGACCCCCCAGCCCAGCTAGGGAGTGAGGAGCCTTGCCCAAAAAGGCCACTCCCCAGAGGCTCGGAGGCAGCAACATGGAGAATAGACTGCTGCCATCTAGGGCTGCTCTAATGCCAGCATGCAAAGCCACGAAACAAGCAACCAGTGACACATGCTCAGGGTGAAAGGACAAGTGCACAAATAAACACACGTGCACACACACACCCATTATTAGACAGATGTCAGTCAATTATAGCTCACCCCCTGCCCCCATGCATCTCCAGGGAATATCAGAGTTTGTCCTGAAGGCTCACCTGTACCCAGGCCCCAGGCCTCCCCCTCTCCTCCACCAGAAAGCCCAGCTCTTACTTGTCTGTGCAACACAGGTCTGCACACTGGAAGAGATGCCCTTCAGAGCCAACAGAGAAGGGAGCTGGTAGAGCATGAGTTTCTGCCCACATTGCAACCCTACTTTGGCAGGGCCCTTATGTGCACATCAATCCCAATGAGCCCAAGAATGGGAGACTCTTAGGAGCTCGAGCGAGCCTGCCAAAGACCTGAGGAAAACAGCTAAAGGGAAAGCCTCCTCCTCAGCCAGCATCACTCACTACCTTTTTATTTCAGCTCCTCAGAATGCAAACCCACTGCTGGATTACGGACAGATACACACAGAGGAGAGAATACTGAATGCCCTTTGGTGACAAAAGAATACACAAGAGGAAAGGCTAGACATGGGGCAATGGAAAGACAGAGGACTAACACACACAAAACTTTGTCTTCTAGTAAGTACTTCATAATTCTGTTTCTGAAAATGCGTATGTTAGCAAGAACCTGTGGTTGCCCAGAAAAATCACCTAGATCTATTTCTGAATGTCTACTTTTATTTAATATACCTGTTGGAGTTCAGCTCAAAAGCCTGACATGAATTTGATCCACTAAGCTTTTCTAGCTGACTCTTTTAGGGAATCCTGACAGACCATAAGTGGAATATTCCTTTCAAGTCTTCCATGCTAAGAGTCTTCTGGTAAGACCACCTCTGCTCAGTCCTGGTCTTTAAAAAAATTTTTTTTAAAAGGAGCAGTGATGCTGTTTGACTCAGAAGTCACTAGCTTCATTTTGGGATCTCAATGAATAATTGTCGCCAAAGAAATAGCTCTAAAAACCAAACTGGCTAGTCCACAAGGCCAGGCTGTGCCGAAGCACCACTTCTCCTCACTAGCACGATGGCTCAGCTGGCCCGTGCAGCTGGGGAGTACAGCACTGACTCAGCCCTGATGGTCTCCGCAGCTGGCTGCTTCGGTCTCCCCCAGGCCCACCTGCCTGCCAGTGCTCCCTGCCCCAGGCTTCAGCCCAGTGAGTGCAGAAAGGGGGAAATGGCAGCGTTAGTGGGGAGAAGTTACTGAAGGTGTGCAGACATCACAGAGAGATTGTTGCAATGCTCACCACGTTTGATCGACACGGTCAGTGTCCCTGCAAGGAGGGGAGAAAGAACTCAGAGGAGAGGCCAACCAGACATCTGGGCTTGGGGTGCAGGGTGGGAAGACAGACAGTCCTAGAAACACCATTATCAGATAAAGAGGTAGTTCCACTTTCAGTGGGGGTTCACTCTTGTGGGTGAGCTATGTCAGATTTGGATAAACTTCCTATCCCAAGAACACTGAACACCTCCAGACAGTCACCACCCCAGCTGGGGCAGAGTCCTGGCAACTCATTGCCCCAACCAGAAGGGATGAAAGAAGTCAGGACCCTATAGCCTGAAGACCGTATCCGCAGATGTCCCTTCTAGTACCCCTGGCTGTATCTCCTCATTACTGGCACAAGGGAAACAAGTCTGGTGTCAGGGAGCAGGGATGGAGTAGGAGAATGAAGTCCCCTACCCACAGCTGGAAAACTATTTTTGCTCATAGCAGCCATGTTGAATGGGAAGAAATTTTATTCTAAAAGTAAGAAACGGTCGTTTGGGTGGTGGTAGTTATTCCCACAATCCAGAAAGCAAAATAAAGCACAACAAAAAGGAGCTTCATTTGTACATTTCAAAACTTACTAATCATGTTCACTCTGAACTGCAAGGAAGACAACAAATGCAGTTTTGCAAACACCCATTTCAGAGGCACAGAAGATGAGCTGGGAGTCCTACAGACCCCAACACCTGCCTCAGAAAGAGCACTATCAGCCATATGTCTGCACCTTTCCAATCTGCGGTCTCCTGGCCAGATCTCAGCCTCCACACCCAGCCCACCCACCACACCCCCCCATGGCACCTGCAATGGTGCTTCCTGCTGGCGAGCCAGAAGGCGCTGTCACACGCATAGCAGTGGGCGGCTAGGTGGTCAGGGAGCCAACGGGTCATCTGTAAAACAGATGGGGCCAGGTTAGTAACAGGAGATGGGCCATCTAGCTGAAGCCAGCAGAGCCATGCTGGGGGCAGTAAAAGTCACAAGAACCACAGTGGCTCTGGTGGCACCAGCCCAGCAGTTCAGATGTCAGCAGCACAAAAAAGGCGTCCAAATCGTTTCTCTGGAGGGGACTCCAAACTCCCCTGAGATAAAGTGGCAGGCAGCAGCACCCTGGGTCACTACGGGAGCTGGCAAGGCTCCAACTCAGAGAGGCAATGCAGAGAGGCCAGCTTGCTGAGACTCCCTGGCTCAGAAAATATAGGCTTGCTAGGGATTCACAGGCTCTGAATGAGATTCACAGAGGATCAAGGCTAAGTGTGCTATGAGGTCATTCCTTGCCCAGGGGCATGAAGTAGGGATGGGAGTGGAGAAGAACTGCAAAACAGTTGCATGGATGGCAATCAGAACAGGGGCTGAGCCTGTACCTCCGTGTCCTGTTTATCCACCTGCTCCCAGCTGGCTTCAGAGAAAATCTCTGTGCTGCAGCGAGACAAACAGTTCTGATCCAGATTGCTTTCCGAGTCGGGGATTGAAGTCTGTTGGCAAACAAACATAGCTGAACAGAATGAACCTGGTCTCCTCCCAGAAGAAGAAAAGGCTTGGTGAAGAAGGGAGGATGGGGGACTTTGGGTGGGCTGGGTTTACGGCTGCCGAATCTGTAGGTGCATCAGCCATTGAGAACGGGGTTGAGCAGGTGCAGATGGGGCTGAGCTCAGCTGGAAGAAAGATACACGGGTCTGAGGCTGTGAGCAGGGACTCTGGAGTAAAAAATGCCTCTCAGTGAAAAGACTGGCCTTGGTTCCAGGAAGTGAGTGGGGTAGAAGTGACCAGGATGGAGTGTCAGCTGCTCCAGTGGCCCTGCCACTTACATCTGTGTGTTGAAACCAAGCACTTTGGGCATGTCCTCCTTTCTCTGAAGGACTCTTTGGGAAAATGAGAAACCATCATTAGGATGAAGGACCCGAGAAGTCAGTTTGAACTGAAAGTCATTGGATGAGCCCGCCTTTAATGTACGCTGACTGCTTCAGAGCCAGGCTCACACTTGTGTTCAGACACGTGGAGAGAGACCCAGCCGGTGACGACAGTGCCTCCTGGAGAGCTCTTCTCAGGCACCCCCATATCTCCAGTCACCAGGCCCCATCACTGCCAACTCTTCGGCAGTGCTACAACCAATCCCTTGTCCCCGTTTCTACTGCCACCACCTGCCACAGGGTGGGCACAAATATCTGTTAAAAAAGAACTAAACCTTCACAGCTTCAGCCCATGTTTGGGAGGCTAACAGTTTATCAGCTACTGGGGTAGGACAGGTGCTACAATTTGACAGAATACATGACACTACCCTACAATGTCATTCTGCCCAGGAGTTCATGCCCTTCTTACACATGACCCTCTCTCCAGAGAGATCTGACCAGCCACACAGCACTCTCGCCCTTATTCTAACTGCCTGGATGGGACACCCAGGTAAGCAAGGCAGACTGCCAGTCACATGGCTGAGGCTGATCTCCAACCTCCTTCAGGACTACTCTGGACCCTTCCAATTCTGTTAGAGATCTGTGCCACCATGCATGGGCATAAAGGGTCCAGGCTCAGTGTACCCTGTCTCCTGAGGCAGCTATGGAGGCACCCTGGTGCACTCACCACTTCGTCCCCGAAGTCCCCATTGAAACGGAGGGAGCTGGTCAGGTACTGGCTCTCTAGGCGACTCCGCAGCTCCTGGACTTGCTTCTTCAGGGTCTCCACTTCCTGCTGGTGGCCTGACTCAATCTGACGCAGGCGCTGTTGGATCGTGTCCGTGTACACAGGCATGCCATCGTCGTCCAGGTGGCTGCGGGAAGGCTGGTCAGGGCTGCCAGATGCAGACGGCCTCCCTGAGTGGCTGTGCAGCCACTTGTGGTGCAAGTTCCTTGAGTGTGAGTGGGCAGAGCTGCAGTTTGTGGTAGATAGCTGGCGGCTCAGTGAGTCCTTGCTCCTGCCAGCCTCCCCATTGGCACAGTGCCCGTTCGGAGTGGGGTGTTTCTGGAGGGTGCTGAGCCCTGGGGGCTGCTCTGAGGCCTTATTTTCAGTCTCTGGGGCACCATTGTACATGAGCCCCTCTTTACGTTCTGTTAAAGGCAAGGCACAAGGAGAATGCACCGGGGTGTGGGTGCTCCCAGGGGAAGTCCTACGCACCACGAATCCCACTTGGGGCCGCTCAGCCAGGACCCTTTCCAAAGGCCTGGGCCCCATGGCTTGAGGAAGCATGTCCTTGCCATTGTACCTGCCACTGTTTATCAGGCAAGGTCTGTGATGGCCTTGGGGCCCACTTTCTAACTTCACTTTAGCTTCCATTAACATACCCATGGAACTGTCTGTGTTTGGTCCTCTGGCCTCAAATGGGACTCGGGAGGACAGCAGAGAACTCAACTGTGAGGTACCATAGCCAACTTCTCCATCTATTGGAATTGGAAGAACTGCTTCCTCCCTGTCCTCTGTGAGAGCTCCTATCCGAGGCTGTTCCACAGGGACCTCCTGGGCATCCCCTCCTCTGAGAGGCTCCTGGAGGGAACTGGGGAGAACACGGTGCCCATCCTGCTGCTGAGGAAGAGAGAGGGGCTGTGAGAACAGAGAGGGGCTGGTGCCTGGCTGGCTCCTGAGAGCAGCAGCACCCAGTTCTGGTTCCTGAGGAAGTATAACGGCTGAGCTCTCAGGGGCCTCGGCCCTGCTCTCCTTTTCTATGAGCGCCTCCTCTTTGACCACCTGCACCTCAATGCTCCCGCTCTGGGCAGGCTCCTCTACCCCACTCTCCTCTTTGGTGGCCTCTTGCAGAATGTTCTCCATCTGCCCCTCAGCCACTCCAGCTGCAACTGATAGCTCAGCGCCGCCCAGCCCTTTGGCTGGCTTCCCCAGGCTGTCAGGATCAAGGGGTTCCTCTCCCGGACCAGCCAGGTTGCTCAGTTCCAGCGAGCGCCGGGGTTCCTGCCACTTCTCGTTTAGGCTTGGATCACTGCTGCGCCGGCTGGCTAGAGGCACCGTGTTGTCGCAGGCTGTGGTCAGATTGTCAAATGATCTAGTCTTTGGTAGCCTACAAGAAAGGAGTTTGGGAGAAATGAGAATCTGAGGCTGCTCAGAGGAAGTAGGTGATAACAGGTTTTAACTGGCAGTTGTTTCATAACTCGGTCCCTTACAGCTACTTAAGGAGCTACGGCACCTCTTGAGCTGGGCTCTGACTGCTGGAAAGGGAAAGCTCCAGGATGAGTCCTTCTAGTCTGCAAATTTCTTCTTGCACCACTCCTACTCCAAATCCAATACATATAAAGAAGTTAATAATAGCAAATGCTATTTTAAAAACATGTTCTTCATGATACTGCTCAACTAGTGGCAAACGAAAGTAGCACTGCTGATTTTCTGGTATTACAATATTTAAATTAACTTATTATGTCTCAGTCTGAATAAAGCTAACTCACAAGTGGCAAAGCCAAATTTTCTATCATCTAATAGCATCTGTCTTTCAAGTTTAAGAAAACAAATGATGGCAGAGAGGCAGAAGCACAAGCAGTGGCTGAAACTCAAGCCACGGGGTCACAAAGAACCCAGAGGACTTGCTCCATCACTGAGAAACTGCCTGGTACATGCAGCAGAGTGAGGTAATGACAAGGCCCAATACCTTCCAAAATTTCAGGCTTGTAACCCAGAATGTTTTCCCTTCCTGAGAAAACGCCAGAGATTTAAGAAAGATGTGTGGGGCCAGACAATGTCATGATCTCTGACTATTCCTGAGAGCATCCCAACACTGGAATACACCCACACAGGGCTTGAGGCCTTGGCATCAACCCTGGGCTCACCGGCTCAGGGGTAGATCATCAGGGCTGGTGCCAGGGGCTGGATATGACGCACAGCTGTCATCCACCGGGGTGGACGGGGATGGACAGGGCAGGTATACTGCACTCCACAGCATCAGGTTACGTACATGACACACAGGGTACAGCACCTGAGGAGAGAGTGGAGGACAGAAGTTTAAACAAATCCCAACAAGTTTTTAGGAATGTCTAGAAATGAAGGCCAATGAGAACCAATGTTCCAGCTGAACATTCAGCAGGTCGTGCACAATCTCCAACAGGAGTTACCGTCAGTGGATACAGGGCTAGCTCCCAAGAGGCCCAAACAGGACTGTAGACTTTCTTCTGGCAACATTCTTCACTTGACAGCCTCTTGTGGGCATGAAAATCTGAAGGACTTTTAAAAAGTCCATTTCTCATTATGTCTTAGGTCACCTTTATTGAATGACTGATTTTCACCAGCTTAGTTTGCTGCCTTCACTGCATAAAAAAGTGAGTCATTCCACTAGTGACTGTTCCCTGGTATAAACACTTGGCTTCAGGAGACGCTGTCAAAACTGTTTTATAGGACCATTTAAGTTAATCTTATGAAAAGGAGGGAATTCTCTTCCCTTATTACTCCCCCAGCAGGCACAGTGAAGGAGAGAAGCAATTAGCGTAAATCTTTCCTCTGACTACTCAAATGTAGTGAGATGCATATTAATAGTCCAGCAAAGCAATACAACGTCTGATTAGCTTCCTTTTAACTTCTTTAAAATTTAAGATGCATGCTGACAAAAGGAACATTACCACGTATCAGCACACAGATCTAAGTGCCCCCTTTCCTCTTTTTAACAGAAGGTGTTCCTTTGAGAAACAAAGTCTTACAGGACCGGCCAGGTCTCCATGCAAGCAGAGGATCACACAGACACACAGGCTAATGTCACACAGTTTTCTGCTAAGACAGAAGCTGCAGGGGATATCATCGCCTGTTGACACTGGAAGGATTCCAAGCCATCAGGGGCATCCAGGAACAACTTAAGTGCCTCTTCCACTCCTAAGACAGAACATGCTAAGAGTAAGTTAAGCTCTGGTGGAGAAGCCAGAAGAGATTCATATCTAGGGTGGCAAAGTAGAGATGTGTATTAAATCAAACCACTCTGAACAAAGTGGTCAGGCACAGGTCAGAGCCCCACCAGGAAACTGGGCTTTCTCAGGACAGAGTGGTAGGAAAACACTGGAACCGACCCATCCAGAGACAACAGAGATGCTCTTGAGAAAACAGCCACTACTCAAAAAGGCTCCCCTCTATCTCCACCCCCAAATTCCTTCTGCTGATCAGAGGAAGGCTGAAGGATACATACGGCTTCTGATTGAGAGCAATACAGTAGGTTTTTGAAAGCCTTGTTGCCTGCCCGAAGCAGCGACCACACAGAACACGTCCGCTCCTGTGTGTGCTTTTCCCCTCTCTCCTTGGCGTTGTTGCACAGGAATGTTCCAAAGAGGCAGGAATAGGTATGTTGCACCAGTTTCACCTGTGGGAGTCCAAGGAGGCAAAATCAAGCAGTAGGATACTCATTCTCTGCAGGAAGGTCAGCCCAGCTGAGCTACCCTTCCTCAACATCTCTGAGGGAACTTCTAAACAATTTTTCATTCAACAAATCATTACTGCATCTCATATAACCCCTGCATTCTGATGGATGCTGGATATGCAACAATAATCAGAGAGCAATCCTGCCCTGAGAGGACTTGTTCTGACTGTGCAATCTGACCAGTACTATGGACAGTAAGACAGGGTGAGACAGACAGGACACACACAGGACAGCGTGGGAAGGCCTTCGCAGACAGATCTAATGGAATAAGAGAGCAGGTCATGGGGGTGCTTGGGGGACAATGTTCCAGGTAGAGGCAACAGCAAGAACAATATTGGCTCTTGAGGTGAGCACATGCTTGCAGTTTCTAAGGAACTGAAAGAAACCAGTGTGACCAAAGGCCACTGCGTGAGGAGGAGAATGGGAGGAAAGGAGGCTAGACAGGTAGCCTCCAGGAGAGCCCCACAGGCCATTTTTAGGGACTTTGACTTCTATTCTGTGTAAAATGGAAAGTCAGTAGAGGTTTCTGAGCAAGCAATGACATGGTCTGTGTTGTTTTAGAAGGATCCCTCTGACTGCTGGGTTGACTCTCTGGAATTGAGGCAGAAGATGATGGTGGCTTGGACCAGTGTGGGAACAGCAGGGGTAGTAGTTACGTTGTAGGTGTATTTTGAAAGCAGAGCTACATAATCTACTGACAGACTGAATGTGCAGTATGAAGGAGAGCTGAAGATCACATGAAAATTTTTGCTCTAAATGGAAGGACTGAGTTGTCATTTGGTGATGTAGAAGACTTTTGGAAAACCAGGTTTTGAGTGGGGAGATGTGGCTATCAAGAACTAAGTTTTGACTATGTTAGATTTGAAATACCATTAAGACATCCAGTGGAGATACTGAGTAGATGAACACATGAGTCTGGAGTTAAGGGGAGAGATCTTAGCTGAAGACATGCAAATGTGGGAATCACAGACAGCAATTAAAGCCACAGGACCAGATGAAATCCCTAAAGAGGAAGTACAGATAGAAAAACAGTCTGGAGGCTGAGTTCTCAGGCATTCCAACATTCAGACATGGGGAGGTAGGGAGGAGCCAGCAACGGAGACAGAAAGCACTGCTAAGGAGGTAGAGGAGAACAGGGTGAATGCTGCAAGTCAACTCAAGGAAGTATTTCAAAAGGAGTAATTAAACTGGCCAAATATTAACAATGGATCAAAGAAAATGAAGATACTCAAAAGATACTAACTTACAGTGACTAGTCTTGGAGAAGCAGTAACGTACAGCATGTGACGACAGGTAATACTACTGCACTGCACATTTCAAAGCTGCTAAGAGAGTAGATCTTAAAAGTTCTCACAAGAAAAAAATCTGTAACTGCATGGTGACGAATGCTAACTTGACTTGTGATCACTGCATTATATACAAATATTTAATCATGTTGTATACCTGAAACTAATATAATGTTACATGTCAATTATACCTCAACAGGTTTGTTTTTTAGAAAAGATGAAGACTGAGAGCTGATCATTGGATTAAGCAACATGAAGGTCACTGGTCACCACGACAATAGCAATTCTAGTAAATGGTATGGGCAATACCTCATTGGAATGGGTTTAAGACAATGAGAAGAGAGGAATTTGAGAGAGTAAATGAAGAAGACCTGAGGAGCTCTGCTGTGGAGAAATGAGCTAATAGACAGAGGGCGAGCAGAACCAAGAATGGGTCTGGATGAGATGGGAGACGTTACACCATGCTTGCATGCCAACAGCAGTGACCCAGCAGAGAGGGAAACAGGCCAGTGCAAAAGGCCGAGAAGAGAAATGCTTCAGCCATGCAGCTGAGCAGAGGAGAGGGGGCTGGTGTGGGACAACGTAGGAGCTTTGATAGATGGATTTGAGGGAACAGACATTCTATTTCTTTCTCTAACTGCTATTTAAGGCTTTTTCATCCACTTTAAAAACTAAGTTTAAAAAACTCAAATTTTATATGGACCACTGGATTCACTGAATAAACACTTGTTTTTATTTATTTTTAAAAGGGTAGAATGGCCCCTCTATTAAGTTCCGAAAAGGATGCAGTTTCATATGAAAACTAGCCCACTAACATTTGCATTGACACCCCTACAAATTTAGAAGATACCCAAAACACAGAATCACAAGCCAAACTCACAAGAAATGCTTCATTGAACTCAAAAGAGCAAGGGAATTGCCTCTGAAGCTGATGAACACAGTCAAGCCACTGTAGAAACACTGGGCAACGCTCATTCAGATCATCCGAGTTCTCCCCATGACCACACCGGTCAGCAAACTTGTGGCCAAAATCCAGCCACTCCATCTCCACAAGGACCTGGAAACCCTGCAGGGAAGCACCCGGGAGACAGCATTTGTGTTCGTCTATCCAGACTATGATAATCTTGCGCCTGGTGTCACCAGCGGTGATCCCTTTTAACAGACTCCCACTAAGCCAGAGCCTCCACCCAGCCCCCAGCCAAAGGGTCCATTCCCTTGATGAGACACATGCTTAGGGCAATTTTTCAATTCCCTCAACCACATTCTATAAACATCAAAAGGATACTAAGCATTTGTCTAAGGCTTTCTTGAGTCTACTCATATTTTTAGCCTCTTTCATTCACTATATAAATGCCATATTTTTAAAACTGGTTTTGTTTTTAAATTTGTCTTTGTGCTATTCTTACAAAATCATGTTTATAAAATCTTCCCCACCCTGGATTTACATATATTCTAGGGTACCTTTATGGTTTTTTACATCTTTAACCCAACAGATGGGTATTTCAGAGGAGAGCTCATTCTCCACAGAACACTGTGGTATCTAGACTCATTACCACAATAAGCGTGCCAAGATCTTCTATAAAAACCCTATTTTCCTGGGGTAGCCACAACTTTTCCAAGTAGACAGACTACAAAGAAAAACATGTCTATATTCTCAATACCTTGTTATGCACAATCTACCCCATTTTAAAAGGCACAAGAACTGTGGTAGGCATCACCACAATTTTGCTTAAGGTAAAGGAGCAATGATTTAGAAATAAGTCACACTTTTATTAGACCTAACCACCTAACCAAAACTGGTCATAAAACCCTGTGAGGTGTCCCCAAAGCTCATCCTGAAGTACCAAATCCTACTCTTTGGATTCACCCACCTCTATGGTTCTGTAATAAGGGTCCAGCAAGAGCTTAGCCAATGCCACAATCTGGGGGGTGCGGTCCCAGCCATCTGAGCAGTGTGCCAGCACTGGCCGCTGATCACGATCCACAGTGTGCACTACCAGAAGAGCTGACTTCAGAAGCACAGACAGGTGATGGAGCCATTTTGTGCTTTCAAGAGCTGAGAGCCAACTATAAAAACAAAAACAGAAGGGAATAAGGAATTACTAACTTTTATGATTTATTGTATCACGCCAAATATCTGTCAAACTAAAAAGCAATTCCCAAAGGTTTTTCCCTCCCATAACACTGGGCCAAAACAAACAAAATCTCTGTATCTTTATAAACCGTGTACAAAGATGAGACCCAAACCCTACTATGCAATAGAGGAAAGCCTTAGCAATAGACAGTAATGAATAGATTTTGCATTCCAAAAATCTTATGAATAATTTCAAAATTTTTAGTCCATGGTAGGTATACAACCAGTATAAGTAGTTCCTTTTAGAATTATCTCCTGAGGGAAATGTAAACACTTCTGAGATATAAAACAGAAGGTATTTTATATTTAAAGATCAGTACATCTGCCCAATAAGTTCTCAAAAAAAAAAAGTAAAGAAACCTCATAAATATGTCTATAACGAGATGCAAGCTAGAAGCCACCTTCAAGAACAGTGCAGACAACATCACCTGCTACCACACTCTAACACCTACCACTGCTCAAGTCTTAAATGTCTATTGACTAAAACTCAACGGGCCCCAGGTAACATTTAGGCTCATGCACATTAGTACACCAACGGCTACACAGTATTACTGGGCTTAAAAAGGACTGGATTCAGCAGGGATTTAGTAGAACCTTTTTTCAAAGGCCTTCAGGAAGTATCAGATCACTAGAATTGCCCCTTGGGAGTCATCACAAACTGATCACAGTTGTTTTTTAACTGTTCACATTATGCTTCTTGTGCCCTCTCATGAATCCCACTCCCCTAGTCCCCCCATAAAGCTCTGATTTCTCCAAAATATCAGATTTATTGTTAAGACCACAGTCTAGCCCTCCAAACACTGAGTCAGAGGGGAGAATAAAAACTTCTGTCAGGAGACTCTAAGAAGGCTTTTCCCAAGACTAGGCTATGAAGCCTACTAAACCTTGGAAAATGAGTATGAATTTTTGGAACAGTCCAAGAAGAGGATCTTTCCTGGCAAACAAACAGAATGTAGGGCATAGATAGGCACTGGTTTCACATGGATAAGCAGGGTCTACTAACCAGACTCTGCCCACTCCCAGAGGCAGACACTGTCTTAAGCACAGCTGTACACACCCTGAGCAGTGCCTAGCACACCGTGAGGATTCCTGTTGGTTAAATTATGGGGGAAAATTCAATCTCAAGACTTTCTATCTCCTAATAGGTACCCGAGGAACTTTTTTTTTTTTTGCTGGTGGATCATTTATTCTCACTCCTCAGAGTCCTGAAAGAAACTACAAGGTAATTTAGTATTTGCCCTCTAAGATTTATCTTCTGGCCCCTGGAGAAATGGTAAACGAGAACCAGTGTAAGGTTTTCTGGAACCTGGCTGAACTATTCTCATGTAACAATTGGTGCTGCTGTCCATGCCTAACAGAGAAGCTGCATTCCCAAATCTGCTGATCAAGGAGGTGCTGTGAGGCTCCACTGTCCCTTGTCCTGGCCCCAAACTGGAGTAAAAACACACCATGGCCTAGCCCTCCACAGCCACACAACAGCGCGGGAAGGCTTGCTTATAGCTGATGCCACTGTGGCCGAAGCTTTTTTATCCCCCATGGAAGCTTAAGTATTACATTATGATTTGGCCAAGCAAAGGCTAATTACATGTTTTTTGATTCTGAGTTTAAAAAATAGCTTTTTAAGAAAGAATTTTAATATATAGAAGATACTAGAGATCAAGAAGTATCAATTCTATCCCTTTCATTTTATAGTAAGGAGAACAGATACCCACAGTAATTAAGCTATTTGGCCAAAGTCATACCAGTCAATTAGTGGTAGATCTTCTACAGCCTCAGCCAGGCAATCTTTCTATGCCCCACCTTTAGGGAAGAGTGCTACTAGCTGGGTTCTGGGCATGTGTAGCAGAAACAAGTTGTTAATCCCTAAATCAAAGCAGCAAGCTCCTTTCTTCCAGAGTTTCCCCAAGGACAACTGATTCACCCTCTGGGCTGATTACAACTGCAGCGAGTTTAATCGTTTATATAAGTGGTTCAGGCAGCCATTTGATTTAATAAATAAGGAATGCCACAAAACTTGACATGCTCATGAGATCTATTGAACAGAACCTGGGGAAACAGCTTTGGGTTCCAGCACAAACACCAGAAAAGAGAAAGTTATGCGTTCCCTAGCACCATCTCTGGCTTCCAGAAATAGTAAAACAGGGGATTTTAAATATTTATCTGTCCATATTTGTTCTACAGAGCATTCCTCCTAATTTATCTTGTATTCAAACACTTCCCTTAGGGGAAGGGAGTATTATTTTACCTTCCTCACTGCAAATGCCAGCCATTCATTTTTAATAAGCAATAAAAATTATGGTGATTTTCTTAGTAAATAAGAGAGGGTAGTTTAGAAATCAGAAGTAAATGTAAAAGGAACTGACCTAATGGCAAGTTTAAATAACATTTAACCCTTTTCAGGACATGAAGAATACATTTTGACTCTTCATGGTAAAACATTTCTGTTCATAGCAGTTAAGTGTCACTGCAGGACATCTGAAACCAAAGAAATTACTTTGGGCCAAAACCAATGAAGAGGAGAAGGAAGAGGTCCCAGTAAAAACAAGAAGACAATGCTTCTGTTCTGAGGGCTGAGATTTGTTCTGTGCTAGACATTTTTTAAACTTTTGAAGGGCTAGGTTTTTCTCCCAGCATCTCCTTTGTGCCACCATGCTCCTAACACAAGAAGAATACCCAGGGTAAAGCTAAAGTTTACCAAGAAAAAGAAGAAAAGACACCTCCACACTCATTTTTCTAGAAAAGGCAATGCAAAGTTAAAGGCCAAGGTCTTACTTTCCCGGATCTGGCATCTGTGTGCACAGCAACCGCAGTGACTGAAAACTTCTCCGAATTGAATGAATATTTGCCATCCCCATAAATACAACTTCACAATTCGGGTAATACTCTGGAAAGAACAACAATAAAGAGAACACAAATACATTGAATTTAAAGCCCACATAGCCAAATTTAAAAGAAGCAAACTGACTATAAAACAAAGCCATTGCAGCTGTTGACTAATGAAACTGCAATGTTTCGATGCCTAATTATTAGCCCAGTCCTTTATTTAGAGGGAAACAGTGCTTAAATTTTAGGAAGATTACATTTTGGAGATACTGACATAAAATAGAAGCTGTTACACTAAAAAAAAAAAAAAAGACCTGTATTCTTCCATCTCACCAGGTCTACTTCTTGGGCCACATCTAACTCGTAGTGCTGGAATCTCTTTGTAAAGAACTTGGCAGAACGATGCATTTGACACCCATTCACATTTCACCTTGGTATAACTGCTTCCAATTTCCAGCTTAGATCACATCTGAAAAAGGAGCTTGATGCTTCCACCTGCTCGATCAGCACACAGCTGGCAATGAAGGAGTCTCTCCTTAGAAAAAGCCAGCATTCAAACAGTAGGGGTGTTATATGTCACAACCAGGTGCTTTGCTAGAGTTCTGTATTTACTGCTTCAATTTCCACCCCAGGTTTTCTAAGTAGAAGCTATGTGAGGAGTTTTCTGTGAGGCCAGTGATGAGCACACCCACTGTCCAAAGCAACAAAAAACTTTCAGAAGGCTGAGAAATTGAGTCACTGACGAAGTGGCTTCCAACAGGCCTTATAATGGGAGAGGATTTACTTCCTCTATCACTTAAAGGTTGGCACAGAAAAGGAAGATGAGTAGTTTTCACTATACCTCCTCCTCTACTTCTCCCCTGAAAAGAACATACAGTTTAAGAATCCAAAGAGCTCTGGCTCTCTAGATAGGTTGAGGAACATTTCAAATTGAGAAGACCCAGTTAGGCTTGGGCTGGACTCACAAGGACAAAATGTCAAGGGACAAAGCAGAGTACACCTCACCTGGGCATTCACAGCCTCCGCCTTTGGCTCGGTTCGCCACAGCTGCTGCATAGGAGCGTGCATCCAAGATCAAAAGCTTCTGTGGCTGGATGGCTAAACTCTCTGCTCCTGAAGCATTTGACAAAGAAGAATCTAGGGACATGAGGAGGAGGGAGGAAAAACTAAATGAACCCATCTCTCCCAGAACTGTGCAAATTAAGAACCACAGGCACACAGTACAGCACCAAATCCACCTATCCAGAACCCTTGATACGTAGTACTTCTCTCTTTAGTTCACTTCCTACTTCTACAATCTCCTATCCCTTGTTTCTATAGCCCTTCATCTGTAGCCCTTTAATGAAGCCTGGTGTTACTGCACATGGTCTGGAGACACCACAGGTCCCCTATCACATATATACTCCATCTTGTCATGATGGCAAGAAAGACAAGCACTAGGGTCCTCTTAAACCATGTTTTAAACAAAGGGTCTTCTTGTTCTTTGCCAGGACCCACGCCTCCTCAAACAATACCATCAACTGAAGCTCCGCACCCTATCTTCTATGAAAGAAACTCTGTGTCTTCAAAGGAAAAGGTCATTTCAAGAAAAGGTTCTCACAGATTGCTATGGAAGTCGCCAGCAAGGGTCCAGGGAGCGCCTTACCAAACTCCACGTCAGAAAGGTCCCCTGCGCTGGTCAAGTCTCGGGAACTGTTCCTGGTGGACAGTTTGCTGCCAGCCGATTGGGTGTCGGAAGCACAGGCTTTGGCTACCGACTGCACCAGATGCTCATCATCAGCGTTGCGCCAGCCCCACCAGCTAACCTCTGGTTGTCCACAGCGGGCGATGACAGCTCCATTGCTCTGGTGCCTGTGCAGGGGACGAGGCACAACTGTACCCATCCCCGTGGCCCCATGTGGCTCCTCTGTGCTCATACAGAAAGTGAGGTACTAGATTTCAAATGCCTTAACGAACAGCCGGACTACAGTGTGGGTTAGCTTCTGTTTCCTCACTGACTTCTGAGCAAACTACAGCAAACTGTGCATTTATGGGGATTCTTTTCGAAACAAGATCCCACCTTTGAGGCAGAAATCTTATACAGGAACAATAGTGAACAACAAAACCTATTTGGCTCTTTCTCAATTACCATACCACCTCAGAGATCTCTGTGGAGTAACCAACAAATGATAAACATGTATGCTTACAGAAAACAAACTAATATTCATAACGTAAATGCTCAAATCTCTGAATTTATTTTTTTTAAATCAGGTAAAAGTAATCTACAAATACAACACTAATTCTGATACTCAATAATGCAGCATTCATCTCTCCTTTTTAAAACTGCACCTGATTATTGTGGCATAACAGATGGTAAAACAGAAAAATCTGTTTCCTCACTGACTTCTGAGCAAACTACAGCAAACTGTGCGCTTATGGGGATTCTTTTCAAAACAAGATCCCACCTTTGAGGCTGAAAAACTTAGCTGGCCCACAATGGACTGCTTTACAAACCTCCTGAGACTTCATCAGTCACAAACTGCTATTTTAGGCAGCTAGTTCAATGAGCCAGCTACCCTTCCTTAAGCTCTTAGAAGGAAAGAACATCGATAAACCATACTCTGATAGATCCTACTTCAAGAAGTAGACCAGAAATCTTTGTCTACTTTAAGATGCTTTTAAAACCCAGTCTTGTTTATTAGGAATTTTAGGTAATTTTAACAATTAGTGTTATAAAAGAAATATCATATGACAATCAAAAGGAATAAAGTTCCAACACATGCTACAACAATGGATGAACCTTGAATCTGTTATGTTAAATGAAAGAAGCCAATCACAAAAGGCCACATATTGTATGACTCCATTTATATGAAGTGTCCAGAACAGGCACTATGGAGACAAAGTAAATTACTGTTAACCTGGGGCTAGAGGTTTTGAGGAGGGAACGGGGAGCAACTACTTATAGGTCTAGGGTTTCTTTTTGGGGTGGTGAAAATGTGCTGAATTGACTGCAATGAGTGTTACTGTGAATATTTTTAATCAGTGAACTGTACACATTAAAAGGCTGAATGTGACATCAAATAGTTTTTTAAAAGTTATAGAAGTAATTGGTTCACTGTAAAAATAAATTTGCCAAATAAAAAGCTAGTAAGCAAAAGATTCAAATGTCCTCCAAAGGGAACTAATGTTTTCCCTCTCTTTAAAACTGTTTCTAAATATAAACAAGCATTTACACATATAACACATATGTAGGGCATGAATGGATTTGAATAAGACACACTATTGATTCTATTTGTCATATTCAGAGAACAATGTGAGAAACTTGTGTTTCTAGTCCTAAAACTCACGAGCAATAAATTACATCTGGCAATAACCAAATTCCACTGGACCCACCAGTAGGCAAAGTTTTTAAATCATTCCTCACTACAAAAGACATATGGAGAGTACAGTTATATATCACTAACAAGCTTAATTGGCTCACCTCCCCAACAAGCCCATCTGGAAATAAAACCTCAGTGATTATTAAAAGGCCTACTCGCACATAACAATAACCTCTGAGGTAACTGACTGCCAAACCTTTACAGAAGAGGCTGGCAAGGGCCTCTCCTGAGCATCCTCTTCCTCGGTAATGCTTCCCAGCAGTGCCCAAGAGAAACAGAAGATGGCACTCTTCAGCCTGGGTCTTGGGTTTTAAGGGCCACAGCATTTTAATAATAGCTTGCTTGCACCGAAGCAATAATCAATTTTCTTCTAAAATGCTTTAGACTGAATGAAGAGAACTAAAAACACTACAGTTAAATCACTAAATAACATTTCTATCATTAAAAAAAAAACTAGGTAAAAGTATAAAAATTAAGATGTCCAAATGGATGAGTCCCCTACAAAACACTGAATGCTTCAATTTTATAAACATAAATGTTTAAACTATCTGTAAGTTAGTGTTAAGAAAGCTCCTTAAATGACTAGAAGTTTCTAATAATCACTCAATGCACAAACTTAGGGGAGCTGTGAACTGCACTACAGATGGGCACCCTTCTCACCATCTTGCTGTGTAAGAGCAATCACTACCTTCAATAGTAAATCCAATTACACACTCTCATCACAGTAGGAAAAAGCATTAATCAGGTGCTGGCTCAGCATGGTGCTGTCAAGTAACACTACTAGTCACCTCAGGGATCGTTACTGTGTTCTACAAACAACCAAGCTCAGTAAGTATATGTTGGATTCAGAAACATCCTGCCACCTGGGCTGGCAGAGCAGAAAGTGGCAGCGTATCCCAAACATTCTTCAGCACATCCCTTACACAAAGCTCCCACATAATCTAACAACCCAATATGGAGCTCTGAGATATGAGACACATGTTCAGAAACAGAGGCCAGTTCCAGGAAGCCTGTCTTATTTTATGTGGACTGCACCAAGAACTCTCATTTGTAATCTTTTGAGAGGTTTTCTTTGAGAAATTGCAAATAACAATTTTCATTTATACTCACTCTATGGTTTCTAGAAAGGGTTGGGAAAAAAACCTGTGACTCATGCCCTCTAGAATAAATTTTAGAAGGATAAAAAGGCTTCTTATGTTTATTTTAAGACATTTTTCTTCAACCGGCACTTTCAAACACTCCTGCACTTCTCTACCAATGGTAAATTTACCTCCAAGTTCCTTCCTTACTTTAAAAATCAGAGTCCTTCCTCCTTATGCTCAAAGTCAGCAAACCCCACAATGCCAGAGCTGCTGGCCTAACGAAGCTGTTGTCCACAGAGCAGCAGCTGGCTGCTTTCCCTATTTGAGCTGGGCTAATCACTAGTAAGACTCATAAATACTTTCAGTTTTCAATACTCCCTAAGTCCTGTATCATCCTTACCACTTGGGTGCTAGGTAAATTTGGTGACCTACTTTTCTAGAGGTGTCTGAAAACAACTGTAATGAAAACTGAGATTGGAAACAATGGGTTCTACTGGGCCAGAAGCAAACACTTTTCCCTCTCTTTCTATTAAGGGTGGCCATCAGAATTTGCTTTCAGTAGACTAAATGAACAAGCTGGTTACCTTAGTGGGAATTCCAGAAGGAGATAAGAACCTTAGTACTTCAATGACATGCCTCCTGGCATGAGAGAGTTTCTAACTACACCCTGCTATTTTTGCCCCAAATAAAGAAGAGTCCAAAAAGTCTGAAAACTGGGAAAATGAAATGGAGATTATGAATTTTGCAAGGAGATGACACCTGAAACTCCAAAATCAGAGGGAATTTTTAAAAACTTTAACATGATTCTGTGAGAACTGAGCTATTCACTGAAGTAATAAAAGCAGCCCTGAGGAATACAACCTACTCCAGATATTGCCAAGTGAAGCCCAGTATTTATAAATCCATTCAAATGCCATAGCATACTTACAAACTAGGAACATCATTCCCATTTTACTAATGAGGTACAGGCTGGGGTCAAGTAGGGAACTTACCCAAAGTGCCACAGCAAGGAGTGTCAGAGAAAAGATGACTGAACTCCAAAACCCGTGCTCATCACCACACCACCGCCCCTTCCAGCAGCCTCCCTTAGCTTCTGATCTGAGATCTACCCAGGTAAGCTCCAGCCTTCTTCTCTAAATGCTCCTTCTCAAAACAGAGCTCTTCCACGTGTTGAAGTTTCAACCACAAAGACAGCCATAAATGACTCAACTCTACACTCCCAATTCTCACTTTTGAGGACTCATCTGTCAATCCAAAGGCCAACATCTGAGATTAAATGCAGTAAGCATGTTATCTTCCCACAGAATGTCAGAAGGATCTTAAAATAGCAAGACCAGCCATTTTTCCATGAACATTTTCTTATCAGTGTCAAATGAGCCATCAGTAGTGTTCTGGATGCATAAGTACTAGTGTGTGACCAGGAGCAGCGTTAGCAATAAGCAAAAACAGAACTGGCTGGGACATTCTCAGAAGCCTCCCCTCCCTTCCCAGGTCAGCAGAAGTGGCAGACCACGTGCCACTTCTGCTGTACCAACCTGAGCCAGGCCAGCCAGGCTTGCTTACCTGTAGACGACGGCAGGGATGCGCTTCCAGGACCGGAAGCTTGCTACACTTTCTAGTTCTTTGTCAGTGATCCAGGCAGGCACTATGA
Source organism: Phataginus tricuspis (assembly GCA_029783875.1). Taxonomy (NCBI): domain Eukaryota; kingdom Metazoa; phylum Chordata; class Mammalia; order Pholidota; family Manidae; genus Phataginus; species Phataginus tricuspis. The sequence goes on from JAQQAC010011420.1 coordinate 6,650,188, forward strand.
GCTCCTGGGGATAGCTACCACAGAGCCTAACATGGAAGGTGAAAAACAGGCAGAGAGGAAGGGAGAAACAGTAGGTGAGCCAGCTGTAAGGATGTGGACCAAGATATCCCAACCCCCCCAGTTAAAAGGCAACGAGGAGCATTAATTGAGTCTTGGCGTGCTTGGCAGAGTGGTTGCCTTCAATGTTTACTGATGATACTATAGCTTGGATTGTTCCCACTTGAGAAGCAATTACTCCAATGTAACTCTAGTTGTAACAAATATACAGTAATTTCTAACTACTCAAGTGCCCAGTCCAAATACAAAAGTGAAAGTCTATGTCACCTCTACCAGACCCTCAATCTTTCAGGCTTTTGTCAAAGGGAAACATCAGGGAGAATAAGAGCACAATTTCAAGTTTCCAGAGACCTCACAGGATTACTATCATAGTCTCCGATGTAACAAAACAGTCTCTTAATTATAGTAACAGGTGCAGCCAGGGGTATGTAGAAACAGTACCACAGGTCAGCCATGGGCATACATAATCACAGCCCCATTGAGCCAAGTTAGTAATGTGAATATGCTATTAATCATAATTCCTATAAAACACACTTGAGAAAAACTACACTCAGAGGAAAAAAACTACTTTCATTAGGGAAAATGCTAGTAGCTGCATACTAGAGAAGCTGGTGCCCTAGAAAGCAGTATTTCTGATAGGTTTTTTACTTATGGACAATGTCTCTCTACACTAACGCTACTTTCCTCTTTCATAGTGAAGGCAACAGCTTTAGAACTTTAGAACTTTAAGCTAAATCCTAAAATACACAAAGTTCTCCTCCTCCTCCTCCTCCCAACCACCCTGCCCTAGCCTATCCTATGCCTTAAGGGAAAAGCCAGAAAAACACAAAGTGGCTTAAGAACTGGGAGGCTTTGATCATTCTACTAAATATCTCTCTTCTGTTTTCAATTTCCAGAAGATTAAGTACCAGGAATTTAAAAGCCACTGAACCAGGAGAATGGCTATGACCAAGAGAACTCTACAAAACTTAACACCTACCCACAAACTCCTAGAAATAACCTGAGACACAGTAATCACAGTTAATACTCTAACCATAAGTTTTGCTCCTTTTATCTTGTTTTAAACTTAAGAGTAAATTTGGCTCTGCTCCTTCTTTGTAGCAGGAAGAATTTTTCAATGTCCTGAAGTTTTTTTTACTTCACCCTATTTCCTAATCATTATATTCCTTGACCTGTAAGTATTACACTACCTAGTAATCAGCTCTTCAGCAAACACCAGATGCTCATTATAGAAAAGCAGCTTCTAAAGAAAAGCTGGGTTATACATGAGCAAAGCCTCTGCAGGCCCTGTAAGGCTCCTCCTCCAATCTCCACCTCCATTTTTTGCTTTGACTTGTCACTGAGAACAGGCAATGGTGTGACAGGTGTGAAGTAATCCCGATTCTTCACAATACCCCAGGTTCTTAACTTTTTGACCAAGGTCCACGTGGAGCTGTGTATGGTAATCAGCTAGTTTTTCTGATGAAAAATGCTGATGGCTACCCACAAATAGACGAGGAAAACAGCTATCATAATTTGGAGGCAGTTCAAAGGGCAACAGAATGATTAATGTCACCAATTGCTGCATGGAAACTTAAGAGGAGAAAGATATTAATTTAAATCTCCTGGACAGTTTTCTTTTGTTTTATAAAAACTCCAGTCACAAAAATCATAGTAGTTAACTGCCCTCCTCCACCGAAGTACCAGCACTTTTTAAGGAAACAGGTAATGAAAAATATTTAATAATGGTTACATTAATACTTAATGCTTAATGATCACAGCTATGTTGTTTTAGATCAATATATAAAGAACAGAATACTTATGCCTATTTCACAGGATTTGGAGTACAGTTATTCATAAAAATTGGCTATTAAGTGTCTCATCACTGCTTATGAGATCACTGATTCTCTCTAATGTGATGTCAAGTGGTGATGAGAACAATAGCAACTGCTTGCACACAATTTTATCTAGACATGCATGAAGCAGGAAGAACAGAATCCTGGGGCAGGCACAAAGGAAGGTCCCAGGGTCCTGTTAAGTAAGGATCACTTTTCCACTCCAGTGATAGCAATGGGAACACAAAGCTCAAGAGTACCCTGAAGATCATGCATTTAGATTTAATAAGCAGAACTCCATTTCAAAGGAAAAGTCTAAGTTCAAACGTTCTGACACATGTGAACTGGGGTTTCTGCAAGGGCAGTGGCTGTAGAACAGTCCACAGGGACACACACAACTCACTTGTACTTCTCATTGATGTTGGAAATCCTCCAGGCATTGTTCATATCAAAACCCATCCGCTCCACTTCATTTTTAAACCTTGATGTTACGTGTTCCCCTATGAAGGCCAAAGACAGCAGAAAGAAATGAATACCATTTTGCAAAACAGGTGGAATAAAAATATACCTACCCTGCTCAATTATTTAAAAAAAAGGGGAGGACACCACATATTATATAAATAAAACAACACATATGTAGATTTAGTTTTAAAAATTCCCTGTCAGGACAAGACTATAAAAAGGAATGAAGAAATTAATTTTGATGAAGAATTATGACCAACTCTGAAAGCAGTATCAATGAGCTCATTTTATAGCACACAGAACTGAGACTGACAGAGGTTACTACAGCAGGTATGTCTGGTCCCCAAATCCATGTTTTTATCACTGTACTGCCTATTTGCCTATTTCCACACTCAGATCAACAATATACATAAGAAATAAAACCAAGTTCACCAAGAACAGTAATAGATCTCAAACTCCTCATCAGAAATCCTTTGGGTCAGATTTAAGAATTTGAGAGTTTTCTGGATTTTAAAGATGATGCATATATTTTTAGATTAACATTCTCAACAGGGTCTACTTAATCAAACGTTAATATTTCTACAGTGAAATGCACGAATAACTCATACTAACTGGGATAAAAAAAGCAACAAATAGCTTCATGTCAGCTCACATTAAGTCAAGCTACCAAATAAGAAAAATCTTTCAATTTTCAGAGCTTTAGAGATTACAGAATTGCAGATAAGGGACGATGGAACCACAATTGCCAGTACCCAGCAATCTCAGGAAACCATACCACTAAGTACTGAGCACTTTTAAGAACATCCATCCAAACAAGCCTAACCTGTCTACATTTGCCCTAATGAATTTGGTTTCCTCTTCCTTAAGACAGCAAGTGATAAAGGCAGAAATGAACCTAACATATGAATGTCATTAAATCTGAAGTCATTTTCTTCCTTAAAACCACACAGTCCTAGGACAGTAATTTTATAAAAAGCAAACAAAACACCATTAAGCAGTACCTCTAATATGTAGTGTTATAGATTATAATATAAAGGCTGGCAAGGACTGGGAAAAACTACAGTAAAAAAAAGCACAAAATAGACTGCTTTGGTGATCAAAGTTTAAATCTTTGCTCTCTCTTGGAGAGGTGCTTCAGAACAGGAAACAGCAATTACTTGAATGAAGGACAATTCTATAAAACTACTTCCCATTTAAACTTCTTTTCTTGAGCTTAAAACTAGGTATTATACATTTCCTGAAGGAGAGCTATAAAAAGATGAGGTTCAGAGATACAGGAAGAAAATAATCAGCTGAATGTATCACATTTTGGAAAAGTTTCAGAAGTAATGTAGGCTTCCAAATAGGAAAAAAGCTACCTGAATTGGGGTGCCATCTATCTACACACTACAAGTTACAAGGAATAGTGAGCATCAATACTAGACGGGGAATCTTGCCCTTAAAATCCCAACCTAAAATCTGTGAAACTATGGAAGCTTCCACATTCATTAATTAATGAGATTTTCCCCACTCCAAGTCTGTGCAAAAGGTAAAAAGTACTTTAATTATAGACCTTTACATTAGTACATCTTAGAGTGAAACACTTAATACCCTCGGAGGACCCTAAAATTTTTAAATAATCACTGGCAAAATAATAACAACAATCACCACCAACTTATTACATAGAACGGCTGCCCAGAGGGCTTAGAACCACCATCAGGAGTATGAAATTCTGAGCTACAAAGAAATACATACTGAGTAGTGAGCATAAAAATATCTATTATATCAAGCTGAGAACAAGGAATCAGTTTTTAATTACCTTGTACCCTCTAAAGCAGTGACTTCATAAACTTTGAAACTAACCATCACAACCCACAGTAAGAATTATGTCTTATTTAAAAATTCAACATTTTTAAAAGGGTTTCACAAAGTAATACCCACCCTCAGTATGTGTATGATACATTGGTATTTTCTATCTTAATGTTTCATATTTCATTTCTTAAAATGATCTCATGACCCACTAGTGGGTCACAACCTGAAGTTTGGAGACCACTGCTTGGAAAAAAAAAAAGAACCCTAGCAACAGATGTTACATACGTGAGTAATTCAACTAGCTTTTGCCAAATTGTGTTAAAGTTCACTTATGTTTTTTCAGCCAGAAAAGCGAATACCGAACACATCAACTGCTGGATTTTAAGAATTTCCCTCTCAGAATTCCCATGTCTCCATTGATTTAACATTATATATGTTGAAATATCCCAATTTACTTTAAATATTAGGGTCATAAGGTTTTTGTTTGGCTTTGTTTTTCCATTTCAACCCTTCCTGTTTGCCTCCCCCATCCCCAAAAGAGGATTTGTTCCTTTATAACATTTAGTATTTCTTGTACTACAAAATATCCAACAATACTTATTTTAGTGGAATGGAAACAGTTTCAAAGCACGACAACCTCTATTATAAGCACAATGTCAATGAGCAGTCTAAAGAATTTTTCCCCAAAAGAGTCCAGCTTCCTCATGATTCTGAGTATTCAAACCCACAATTATACACAGCTTAATGGGGACAGAAGAGGCAGGCTCTCTGAGATAGAACAGTACCAGACTCAGAAGTGAAAACTAGCCCTCCCAGATTTTCAAATATGGAGGGAGCAATCAGTCTCTTCTATGAACAAGGTCCCAGTACAGTTGTCTAGATGTACCCTTACTGGACTGCATTCAGACTCTGTTGGCAAAGGCTTTTTTACTTTACACTGAACAGGCAGCTGCACAATACCCAAAGTCAAACACTGTTTGTGGTTAAACAAGATTTCACAGAAGAGAGGTCAGAGAGGTGGGGCTGACACTATTAAACTAGCAGATGAATTGCCTAGTCATCCGTCAGGACTCCAGAGTAATGTTCAAGTATAGAATGATTACTAAGAAGGCAATTACAATGAGAAGAAAGTTGACCATATGGAAGAGAAGCTTTAAGCTTGTAGCCCATTCTTTTTTGGTTTGAAATGGGGCTAAGAACAGAGTTGAAGGTTTGGTAAAGGCTTTTCCAAGTTTCCCAGGTCAACTCCAATAGCAATGTTAAGACTTCTTCCAAAGCAGATTAAAACCTAGAGCTGTGGCCACAGTATGGCTGGCTAGCTTCAGCCTCAACAGCCAGAAACCAAGATTTGTATGAGTACAAGGTAATGATGCAATTTTCCCACCGACACAATCTACCATTAACAGGCTAGGAAGAGAAGCATACATAAAAGGCTTTTTTAACTGCTGAAAGACTAACTTCTACCCTTTAGAGTCTATGCTTGTGACCTCATGTGTTAGGCAGATTATACAAAGGCATCACGTTAAACTATCTCAAGTGCTGTCTCACCCTAAAGATGACTTGTAAGAATGTGGTTGTCTGGTATGCTCATATTTGGTGAGTAATGCTGTAGCCACCACCAACACTCAACAATACTGGGTGTAGACAGAAGAACTAGGTTGACTGGCTCTAAAAATGCCATCAAGGTATTTAAGAGAAGTTTTTCCTCTGTACTCCACAGTGAAAATATACAAAAGGAAAAAGCCATACAGATACATACTCAAGCCAAGTCACTGAAGTACAATGAGATTCCATGTGAGTGGAAGTTGGGTTACTTCAGCATGGACTGAAATAAAAAATACAACCTTTACATGTAGAGTTAAGTTCTAACTGATCAGTTACAATGGCTTCACCTTGTATATTCATAATTTCCAAAATGTTTTCACAAGTATGGCACATAGGAGGCACTCAATTATCGAATTACTCTCCAGCGTGTACAGATTTGATCTTCAGGGCACCCAGATCAGCTTGGACAGGAAGAACAAGAAAGTCCCAGTTTGAAGAACAAAAGAAACTAAAATACGGAGAGGACAAATAGTTTGCCCAGTATTACTTTTTGAATAAAATGATAGAGTATGGGTTTGAATTCAGATTTTCTAGTTTCTAAATCAGTACTTTACCCATCCCTCTCCCTCCAATGCCTTGATCCCTCACAAACCCGTGAAAAGACAAAGGACTATGGACATCTGTATGTCCTCGTGGCCAAAGAATACCAGATAACATCAGGAAGGGCAAAGGCATCCATAATTAGAAGATAACAGTGAAGTTTTTACCTGGCCCATCTTATGAATATCCTAAGAGTTGACTCAAATCAAAAGAAACAACTAAAATTATCAAGGGAATAAGGAATCATTTAAAAAGATGAGGCATTTTCAGTCTGTGGTTGTGAGAGTAAAGGTTAGAAGAAAGCAAGCTTTGTTGACTAAATACTGACAACCCAAAACTATGGAAATGCCTTTTGGAATTTGCAGTCTTATTTAAACAAAACAGGCTTCTTATATAACATAATGCAGCAGCAAGATACCTTCAGTAATTTCATTATCCTAGGAGATGACAGAGACTGAACATTTAATAAAATGTAATGGTTAAAACTCAGCAAATGTACACATAAGGTTTGTGCATTTCATTGTACGTTAATTCACCTTTTAAAAATTTGAAAAAAGCCATAAACAAACAAAAAAACCCCACAATGGCATCTCAACAAAGAAGGAAAAAGAAAGAGATGCAATGGATAAGGGAGTGAAGTGAGAGACAGTTTAAGCACATTCTCATAACCTTCCAAGGATGGTGTGATCTCTTATGAACAACTATGGGTTCCACTGGCCTGACCAAGCTCATGGGAAGCATGGATTCCTGAGGCTTCATGAGGGGAGGTGCCTCTGTTTTTCATCTCTGAATCCACAGCACCCCACAAAGTCAGTTCTCAATAGCTGAGTCATAAATAGCTCTTAAATACCTAGCTCTGTCACCTCCTGGCAGTGGAACTTGACAACAGGCTTTACATCTCTGAGTCTCCCAGAACAGAGACACTAGCCTATCCTGCCTGCTTGATAAGGTCATGAGGGTCAAACAAAAGTACATATCAAAGCTTCTTTAAAAATAAGATGCTTATGTTTGTTATATTTAAACAAGAATATGAACCAGAAGCTTCAAGAGCTTCAGTGAACGAACCAGGAAACAGTGATACAATAACAATATTAGCTGGTATTTAAAATGACTTTGTTAAGACTGAAGATTCATGATTAAAAACTGAGGTTTAAAAAAAAAGTCCAAAGAATAAACTTTGTTGGAAAGAAGCTCACAACTTTTCACTGCTTAAGAATTCAAGACTGCTTCCGAGCTGGACACACTAAAAGATTCAGTATTAGACTAGCAAAGTTCTATTTATGGCAACATAAAGTATACAACTACATGCTTAGAAATAACATGAACTTGGTCAAAGCTATTTCTGAGGGAGAAAGATAATGAATGGGACAAGGATTTTATGAGGAAACCTGGATTCCAGTACAGGCTCAGCTTCTCTATATGTCCTGATGGAAGCCACCTGGCCTCTTTGGACTCTTTCATCATCTATGGGATAAAAGGGGTAATAACAGGTAATCTATGACTTGTAAACTCAAAGGCAGAGAAAGGCTGTTTTGTATCCCACTGTTTTGTGGCCTAACCTCACACTGCTGTACCTTTGTTCATGCTACCTGTTCTGAAGTTCTTTTCCCCATTTTCTAACCAAGAAACTCTTACTCCATCTATAAAGCCTACTCAAAAGCCAATTCTATGTGAAATCTTCCCAAATGTGTATACAACACTCATGGTTCCCTCCCATTAGGCTTCTATAATGCCAATTAAACCTTCCTGTAATTGCTTTTAGGCCCAGTAGATTATGATCACAAATCTAGTGCTCCTTCCTTCCCCTGAAAGGCAGGAAACATGTTCTACTGAGCTTAGAAAATGATCGGCACATGCCTGATGTTCTATAAAATACACACTAATTGATTAGGAGTCCCATTTCATGTCAAGGGTACCTCAAGCAGTAGTTCAATAAAGCTACCATTTGCACATTTTAGAAAGCCCTACCTGGTCTGCACAGGTCTCCATGTTGCTCCTTTTCACTGGCGTAGACCTCCATACACCAAGCGTGGTATGCAAACGAGAAAAGATCTTCTATTTTAGTAGGTGGTCGGATTGCATTATTCAGTCTCTTAAGCCACTCTTGACACTGCTCAAAGGTTGAGAACTGACACCTTTGTAAAGCCAAACAAGTTTTGATGTAATCAAGACAGTTGACAATGAAACCTAAGAGAAGTCACCATTTCAAGGATGCATACTCACAGTGAAGTGACAAGCACAGTCAAAAATCATAAGGTGTTCACTCACACGTTTATCATTTGTTATAAAAACAGAACCAACAAATTCTAGCCAATGGTGCAAAATGTCAAAAAGAAGCTAGATATGTGGAAAACTTATTTTTTTAGACTAATAACATTTCTTCTGAGATTAATGATAATTATTAAAGCAAAATGGCAGCCATTCTCTTCCATGATGGGGTTTCACTGTACTTCATAAAAAGTTTAATGCTGTCGAGAAGTATGTTTATGAAACTTCCTTTTGTTTTGCTACAACATATTAGGCCAAGCTCAAAATCAATCACATCAATACTTTTGGCTCTAATAAGATATATTACATGAAACTTTCAGCTGTGACCACGTGGAGAAAACAATTTTATTATGAACTGTAATTTTCAGCATATGTAACTAGGAGGTTAAAATAATTCGTGCAAAAAGTACTTTACCTTTTCAAAGGCAGTGTTTAAAACTGAGTAATAAATAAGCATGTTTTTTAAAATTGTGAGTTGCACCCAGTATTTATCAAAAGCAAGCCAAACCTCAATGGCTAAAAAGCAACTTAAATATGTACCTTAAAATCAAAAGGTCACTTAAACTCTCCCTCATCCCAGTCAATGTAGCTCATCTATATACCAACACACAATGATTACTGGCACTTCAGAAAGAGATAAAGTAACAACTTGGGGAACGTACAGAACTATTAAATATAAAAATGCATTTCAGGTATTATTATTATTATTTTTTACAATTTATTTTGGTATCATTAACCAACAATTACATGTGCAATATTATGGTGATTAAACTACCCCCTTCATCAGGTCCCCCCCCACCAACCCCATTACAGTCACTGCCCATCAGCGTAGTGAGATGCTATAGAGTCACTACTTGTCTTCTCTGAGTTGTACAGCCCTCCCCGTGCCCCCACTACCTTACGTCTGCTAATCGTAATACCCCTTTTACCCTCTTATCCCTCCCTTCCCACCCATCTTCCCCAGTCCCATTCCCTTTGGTAACTATTTGTCCGTTCTTGGGTTCTGTGAGTCTGCTGCTGTTTTGTTCCTTCAGTTTTTTCTTTGGTCTTACACTCCACATATGAGTGAAATCATTTGATACTTGTCTTTTTCGGCTTGGCTTACTTCACTGAGCATAATACCCTCTAACTCCATTCAAGTTGTTGCAAATGGTAGGATTTGTTTTCTTCTTATGGCTGAATAATATTCCATTGTGTATATCTACCACATCTTCTTTAGCCATTCATCTACTGATGGACACTTAGGTTGCTTCCATTTCTTGGCTATTGGAAATAGTGCTGTGATAAACATAGGGGTGCATCTGTCTTTTTGAGACTGGGCTGCTGCATTCTTAGGGTAAATTCCTAGGAGTGGGATTCCTGAGTCAAATGATATTTCTATTTTGAGTTTTTTGAGGAACCTCCATAATGCTTTCCACAATGGTTGAACTAATTTGCATTCCCACCAGCAGTGTAGGAGGGTTCCCTTTTCTCCACATTCTTGCCAACATTTGTTGTTGTTTGTCTTTTAGATGTTGGCCATCCTAACTGGTGTGGGGTGATATCTCATTGTGGTTTTAATCTGCATTTCTCTGATGACCAGCGATGTGGAGCTTCTTTTCATGTGCCTGTTGGCCATCTGAATTTCTTCTTTAGAGAAGTGTCTATTCATGTCCTCTGCCCATTTCTTAATTGGATTATTTGCTTTTTGTTTGTTAAGGTGCGTGAGTTCTCTATATATTTTGGATGTCAATCCCTTATCAGATGCATCATTTATGAATATATTTTCCCATACTGTAGGATGTCTTTTTGTTCTACTGATGGTGTCCTTTGCTGTACAGAAGCTTTTCAGCTTGATATAGTCCCACTTGTTCATTTTTGCTTTTGTTTCCCTTGCCCGGGGAGATATGTTCATGAAGAAGTCGCTCATGTTTATGTCCAAGAGATTTTTGCCTTTGTTTTTTTCTAAGAGGTTTATGGTTTCATGACTTACATTCAGGTCTTTGATCCACCTTGAGTTTACCTTTGTGTATGGGGCTAGATAGTAGTCCAGTTTTATTCTCTTACATGTAGCTGTCCAGTTTTTCCAACACCAGCTGCTTAAGAGGCTGTCATCTCCCCATTGTATATCCAGGGCTCCTTTATCAAATATTAATTGACTGTATATGTTTGGGTTAATGTTAGGATTTTCTATTCTGTTCCACTGGTCTGTGGGACTGTTTTTGTGCCAATACCAAATTGTCTTGATTACTGTGGCTTTGTAGTAGAGTTTGAAGTCAGGGAGCATAATTCCCCGTTTGATTCCTCCTTCTCAGAATTGCTTTGGCTATTCGGGGTCTTTTCTGGTTCCATATGAACTTTTGAGTTATTTGTTCCAGTTCACTGAAGAAAGCTGTTGGTAGTTTGATAGGGATTGCGTTGAATTTGTCGATTGCTTTAGGTAGTATAGCCATTTTGACAATATTTATTCTTCCTAGCCAAGAGCATGGGATACATTTCCATTTGTTAGTGTCCTATTTAATTTCTCCTGGGAGTGTCTTGTAGTTTTCAGAGTACAGGTCTTTCACTTCCTTGGTTAGGTTTATTCCTAGGTATTTTATTTTTTTGATGCAATTGTGAATGGAACTGTTTTTCTGATTTCTCTTTCTGTTAGTTCATCATTAGTGTATAGGAAAGCAACAGATTTCTGTGTGTTAATTTTGTATCCTGCAACTCAGGTATTATTTTTTTACCATTACACTTAAAACTAGATCAGATAACCATAAACAGATGCTAAATCTATGGAGAAATTTGATGAGAAGCAGGACACTGTCTGTCTTAACAGCACCTTCCATAGACTATCCATTAGTTGCAATGAAGAAAATAGAGAAATTATACAGAAGGCAGGTGACACCTTGGTAAGAGTGATCAAAACACCACCAATAAGGGACAAACGGACACTGTTTGCCTCCACATGGAACATAATACCCTGGGAAGGGCACAACCTCATATACACACAGTATTTCAACCGAGAAGGCACCTCACCTTAATCATGAGGGAACAATGGACAGAATGAGAAACATTCTATTAAAACGAAATACTGCATTATTTAATATGAAATGTTATACAAGACAAAGTAAGATGGTGAAAAATGTTCCAGATTACGAAAGAGCAACAGACTCAGAGACTCCAAGAAGGAACTAGTGGTTACCAAAGGGGAGGGGTGTGGGAGGGCAGGTGGGGAGGGTGTGAGAAGGGGATTGAGGGGTATCATGTTTAGTACACATGGTGTGGGGGATCACGGGGAAAACAGTGTAGCACAGAGAAGGCAAACGGTGAATCTGTGGCATCTTACTACACTGATAGACAGTGACTGCATTGGGGTGTGGGTGGGGACTTGATAATATGGGGAAATGTAGTAACCACATTGTTTTTTCATGTGAAACCTTCATAAGAGTGTATATCAATAATACCTTACTTAAAAAAATGAAAAAAAAAATGTTCCAGATTAAAGAAGGCCATGGAATCATGGCAACTAAATGATATCTGACCTTAATGAATCCTATTCTGAACAAGGAATGCTGTAGGGGGTATTACTGAATTAAGTGACAAAATTGGAACATAATAGACTGGATAAAAATATTGTTGAGTGAAGCCTGCAATGGCAATAAGTACATATCTATCGATAATCACCCTAAATGTAAACAGACTGAATTTACCAATCAAAAGACAGAGTAATAGAATGGATAAAAAAGCAAGACCCATGTATATGCTGCCTAGAAGAGACTCACCTCAAACCCAAAGACATACACAGACTAAAAGTGAAGGGATGGAAAAAGATATTTCATGCAAACAATAGGGAGAAAAAAGCAGGTGTTGCAGTACCTGTATCAGACAAAACAGACTTCAAAACAAAGAAAGTCACAAGAGACATTACATAATGATAAAGGGGTCAGTCCACCAAGAGGATATAACCATTATAAATATCTATGCACCCAACCCAGGAACACCGACATATGTGAAACAAATACTAACAGAATTAAAAGGGGAAATCGAATGTAAGGCATTCATTCTAGGAGACTTCAATGAACGACTCACTCCAAAGGACAGATCAACCAGAGAGAAAATAAGTAAGGACACAGAGGCACTGAACAACACACTAGAACAGATAGACCTAACAGACATCTACAGAACTCTACACCCAAAAGCAGCAGAATACACATTCTTCTCAAGTGCACAGAGAACATTTTCCAGAATAGACCACGTAGTAGGTCACAAAGAGAGCTTAAGTAAATTAAAAAATATTGAAATTGTAACAATAAACTTCTCAGATCACAAGACTATAAAACTAGAAATAAATTGAACAAAGAAAACAAAAAGGCTCACAAACACATGGAGGCTTAACAACGTGCTCCTAAATAATGAATGGATCAATGACCAAATTAAAACAGAGAACAAGCAATATATGGAGAGACAAATGAAAACAACAGCACAATGCCCCAACTTCTGTGGAATGCAGCAAAGGCAGTTCTAAGGGGAAAGTATATAGCAATCCAGGCCTATTTAAAGAAGGAAGAACAATTCCAAGTGAATAGTCTAAATTCACAATTATTGAAACCAGAAAAAGAAGAACAAATGAAGCCAAAGTCAGCAGAAGGAGGGACATAATAAAGATCAGAGAAGAAATAAATAAAATTGAGAAGAATAAAACAATAGAAAAAATTAATGAAACCAATAGCTGGTTCTTGGAGAAAATAAATAAAATAGATAAACCCCGAGCCAGACTTACTAAAAGAAAAAGAGAATATACACACATAAACAGAATCAGAAATGGGAATGGAAAAATCATGATGGACACCACAGAAATACAAAGAATTATGAGAATACTATGAAAATCTATATGCTAACAAACTGGATAACCTAGAAGAAATGGACAACTTTCTAAAAAAATACAACCTTCCAAGAATGACCCAGGAAGAAACAGAAAATCTAGAGACCAATTACGAGCAACAAAATTGAATCAGTAATCAAAAACCTACCCAAGAACAAAACCCCCAGAGGATTCACCACAGAATTTTATCAGACATTTAGAGAAGACATAATACCCATTCTTCTTAAAGTTTTCCCAAAAATAGAAGAGATGGGAATACTTCCAAACTCATTCTAATGAAGCCACAAAGACACCACAAAAAATGAAAACTACAGACCAATATCCCTGATGAACATAGATGCAAAAATACTCAACAAAATATTAGCAAACCGAATTCAAAAATACATCAAGAGGATCATACACCACAATCAAGTGGGATTCATCCCAGAGATAAAAGGATGGTACAACATTCAAAAATCCATCAACATCATCCACCACATCAACAAAAAGAAGGACATAAACCACATGACCATTTCCATAGATGCTGAAAAAGCATTCGACAAAAGTCAGCATCCATTTCATGATAAAAACTCTCAACAAAATGGGTACAGGGGCAAGTACTTCAACATCATAAAGACCATATATGACAAACCCACAGCCAACATCATACTCAACAGCGAGAAGCTGAAAGCTTTTCCCCTAAGATCAGGAACAAGACAAGAATGCCTACTCTTTTATTCAACATAGTACTGGAGGTCCTAACCACGGCAATCAAACAACACAAAGAAATAAAAGGCATTCAGATTGGTAAGGAAGAAGTCAAACAGTCACTTTTCAGATGACATGATATTGTACATAAAAAACCCTAAAGAATCCACTCCAAAACTACTAGAACTAATATCTGAATTCAGCAAAGTTGCAGGATACAAAATTAAAACACAGAAATCTGTTGCATTCCTATACACTAATGATGAACTAGCAGAAAGAGAAACCAAGAAAACAATTCCATTCACAACTGCATCAAAAAGAATAAAATACCTGGGAATAAACCTAACCAAGGAAGTGAAAGACCTATACCCTGAAAACTACAAGAAACTTTTAAGAGAAATTAAAGAGGACACTAATAAATGGAAACTCATCCCATCCTCTTGGCTAGGAAGAATTTATATTGTCAAAAAAGCCATCCTGCCTAAAGCAATCTACAGGTTCAATGCAATCCGTATCAAAATACCAACAGTATTTTTCAATGAACTAGAGCAAATAGTTCTAAAATTCATATGGAACGACAAAAGACCCCGAATAGCCAAAGCTATCCTGAGGAGGAAGAATAAAACAGGGGGAATTACACTCCCTGACTTCAAGCTCTACTACAAAGCCACAATAATCAAGACAATTTGGTACTGGCACAAGAACAGATCCATAGACCAGTGGCAGAATAGAGAGCCCAGATATAAACCCAAGCATATACGGTCAATTAATATACGATAAAGGACCCATGGATATACAATGGGGAAATGACAGCCTCTCCAACAGCTGGTGTTGGCAAAACTGGACAGCTGCATGTAAGAGAATGGAACTGGATTACTGTCTAATCCCATACACAAAAGTAAACTCAAAATGGATCAAAGACCTGAATGTAAGTCATGAAACTATAAAACTCTCAGAAAAAAAATATAAGCAAAAATCTCTTGGATATAAACATGAGCAACTACTCCATGAACATCTCTCTCCGTGCAAGGGAAACAAAAGCAAAAATGAACAAGTGGGACTATATCAAACTAAAAAGCTTCTGTACAGCAAAGGACACCATCAGTAGAACAAAAAGACATCCTACAGTATGGGAGAATATATTCATAAACAACACATCCAATGAGGGGTCCACATCCAAAATATATAAAGAACTCACGCACCTCAACAAACATAAGTAAATAATCCAATTAAGACATGGGCAGAGGACATGAATAGACACTTCTCCAATGAAGAAACTCAGATGGCCAACAGGCACATGAAAAGATGCTCCACATCACTAATCATCAGAGAAATGCAGATTAAAACCACAATGAGATATCACCTCACACCAGTGAGGATGGCCAACATCCAAAACACAAACAACAACAAATGTTGGTGAGGATGTGGAGAAAAGGGAACCCTCCTACACTGCTGGTGGGAATGCAAATTAGTTCAACCATTGTGGAAAGCAGTATGGAGGTTCCTCAAAAAACTCAAAATAGAAATACCATTTGACCCAGGAATCCCACTCCTAGGAATTTACCCTAAGAATGCAGCAGCCCAGTTTGAAAAAGACATATGCACCCCTATGTTTATCACAGCATTATTTCCAATAGCCAAGAAATGGAAGCAACCTAAGTGTCCATCAGTAGATGAATGGCTAAAGAAGATGTGGTAGATATACACAATGGAATATTATTCAGCCATAAGAAGAAAACAAATCCTACCATTTGCAACAACATGGATGGAGCTACAGGGTATTATGCTCAGTGAAATAAGCCAAGCCGAAAAAGACAAGTACCAAATGATTTCACTCATGTGGAGTATAAGAACAAAGAAAAAAATTGAAGGAACAAAACAGCAGCAGACTCAGAACCCAAGAACGAACGGACTAATAGTTACCAAAGGGAAAGGAACTGTGGAGGATGGGTAGGAAGGAAGGACAGGGGGGAAAAGGGGCATTACAATTAGCAGATGTAATGTTGGGGGGTACGGGGAGGGCTGTACAACCCAGAGAAGACAAGTAGTGACTCTACAGCATCTCACTACGCTGAAGTACAGTGACTGTAATGGGGTTTGTGGGGGGACCTGATGAAGGACATAGTTTAATCACTATAATATTGTACATGCAATTGTAGATTAATGATACCAAAATAAACTATTAGGGAAAAAAAAACCAATTCCAGTTTACAGAAAATACAGTAATAGAGAAAAAATTTAATGACGCCACAAAGAAACAATTGGAGAGATTCCAGAATACAAGACTTTTTGAAACTCTGTGATCTCTTCAAAAAGTCTCTGTAATGGAAGAGGAGATAGTGGGGATGCTAACCATATGCAACCTTGATAGGATCCTGGCTTTAGCTAAAAAGATGTTCCAGGGACAATGGGAAAAAAATTCTAAATAGGAACTTGGTATTTACATGATACTGGGTAATTACTGTTCATATTCTTAAATGTAATAATTTGGAGAATGTCTAATTCTTGGGAGATGCTTTAAATTTTTAGAAGAGAGAATTCAAAATAAATGAGACTTATGTATAATGGCCCAGGGGAAAATAAAACACATATATATTTACAGAGATAATGTATATATGGCAAAATATTAAGAACTGTTTAATCAGCATAGTGAGTTCATTATACTATCTTTAAATCTTAAAAAAAAAAGATCAAATATTTCAGGCACTAAGTATTCATAAAATATCGTAACAAGGCTGACCCTCAAAAGCCGTTTTCTGTTAACAAACTGCGGACGCATTCTTTAAAAAATATTTTCCTAAATACTTAAACTAAACAGCAGCTTAAGTGTGCCACATACCTGATAACTTTGCAGTCTTTGCAAGTCAAATGAAGTTGAAATATATCACGGCATTCAACACTTTCTATGAGCTGTAATGGAACCTGCAAGTAAAAAAGATGAAGTCCCATTAGTCAAAAAGGCATTGACCCTGCAGTTCTTCAATGTGTCCAACAAAAGTTATTAGAAAGCTCTACGGGGAAAGAAGCAAACAGAACTGCAAATTTATCTGGATCAATAGTACTCAAGTGAGTTACTGGTGAGTGAATGAGGGTTTCCCTTTATCTCTACATAGCACAAAGCCAACGAACAGAAAAGGCACTACCTCTGGAAGAGCAAGCAACACACCATCTCTCAGGTATCAAACTCCCCTCCTCATCTGTCAAAGTTCTACATTACATGCTACAGCTAGCTGTGATTTGCAATGACACAGAAGCTAAAGGAAATCAGAATGCTAATCCTATCTTGTTTAAAGAAAAGAATTGCAGATCAACGTGCAGCAAGGACTACTTGTTTGCCCCCAAATGACGAAGTGGGTTTGTGGCTCTGTCAGCAAAAGATCATCCTAAAAAAGACTGGAAATCTCAACTGCCTGCAGGTTACACAGAAATGATCATGTAGCCTGAAAAAGTTCTTTGTCAGGCTGTCTACTCAGCAGAATAGACCCACAGGAATTGCAGGGAGCAGATCATACAGCGGGTCAAAAGTTCTAAAACTAGCGAGGTCTAATTTGCTTCAAAATACCAGGAGCCCTATTTGCCAAGTGGGGCTTAGGTGTGAGCAATCTGGAATGGGTCTCTCCCTGCCAGTCTGGTCAGTAGATTACTGAACATAGGAGTACGTAAAACAGTGGAGCAGGATCACAGAAGTGAGACAGATGAGGGGAAAGCATGTGGACAGGATGACAAATCCTCAAGTTGACATGAGAATACTCTCCTTGTTCTTCAACTCATCCTGACTCTCAACCCCTGGCCTCAAAAAGCTATTTCCAAAACTTCTAAAGAAAGCCTGGTAAAATAATAGATACTCTCACTCCTTGGAAAGGGGTAGACCACTGCCTCTTAAATGCATCATGCCCAGCCAAAATGTGGCTCTAGAGTTGGAAGAAGCATTCCAATAATTTGTGTTTAGCATAAGAAAAGGTTGGCAGCCTCCAACACAGAACAAAAAGAGTGCTGCCTGTACTGGGTGGCCCTCATGTGAGCTGAGTGAGTTTCAGAAAAAGGCTTCCTACAACCCTGCTCCACCATGCAGTTGTCAGAGTCAGTATAGAACTCTAAGAACAAGGATGTGGGAGCAAAAAGAAGCCCAGGACTCAATGTCTGAGACAAAAAAAAAAACAAAACAGAAACTGAGGCAGGGATTAAAAAAGAGAAGAAAGCAAAATAATATTACTCAGATCATACCTGGGAGTTTTTACCTCAGGACTAGAGAGTCTTCTTGCTTAGTTCTAAGTCTTTAATCTACAAAACTCCCTTACTTGTGATAGGACTCAAAGTAGGAGAAAAAGTAAGAAATCTTGCCTGTGTTCCCAGAAAAAAGGAGCGTTGGCCCTCTTTTTTAATGTCCTTAACACTGGGGTGCTGTGAGAAACTGCAAATGATGTGACTAAAAATTCTTTCAAGACCTGTACATCTATGAGGAAAAAAAAAAACCCCAACAATAATCTATCGGTAGGGATAAACTGTAAAGGAAGAACAGGAAATTAAGAAGACAGAGATTAGAAGATGATACTGATTTGTTCTTTGGCCAGTCCTTTGGGTGTCCAATCTCTTAAAATTTGTTTGATTTTTATGTACCCCCTCCTCTCACCCTCCAACCCCCACCAAAAACAAGTGGGTGCTAGACTGTCAACTATTAAGAGGCCTGAGTTCTAATCTCAATTTTCTAAAATTTTACCAACTAAACTTTTGTCTGTTTCCTGACTTAGACAAATGTCCAACCTCCCAATATGCCACGAACCTCTGATTTCTGAACCTTGGATGGTCACAACTTAGGCAGACACAGGAAATGGGAAGATGGCTGAGGTGGAGTGACAGTGAGTCACCTGCATCCCAGGTTCCTTCTGATCAACTTTCCTTATAGCTAGAAAACTTGAAAACAAACTGATGCTACTCACAGCTGCTGCAAAGAATGTACCAGCCTGTGCTACCTTGCTACAGAGAACAAATAAGCTTTACATCCCTCTCACTGGACCCAAGCACCTAGACCCAGACTTCCAGAGTAAGAATAACAAAGCACCTCAGAACATGCAAAACATCTGCTACCTAAAATGCATTCAATATACAAATTTTCACTTATTTTAACATTGCAAATTTAAAGGATAAAAACGTTGATTGCTAGTATACAGATACTACAAAGTCACCAGAAACAACCATGTGTACTCAAGTCATAGATATGGAAGACATATTTTAATACTCATACAGATTGTCACATGCAGGGAAATTTAATACGCAACAAGAACAGGGACACATAAGAGAGAACACCTGATTTTCTATCAAATGAACATCCCCCTTTTTTCTTCTTTCTACCTTAATGTTCCTCTTCTGAAGAGACAGAATTGGCCTTTTTTTCCTCTTCATACATCCAACCAAAACATACTAAGTTTCTATACTTTAAGGCCTACTCCACTGCTTTAGGTTTCTCCATTTCCTCATATAAGAAGAGGATCTCTTGCTATTTCTGTAAATAGACATACCCAACATTCAACTTCATAAGCAAAAAACAACAGATTCAAGAGCCAGACCATTTTATAGCCCAGAAGGTTAAGGAACTACACTAGAAGCTGGAGGGAAAGTTAGGATCAGGATCCATGTCTGTCCTCTAGCTCACACTCCTTCCATTATATATGGTGCATTTTTCTACCTCTAAGATGATTCTTCCCTTCGGTATGAGCTCTACTTTGTTTTTTCTTTCACAATTAAATGGCCTCTCCACCAGGGATTTTCAAGAGGAAAACAGTATTCATTTATTTTGTTTTGTTTCAAACCAAGATTCCTTACAGGCAATTCTAGCCATGTAAGAATAGTAAGAAATCTAAAGTCATATTCAAATCCTCTGTAGCCCAGTGATTCAATGCTTTTAGCAACTCATTTTCTCTTTGCTCCTTTCTCTTCTACCTGTCAGGTAATTCTATCTCTCTTTAAAGTGCTTTTCTTATAAATTCCACCTAACTCATGCTCAAAACAATGCAAACACATTCAGTGCTGTTAATCAATTCCTCAAAAGGCCAAAAGTTACATCATGGACACAAAAACTCGTAAGAACATCAATTAAAAGAAGCAGAAGAGCAGTAGTTAAACAACAGACATGCATAGGTATCAGACATCCACAGTATGGTCTCATTCCAGAAGGAATCTCGTACCACACTATATTTAGCTTGATTCATGCTGGATATGTGAGTGAATGTGTATGTGTGTACATATGTCTGTGTGCATTACTTTTAGGTAACAGAATTTAAAAGTGGGATAATGTCTACCTCTTAAAAACAAATGCCCTTTTTGTAGTCTGAATAGGTGTAGTAATCTTATATACTCATCTGAAATAAAAGTGGCAATAACAGAGTGAAAACAAAGTTATGAGTCTAAACCTAAGTCTTTAATAAACAGTGGAATATATAGAAACTAAAAAAACTAGTCAGAAGAAGACTTTCGCAGGTTAAAGACCCAAACTTTCTATATTGCTCACCTTTGATATTTACAAGTTACTCTTCCTAAGTGCACATTAAGTGTTAACAATAACCTTCTCCTGATGTTTAAGGAATAAAGATTTTTGCTGTAGTGTGGCTGGACAATGGAAAAATGTTAAGGAAGGTGTTTCCAACCGCTACACTTCTACCCTTTTCCTCAGAAGCATTAACAGCCCAGCCTGGAAACAGAAATTTTAAGGTCCTTTTAAACACTCATGTTGCTTTTATAAATTATTCTTGGTTGAAATTCAGTTTACATTTTGAAGGTCACAATTCCATCTGCTTATGTGTGAACTGTGGGGCTTTACCCTCACTCCACAAACTGTTCTTACTATAGGGTACCACTAGAACCTTGTAAGAGGAAAGGGGCTCATGCAGACAGGACACAGTGTGCTGGTTTGCAAAGTGAGCACCTGACACTCAACACCCATTTGTTCCAAGCAAAGGTGCAAAAACCACCCAGGATTCTCATGCTACTTACTGGGATTTCAGAAGCAGCAGACTGAGAGGCAGTCTATTGAATTACACAATAAAAACCGTTTTAAGTTTTCATGAATTTGACTTGCAACACATATTTATAAATTAGCTGAGCAAAGAAATATATCTGTACGTATGTAAAAATACCACTGGGAAAAGCAAAGAATGTGAACAATTTATATTTTAAGTGCTACAAATAAACTCCACTACCAAGGTTCTTTACCCTAAGAATTAGACCTTGATATCCAAAAGTGAATGTGTGTAGATTAAAGTAATGATGTCATGGTGTCTAAATATAGACATGTTTTATTCAATGTACTGTGAAATAAAAAACATATGATATCAGATAGCTATTTGAAACCTGATGGCAAATAATTTTCTCAAGTGCTAAACGTGCTGATTTAAAAGCTTATAAAATGATGCAACTAGAGCATGCCGCAAAATATACTGGCACATTTGGGTTTTGATGGTTGAAATGTGTTTGATTTAGATGTAATAACCTGTAAGGTGGGTCTCTTGGTCTTACCTATTGTACTGAAATACTTATCTGCAGAGAGAGGATAGAAGGAGAGAAAGGGAAGAATAGCACCACCAAGGCTCTGGTCTCCATCAGGACCTAGTAGTGCAGGAAACCACTGTTTCCTGGAGAATAACCACAGGATTCAGGAAACTTAACACTAACTGTGATGAAATCAATTTGTTTGTATGGAGAAATCCTAGTCTCTCTCAATCTGAAATGTTTAAAGTCACTGCAGTGCCAAAACACTTTTGCATAATGACTTTCTGTGCATAGCCATTACCTTGGGCTTTTGAAGTGACACGCAGGCTCTGCTTGGGAGGGTTTATAATGTTACTAAGACAATAATTTTAGGTGAGGAAACGGGTCAAAAAACAAAACAGAACAAAACAACAAACCAGTATGTTTTCTTAAACACTATCTCAATTACAAAGCAGGATCAATAACTCCAGTCAACAACCTGCTCATAAAGCTACCCTTAGAGACAACGACGACATAGGTCTATTCAGTCGGAAATACGTTGTTTTAAAATGAGTTTTAAGCCCAAAAGGGCTTAAAAATGGTCTAATATCCATTTAAACCCATAATCACTTCAATTCACTTAATGATTACTAAATACCATGACCCTAGGAGACATGCTGGATTCTGAAGATACAAAGATGAATAACCAAAAAACTGTAACATATCTGGTAAATGTTATAAAGGCATGTTCAAGATACAGAAACCAGAGTAGAGTATAATAAACTGTCAAAGAGGGAACTAGGACTGAGAAAGGCCTGACAGAAGTTAACAGTTGAACTGGGTTTTAACAAATGAAGACAATCAACTCAGAGATGTGGTTTTACTAATACAAAAAAGAAAGGGGTAAAAGATGGAAGCACAGAAAAGATGGCAGTAACCAAGGATCACACCACTTGGCCTGACACCATGCTAAGTAATTCAATGTTAGAAGTAGTAAAGAAATGCTAGAAGTCTGTAGGCTAGTGAATAACCTGATCGAATCCATATTTCCCTCCAATAGACCTTACTTTCAAATACATCTAAAAATAGCCTCTGAAATACCTGGCCATAAAACTAGTAAGCTGAGAAACAGGAGACTGTCTGGAAAAATGCAATGATATGAAACTGTATCATCCCCATATGCAACTTAATTACAATTTCGTTGATTCCAGTATTTAAACATAATTTAAACATAAAGTTAAATTGGGTAATTCTACTAATTTAAACTGTCATTATTTCCACAGTAGCTGATGGGTAATTTCTGGTTGGTGGGATTTTATAGGTATTTCTATCCTGTCCCTTCCTATAACCACCACTTAATTCCAAATGGACCTCTTCTGAACACAGTATTATATGATAGGAAAGCACAGCATGTCTATTTCCTTTGAATCCGGTGTGCATTTTTAGTGATACACAGAAAACTATCGTAGTATCTATGATCATAGCCCAAATCTAGAAATCAGAAGGAATTCAGGCCACAATGGTTCTTGGACATAAATGCTTAACTACAAAGAATAATAATAAGTACCTTATTAATAAATGCCAGCTACAAAGAAAATGGCAGCCATTTGAATCTTCTGATAAAGGAAAGAATGTGTAGAAGGATTTGGGTAACTTTTAGACCACTAAGTAATATGAACTTAGGTGACAGATTTCAAAGAATCCCAAAATGAACCCCAAAATACACACTCTGAACTAAAGTATAGTCCTGAGCTTTTATAAGACAACATAATATACTTCTCTGTGCTGGAGTTGAAGTGCAGAAAGCAAGCCACAATCCCAGCAAGTGAAGGAGGAAGAAGGTATTCATTCAGTGGTAGCACATGAACTTTCATGTTTTTGTGGTGAAAGGCCACAAACTATTGAAAACTATTAATGAGGGCAGCACATTGGAAGAACCAGTTCACTGAAAGTACCCTCACAACTGAAAAGGATAAATGTACTTTAAGAATTGAAAGCCTTCCTTTTCTTCAGAAATATATTGTCCAATATGCAAATAAACATTGTATTTACATCTATACTTATACCACTAGGGAACCATTAGAGTAACTAACTTCATCCTATAATGAGTAGGTATTGAGCTCAAAGTATATTTCATCATTTGACATTAAGGTCCAGGAAATTATCTCAACAGAGACAGTTGGTAACTACTAAAGATTGAGGAATAAAAGCCTAGACAGCCTTTCCGTCCTTATAAAGCTTTATGATACAGCATTACCTAGTGTAAACCATGCAGCGTAACTAAACACAATGCACACCTTAGCTGACAACCACACTATTATCTTAAATCAAGCACAAGAGCTGCTTGCTAACCTAGTGTCTTTGAGTACTAAACTGAGAGAAAAGCATAGGACACAATATTTTCACACCCAACTCTGTAAACCATTCTTCTTTGAAAACATTAACAAGTTTTTTTTTACTTCCTTTCTCCATTTACTTTAGTGAGAGACTAGTTGTTCACCACTTACATTAACAAGAGACTCCTTGAACTTGATGTGAAGTCTGTAATTAGAAAGGGCGATGATGGCATCCTCGGCACGGCCCACATACTCTGTGCTTTCTCCATGAAGTTCAAGGAAAGGAACCTTGAAAATGGAAGAAGAAACCTTTCAGAGTTCTGAAGCAGTAAAGCAAAGTCTTCAAACACAGGTCAGATGAATGGACGATAAATCCTCTGTCAAACTTAAAACACAGTACAAAAATGGTTAAGAGACATAAAGAGGATGGGCTTATACTCACATAATTCAAATATGTCTAGTTATTCAAGACTACTGAAGGAATGACAGAGATGATCACTTAGTGAATTCTCAGGAAGTAAGTTTTTCTAAAAGATTATTTTCCAGCTAACATTTGTACTATTTGGTTTAGGAAAGAAAATTATACAGTGTATTACTTCAATCTACTAGCTCTGCTACACAGTTAATATGATGCTAAATACTTAATTCACTATAAAAAGTGACCTGTAATTACCTGAAGATTATCATCCTCTCGAATCAGCTGCTTCCTGGGAAAGATCTGATTGGCCTGGATGCACTCAAGGCTGTGCCGAGTCTCTTCATCCTGGAAAAACCCAAAACCTTTAAATAATTACAAAATTCCAAGTCATCCATATTTGGTTTTCCTGCCATTGCCAGTAGTGTAATCACAATGAGCGTCCAGGGACCAAGGTGGACAGAAAGCTCAAGGAAAAAATATTCATTCCCAAAAGTACTACATCCAATATATTAGGTGCTTCTAAGTAAGAGAACACATTGATGCAAATAAAAAACATCAAAGAGGTTAACAATGTTTTTTATGAAGCACTAGTAAGTTATTACACTACTTCTAAGAGAAACCAACAGTGGATTTTTATTCTCTAAGTTATAACCTTATTTTTCAAAGATACATTCAAAACTATTTAAGAATGAAATGATGTGATGTCTGGCATTTGGTTCAAAATAATTGGAAGGTGGAGGGGAAGGAGGAAGTGAGTGGGGCATAAATTAAACAGAATTGACCATGGGGGATAATTGACAAAACAATGGAAATGGAGGTTCATTATACTATTGTCTACTTTGGTTATACATGAAATTCCCATAATAGGTTTCTTTTTAAATGTAAGTTCAAAAACAGAATTTCTAACAAATGGAAATGCATCCCATGCTCTTGGCTAGGAAGAATAAATATTGTCAAAATGGCAATACTACCTAAAGCAATCTACAGATTCAA
>JAQQAC010011420.1:6675868-6693493 GCA_029783875.1 Phataginus tricuspis
AAGGTAAACTCAAGGTGGATCAAAGACCTGAATGTAAATCATGAAACAATAAAACTCTTAGAAAAAAACATAGGCAAAAATCTCTTGGACATAAACATGAGTGACTTCTTCATGAACATATTCCCCCGGGCAAGGGAAACAAAAGCAAAAATGAACAAATGGGACTATATCAAGTTGAAAAGCTTCTGTACAGCAAAGGACACTATCAGTAGAACAAAAAGACATCCTACAATATGGGACAATATATTCATAAATGATGTATCTGATAAGGGGTTGACATCCAAAATATACAAAGAACTCACGCACCTTAACAAACAAAAAGCAAATAACCCAATTAAGAAATGGGCACAGGACATGAATAGACACTTCTCTTAAGAAGAAATTCAGATGGCCAACAGGCACATGAAAAAATGCTCCACATCACTAATCATCAGAGAAATGCAGATTAAAACCACAATGAGATATCACCTCACACCAGTGAGGATGGCCAACATCCAAAACACAAACAACAACAAATGTTGGCGAGGATGTGGAGAGAGGGGAACCCTCCTACATTGCTGGTGGGAATGCAAATTAGTTCAACCATTGTGGAAAGCAGTATGGAGGTTCCTCAAAAAACTCAAAATAGAAATACCATATGACCCAGGAATCCCACTCCTAGGAATTTACCCCAAGAATGCAGCAGCCCAGTTTCAAAAGGACAGATGCACCCCTATGTTTATTGCAGCACTATTTACAAAAACCAAGAAATAGAAGCAACCTAAGTGCCCATCAGTAGATGAATGGATTAAGAAGATGTGGTACATATACACAATGGAATATTATTCAGCCATAAGAAAAAAACAAATCCTACCATTTGCAACAACATGGATGGAGCTGGAGGGTATTATGCTCAGTGAAATAAGCCAGGCCGAAAAAGACAAGTACCAAATGATCTCACTCATATGTGGAATATAAGAACAAAGAACAACAACAACAATAACAACAACAAAAAAAAAGCTGAAGGAACAAAACAGCAGCAGACTCACAGAACCCAAGAACGGACTAACAGTTACCAAAGGGAAAGGGACTGGGGAAGAAGGGCGGGAAGGGAAGGATAAGTGGGTAAAAAGGGCATTCCAATTAGCAGACATACATAGGGTGAGGGGGGGCACGGGGGGGACTGTACAGCTCAGAGAAGACAAGTAGTGATTCTCATCTCACTACACTGATGGACAGTGACTGTGGTGGGGTTGGTGGGGGGACCGGATGAAGGGGGGAGTTTAATCATCACAATATTGCTCATGTAACTGTAGGTTAATGATACTAAAATAAAATAAATTAAAAAAACAAACAAACAGAATTTCTCAAATGTAAGCTCAAAAACTGAAAATGTGTACATCACTATCCCTAATCTCTCTTACATTACAAAACAGATGTTTTCTATTAAGATAATTTCAAAAGAAGCAGCAGTAAATGTTAACCTAAATGGCACTTGGATTGAACTTAACTATAATTTGTATAAAAAAGTAGTCCTTTATGTTATGAATTTTCATGGCATAGGAAGACAAGAGAAAAAAGCAATTTATTGGAAAGTCTGACTAGAAATTATGATGTAATCTGTTTACATAGCAACTTTATAAGAGCAGAAGTCAGTCGTATCATGTTCCACTGATACAAGAATTATAACCACTAGTTAGCAGACATTTCTGCATATGCTAACCACAATTTCAACAATTCTTTAAATCCCCTCAAAAAAGAGGGGGAAAAAAACACTTGAGGCTTTACCCACTAGCAATCTTAAACCAAAAACAGTAATATTATACTACTGTAGTTCTCAAAATGAGATCTGCAGACTCTGAGACCCTTTAAGGGGCTCTATAAAGTCAAAACCACCTTTGGAATAATACTAAGACATTATTTGCCTTTTCTCACTGTTTTGACATTTGTACCAACAGTGCAAAAAGAACTGGTAGGTAAAACTGTTGGCACTATACCACAATCAAAGTGGTGGCACCAATTTCACTTAGACTGTCCTTGAAAAAAGCAAGAAAAAGTAAGTAAATCTTCTTAAATCTTAATCCTTAAGTAAATCTTTTTTATATAGGTAAACATGTGAAACACTTCTTCTGCATACTGAAATATTATCTCAAGATAAAGCACCTGTGCAACTGTCTCAGTTACAAGATGAATTAGCTACTTTTTTCATTAAATACCTATTTTAATTGAAAGAACAAAGAATATGCAAACCATGATAATTCAGACTTAAGCATTTGGCAGATCTTTTCTCCAAATGACATTATTAGTTGCCAATGATAAAATAAAGCTTTTTGTGAAAATCGGAATTTTGGAAAAGCTGTCATCTGCTACCATAAACTTCACAGATGTCCAAAACTTAAAGGCTTTTCTGATGAGACAGTGGTCAAACTACGAAAAGTGATTTTCAAAAGAAATTATATAGTGAAATATGTGTACATTTAGAAGATTCACATTACTCAATGAACAATTTATTTTCAAATTGACCAAGGCATTATGTTACAAAAGTCATGTATGGATTAAGAACCATTTAAAGTGCAAGACAGACCCAATTGTTTTAACGTAACGGAATACATGAAGTTCACTGATAGGGATTCAGATTCGACACACTGCAACTAACCTTTAAAGAACTTACCTGTCAAGTTTTGGTGTAAGGTAACAAGAATATACACAATTACCTGGAAAAACTATCAAAATACTCTTTCCTTTTCTAATTATTTACTATGGAAGCTGGATTTACTTCATATATTTCAAACAACACATTTTAGCAAATTGAATGCAATAGATGTAAGAATCCAGCTATTATCTATTAAGCCAAACATCAGAGATCTGTAAAAATGTAAAATAAGGTCATTCTATTTTTGGATGAGGAAAGTTACTTTTCATCAAAATTGTTACTTATGCTAACATTTATTTGGTTTGTTATTGTCACCTTTAAATGAATTTACGAACACTTTAAAGATTTCTCAGCTTTCATTTCTAACATAGTAAATATAGACATATCCAACATAAACAAAAGCTCTTTGGGGTCCTCAGTAAGTTAAGAATGTAAAAACAGGTCCACAACCCAAAGAATTTGAGAACCGCTGCTCTACTATATTCCAAAACTAAAAACGGATTAAAACTTTCATCTGAAAGCATGTTTTCTCTAAAATCACTCTCCTAGTGTTGATGAACAACACCAACACCCACATGGACACTTGAATAACACTAATCCATCTACGAACCCATAAAACCAGCATCTCTGCTACTAGCTGATTGGGCCCACTCTTTCTCCTCGAAGGGGCAGGAGCGCTTTTTTTTTTTTCCTCAAGTGGTGTTTAATGATGAGCCAGCTGACAGGGTACACTGTTATCCTCTTTGACATCTTCATGCTAATGTCCTCTCTTACTGCCCATGTGAGTATACGCTTTTTTTTGTATCATTAATATAAACTTACATGAGCAACATTGTGGTTACTAGATTGCCCCCATTACCAAGTCCCCACCACATACCCCATTACAGTCACTGTCCATAGGTGTAGTAAGATGCTATAGAGTCACTACTTGTCTTTTCTGTGTTGTATTGCCTTCCCCGTGCCACCCCATACATTATGTGTGTGAATCATAATGCCCCATATTCCCCTTATCCCTCCCTTCCCACACATCCTCCCCAGTCTCTTTCCCTTTGATAACTGTTAGTCCATTCTTGGGTTCTGTGAGTCTGCTGCTGTTTTGTTCAGTCAGTTTTTTCTTTATTCTTATACTTCACAGATGAGTGAAATCATATGATACTTGCCTTTCTCAGCCTAGCTTATTTCACTGAGCATAATACCTCTAGCTCCACCCATATTATTGCAAATGGGAGGACTCCTTTTCTTATGGCTGAATATTATGCCATTGTGTATACGTACCACCTCTTCTTTATCCATTCATCTCCTGATGGGGACTTAGACTGCTTCCATATCTTGGCTACTTTAAACAGTACTGCGATAAACATAAAGGTGGCATATCTCTTTTTCAAACTGCGCAGCTGCATTCTTGGGTAAATTCCTAGAAGTGGAATTCCTGGGTCGAATGGCACTTCTTTTTTTTTTTATACTTTATATTGGTATCATTAATTAACAATTACATAAGCAATATAATGGTGATTAAACTACACCCTTCAACAGGACTCCCCCACCAACCCCATTACACTCACAGTCCATCACCGTACTAAGATGCTATAGAGTCACTACTTGTCTTCTCTGAGTTGTACAGCCCTCCCCGTGCCCCTCCAACACTATATCTGTTAATCGTAATGCCCCTTTTTCCCCCTTTTCTCTCCCTGCCCACCCATCCTCCCCAGTCCCTTTCCGATTGGTAACTATTGGTCCGTTCTTGGGTTCTGCGAGTCTGCTGCTGTTTTGTTCTTTCAGTTTTTTCTTTGTTCTTATACTCCACAGATGAGTGAAATCATTTGATATTTGTCTTTCTCTGCCTGGCTTATTTCACTGAGCATAATACCCTCTAGCTCCATCCATGTTGTTGCAAATGGTAGGATTTGTTTTCTTCTTATGGCTGAATAATATTCCATTGTGTATATGTACCACTTCTTCTTAATCCATTCATCTACTGATGGACACTTAGGTTGCTTCCATTTCTTGGCAATTGGAAATAGTGCTGCGATAAACATAGGGGTGCATATGTCTTTTTCAAACTGCACTGTTGCATTCTTAGGGTAAGTTCCTAGGAGTGGGATTCCTGGGTCAAATGGTATTTCTATTTTGAGTTTTTTGAAGAACCTCCATACTGCTTTCCACAATGGTTGAACTAATTTGCATTCCCACCAGCAGTGTAGGAGGGTTCGCTTTTCTCCACATCCTCGCCAACATTTGTTGTTCTGTTTTGGATGCTGGCCATCCTCACTGGTGTGAGGTGATATTTCATTGTGGTTTTAATCTGCATTTCTCTGATGATTAGTGATGTGGAGCATCTTTTCATGTGTCTGTTGGCTACCTGAGTTTCTTCTTTGGAGAAGTGTCAATTCATATCCTCTGCCCATTTCTTAACTGGATTATTTACTTTATGTTTGTTAAGGTGCATGAGTTCTTTATATATTTTGGATGTGAACCCGTCATCCGATACGTCATTTATGAATATATTCTCCATATTGTATGATGTCTTTTTGTTCTACTGATGGTGCCTTTTGCTGTACAGAAGCTTTTCAACTTGATATAGTCCCATTTCTTCATTTTTTCTTTTGTTTCCCTTGCGCAGGGGGATATGTTCATGAAGAAGTTGCTCATGTTTATGTCCAAGAGATTTTTGCCTATGTTTTTTTCTAAAAGTTTTATGGTTTTATGACTTACATTCAGGTGTTTGATCCACCTTGAGTTTACCTTTGTGTATGGGGTTAGACAGTAGTCCAGTTTCATTCTCTTACATGTAGCTGTCCAGTTTTTCCAACACCAGCTGCTGAAGAGGCTGTCATTTCCCCATTTTTTATTCAAGGCTCCTTTATCAAATATTAATTGACTGTAGGTGTTTGGGTTAATGTTTGGATTTTCTATTCTGTTCCACTGTTCTGTGGGTCTGTTTTTGTGCCAGTACCAAATTGTCTTGATTACTGTGGCTTTGTAGTAGAGCTTGAAGTCAGGGAGCGTAATTCCCCGTTTTATTCCTCCTTCTCAGGATTGCTTTGGTTATTTGGGGTCTTTTGTGGTTCCATATGAATTTTAGAATTATTTGTTCCAGTTCATTAAAGAAAGCTGTTGGTAGTTTGATAGGGATTGAGTTGAATCTGTAGATTGCTTTAGGTAGTATTGCCATTTTGACAATATTTATTCTTCCTAGCCAAGAGCATGGGATGCATTTCCATTTGTTATTGTCTTCCTTAATTTCTCCTAGGAGTGTCTTGTAGTTTTCAGAGTACAGATATTTCACTTCCTTCGTTACGTTTATTCCTAGGTATTTTATTCTTTTAGATGCAATTGTGAATGGAATTGTTTTTCTGATTTCTCTTTCTGTTAGCTCATCATTAGTGTATAGGAAAGTAACAGATTTCTGTGTGGTAATTTTATATCCTGCAACTTTGCTGAATTCAGATATTAGTTCTGGTAGTTTTGGAGTGGAGTCTTTAGGGATTTTTATGTACAGTATCATGTCATCTGCAAATCGTGACAATTTGACTTTTTCTTTACCAATCTGGATGCCTTGTATGTCTTTGCTTTGTCTGATTGCCGTGGCTAGGACCTCCAGTACTATGCTGAATAACAGTGGAGAGAGTGGGCACCCCTGTCTTGTTCCCGATCTTAGATGAAAAGCTTTCAGCTTCTCGCTATTAAGTATGATGTTAGCTGTGGGTTTGTCATATATAGCCCTTATTATGTTGAGGTACTTGCCATCTATACCCATTCTGTTGAGTTTTAATCATGAATGGATGCTGGATTTTGTCAAATGCTTTTTCAGCATCTATGGAGATGATCATGTGGTTTTTGTTCTTCTTTTTATTGATGTGATGGATGATGTTGATGGATTTTCGAATGTTGTACCATCCTTGCATCCCTGGGATGAATCCCACTTGATCATGGCGTATGATCCTCTTGATGTATTTTTGAATTCGGTTTGCTAATATTTTGTTGAGTATTTTTGCATCTATGTTCATCAGGGATATTGGTCTGTAATTTTATTTTTTGGTGAGGACTTTGCCCGGTTTTGGTATTAGAGTGATGCTGGGTTCATAGAAAGAGCTTGGAAGTATTCCCTCCTCTTCTATTACTTGGAAAACTTTAAGGACAATGGGTGTTATTTCTTCTCTATATGTCTGGTAGAATTCAGAGGTGAATCCATCAGGTCCGGGGGTTTTGTTCTTGGGTACTTTTTGATTACCGATTCAATTTCGTTGCTGGTGATTGGTCTGTTTAGTTTTTCTGTTTCTTGCTTGGTCAGTCTTGGAAGGTTGTATTTTTCTAAGAAGTTGTCCATTTCTTCTAGGTTTTGGAGCTTGTTAGCATATAGATGCTCATAATATTCTCTTATAATTCTCTGTATTTCTGTGGGGTCCATCGTTATTTTTCCTTTCTCATTTGTGATTCTGTTTATGTGTGTAGATTCTCTTTTTCTCTTAATGAGTCTGGCTAGGGGTTTATCTATTTTGTTTATTTTTTCAAAGAACCAGCTCTTGGTTTCACTGATTTTTTTCTATTCTTTTATTCTTCTCGATTTTATTTATTTCTTCTCTGATCTTTATTATGTCTCTCCTTCTGGTGACTTTGGGCCTCATTTGTTCTTCTTTTTCCAATTTCAATAATTGTGTCTTTAGACTGTTCATTTGGGAATGTTCTTCCTTCTTTAAATAGGCCTGGATTGCAATATACTTTCCTCTTAGAACTGCCTTCGCTGCATCCCACAGAAGTTGTGGCTTTGTGTTGTTGTTGTCATTAGTCTCCATATATTCTTTGATTCCTGTTTTGATTTGGTCGTTAACCCATTGATTCATTAGGAAAATGTTGTTAAGTCTCCATGTATTTGTGGGCCTTTCTGATTTCTTTCTGAAATTTATGTCTAGTTTTATACCTTTGTGATATGAGAAGTTGCTGGGTAGGATTTCAATATTTTTGAATTTACTCAGGTTCTTTTTGTGGCCTAGTATGTGGTCTATTCTGGAAAATGTTCCATGTGCACTTGAGAAGAATGTGTATCCTGCTGCTTTTGGGTGCAGAGTTCTGTAGATATCTGTTAGGTCCATCTGTTCTAGTGTGTTGTTCAGTGCCTCTGTGTCTTTACTTATCCTCTGCCTGGTTGATCTATCCTTTGGAGTGAGTGGCGTGTTAAAGTCTCCTAGAATAATTGCATTGCTATCTATTTCCTCCTTCACTTCGGTTAGTATTTGTTTGACATATGCTGACGCTCCTGTGTTGGATGCATATATATTTATAATGGTTATATCTTCTTGTTGGACTGACCCCTTTATCATTATGTAATGTCCTTCTTTATCTCTTGCTACTTTCTTCGTTTTGAAGTCTATTTTGTCTGATACAAGTACTGCAACACCTGCTTTTTTCTCTTTGTTGTTTGCATGAAATATCTTTTTCTATCCCTTCACTTTTAGTCTGTGTATATCTTTGGTTTTGAGGTGAGTCTCTTGTAAGCAGCATATAGATGGGTCTTGCTTTTTTATCCACTCTGTTACTCTGTGTCTTTTGATTGGTGCATTCAGTCCATTTACATTTAGGGTGATTATTGATAGATATGTACTTATTGCCATTGCTGGCTTTAGATTCGTGGTTACTAAAGGTTCCAGGGTTGCTTCTTTACTATCTAAGAATCTAACTTAACTTTTTTGTTAAGTTATTGTGAATGCTATCTGATATTTCTTTATCTCTCCCTTCCTATTCTTCCTCCTCCATTCTTTATATATTAGGTGTTTTATTCTTTGCCTTTAGTTAGTATTTGGATGGTCTGCTTTCTTTGCTATGATTTTATTTTCTCTGGTGACATCTTTTTAGCCTTAGGGGTGCTTCCCTCTAGAGCAGTCCATTTAAGATATCCTGTAGTGGTGGTTTATGAGAGGCAAACTCTCTCAACTTTCGTTTGTCTTGAAATTGTTTAATCCCTCCGTCATATTTAAATGCTAATCGTGCTGGATACAGTATTCTTGTTTGGAAGCCCTTCTGTTTCATTACGTTAAATATATCATGCCATTCTCTTCTGGCCTGTAAGGTTTCTGTTGAGAAGTTTGATGATAGTCTGATGGGTTTTCCTTTGTAGGTGATCTTTTTTTCTCTCTCTAGCTGCCTTTAATACTCTGTCTTTATCTTTGATCTTTGCCATTTTAATTATTATGTGTCTTGGTGTTGTCTTCCTTGGGTCCCTTGTGTTGGGAGATCTGTGGGCTTCCGTGGACTGCGAGACTATTTCTTTCCCCAGCGTGGGAAGTTTTCAGCAATTATTTCTTCAAAGACACTTTCTATCCCTTTTTCTCTCTCTTCTTCCTCTGGTACTCGTATAATACAAATATTGTCCCGTTTAGATTGGTCACACAGGTCTCTTAATATTCTTTCATTCCTAGAGATCTTTTTATCTCTCTCTGCCTCAGCTTCTCTGTATTCCTGTTCTCTGACTTCTATTCCATTAACAGTCTCTTGCATCTCATCCACTCTACTACTAAGCCCGTCGATGGCTTGTTTCATTTCTGCATTGTCTTTCCTGACTTCCCTCACTTCCTCCCTCAGCTCTTGCGTATTTCTCTGTAGATCCATCAGCATGGTTATGACTTTTATTCTGAATTCTTTTTCAGGAAGATTGTGCATTTCCATCCCTTCAGTCTGCCTCTCTGGTGTTGTCTGGGTCTGGGTGAGCTTTGTCTGTACTATATTCCTCTGTCTTTTCAATGGCGATAGAAGTGGTCACTGGTAGGTGCCACGTATGTCAGCTGGGCTCTTCAAGAGTATTAAAAAAAAAAAGGAGGAGGAGAAAGAAAAGAGAAAAAAAAGAAAGAAAGAAAAAAAAAAGCCCACAGGGAATAGATTCTGTAAGGATGCTGTAGGTGTTACTGTTGCTCAGGAATTCCACAGCCGCGGCTGTGCAGCTCCACAAGGCCCTTTGTAGCTCGGCTACGTCAGGAATGAATGGGAGGCTATTGTTCTCTATGTGAAGTTTCAGTATGGCTACTTTTTCCCAGTCGCCAGCCAAGGAGTCCGAAATTCCTCAGGACTCCCAGCCTGCTGTGCCGAGTGTGCTGGGACGACCCTGGCCCTTGCCTCTTTAAGACCGCCAAGAAAAAGCACGGGCTTTTCTTTTGTCCTGGGGAAATTGCTGCAAGGACCCAGGCACATTCCCAGCTCAAAACCTGAAACTTCTGCCTCTCCAATACCCGATACACCGCCCGATGTGTGTCAGCGCTCCCGGCGCAGATCACCAGGGCTGGTTATTTCGCGGGCCTGTACTTCCACTCCCTCCCAGCTCTGAATCCTCTCCTCCCACCGGTGTGCTGGGGTGGGGGAGTTCTCAGGGCCCGCTGGGTCGTGGCTCCATATCTTACCTGTCTCCCGGGGTGCCACGTCCTCTGAGGTGCAGATGCAGGCTGTGCACTGTCCTATATATTCTGGTCTAACTTTTAGGAATAGTTGTATTTCCTGTATTTTCATAGATATATATGGTTTTGGGAGGAGATTTCTGCCCTCCTGCTCACGCTGCCATCTTCCCGGAACTCTCCCAAATGGTATTTCTACTTTGAGTTTTTTGAGGAACCTCCATACTGCTTTCCACAATGGTTGAACTAATTGACATTCCCCCTAGCAGTGTAGGGGTTCCCCTTTCTCCACATCCTCGCCAACATTTGTTACTGTCTGTCTTTTGGACAATGGACATCCTAACTGGTGTGAGGTTGATATCTCATTGTGGTTTTAATTTGTATTTCTCTGATGATTAGTGATGTGGAGCATCTTTTCATATCCCTATTGGCCATCTGAATTTGTTCTTTGGAGAAGTGTCTGTCAGCTCCTCTGCCCATTTTTTAATTGGACTATTTGCTTTTTAGGTGTTGAGATGTGTGAGCTCTTTATATATTTTGGATGTCAACCACTTATCGG
Source organism: Phataginus tricuspis (assembly GCA_029783875.1). Classification (NCBI taxonomy): domain Eukaryota; kingdom Metazoa; phylum Chordata; class Mammalia; order Pholidota; family Manidae; genus Phataginus; species Phataginus tricuspis. The sequence continues at coordinate 6,686,436 of JAQQAC010011420.1, forward strand.
ATATGTCATTTATGAATATATTCTCCCATACTATAGGATACCTTTCTGTTCTACTGATGGTGTCCTTTGCTGTACAGAAGCTTTTTAGTTTGATATAGTTCCACTTGTTCATTTTTGCTTTTGTTTCCCTTACCCGGGGAGATATGTTCATGGAGAAGTTGCTCATGTTTATGTCCAAGAGATTTTTGCATATGTTTTTTTCTAAGAGTTTGGTGCTTTCATGACTTACATTCAGGTCTTTGATCGACCTTGAGTTTACCTTTGTGTATGGGGTTAGACAATAATCCAGTTTCATTCTCTTACATGTAGCTGTCCAGTTTTGCCAACACCAGCTGTTGAAGAGGCTGTCACTTCCCCACTGTACATCCATGGCTCCTTTATCATATATTAATTGACCATATATACTTGGGTTTGTATCTGGGCTCTCTAGTCTGTTCCACTGGTCTATGGGTCTGTTTTTGTGCCAGTACCAAACTGTCTTGATTACTGTGGCTTTGTACTAGAGCTTGAAGTTGGAAAGCAAGATCCCCCCTGCTTTATTCTTCCTTCTCAGGATAGCTTTGGCTATTCTGGGTCTTTTGTGGTTCCATATGAATTTTAGAATTATTTGTTCAAGTTCATTGAAGAATGCTGTAGGTATTTTGATATGGATTTCATTGAATCTGTAGATTGCTTTACGCAGGATGGCTTTTTTGACAATATTAATGCTTCCTACTCAAGAGCATGGGATGAATTTCCATTTATTAGTGTCCTCTTTAGTTTCTCCTAAGAGTTTCTTGTAGTTTTCAGGGTATAGGTCTTTCACTTCCTTGGTTAGGTTGATTCCTAGATATTTTATTCTTTTTGATGCGATTGTGAACGGAATTGTTTTCCTGATTTCTCTTTCTGCTAGTTCATCATTAGTGTATAGGAATGCAACAGATTTCTGTGTATTAATTTTATATCCTGCAACTTTGCTGAATTCAGATATTAGTTCTAGTAGTTTTGGAGTGGATTCTTTATGGTTTTTTATATACACTTATCATGTCATCTGTAAACAGTGACAGTCTGACTTCTTCCTTACCAATCTGGATACGTTTTATTTCTTTGTGTTGTCTGATTGCCATGGTGAGGACCTCCAGTACTACGTTGAATAAAAGCGGGTGAGTGGGCATCCCTGTCTTGTTCCCGATCTTAGATGAAAAGCTTTCAGCTTCTCGCTGTTAAGTATGATGTTGGCTGTGGGTTTGTCTATATGGCCTTTATTATGTTGTGGTACTTGCCCTCTATGCCCATTTTGTTCAGAGTTTTTATCATGACCGGATGTGGGGCAGGAGCTTTTTATTAAGAATTTTGATATTGAAAATTTAGAAAGAAGTTAGTGGCTTCAAATTCTAAAAATAAAACTTTAACAACTTTATAAGTGGTTCATGAAATGCTACAAAAATTTATAAAACTTCAGACATTAAACACACTATATTTGAAAAGACACTTTAATAATGTCACTTTCCTAAGATTGTTAGGTATTCACCATGACTGTCAAGAAATTAAGGTTGATAATCAAGCAATTTTACCAGCATTAAGTCTAAAAATCTATTTCGTTTCTTACAGAAAAAAAAAAATGAAAGTTGGAGTACTTTAGAAGGTTGATATGACATGGAGCCTCCAAAAATATAATTACCTAGAATATACAAGGTTTGTTAAATGGCTCCATTCCTATAAACAGGAAAACAACTTGTCAGATGAAGAGTTTTGTGTTGATCTGTTCCTTTTTATCACTTTCCACTCATTTCCTCTGAGGTCAATGATTGGGTGAAAGAGTAATAAGGGACAGTCACATTAGAAAGGAACTCATTTTTCTATAAATGTTAGTTTTTTCTTTTTAACCTATTCCATTTCTATTCTTAAGAGGCACCTCTTGACTCAACACAGACTAGTTTTACTGAGAACTAAAGAGAAAAGATATGAGAAATCTTAAATTTCGGAAGATTTCTTACATAAACCAAAAGAGGATACAAATGCTGTGAAACATGAGGGGGAAAGTTTCTTATGTTAAAAAGAAATTACATAAAAAATACACCGTAAAAACATCTTCTCAGTGTCATATTAACTTTAAAAATCACATAAATATGTAAGGCCCAAATTTTTATTGTCTTCAGGATAATTTCACAAAGGTATGCATTATTTCTTTAAATTGATTCCCTGACCTAGATTTTTACTGACTTTTAAGAGCACAGCATTGAAATAATGCAGTAGGCTAAAAATGAACAAAACTAGAGAAGCCATTGCCAATTCATCTGGCTGGAACAGTCACTTCAGTGCCAACGCAGGCCAATGTATATAACCGAAGTAGCTTCTGAAAATGGAATGAATGATTTTCAACATAAGAACTGAGAATTAAGCTAGCAAGACATTCAGTAGAATTTTTTTTATAATAAAAAGAAATGCTTTTTTTATTTACAAAAATACTTCAAAACAATGGAGAGTGACTGCAATGGGGTTTACGGTGGGGACTTGGTGATAGGGGGAGTCTAGTAACCATAATGTTGCTCGTGTAATTGTATATTAATAATAGCAAAATTAAAAAAAAAAGATCATCCATAATAATCAAGTGGGATTCATCTCAGAGATGCAAGGATGGTACAACATTAAAAAATCCATCAACATCATCCACCACATCAACAAAAAGAAGGACAAAAACCACATGATCATCTCCATAGATGCTGAAAAAGCATTCAACAAAATTCAACATCCATTCATGATAAAAACTCTGAACAAAATGGGTAGAGGGCAAATAGCTCAACATAATAAAGGCTATATATGACAAACCCACAGCCAACATGATACTTAACAGCGAGAAGCTGAAAGCTTTTCCCCTAAGATCAGGAATAAGACATGGATGCCTACTCTCCCCACTTTTATTCTACATAGTTCTGGAGGTCCTAGCCACGGCAATCAGACAACACAAAGATAATAAAAGGCAACCAGATTGGCAAGGAACAAGTCAAATTGTCCCTCTTTGCAGATGAGATGATATTGCACATAAAAAACACTAAAAGAATCCACTCCAAAACTACTAGAACTAATATCTGAATTCAGTAAAGTTGCAGGATACAAAGTTAATACAGAGAAATCTGTTGCATTCCTATACACTAATGATGAACTAGCAGAAAGAGAAATCAGGAAAACAATTCCATTCACAATTGCATCAAAAAGAATAAAATACCTGGGAATAAACCTAACCAAGGAAGTGAAAGACCTATACCCTGAAAACTACAAGAAACTCTTAAGAAAATTAAAGAGGACACTAATAAATGGAAATTCATCCCACCCTCTTGGCTAGAAGAATTTATATTGTCAAAAAAGCCATCCTGCCTAAAGCAATCTACAGGTTCAATGCAATCCGTATCAAAATACCAACAGTATTTTTCAATGAACTAGAGCAAATAGTTCTAGAATTCATATGGAACCGCAAAAGACTCCGAATAGCCAAAGCTATCCTGAGGAGGAAGAATAAAGCAGGGGGAATTACACTCCCTGACTTCAAGCTCTACTACAAAGCCACAGTAATCAAGACAATTTGGTATTCGCCCAAGAACAGACCCATAGACCAGTGGAACAGAATAGAGAGCCCAGGTATAAACCCAAGCATATATGGTCAATTAATATATGATAAAGGACACATGGATATACAATGGGGAAGTGACAGCCTCTCCAACAGCTGGTGTTGGCAAAACTGGACAGCTGCATGTAAGAGAATGGAACTGGATTACTGTCTAACCCCATACACAAAAGGAAACTCAAAATGGATCAAAGACCTGAATGTAAGTCATGAAACTATAAAACTCTCAGTAAAAAATAGCAAAAATCTCTTGGACATAAACAGGATCGACTTCTTCATGAACATATCTCCCCGGGCAAGGGAAACAAAAGCAAAAATGAACAAGTGGGACTATATCAAACTAAAAAGCTTCTGTACAGCAAAGGACAGCATTAGTAGAACAAAAAGACATCCTACAGTATGGGAGAATATATTCATAAATGACATATCCGATAAGGTGTTGACATCCAAAATATATAAAGAGTTCATGAACCTCAACAAACAAAAAGCAAATAAGCCAATTAAGAAATGGGCAAAGGAGCTGAACAGACACTTCTCCCAAGAAGAAATTCAGATGGCCAACAGGCACATGAAAAGATGCTCCACATCACAAATCATCAGAGAAATGGAAATTAAAACCACAATGAGATATCACTTCACACCAGTTAGGATGGTCAACATCCAAAAGATAGACAACAACAAATGTTGGCAAGGATGTGGAGAAAGGGGAACCGTCCTATACTGCTGGTGGGAATGTAAACTAGTCCAACCATTGCGGAAAGCAGTATGGAGGTTCCTCAAAAAACTCAAAATAGAAATACCATTTCACCCAGGAATTTCACTCCTAGGAATTTACCCTAAGAATGCAGCAGCCCTGTTTGAAAAGGACATATGCACCCCTATTTTTATCACAGCACTGTTTACAATAGCCAAGAAATGGAAGCAACCTAAGTGTCCATCAGTAGATGAATGGCTAAAGAAGATGTGGTACATATACACAATGGAATATTATTCAGCCATAAGAAGAAAACAAATCCTACCATTTGCAACAACATGGATGGAGCTAGAGGGTATTATGCTCAGTGAAATAAGCCAGGCAGAGAAAGAGAAGTATCAAATGATTTCAGTCATTTGTGAAGTATAAGAACAAAGAGAAAATTGAAGGAACAAAACAGCAGCAGACTCACAGAACCCAAGAGTGGACTAACAGTTACAAAAGGGAAATAGACTGGGGCGGATGGGTGGGACGGGTGGGATATGGGGGGAAAAGGGGCATTACGATTAGCACACATAGTGCAGTGGTAGGGGACACGGCAAAGGCAGTACTTATAGAGAAGACAAGTAATGATTCTATAGCACCTTACTACGTTGATGGACAGTGACTATAGTGGGGTATGTGGGGGGACTTGACAATAGGGGGTCTAGTAACCATAATGTTGTTCAAGTGATTGTACACTAACAATACATACATACATACATACATACATACATACATACATACATAAATAAATAAATAAATAAATAAATAAATAAATAATAAAATTTAAAAAAAAGAAATGCTCTTTTGAAATACTGCCTCAGTTCACATTACCTAGTAAGACTTCAGAATTTATTTTTCTCCCTTGTACATAAAAATGCACTTAATCCCAAGAACTTAGGACAAACTACTCATTGACTTTCTGGAAGAATGGTTATTTTAAAAACATTCCTTGGCCAAATATGAGTTGAATTAAGTGCCTAGTTTATTGCAGTTTCTGATTTTCATACATAAAAAAGGAGGCCAAAGTTGAGACTGTTGACAGAGTAAGGAGACGGAAGGAAGCAAAAAGAAAGGAAGAAAACATTCTGACAAGTTTTGGCCTAATAAGAGATTTGGAGACTTTCGGGAATATGGCGACATGAACGGACCAGCAGAAAAATTCCTCCTAACATTATATTTATTCACGAAAATACAGCAAATACAACTATCCCTAAAAGACAGACCAGAATACACAGGAAAGTGCACAGTGTACAGCTACACCTGTGAGAACTTGGCAGCCGGTGAGGCGGACGGGATATGGAGCGGCGAGCCGGTGGGACCGAGCGCTCCCCCCCCCAGAGCTCCGGCGGCCAGACACTCCGGACAGAGGACTCGGCACCCGGCGAGGCAGGACGGAAACGCGATCCAGCGAGACCAGAGCGCCCCTCCACCCCAGCACTCCGGCGGGAGTCTCGGCAAGGCGGGTAAGGTACGGAGCCGCGACCCGGCCGACGGAGCGCCCCTCTCCCCCAGCGCTCCAGTGGGAGGAGAGGATTCAGAGCCGGGAGGGAGTGGAAGTCTGCGCCGGGAGGGCCGACACACAGCCTGCGGTGTAGCGGAGATAGGAGAGACAGAGGGCACAGGATCCCAGCCCGGAATGTGCAAGTTGCCCGCGGCAGGCTCCGGGAAGGAAAAAGAAAGGAGAAAAAAGGGAAGAAAAGCGCGCGCTCTACCTCAGCGGTCTTAAAGAGACAGGAGCTCAGTAGAGGGCCCGGATAACCCCCCAAACTGAGCCCAGCACGCTGGGAGTCCTGGGGAGCTTTGGACCCCTTGGCTGGCGACTGGGAAAGGGTGTCTGCCATTGAGACCCCCACGGAGATCAACAGCTTCCCATTGTTCCCAACCCAGCCAGAACTATAGAGTGGCGCTGGAATAGTGGAGCAACAGCGCCACCTACAGCATTCGCGCGGAACCCATTCTCAGTGGCTTTTTTGTTGTTGTTATTGTTTTTTCTCCCCTTTCTTTTCCTTTCCTTCTTTCCCTCTCTTTCAACAGCCTCCCATTCATTCTCACCATGGCCACAGCTTTAAAGGGCCGTGTGGAGCAACGTGGCCACGGCTCGGGAATAGTGGAGCAATAGCACTACCTACAGCATTCACACAGAAACCACCCCCGGTGAGCGTTTTGGTATTTTCTTGTTGTTGTTGTTGTTGCTTTTTTGTTGTTGTTGTTGTTGCTGTTTTCTTTTATGTGTTGCTGCTTTTTCTTTTTCTCTCTTTTCTTTTCCTTTCTCTCTCTCTCCTTTTACTTTTTTATTTTTAGTAGAAATTTCTTTTTTTTTCTTTCTCTCCTTTCTTATCTCTCCTTGCTACCAACAACCAATTCTATAGTCATAAGAAGACAGAAGAATATGATACAGACAAAGCTTCAGACAAACACCACCCCAGAGAAAGAAGCTGAAGAAATGGACATTCACAGTCTTCCAGAAAAAGAATTCAGAATAAAAGTCATAGCCATGCTGACGGATCTACAGAAAAATGTGCAAGAGCTGAGGGAGGAAGTGAGGGAAGTGAGGAAAGACAATTCAGAAATGAGACAAGCCATCGAAGGGCTCAACAGCAGATTGAATCAGGTTCAAGACACGATCAAGGAATTACAAGATAGGGAACAGGAATACAAAGAAGCTGAGGCAGAGAGAGATAAAAGGATCTCTAAGAATGAAAGAATATTAAGAGAACT
>JAQQAC010011420.1:6698493-6717090 GCA_029783875.1 Phataginus tricuspis
AGGAATTTACCCCAAGAATGCAGCAGCCCAGTTTGAGAAAGACAGATACACCCCTATGTTTATTGCAGCACTATTTACAATAGCCAAGAAATGGAAGCAACCTAAGTGCCCATCAGTAGATGAATGGATTAAGAAGATGTGGTACATATACACAATGGAATATTACGCAGCATGGATGGAGCTGGAGGGTATTATGCTCAGTGAAATAAGCCAGGCTGAAAAAGACAAGTACCAAATGATCTCACTCATATGTGGAGTATAAGAACAAAGAAAAAAAAAAATGAAGGAACAAACAGCAGCACACTCACAGAACCCAAGAATGGACTAACAGTTACCAAAGGGAAAGGGACTGGGGAGATGGGTGGGAAGGGAGGGATAAAAGGGTAAAAGGGGCATTAAGATTGGCAGACATAGGGTGGGGGGGTACGGGGGGGACTGTACAGCTCAGAGAAGACAAGTAGTGATTCTCATCTCACTACACTGATGGACAGTGACTGTAATAGGGTTGGTGGGGGTGACCTGATGAAGGGGGTAGTTTAATCATCACAATATTGCTCATGTAATTGTAGGTTAATGATACTAAAATAAAATAAAGTGTAAAAAAAGAAAAAAAAAGAGATTTGGAAACAAATTTCTCTTAATTGGTATTAGAGAGAATGTATGGTAAATTTCCTGGTCCTTCGAAGGAACACATGGCATTATCGAATCTGGCACTTCTGTCTCCATCAGCTCATTAGGTCAGTGTGGTCACCTACAAAACCTTGAAAAGGGATCAGTCACTACAGTTCTGAGCTAGTTTCTGCTATTAGTTAAACTATGCCAGTAAGAGAGATTGACATCAGAGAATTCAACATTAGAGAAAAATATCTAAAGAGCTTGGTAAGCAGAGACTGCTGACAAGTCAAAAAGCCTAAATATTTTCATATTCAGTGTTCCCAGGACTAAAAACTCTTTACTCCTAAGAGTGGAACCTGTGTAGAAACACTTGGGACTGATAATTACTTTCACTTTACATTTTGCCATTTGTTAATTCCAGTCAGTATTCTTGAGATTGGTATCGAAGGCCATAAAAAATACAATTTCCTTTGATACAATGCTTGGGATCTGTTTCCAAATAATCCAAAGAAGTCGGAGAGGAGTCAGAGGAAACAAGTATGGCCAGAACTGGTGATTACTGCAGCTGACTGATGTATATATAAGGGTTCATAACAGTGTTCTTTGTATAGGCTTGAGATTTTCCATGTTAAAATAAAACATTTTACTAATGCTTTTAACCTCCCCAAGAAAGACAAACTCCAATTTCATTTAAGAAACTTAAGGAGTGTAAGAGAGGATGTTACTCAAATTAGTACAGAGGAGTACACTGAATAAAGAAAACCAATAAAAAGAGAATTCAGTGTTCCTGAATTCTCTATACAGAAAATAAGGATTAAGGACATATAACCTAAATGCTAAAATAGTAGAAATATATTAATTAATATTAATCAAATCAATGGTTCGACAACTTGCAAAACATTACATAACTTAGTAAAATAAACACCAGAAATCCAATGAATCAACATGGGAATATGCCTAACTTGGTGAAATTAGCAAAAGAGAAAATTATGTTTTAGTTCCAACTATGTAAAATATACATATGGACGTGGACTAATTAGAAAGGAATACAACCATGGGTTTTGATGGTAGAATTGTAAATGACCATTTGTAAAAACTTCCTAAAATGGTTTATGAGAAATTTTTAAAAAGAGAGACATGGCCATACTGCTCCGTAACTACCTCAACACACAGCATCTTCAGAGTGCACCAGGGAGACTGTCTGCAGGGCACCATGAACACCCCACAGCACCAGGATGAGGACCATGCTGGGTGAGCCATGTGGTATACAATGAAGGATAACCTCTCAATACAGAACAAGAACAGAGATACTTTCATAAGTCTGTCATTTGCTATTATTCATTAGCATTGGCTTACATACCACATAAATATTAGGCACATATTTAATTCATTAAACACTCTGTGGGAAAACCAGTAAGATAAAATATAGTCTAGAGAAATAATACTCAAAGTTCATCAATGTTTGGGTATAGCATACATCCAGAAAGTTGTTACACCCACAAACCAAGAAAAAACTGACCCAACTTTAAGATGAGAGCAGTTACCTTTTTCTCCTTTTAATATGACATTACTGCACAACTAGCTTTTCTGTTTTGTTTTAGTTTGTTTTTAATTTGAAAAGCATTTCTACGACCATGTCCTTAATGAAGCTTGAAATTAACATGGCCTTTTCAATTGCTTCTTTGTGCCCAGCATGAACAGTTTGGATGTAGGAAACATCACAAGGTAGAAGCAGGGCAATATTACAAAGAACCATTTCTTTTTTTAAGCCTTGAAGCACTGTTTACATATTCTTACAATTAATAGAAATGTAGCTGGCTCATTGCTCCATCTTCTCTGCCTCTACTGGGCCCTAAATGGCCCACAAGTCACTGAAATGTCCATTAAATGCTCTTTTTAGTCCAAGATGTAGGTGGGGGCAAGTAGAGCTGCTTCACCTTCTTCGGGATAAAAATACTGCCTTAAAGAGACAGAATGGAGAGGTAGGGAAGAGATTCCATCCAGAAAGGTAAATTCATAAGGAGTATGTGTATGACCATATCATAATTCTCCACACACTAACACTCACATACACGTTTTCACCACATCTTGCTACCTAGAAAAGGATTAAGGAACCTGGAGTCCAAGAACTATGGGTTTAATCTTCAATCCACTTACTACATGACTGTAAAGTAGAAGACAATGCCTACGTCATGGAATTAAAGTTAATAGAAACTAAATGGTTCTAATACACTAAAATCCTCAATCACTATTACTACTAAGTAAATAATAAAAGAAAGGAGACAAGAAGAGAGTTCTGGGAAAGGAAAAATGAAATGATCTCTTACAAAAACAATGTTTAATTATGGACTTAATAGTGTTCATTTAATTGTCAGAATAGAATTCAATTCCATTTTTCTTGATATTTCCTTGTTCTTACCATGACAGGAGGTCCAGATTAGGAGGAGAGATCCTCGTCCCTTCTTCAATGACTGGCAAGGCTTTTCTTTCCTTTATGCTTGATCTTTAAGGAGGAAAAAGAAAGAAGAGACAAAATTGGCATTTCCCCCACACTTGGCCATACCCTAATTAAATTAACCATATCTACACATATCTAAAGACCTGATAAGAGTTAGTCAAAAAAAAAAAAAAGCTGAATGTCCCCCAGTCAATCCCCACTAGTGAAATCCAAACTCCATAATGCCTTTGTGAAAATCCTCCTGGCCCTAACCTCTTTGGGCAAAAAAATAGCAAAGGCCCACATTCCAATGTTAATAGTAATACAAAAAAAGGTTATAAACCTTGGATGAAAATAAAGCAATAATAATGATTAAAACCAACCTAAAAATGCAAAAACAATTTCTGTTACACAATGTTTTTGCAGTTATTTATAAATTCAAAATGGATCTCCCTATCTATGGAAACTAAACTGGCTTAGTAAACAAAATATGAAAGCAATACTTCACTGCCACAATATTCTATGCTCATCTGAAAACTCACATTAAAAAAAAAAAGACAAATACTGATAAATGATACAATATGATGAACTCTGGAAACACATCCTAAGTGAAAAAAACCAGACACAAAAGACCACATACAGTATGATTCCATTTATATGAAATGTCTTGAATAGGTAAATCCAGAGACAGAAAGTAGATTAGTGATTATCTGGGGATAGGTTGAGGAAGGAATAGGGAGTAACTGCTCATGGACACAGGGTATCTTTGTGGGGTGATGGAAATGTTCTGGAATTGGATAATGGTGTTTAGCACATTATATGCATACTAAAAAAAAATCCACCAGACTGAATTAGAGCTCAGTAAAAAAAAAGTTTTTTAATGTAGAAGACTATGACTAGAATCAAAGTCTTCATAGAACACTAAAAAAACAGTTATGGGAACAATCCAGTGACAATGAGTTTTCTAAGCATCTAGATTATTGTCTCTACAGACTAATTCTAATTTCCACTTCAATTTGATAGTTTTGATGTTCTGTAATTTAGAAAGTTAAAATAAAAATACACATAAGCATTATTTGTATTAATTCTGAATCATGCCTGTACACATACACAAAAATGATACAACCATTGTTAACACTGGGCACCCCTCTAAGGAAGAAAAGTGGGAACAGGGGTAGGGACTTTGTTTTTAAATTTATATTATTACTTTACATTATAATTAAATAAACTTTTCTACAAAGAAGTTTTCAAAAAAGAAACTAAAAAAAAATACTGCATAAAAGGTTTCCACTTAACATAAGACACAGTGTGATCATGACACCAATCAAAATGAGGACAGATGAGATTTGAGTCCTGAGTCTGCCATAATCTATGACCTTGAGGGCAAGTCATACTATCTCTCTGGGTTTCTGTTTCTTCAAACAGCTGCATCAGAGAATTGTGAGGATTAAGAGAGAACGGCATAGATACACTTAGTATAGTTATTGCCACTTAGAAATAACACTCATTAAATATTAGGGAAGATGTTCCATTACACACAAAGAATGTAGATAGGACAATTCCCACAAATGTCCTTTTTAATATATATACATACATGTATACATAAGTAACAGTTACTTATTTTTTCTGAACCACTCAAAAGAGACTGTATACATATCCCTCTTTACCTCTTAGTACTTTGGTAGATATTTCCGAAGAAGAAAAGTAATCTCTTATATAGCCACAGCAGTTTTCAAATGCAGGAAATTTAACACTGATAGAGTACTTCCACCTACCCTCTATATTCCAATTAGACAATTGTATCTATATACTTTACAGCATTTTCCCTGTGTAAAGGATCCAGTCTAGTATCACATATTTAACCTAGCTGTCAAATCTCTTTTAATCTGGGGCTCTTATCACATTAATTCAAATAATGCTTCCTGGTATCAAAATTAGTTTAATAATGTCACATCTTTCCCTACAAACCTAGACCAAGTTTCTTTATATAAGAATGTAGCACATTTTCATTCTATTTTACAAATATAAGTTGCAGGTGCTTTATCTAAAGTTAATGATTCTAAAGTTAAAAAATAATATTTACTAAGTATAATATTACTATGGCAATATAAAAATTAAGCACTGCACAGCCAGGTAAAAAATTAGGATATTTCCTTCTTTAAGGGTCTAATACATGACACGCCGGGCCTAATGAAGGATAAGATTCTTCTTCCAAGCATCAGTCACTGATTTCATTGGTCTCACTCTTTCATCTTGAAAAGAGATTTTCAAAATGATTTCTCTTTACTTAGTATCTGTAGAATTTGGCAGTTGGGATCTGCAGGCTTCTCTGGGCTCCATCATCAGCACAACCCCACTGATGCGACATTTGAGAAATCTTTATAGAGGTAAAATATAATTTAATCTTCCTACTGAATATTTTATCTCATCTTTCAGGCCCCTGTGAAGGAGAAACTACTTAATTTCTTACTCAGTAACTAAAACTTATACTTGCAAAAAATAAGTGAGATTCTGAGCAACAAGGACATAGATTATATATACTATATAAATCCTTCACTGTACAGAAAGGAAAAAACAGTACCCTGAATCAAAATTATAGCTAACTCCTACTAAAACCACAGAATCTATCCTCCCTTATTCTTACCAAGAAAAAAATAAATTAAAAAAATCCTAATTAAAATGAAATTACAGTGAGAAGACAATGGTATCCTGGACTCAGTGAATGTTTGTGTGAATTGAAAATTCAAATATGAAGATAGCTTTTGCCTTCAAGGTGTTCAAGATCCTGTGGGGATGATAAACATAACTAATAAGGCAGAGTGTGGTAAGTGATGTAGAAATGTAACTCCACAGAGATGCAAAGGATAGAGAAATGGATTCTGACCTGGGCATTCAAGGAAGGCTCTGTGGAACACTCGAGCTTTTTAACAGTTGAACCTGCCAGATTCTGAGCTATTGAGACAAAGGAGGGACAGGAGAGGCATAAGCAAAGAACGTAAACCAGAAAAGGCCTATCAGAGAGTATTTGAGGCTAAGTAGGTCAGGGTGGCTACAGAAGAAAGTGTTCTAGGTGGATGGGGAAATGACTAGCTGCAGGGCATGAGTTTTAAGCAAAGCTGTGAAGAGCCTAAAATGCCATGATAAGAGGCTTGACTGTTCTTCTGGAGGCAACATAAAGCTAAAGGTTCCAGAACAAGGGAATGGCTTGGATCCATAAAATTAAAATCAAAGCAACAACTTCTCATTTCAATAAAATTAGATAATAATTTCTTAAACTAAACAGGTGGCAGAAACTAGAGGCAGTAATAAAGACTTAAATACTAATAGATATACACAAGTCTAAGAAAAGCGAGACAAAGGATTAATATCCCCACTGGGAACAGGACTAATAAATTGTTTAAAACTTGTTTCCTAGTTAAATGTCACATCAGTACCACTAAGTCTAGTAATGAGGCCTTGAGTTTTATATAGATATATTTAAGAAAACTCAAAACAAGAACCCAGTTTCAATTTAAAAGAACTCCACATTGTTAAGGTCTATTTTAAACAAAAAATTAAGGCTACAACCCATTAATCTCAACTTAAATACAAGTTTCCAGGCACAGCGTATTATATTATGGATCAAGTATTTATGGACAAAGTAATGTGGCTTGAGTCCTGGTGGAAAAAAAAAGAAAGAGTTGCTCGGATAGGTGGGGGCAGGGGAGGGACAAACTTACCAAAAGAAGTTTGTCCCAAGAACTTTTTCTACTAGAAGGTTTCACAACAAAATCTGCAAAAGAAAAACCAGTAGTTTTACAATGACAAATGTCCTAAGAATCAAGCCACTTAGATCTCCCCACAAGAATTTCCTCTACAAGTTAGAATGCCATGACAATACATTATTTCTTAAATGTATTTTTCACAATGTGGACTATTTAGTCAACCACAGATTTCAGGACGTTTAATTGCACAAAATCAGCCCAGTCGGACATTACCTTGTCTTTAGAAACTGCAGAACTGTATAGACAGAACTTTTCAGGAACCCATAGATATTCCTAATTAAGGGTTTTTCCTCAAGCAAGCTTCATTTTTGATGGCTTCTCAGGTAAACCTTTGCCACTACAAGACCCAGTACGTTAAAAACCTAAGACCACAGGAAGCTTGGACTTGGTAGTTTAGGGTGTTTTGTACAAATAACTGGCTTCTACCAAGGGAACATTTATGCGTAAGAAAAAAATCAGGGTGGGGAGGCAGGGAGCATACCATAACATAAAAAATTCCTGACACAACTTGGCAACAATCATTGGGGGGAAGAGGTAAATTCAAGGGTGTAAATTCAAGACAGAGGCAAAGTCTAGGGGTAAGAATGAATTGATGGTGCTAGATTTAATTCAAGGAATCACTATACTATGTAAGAATCTGACATGTTTTAGAAATTACTTGGTAATTTATTCTGTCAAAGATATGAGAAGGGTTCCGGGAAGATGGCGGTGAGAGCAGCACAGTGGAAATCTCCTCCCCAAACCATATATATCTATGAAAATACAGCAAATACACCTATTCCTAAAAGAGAGACCACAATACACAGGACAGCGCACAGCCTGCATCTGCACCTGAGAGGACTCAGCACCCCGCGAGGGGGGTCAGATATGGCGGCACGGCAGGACCCGAGCACTCCCCCACCCCAGCGCACAGGCAGGAGGAGAGGATTCAGAGCCGGGAGGGAGTGGAAGAACAGGAAATAACCAGCCCTGGTGACCTGCGCGGGAAGCGCTGACACACATCGCATGGTGTAGCGGAGACTGGAGAGGCAGAAGGTGCAGGTTTTGAGCTGGGAACGCGCCCGGGTCCTTGCAGCTGGCTCCCGGGACAAAAGAAAAGCACGCACTTTTTTCAGGGAGTCCTGAGGAATTTCGGACCCCTTGGCTGGCGACTGGGAAAAACTAGTCACACTGAGACTTCATACACAGAACAATAGCCTCCGTTCGTTCCCGCCCTGGCCAGAGCTGCAAAAGGCCCAGCAAGGGGTGCAGAACTGTCTGTGGAATAGTGGAACAACAGCGCCACCTACAGCATCCTTACAGAATATACTACTGATAGGCTTTTTTTTCCCTTTCTTTTCTTTTCTTTCTTTCTTTTTTTTCTCTTTTATTTCTCTTCCATCTTTTTTCTTTTTTTATTAAGTCTTAAAGACACCAGCTGACATACGTGGCACCTGCCAGCGACCACTTCTATCGCCATGAAAAGACAGAGGAATATGGTACAGACAAAGCTCACCCAGACAACACCAGAGAGGCAGACTGAAGGGATGGAAATGCACAATCTTCCTGAAAAAAATTTCAGAATAAAAGTCATAACCATGCTGATGGATCCACAGAGAAATACGCAAGGGCTGAGGGAGGAAGTGAGGGAAGTCAGGAAAGACGATGCAGAAATGAAACAAGCCATCGACGGGCTTAGTAGTAGACTGGACGAGATGCAAGAGACTGTTAATGCAATAGAAATCAGAGAACACGAATACAGAGAAGCTGAGGCAGAGAGAGATAAAAGGATCTCTAGGAATGAAAGAATATTAAGAGAACTGTGTGACCAATCCAAACGGGACAATATTCGCATTATAGGAATACCAGACGAAGGAGAGAGAAAAGGGGATAGAAAGTGTCTTTGAAGAAATAATTGCTGAAAACTTTCCCACGCTGGGGAAGGAAATAGTCTCGCAGTCCACGGAAGCCCACAGATCTCCCAACACAAGGGACCCAAGGAAGACAACACCAAGACACATAATAATTAAAATGGCAAAGATCAAAGATAAAGACAGAGTATTAAAGGCAGCTAGAGAGAGAAAAAAAGATCACCTACAAAGGAAAACCTATCAGACTATCATCAGACTTCTCAACAGAAACCTTACAGGCCAGAAGAGAATGGCATGATATATTTAATGTAATGAAACAGAAGGGCCTCAAACCAAGAATATTGTACCCAACACAATTATCATTTAAATATGATGGAGGGATTAAACAATTTCCAGACAAGCGAAAGCTGAGAGAATTTGCCTCCCATAAACCACCTCTACAGGACATCTTAATGGAATTGCTCTAGAGGGAAGCACTCCTAAGGCTAGAAAGATGTCACCAGAGAAAATAAAATCATAGCAAAGAAAGCAGACCATCCAAAAACTAACTAAAGGCAAGGAATAAAACACCTAGTATATAAAGAATGGAGAAGGAAGAATAAGAAGGGAGAGAAATAAAGAAACATCAGACTGTGTTTACAATAACTTAACAAGAAAGTTAAATTAGGTTGTTAGATAGTAAAGAAGCAACCCTTGAACCTTTGGTAACCACGAATCTAAAGTCAGCAATGGCAATAAGTACATGTCTATCGATAATCACCCTAAATGTAAATGAACTGAACGCACCAATCAAAAGACACAGAGTAACAGAATGGATGAAAAAGCAAGACCCATCGATATGCTGCCTTCAAGAAACTCACCTCAAACCTAAAGATATACACAGACTAAAAGTGAAGGGATGGAAAAAGATATTCATGCAATCAAGGAGAAAAAAGCAGGTGTTGCAGTACTTGTGTCAGACAAAATTGCTTTCAAAACAAAGAAAGTAGCAAGAGATAAAGAAGGACATTACATAATGATAAAGAGGCCACTCCAACAAGACGATATAACCATTATAAATATATATGCACCTAATACGGGAGTGCTGGCATATATGAAACAAATACTGACAGAATTAAAGGAGGAAATAGACAGCAATGCATTCATTTTAAGTGACTTCAACACACCACTCATTCAAAAGGAGAGATCAACCAGACAGAAAATAAGTAAAGACACAGAGGCACTGAACCAACACACTAGAACAGATGGATCTACCAGACACCTACAGAACTCTACACCCAAAAGCAGCAGGATCCCACTTCTAGGAATTTACCCCAAGAATGCAGCAGCCCAGTTTCAAAAAGACAGATGCACCCCTATGTTTATTGCAGCACTATTTACAATAGCCAAGAAATGGAAGCAACCTAAGTGCCCATCAGTAGATGAATGGATTAAGAAGATGTGGTACATATACACAATGGAATATTACGCAGCCATAAGAAAAAAACAAATCCTACCATTTGCAACAACATGGATGGAGCTGGAGGGTATTATGCTCAGTGAAATAAACCAGGCCAAAAAAGATAAGTACCAAATGATCTCACTCATATGTGGAGTATAAGAACAAAGAAAAAAAAAAACCTGAAGGAACAAAACAGCAGCAGACTCACAGAACCCAAGAACGGACTAATAGTTACCAAAGGGAAAGGGACTGGGGAAGAAGGGCGGGAAGGGCGGGATAAGAGGGTAAAAGGGGCATTACGATTGGCAGACATAGGGTGGGGGGGCACAGGGGGACTGTACAGCTCAGAGAAGACAAGTAGTGATTCTCATCTCACTACGCTGATGGACAGTGACTGTAATAGGGTTGGTGGGGGGGACCTGATGAAGGGAGTAGTTTAATCATCACAATATTGCTCATGTAATTGTAGGTTAATGATACTAAAATAAAATAAATTGTAAAAAAAAAACTATCAGCTTTTCTAAAATCTCGGTATGGCTATGAAAGTTTTTGTATTTATCATATTTACATTTAAAAAAAAAAAGCAGCAGGATACACATTCTTCTCAAGTGCACATGGAACATTTTCCAGAATAGACCACATACTAGGCCACAAAGAGAACCTCAGCAAAGTAAAAAATACTGAAATTCTACCAACCAACTTCTCAGATCACAAAGGTATAAAAGTAGAAATAAATTTTAGAAAGAAAACAAAAAGGCTCACAAATACATGGAGACTTAACAACATTCTCCTAATCAATCAATGGTTTAACGACCAAATCAAAACAGAAATCAAAGAATATATGGAGACTAATGACAACAACAACGCAAAGCCACAACTTCTCTGGGACGCAGCAAAGGCACTTCTAAGAGTAAAGTATATTGCAATCCAGGCCTATTTAAAGAAGGAAGAACATTCCCAAAAGAATAGTCTAAAGACACAATTATTGAAATTGGAAAAAGAAGAACAAATGAGACCCAAAGTCACCAGAAGGAGGGGCATAAAAAAGATCAGAGAACAAATAAATAAAATTGAGAAGAATAAAACAATAGAAAAAAAATCAATGAAACCAAGAGCTGGTTCTTTGAAAAAATAAACAAAATAGATAAATCCCTAGCCAGACTTATTAAGAGAAAAAGACAATCTACACACAGAAACCGAATCAGGAATGAGAAAGGAAAAATAACAACAGACCCCACAGTAATACAAAAAATTATAAGAGAATATTATGAGATTCTATATGCTAACAAGCTGGAAAACCTAGAAGAAATGGACAACTTCTTAGAAAAATACAACCTTCCAAGACTCACCAAGCAGGAAACAGAAAAACTAAACAGACCAATCACCAGCAATGAAATTAAATCTGTAATCAAAAAACTACCCAAGAACAAAAGCCCTGGACCTGATGGATTCACCTCTGAATTCTACTAGACATATAGAGAAGAAATAACACCCATTCTCCTTAAAGTTTTCCAAAAAATAGAAGAGGAGGGATTACTTCCAAACTCATTCTTCTATGAGGCCAGCATCACTCTAATACCAAAACCGGGCAAAGACCTCACCAAAAAAGAAAATTACAGACCAATATCCCTGATGAACGTAGATGCAAAAATACTCAACAAAATATTAGCAAACTGAATTCAAAAATACATCAAGAGGATCATACACCATGATCAAGTGGGATTCATCCCAGGGATGCAAGAATGGTACAACATTCGAAAATCCCTCAACATCATCCACCACATCAACAAAAAGAAGAACAAAATCCACATGATCATCTCCATAGATGCTGAAAAAGCATTTGACAAAATTCAGCATCCATTCATGATTAAAACTTTCAACAAAATGAGTATAGAGGGCAAGTACCTCAACATCATAAAGGCCATATATCACAAACCCACAGCTAACATCATACTTAACAGTGAGTAGCTGAAAACTTTTCATCTAAGATCAGGAACATGACAGGGATGCCCACTCTCTCCACTGTTATTCAACACAGTACTGGAGGTCCTAACAATGGCAATCAGACAAAACAAAGAAATACAAGGCATCCAGAATGGTAAAGAAAAAGTCAAGTAGTCACTATTTGCAAATGACATGATATTGTACATAAAAAACCCTAAAGACTCCACTCCATAACTACTAGAACTAATATCTGAATTCAGCAGACTTGCAGGATACAAAATTAACACACAGAAATCTGTTGCTTTCCTATACACTAATGATGAACAAACAGAAAGAGAAATCAGGAAACAATTCCATTCACAATCGCATCAAAAAGAATAAAATACCCAGGAATAAACCTAATAAAGAAAATGAAAGACCTACACTCTGAAAATTACAAGACACTCCTAAGACAAATTAAAGAGGACACTAACAAATGGAAATACATCCCATGTTCTTGGCTAGGAAGAATAAATATTGTCAAAATGGCTATACTACCTAAATCAATCTATAGATTCAATGCAATCCCTATAAAAATACCAACAGCTTTTTTCAATGAACTGGAACAAATAATTCTAATATTCATATGGAACCACAAAAGACCCCGAAAAGCCAAAGCAATCCTGAGGAGGAATAAAACAGGGGGAATCCACTCCCTGATTTCAAGCTTTACTACAAAGACACAGTAATTAAGACAATTTGGTATTGGCACAAAAACAGACACACAGACCAGTGGAACAGAATAGAAAATCCAAACATTAACCCAAACATATACAGCCAATTAGCATTTGATAAAGGAGCCTTGAATATACAACAGGGAGATGACAGCCTCTTCAGCAGCTGGTGTTGGAAAAACTGGACAGCTACATGTAAGAGAATGAAACTGGACTACTGTCTAACCCCATACACAAAAGTCAAATCAAAATGGATCAAAGACCTGAAGGTAAGTCATGAAACCATAAAACTCATAGAAAAAAACATAGGCAAAAATTTCTTGGACATAAACATGAGTGACTTCTTTATGAACATATCTCCCCGAGCAAGGGACACAAAAGCAAAAATGAACAAGTGGGACTATATCAAGCTGAAAAGCTTCTGTACAGCAAAGGACACCATCAGTAGAACAAAAAGACATCCTACAGTATGGGAGAATATATTCATAAATGACATATCCGATAAGGGGTTGACATCCAAAATATATAAAGAGCTCATGCACCTCACCAAACATAAGTAAATAATCCAATTAAGAAATGGGTAGAGGACATGAATAGACACTTCTCCAAAGAAGAAACTCAGATGGCCAACAGGCACATGAAAAAATGCTCCACATCACTAATCATCAGAGAAATGCAGATTAAAACCACAATGAGATATCACCTCACACCAGTGAGGATGGCCAACATCCAAAACACAAACAACAACAAATGTTGGCGAGGATGTGGAGAGAGGGGAACCCTCCTACATTGCTGGTGGGAATGCAAATTAGTTCAACCATTGTGGAAAGCAGTATGGAGGTTCCTCAAAAAACTCAAAATAGAAATACCATTTGACCCAGGAATCCCACTCCTAGGAATTTACCCTAAGAATGCAGCAGCCAAGTTTGAAAAGGACATATGCACCCCCTTTGTTTATCGCAGCACTATTTCCAATAGCCAAGAAATGGAAGCAACCTAAGTGTCCATCAGTAGATGAATGGCTAAAGAAGATGTGGTACATATACACAATGGAATATTATTCAGCCATAAGAAGAGAACAAATCCTACCATTTGCAATAACATGGATGGAGCTACAGGGTATTATGCTCAGTGAAATAAGCCAAGCCAAAAAAGACAAGTATCAAATGATTTCACTCATGTGGAGTATAAAACAAAGAAAAAACTGAAGGAACAAAACAGCAGCAGCCTCACAGAACCCAAGAATGGACTAATAATTACCATAAAGAAAGTGACTGGGGAGGATGGGTGGGAAGGGAGGGATAAGGGGGAAAAGGGGCATTAAGATTAGCAGATGTAATGTTGGGGGGGC
The DNA here is from genome assembly GCA_029783875.1 of Phataginus tricuspis. Lineage (NCBI taxonomy): Eukaryota > Metazoa > Chordata > Mammalia > Pholidota > Manidae > Phataginus > Phataginus tricuspis. The sequence goes on from JAQQAC010011420.1 coordinate 6,712,609, forward strand.
ACGGGGAGGGCTGTACAACTCAGAGGAGACAAGTAGTGATTCTATAGCATCTCACTATGGTGATGGACAGTGACTGTAATGGGGTTGTTGGGGGGGACCTGATGAAGGGGGTAGTTTAATCACCATAATATTCCACATGTAATTGTAGATTAATGACACCATAATAAATTATAAAAAAAAAAAAGATATGAAAAGACCATCAATACAGAAATGTTTGTGTAAAGTTTCCAGATGGACCAAACAACAGGCAGATTCAACAAAAATGCTCAGGGAGGTCCACTTCAATGCTGGCAACATCTCTTCTTCCCAATAACCACAATGAAACATCTACTTCATTGGAAACAAGTATGTCACTGTGAAACATTACCAACAAAATTAACTGCCCATGCTTCCTAGGACTATTTGCCAGATAAAGGCCATGTAGAAGGTAAGTCTGAAAGAAGCTCTCTGGTACCACTAGCTATCTTCCTATGACACCAACAGGTATCCCATGATCCAGTCATATACACTTTAGACCCTAAGAGCAGTTAAGTTTCACTGACCTTGAACATTCATGTATTTGAGGAGGTAGAATGTAATGTGGTCATACTGAATCTAAGCAGTTACCTCAAGTGTCTAATACAAGAGATTCTTAAGCATTTTCTGTACTAATGAAGAGAAGCCAGAGCTGGGGTTAACTATGATCACCCATAAGAGCCATCCAAGAGGGGTTAAAAATAAATCTTTCTGAAGTCACTGAAATAAGAGGTAGAGTTTTTATAATCACACATTATACTATGGATAGGATTTTATCTATTTTAAGAGAAAACCCTAAATAGAGTTTTTTTAAAAATCCATATGCCTAAACATTAAATATTGTAATACTGGATATCACTGTGCAGCTACACTGAAGAGGGAAACCTCACCTAATGCATTCAAAGTCTATAATGCATTCAAAGAAGATAATGAGGTAATGACTAAGAGGAAGGGCATGGAGGCCCTGAGGAGGCCAAGAAGGAATGGACACTTACATGGAATAGTTTGTGTGACCATCTGTGCATCACCTATCACATTAGCTTCAACAAAGACATAGAAGCATGCCAATTTGGACCATTTATATAATAAAAGCATCCAAGCCACAAAGATTAATCAGACTGAACCAAATTCATTAGGAAAAATGAAGAGACTAATTTTAAAGGAATCTTATTTTCACCATATGTGAAAGAAATGGCTTTTCCTGCACATGCATTGCATATTAAGAAATATATTCACAGCAAAACTTCAGTGTGGAGGCATTATAAAATAATTCAGAGGTGTTAAATCTTTAGAAGTGGCTTTACAACTGCCACTACTTGGAGGAAATTTTTTAGCTTCTTAGTGTTTCCTTATTTATGCCTGATAATTTTTCAGGTATTTGATGGATGGATATGACCGTCCCAAAGTAGAGTTCTGTGGCATGTTGGGTAAGATTATTCCATGGTGGGGAGATGATTTAACCGCTAGCCTTAAGCAAAATCGAAGCATTTATCTGCTGAGAAAAACTATCATGGGTCAGTCTTACTCCCTGAACAGGGGCCCAAACTTCAGGTTTTCTAAGAACTTTTGCTGCTGAAGTCAATTATAAATGAAAATAGAAACAAGGGGAGAGTTCAAAAGGCATGGCTGCATTCACCTATCATGACAAGTTCACTGTGGTGTAGATTTATTTGACAAATATTTTGAGGTGACAGGCATTATTCTAGCCCCTGGGGATGCAGCAATTAACAACACAAAATTCCAACTCTTAAGTGGCTGCAATTCTGATGTCAACTGTCATATTCCCAGAGGGCTGAATTGCCCTCACTGTGACTTTTACCCACTTAGGAGGACCATGCTTTGAAAAAGATAGAAAGACACAGCAAATAGAAAACAGTCAGTGTCCTGGCTCAGTGAGTTCTCCAAATAAAGCCCCTTCATGTCATTTCTAATACCTCTTTTGGAAACACTAAGTGAGTTTTCAGGGATCCAATGCACATTTGTGATCAGCATACTGCATTCCTCTGCCAGCTGTAGGGCACAGATAAGCAGCCAAAGTACTATCATTTCCTCAGCAAAAAACAACCATCCTCTTCTTGAAAAACAAAAATCAAGTATGTTGTCGGAAACTGTACACTGAACTCTGTTATAATCACATTTCTGTATCAAGAAGCTTTTAAATTAAATGGTAATGAGTCTCTTAAACCAGCAACATTTTGGATAACGTTCACTGTAACAAGAAAAGACTCAACAGATAATGACCAAACATCAACCTTGTATAATTCTGTGACTTCATTAGTGGTACAGAAGGCACTTCACTTTTTATTGGAGAGGGCAGAGGTGGTTATCTATAGAAATTCTGAATACATTCCTCAAAAGAGGCTCTGCAACAAACAACAGACAATTTCAAACAGCTAGTTAGTGGTCAGTATTTAGGATCATCTGCCTTTACTTAAATGGCTTAAATACTGACAACTGCTTTTCCAAATGTGGACCCAAAAATGTGAGGAGTCAAAAACAAAGTAATTGTGCTCTAACATTTTTAGATATGAAGATCTGGTTGCACTTCAGATATACATTATTGCTTGTCATACTCAAGAAGGCAAAGAAAGCCCTGATCATGTTCTCAGAAAAGATAAATTGATCAAACTACATTTAGCAACTTTGGTTTGTACCTTTTAAAATCACTTATTTTAGAAGTATTTTCCTTTTAAATAATCCTTATACAAGGCATATGAAGGAGGAAAAGTATAAATCATACATGATGTCTTGGTTAAGAAATTTTCTGATGGTGACTACAAAAGATTAAAACCCAAGATCATACATAATCTGCTTTAAAAGAGTTAAAATAAATAATTTTAATAAATATTTATATTCTGACTTGCTCTTTATAATCACTTCTATATATAAAATATTTACTTACACATTCAGATGTATTAAGTCAATGGGATTGTAAGGAATTTCTATGAATCATTTGTTACGTTATTTTTTGACTCCATGTTCTTCATGAAAAATCACCTGAAATTAAGAACTTAAAATCTAATTTTATATGGCAGCATTTAGGTTCAACATCTTAAATAAGGAAATGTTCCCTATCTCCTAAGAAAGATTAAACCCTTATAATTTAACAGAAAACAAAATAAATAACTTAAGTTTTGGTTATTAAAAAAGAAGACAGAAAATTCAGTCATTCAAATCAGTAAAAATTAATTGAATTAAAAGCCAAGCAAGATTTTATCTAAGTGCCAGAGGTAGTTCAATATTTATAATTGCTATGGAAAAATCAGAAAGACTAGCTCCAGTGTCGGAAAAATTTTTCCTGACTTTTATTTCTTTGACTAGTTCCAATGTCTACCTTTCGGAAATTAACAGAAAGTGAAATCCTGCATACTCATGCCCTACTACCTGCTCTCAGTTAACCTCTGGTAATTCTGTTTCCCCCATACCTGTTTTCTCTCCTGCCTTGCCCCAAATCAGAGTTCTCATTGACAATGCATAGGTCAAATGTTTTTTTTTTAATTCTGACTCCAGAAATGACATTAGGAAACTTCATTTTTCCTAATGATAATCTTGTAATGACTTCTGCCCTCTTAACACATCATACCACTCTCTCTCAACATAAATTGCAGACTCTGTCCCTGACTCTTACTGTTCAAAGAATAAAATTTTTGCTACATTTTCTTGGCCAAAAAAAAACACCTAAATATCCAATCCCTATGAAGATGAGCAGTGTTACAATAGGTTCTCAGAAAGTTTTTAAGTAAGGTTTAAATTATGAGCTCTTATTTATGTACATAATAAAAAAAAACTAGCCAATGAGACAGCAAAAACCAAAAGAGTGCATTTTTTAATAAAAACAACTACAGGACTAGGCAAAATTAAACATCCCAATGTCATTTTGACACCTGCAAATGTGCACTTATTCTAATTTGCTTTGCTTCTGGACCTTGCCCTAAAAGGACACAGACTCTCCAAACTCCACCATTTTTACACCAGCTACCCCTAACTTGCCCACCTCACAGTTGCATAAAAGGTTTTTCTAGAAAGACAACTTAATCTGACGTCACTTTACCATAAGAACTCAAGAGTATGGCCATGCGTAAATGACCGTGATTTTCCTATTTTGATTAGGTACTAGTGAGACAGGGACATGGGGTGTATGTAGTCAGAGTAGGGTGAGGGCCCCCAGAAAAAACAAGGCAGGGTATTTACAGTCAGAGTGATGCCACGCTTCTTGTTTGCGGAGTCGAAGAATGAATTTCACAAACACCCAAGGTAGGAGAGCCAGGGAGAGGCTTTTATTTAGAGATACAGTGAGAGAATAGAGCTCCTGGCTCACGCCAGAGGGGACAAGAGAGTCCGTAGTGGTGCGTTGTCTAGGGGTTTTATAGGCAGTTGAGGATTTTTGAGAATCAGATAAAGCCTTAGGAGTGTGGACTTCTTAAGTGGTCCCTGAATATTTAGAATTAACTTAACACAAGCAACTTC
>JAQQAC010011420.1:6722090-6739234 GCA_029783875.1 Phataginus tricuspis
AGGCCACAAAAAGAACCTCAGTAAAGTCAAAAATATTGAAATCCTACCCAGCAACTTCTCATATCACAAAGGTATAAAACTAGACATAAATTTTAGAAAGAAATCAGAAAGGCTCACAAATACATGGAGACTTAACAACATTTTCCTAATGAATCAATGGGTTAACGACCAAATCAAAACAGGAATCAAAGAATATATGGAGACTAATGGCAACAACAACACAAAGCCACAACTTCTGTGGGATGCAGCGAAGGCAGTTCTAAGAGGAAAGTATATTGCAATCCAGGCCTATTTAAAGAAGGAAGAACATTCCCAAATGAACAGTCTAAAGACACAATTATTGAAATTGAAAAAAGAAGAACAAAGGAGGCCCAAAGTCACCAGAAGGAGAGACATAATAAAGATCAGAGAAGAAATAAATAAAATGGAGAAGAATAAAACAATAGAAAAAAATCAATGAAACCAAGAGCTGGTTCTTTGAAAAAATAAACAAAATAGATAAACCCCTAGCCAGACTCATTAAGAGAAAAAGAGAATCTACACACATAAACAGAATCACAAATGAGAAAGGAAAAATAACGACAGACCCCACAGAAATACAAAGAATTATAAGAGAATATCATGAGAATCTATATAGTAACAAGCTGGAAAACCTAGAAGAAATGGACAACTTCTTAGAAAAATACAACCTTCCAAGACTGACTAAGCAAGAAACATAAAAACTAAACAGACCAATCACCAGCAACGAAATTGAATCAGTAATCAAAAAGTACCCAAGAACAGGGCACGGGGGGGGACTGTACAGCTCAGAGAAGACAAGTAGTGATTCTCATCTCACTATGCTGATGGACAGTGACTGTAATAGGGTTGGTGGGGGGGACCTGATGAAGGGGGTAGTTTAATCATCACAATATTGCTCATGTAATTGTAGGTTAATGATACTAAAATAAAATAAATTGTTAAAAAAAAAAAAAAGTACCCAAGAACAAAACCCCCAGACCTGATGGATTCACCTCTGAATTCTACCAGACATATAGAGAAGAAATAACACCCATTCTCTTAAAGTTTTCCAAAAAATAGAAGAGGAGGGAATACTTCCAAACTCTTTCTAAGAAGCCAGCATCACTCTATTACCAAAACCTGGCAAAGACCTCACCAAAAAAGAAAATTACAGACCAATATCCCTGATGAACGTAGATGCAAAAATACTCAACACAATATTAGCAAATTGAATTCAAAAATACATCAAGAGGATCATACACCATGATCAAGTGGGATTCATCTCAGGGATGCAAGGATGGTACAACATTCGAAAATCCCTCAACATCATCCACCACATCAACAAAAAGAAGAAAAAAACCACATGATCATCTCCATATATGCTGAAAATGCATTTGACAAAATTCAGCATCCATTCATGATTAAAACTCTCAACAAAATGTGTATAGAGGGCAAGTACCTCAACATCATAAAGGCTATATATGACAAACCCACAGCTAACATCATACTTAACAGCGAGAAGCTGAAAGTTTTTCATCTAAGATCGGGAACAAGACAGGGATGCCCACTCTCTCTGCTGTTATTCAACATAGTACTGGAGGTCCCAGCCACGGCAATCAGACAAAACAAAGACATACAAGGCATCCACATTGGTAAAGAAGAAGTCAAATTGTCACTATTTGCAGATGATATGATACTGTACATAAAAATCCCTACAGACTCCTCTCCAAAACTACTAGAACTAATACCTGAATTCAGCAAAGTTGCAGGATATAAAATTAACACACAGAAATCTGTTGCTTTCCTATACACTAACGATGAACTAACAGAAAGAGAAAACAGAAAAACAATTCCATTCACAATTGCATCAAAAAGAATAAAATTCCTAGGAATAAACCTAACAAAGGAAGTGAAAGACCTATACTCTGAAAAGTACAAGACACTCCTAAGAGAAATTAAAGAGGACACTAACAAATGGAAATGCATCCTATGCTCTTAGCTAGGAAGAATAAATATTGTCAAAATGGCTATACTACCTAAAGCAATCTACAGATTCAACGCAATCCCTATCAAACTACCAACAGCTTTCTTTAATGAACTGGAACAAATGACTCTAAAATTCATAAGGAACCACAAAAGACCCTGAATAGCCAAAGCAATCCTGAGAAGGAGGAATCAAACAGGGGGAATTACACTCCCTGACTTCAAGCTCTACTACAAAGTTACAGTAATCAAGACAATTTGGTATTGGCACAAAAACAGACCCACAGACCAGTGGTACAGAATAGAAAATCCAAACATTAACCCAAACATATACAGTCAACTAATATTTGATAAAGGAGCCTTGGATATACAATGGGGAGATGACAGCCTCTTCAGCAGCTGGTGTTGGAAAAACTGGACAGCTACATGTAAGAGAATGAAACTGGACTACTGTCTAGCCCCATACACAAAGGTAAACTCAAGGTGGATCAAAGACCTGAATGTAAGTCATGAAACCATAAAACTCTTAGAAAAAAACATAGGCAAAAATCTCTTGGATATAAACATGAGCGACTTCTTCATGAACATATCTCCCGGGCAAGGGAAACAAAGGCAAATGAACGAGTGGGACTATATCAAGCTGAAAAGCTTTTGTACAGCAAAGGACACCATCAGTAGAACAAAAAAGACATCCTACAGTATGGGAAAATATATTCATAAATGATGTATCTGCTAAGGGGTTGACATCCAAAATATATAAAGAACTCGTGCACCTTAACAAACAAAAAGCAAATAATCCAATTAAGAAATGGGCAGAGGACATGAATAGACACTTCTCTAAAGAAGAAATTCAGATGGCCAACCAGCACATGAAAAGATGCTCCACATCACTAATCATCAGAGAAATGCAGATTAAAACCACAATGAGATATCACCTCACAGCAGTGAGGATGGCCAACATCCAAAACACAAACAACAACAAATGTTGGCGAGGATGTGGAGAAAAGGGAACCCTCCTACACCGCTGGTGGGAATGCAAATTAGTTCAACCATTGTGGAAAGCAGTATGGAGGTTCCTCAAAAAACTCAAAATAGAAATACCATTCGACCCTGGAATCCCACTCCTAGGAATTTACCCTAAGAATGAAGCAGCCCAGTTTCAAAAAGACAGATGCACCCCTATGTTTATCACAGCACTATTTCCAATAGCCAAGAAATGGAAGCAATCGAAGTGTCCATCAGTAGATGAATGGATAAAGAAGAGGTGGTACATATACACAATGGAATATTATTCAGCCATAAGAAGAAAACAAATCCTACCATTTGCAACAACATGGATGGAGCTACAGGGTATTATGCTCAGTGAAATAAGCCAAGCCGAAAAAGACAAGTATCAAATGATTTCACTCATATGTGGAGTATAAGAACAAAGAAAAAATTGAAGTAACAAAACAGCAGCAGACTCACAGAACCGAAGAACAGACTAATAGTTACCAAAGGGAAAGGGACTGGGGAAGATGGGTGGGAAGGGAGGGATAAGAGGGTAAAAGGGGCATTATGATTAGCAGACGTAAGGTGGGGGGGCACGGGGAGGGCTGTACAACTCATAGAAGACAAGTAGTAATTCTATAGCATCTCACCACGCTGATGGATAGTGACTGTAATGGGGTTGTTGGGGGGGACCTGATATAGGGGGTAGTTTAATCACCATAATATTGCACATGTAATTGTAGATTAATGATACTAAAATAAATTAAAAAAAAATTTTTTTTCCATGCATTAGCTTTTGTCCCTGCTATTACCGTGGCCTGTTTTACTCATTATCTGTTTGGATAAATGCTACATATCCTTCTCTTGGCTTAAAAAGATTACTTTCACTGTCAAAGCTTCCCTGCGGAGTTCACTGCACTTTCAACATAGCTCTGTTTTATAATACTTACTACATATCATTAAAACCATTTACATTTCTGTCTGTCCTATGAGAGAATTCTGATTTCCTAATGAGATATGAGTTATAAGAAATAGACCAAATAGGTATTTCCCAGGTATATTTGGTCTTCATCCACAATTCTGAAACACTGCAGTCTTTAAGGTGAAATGGGTGTTTTGTCATGTTAATGAGACTTTTGGACCCCACCCAAGGGCAGGGGCTGGAGGTTGAATCAGCCAGTGGCCAATAATTTAGTCAATCATGACTACCAAAGAAGCCCTCTTTGTGAGGGCTTTGTACCCCTGAGAAGAGCTTATCGCTTTCTTGGATCCAGCTCCTTTGTCAGAGAGAACTTCCACGCTTGAGAGCCCAGAACACTTCCACACGTCAAGGAGCCAGGACCCAAACTCCAAGAGGATAGTCGTCTATGTGGATCTTGCTCTGTGTATCTCTTCATCTGGCTGTTAACTTGTATCCTTTACGTTATCCTTTATTAAACTGGCAAAGGTAGGCATTTTCTCAGTTCTGTGAGCCACTAAGGTGAGGTGGTGGGAACCTCCAATCTATAGCCAGTAGGTCAGAAGCACAGCTGGGGTCTGAGACTAACACCTGGAGTGGGGGGGGAGGGCCCTCTTACAGGACTGAGCCTTAACCTGGGGAATCTGGTGCTGCCTACAGGCAGACAGCCCCAGAATAGAGTTCCTGAACACCCTGCTGGTATTCAAAAATTGTTTGGTGTTGTGGCAGGGGGAAGACTCCCCACACACCTACACAAACACATTGGAATCAGGCAGACACCCGAAAGGAGTTATACTACAGTTATACTTCTGTATACTATTACTGCAGTGCAATATACTATTGTTGTTATGTAACAGGAAAAAAAACACACCGCACCTAAATAGGTCATTTTCTTACTCAACATTTGAACCCAAGGGCCTTACACTATCTGTTAATGAGAGATAGTACCATATAGCTTATTAGAAAAGAGTTTAGGTTCTGGAATCAGACCATTCTGGATCCCAACTTACTTGCATCACTTTGGGAAGTTCACTCAGTTTCCTCATTTGTAAAATGGGTAATATTAAAACACAGAGTTATTGCACTAGGGTCTTCAAATTGATGTTCAATAAATACTGATTCTGTCAAGGAACATGCTCAATAGCTACATTTTGAATTTTAAAAAAATTAGCTAAATACAAGAAATTAACCAAGGCCTTCTATTACCTATCCACTGAATAAAGGTTTCAAAGGATGCCCGTGACCATTTAAAACCTCTATATTCTTCATAAATGCAACACTTCTACTTGCCCTCTTCATCTAGAATAAACACTTAGGATTGAAAGAAAGAGTTTGTTTCCATTATTCATTATAAACTTTCAAAATAAAGTCCAAAATAAAAACTATGTGACTTTGGTGAAGCAGAAATTTTAGTCATTTGAGTTTAAGAAGAAATCACTTAACTGAGTAAGCCGAGCAACATTAACTGTTATTCTCTACACATTTTCAGTTAACTCTGAGTACTATCATATTACCTGTCAAGATCTAGTGCATCTCTCAACAAGGTCTCCACAAAACAAAGACCTTCACTCTCAACAAGGTCTCCCCCAAATAAGGATCTTACTCTTTCCCTCTAAGACATTCTATGCTCATTCCAAATTCCTTGCCAGTTTATGTTACTTCCTATACCTGCTCTGGCGTTTTCTATACCAACCAGATCACCAGAGCTCTTCTAGTATTCTGAGCCATTGAACTTTCACTGCATTTTTGCAAGTACATGTGATTTAGCATTACTTCTCTTTTGTCAGCCTTCCTCTCTCCCTCCCCCAACTCCTTCCCTCACTTTTTTTCCCTCACTCACTCAAACACAAAAAAGCACAAGTTCCCTCAAGAACTACCCAAAATGTTTTGATTGATCAATGAAATAACATTTACATCACCTTAAGAGTATTAGGATAGATTTTAAAAATGTTCTCATAAGCAATTAAAAATAACCGTAAGTGACAATTCTTTCATTATAATCATGGAAAATTGGAGTACTTTCTACTTCTCTGTTGTAGTCAAAAGTAAACTACAAAACTTCTTCAGGTATATAGTAACTTGGTAACAGCTATTACATTAGCCCTGTACTGTATTAATATATAATACCACTTTTGTATAAAATGAGAGCGGTTTTTGTAATGATAAATATTGCTTCAAAACAAGGATATGGAATATAAAAGTGACAGCAAGAGGGAGGTGGTCTTAATCCTCTTTGATGCCATATAAAAGTAGGAGTCCTTTATGATCAAGCTGTTCCAAAGACATCCTTGTTACATTCCATTCTTTGAGTGGTAATTTTACTTATACCCCAAAAACTGAATTCCCTCTGTACTTTTCTGGAACATTTCCTGAAATGACACAGGAAGAGCAGACGGAGGTTCACAAATGGAAGACTATAAAGTAGTTTCTTCCAACTTGAAGCTAAGGGTATTTTTCAGTCATATACATTTAATGCTTTCTGATAACTGGCAAAGAACACAAATAATTCTGAATCCCCATGAATAATTGACTCTACAGCATCAGGAAATGTGGTAATAATACGTCGCGTGGTAACCTAGAGAGAAAAAGGCCATTTTTAAAAAATAACTTTTTTAAAAAGTGACGGCAAGAACAGGGACAGAAACACCCTAAATCAACACAGATGTAACCCCCTAAAATGAGCCAACTGTAACCAGCTATTAAGCTTGTTTTATTACCAGTCAATTTTTTAATATATTTTTTTACTTTGCTATTATTAATATACAATTACATGAGCAACATTATGATTACTAGACTCCCCCTATTATCAAGTCCCCACCACATACCCCATTGCAGTCACTGTCCATCAGGGCAGAAGGATGTTATACAATCACTATTTGTCTTCTCTGTATTATACTGCCTTCCCTGCATCCCCCCACTCCTGCTACATTATGTGTGCTAATTGTAACAGCCCTTTTCCCCCTTATCCTTCCCTTCCCACCCTTCTTCCCCAGTCCCTTTCCCTTTGGTAACTGTTAGTCATTCTTGGGTTCTGTGAACTGTGGTTGTTTTCTTCCTTCAGTTTTTTCTTTGTTCTTATACTCCACAGATGAGTGAAATCATTTGATACTTGTCTTTCTCCTGGCTCATTTCACTCAGCATAATACCCTCTAGCTCCATTCATGTTGTTGCAAATGGTAGAATTTGTTTTCTTCTTATGGCTGAATAATATTCCATTGTGTATATATGCCATATCTTCTGTATCCATCCATCTACTGATGGACACGTAGGTTGCTTCCATTTCTTGGCTATTGTAAATAGTGCTGCAATAAACATAGGGGTGCATATATTTTTTTCAAACTGGGCTGCTGCATTCTTATGGTAAATTCCTAGGAGTGGGATTTCTGGGTCGAATGGTATTTCTATTTTGAGTTTTTTGAGGACCCTCCATACTGCTTTCCACAATGGTTGTACTAATTTACATTCCCACCAGCAGTGTAGACGGGTTCCCCTTTCTCCACATCCTCGCCAACATTTGTTGTTGTTTGTCTTTTGGATGGCGGTCCTCCTAACTGGTGTGAGGTGATATCTCGTTGTGGTTTTTATTCGCATTTCTCTGAACTAGTGATGTGGAGCATCTTTTCATGTGTCTGTTGGCCATCTGAATTTCTTCTTTGGAGAAGTGTCTATTTCGCTCCTCTGCCCATTTTTTAATTGGCTTATTTGCTTTTTGTTTGTGGAGGTGGGTGAGCTCTTTATATAATTTGGATGTTAACCCCCTATTGGATATGTCATTTATGAATGTATTCTCCCATACTGTAGGATATCTTTTTGTTCTACTGATGGTATCCCTTGCCGTACAGAACCTTTTTAGTTTGATATAGTCCCATTCATTCATTTCTGCTTTTGTTTCCCTTGCCTGGGGAGACATGTTCATGAAGAAGTTGCTCATGTTTATGTCCAAGAGATTTTTGCCTATGTTTTTTTCTAAGAGTTTTATGGTTTCATGACTTACATTCAGGTCTTTGATCCATTTTGAGTATACTTTTGTGTATGAGGTTAGACAATAATCCAGTTTCATTCTCTTACATGTAGCTGTCCAGTTTTGCCAACACCAGCTGTTGGAGAGGCTGTTATTTTCCCATTGTATATCCATGGCTCCTTTATCGTATATTAACTGACCATATATGCTTGGGTTTATATCTGGGCTCTCTATTCTGTTCCACTGGTCTATGGGTCTGTTCGTGTTCCAGTACCAAATTGTCTTGATTACAGTAGCTTGAAGTCAGGGAGTGTAATCCCCCTGCTTTATTCTTCCTTCTCAGGATTGCTTTGGCTATTCGGGGTCTTTTGTGATTTCATGTGATTTTTGGAACATTTGCTCTAGTTCATTGAAGAATGCTGTTGGTATTTTGATAAGGATTGCATTAAATCTGTAGATTGCTTTAGGCAGGATGGCCATTTTGACAATATTAATTCTTCCTAGCCAAGAGCATGGGATGAATTTCCATTTATTAGTGTCCTCTTTAATTTCTCTTAAGAGTGTCTTGTAGTTTTCAGGGTACAGGTCTTTCACTTCCTTGGTCAGGTTTATTCCTAGGTGTTTTATTCTTTTTGATGCAATTGTGAATGGAATTGTTTTCCTGATTTCTCTTTCTACTAGTTCATCGTTAGTGTATAGGAATGCAACAGATTTCTGTGTATTAATTTTGTATCCTGCAACTTTGCTGAACTCAGATATTAGATCTAATAGTTTTAGAGTGGAGTCTTTAGGGTTTTTCATGTACAATATCATATCATCTGCAAACAAGGACAATTTGAGTTCTTCCTTGCTGATCTAGATGCCTTTTATTTCTTTGTGTTGTCTGATTGCTGTGGCTAGGACCTCCAGTACTATGTAGAATAAAAGTGGGGAGAGTGGGCATCCTTGTCTTGTTCCTGATCTTAAAGGAAAAGCTTTCAGCTTCTTGCTGTTAAGTATAATGTTGGCTGTCGGTTTGTGATATATGGCCTTTATCATGTTGAGGTACTTGCCCTCTATACCCATTTTGTTGAGAGTTTTTATCATGAATGGATGTTGAATTTTGTCGAATGCTTTTTCTGCATCTATGGAGATGATCATGTGGTGTTTGTCCTTCTTTTCGTTGATGTAATGGATGATGTTGAGGGATTTTCGAATGTTGTACCATCCTTGCATCCCTGGGATGAATCCCACTTGATCATGATGGATGATCTTTTTGATGTATTTTTGAATTCAGTTTGCTAATATTTTGTTGAGTATTTTTGCATCAGGGATATTGGTCTGTAATTTTCTTTTTTTGTGGTGTCTTTGCCTGGTTTTGGTATTAGAGTGATGTTGGCCTCATAGAATGAGTTCGGGAGTATTCCCTCTTCTTCTACTCTTTGGAAAACTTTAAGGAGAATGGGTATTAGGTCTTCACTAAATGTTTGATAAAATTCAGCGGTGAAGCCATCTAGTCCAGGCATTTTTGTTCTTACATAGCATTTTGATTACCAGTTCAATTTCGTTGCTGGTAATTGGTCTGTTCAGATTTTCAATTTCTTCCTGGGTCAGCCTTGGAAGGTTGTGTTTTTCTAGAATGTTGTCCATTTCTTCTAGGTTAACCAGTTTGTTACCATATAATTTTTCATTGCATTCTCTAATTGTTTGTATTTCTGTGGTATCCATAGTGATTTTTCCTTTTTCATTTGTGATTCTGTTTATGTGTGTAGACTCTTTTTTTCCTTGATAAGTCCGGCTAGGGGTTTATCTATTTTGTTTATTTTCTAAAAAAACCAGCTCCTGCTTTCATTGATTCTATTGTTTTAATCTTCTTAATTTTATTTATTTCTGCTTTAATCTTTATTATGTCCCTCCTTCTACTGACTTTGGGCCTCATTTGTTCTTTCTTTTCTAGTTTCATTAATTTTGAGTTTAGACTGTTCTTTTGGGATTGTTCTTCCTTCTTGAGGTAGGCCTCAACTGCAATATATTTCCCTCTTAGCACAGCCTTCACTGCATCCCACAGATTTTGTGGTGTAAAATTATTGTTGTCATTAGTTTCCATATTGCTTGATCTCTTTTTATTTGGTCTTTGATCCATTGATTATTTAGGAGCATGTTATTAATTCTCTGTGCTTTTGTGGGTTTTTTTTGTTTTCTTTGTGTAATTTATTTCTAGTTTCATACCTTTGTGATCTGAGAAGCTGGTTGGTACAATTTCAGTCTTTTTGAGCAGTCAACTTTTACTGAGCACTTCCTATATGCCAGAACTCCTTTAGTATTTTTATATATATTAACTCAGTTAACCCCACAATAAGGTAGTGACTACTGTTTCCATTTATAGTTGGAAAAAAAATCCAGACACACAGAGAAGTAACTTTTCCAGGATTATTTATATTAGCTAAGTGGAGAGGCCAGAATTTAAAGCAGGCATTATGGCTCCACAGTTTATTCTGTAAACATCTGTAACATACTGCCTCTCCATTAAATAAAATAAGTTTTGCTAACATAGTAAGATTTGATGCTAACTGTAGTATTCATAGAGTCCATGTAAGAAGTCCTTGTACACTGAGAACATATTTCTTATATACTACATAACTTCTATACTTTTCAAAGAACAGTATAAGCTTTAATTCAGCTCATCCCACAAAACTATAGAGATTTTCATCAGTGTTTTATAATTCATTGTCTCAAGTATACTACTTGGCACTTGTTCCTAAAAATTCCTATTCTTTAAAACTTCTTCTCACTTGTCCAGTTAGTTCTGAACTCTAATTCTACCCCCCAAGGGGCTGACAAATCATGTGTGAATTTAATGAGCCTACTGCCTATTTCACCATGTATATCACTGTTGAGAACATTATAAAGAGCCCAAATCCTAACTGCTTTCTAAAATTTATCTCTCTTGACAGCAAACCACTAGTAATAATGAAAATGACCCTCTTATCTTGTTTTACATCATTTAGCAATAAAACATTTTCATCCCTTATGGATGAAGGTGCTTCCAGAGATAATTAAAAGCTTTCCTGGAATTAAAACATATCCATTGCTTGCCTCTATTCCACCGACCTGTCCCTACCATAATTACTTTGTAGGACAAATTGTCTTTCAAAGCTATGCAGTTTATTATTTCATAATCTTTAAGGTTTTCACAAATTATTTTTTGAATTACCCCAAGATTTTTTTTTTATTAAGGTAAAACTGAAGTACAACAAACTGCACATACTTAAAGTATATGGGTTTTTTTTCCAGTTGTTTTTTTCCTGTAGTAAAATACACATATTTACAATTTTTAACCATTTTAAGTATACAAGTCAATGGCCTTAAGTACATCCATATTGTTGTGCAACCAACTACTATCCATTTCCAGAACTTTTCCCATCATCTCAAACTTCCTTTTTAAGGTTGAATAATACTCCATTGTATGTATACACCACATTTTGTTCATTCATTCATACACTGATGGACATTTAGTTTCTATGCTTCAGCTACGGTGAATAGTGCTGCTATGAACACTGGTGTACTACCTTAGTCCTTGATTTCACTTCTTTAGGGTAGGCATCTAGGAATGGGATTGCTGAGTCATATGGTAATTCTATGTTTAATTTTTTGAGAAACTACCACATTGTTTTCTATAGCAGCTGTAACACTTTACACGTCCACCAGCAATGCACCAGGGTTATAGTTCCTCCATGTCCTCCTCAACACTTTGCCACTTTTTTGATAATAGCCATCCTAATGGGTGTGAAGTGGTATCTCACGGCTTTGATTTGCATTTCCCTAATGACTAGGGATGTGAAGCTTCTTTTTATGTACTTACTGGCCATTTGTATAACTTTTTTGAAGAAACGTTTATTCAATTCCTTTTGTCTATTTTTAGTTGGGTTGTTTTTTTGGTGTTGAATTGTGGTTCTTTGTATGTTCTGGATAGTAATCCTTTATCAGATATGTGATTTACAAATATTTTCTCCCATTCTTTGGGTTGCCTTTTCACTCTCTTGACAGTGTACTCTGATGCACAAAATTTTAATAAAGTTCAGTTTATCTATTTTCTTCTGTTGCCTGTGCTTTTGATATCATATCCAAGAAATCACTGCCAAATGGAATGTCATGAAATTCATCTGCTAGGTTTTCTTCCAACAGTTTTATAGTTTTAACTCTGGGGTTTAGGTCTTTGATCTTCAATTAGGTAAGAGCACAAATAATCATGATTTCAAATCCACAAACTTTTTTGAGTTTAAGTGTTAGGTGAAACTTAATATAACCTATGCTACAGAAATAATATAGATACATAAGATGTTAATTTATGTGCTGTTTATAATTTTTAAACAACTGGCAAGTAGGTAAACAAATATATACATACAATGGAATATCATACCTTTCTAAGCATAGGAGTGGGTGAATAACCCAGGCTGACTTATTCATAGCCTATTCCTTCAACCACATCAAGAGGGTAGAGATAGAACTCAATAATCTGGATACATTTAATGTAAAAGCAACTGAGGTTTGCAACAGTCCATTGCTGCCTGTATCAGTCAAACAAGGTGGAAACCAATCAAAATCCTTTTCTTTTACTAGGATCATGGTTTTCTAGCTGTACAGTGAGACACACAGTGGGTAACTTGTATCACAGTAATTTCAGAGACACTACAGAACTGTTTCAGTTTTTGAAGGAAATGCAGCAATAACTGACATCCAGTAGACACGAACAACTTTCTGAGGTATTCATAATTTCAACGTTAACTCACAAAACATTCCTTTCAATGACATCATTTCTTTAAGAACCAGGGGTTTTAGCAGTTGCTATGATAAAAAGTACCATGTAAAAAATCAGTGTGGAACAGGAAATAGAACTGGAGTGTCTGGTCTGATTCCAAAGACTGAGAATTTATACAACATCCAACAAGCACACATATTCTAATTAAAACATTTTCCTTCAAATTATATGTATCAATTTTTCAAACAGCTAAGTTGTTAGGAAATACATACTTAAGTTGTTTGGCCCTAACTACTTTATGAATGGAACTGTTAGCTATTTCTTTTGGCCCAGGGGTGCAGTGGAAAATCTTAGTGAGAACTAAGGAAGAAGAGACTTTAGGATATGCAGTCATGAGACAGGAGAAGCCTGAGAGAATCACAATGCACAGAGATACAAAACTAGAATACCTGAAACACTATGTACCCCCACTTCCAGTCTTCAAGGTCCCCAAGCTGCCTGCACACTTCTTCAGTTATGTGAGCTGCTCTAGTATCCTGACAATAAAGCCACATCTTTTTATTAGTTTAAGCTCTAATTCAGTTTGTCACCAGAAGCCAAGAGTGAATAACAAAATCAGGTGATTCACACATTCAGCCTGGTTTCCTTAATAAAATCACAATTGAATAATGTCTATCTGATTTTTTTAAACAAATGAAGACACAGAATTAAGGCATTACTGAAGTCAAATACAAATCATCCCATTTACTACTTCCTGTATCAGTGAACACAGGATTCCTATTAGAAACTTCATACCTAGACAAAATTTAAAGTTTTATAGATTTCTTCATAGAAACACTCATTTAATTTTTCATAGCACGGTAATACAAACTATACCATATTTTTTTGTTCATGCTAGCATTAGAAATTAGACAATTTCTAAGTAGTCTGCAACTCTTAATAAGGTAAAAAGTACAGCCTCAAAGAAAAATAAAATTCTATTTTATGAATTTAAAAAGTCATGTATTGTCTTAAACACTGCAATAATTCATTTCCAGAAAAAAATTAACATGGATCTTGTACTGACTTTGATTTTTGCAAAAACCTGCTTTCATTATAAATCAAGATAGCAATGAGCACAATTTATATCACTCACTGTATCATTAACTGAAATAATTTAGTAAAGATAAAAGTAAACATTCCCAAGAATGGGAAAAACTTAAATCAGAAATATAATTGAAAATAGTAATTACACCTAATTTTTATGTTCTCTGATAGAGGTTGTATAGACCTACTGCAAATGAAGTTTTAACAGAAGTAAAAGTAAACAGCTGGCTAACATTCAAGTTTTACTTCTAATTTAGTATTCTGCCTTGATCACACTAGCTAAAAATCCCAACAGTGAACTTGCTCCTCCATGAATGTCACTTTACCACCACCTAAATCTACCATCTTGGTTTTCCAGGAAGATGGCGGCGTGAACGGAACGACAGAATTTTCCTCCCAACATTATATTTACCCGCAAAAACACAGAAAACGCAACTGTTCCTAAAAGAAAGACCAGAACAAACAGGAAAGCGCACACAGTACAGAAACACCTGAGAGGACTCGGCAGCGGGCGAGGCGGGTAAGAAACGGAACCGCGAACGACGACCCGGCAGAGCCAGAGCACTCCCCCACCCCAGCCCACCAGCGGGAGGAGAGGATTCAGAGCTGGGAGGGAGTGGAAGTGCAGGCCCAGGAGATAACCAGCCCGGGCCGGCCCGGGAACGCGGGCACACAAAATGCGGAGCAGGGGAGATTGGAGAGACGGAGGGAGCAAGGGCGCAGCAGGAATACGCCTGCTTGCGCGGGGCTAGCTCAGGGAAGGAGAAGAGAGAAGAAAAAAAAGGAGAAAAGCACACGCTTTGTTTTCCAGTGGTCTTAAACACCGGCTGGCTCAGGGAAGGAGAAGACAGAAGAAAAAAAAAAGGAGAAAAGCGCACGCTTTGTTTTTCAGCGGTCTTAAACGCCTGCTTGCTCGCAGCTGGCTCAGGGAAGGAGAAGAGAGAAGAAAAAAAAAGGAGAAAAGCGTGCATTTTGTTTTTCAGCGGTCTTAAACACCTGCTTGCTCGCGGCTGGCTCAGGGAAGGAGAAGAGAGAAGAAAAAAAATGGAGAAAAGCGCGGGCTTTGTTTTTCAGCGGTCTTAAAGAGACGGGAGTGCAGTAGAGAATCTCCATTCATTCTCAGCCTGGCCACAGCTTTAAAGGGCTGTGCAGAGCGATGCGACCACAACTCTGGAATAGTGGAGCAACAGCGCCACCTACAGCATTCACACAGAAACCACCCTCGGTGGGTGTTTTTTTTTTTTCTTTTAGGTGGTGCTGCTTTTTCTTTTTCTTTCCTTTCTTTACCTTCTTCTATCTCTCTGTTTACTTTTTCTGTTATTACTAGAATTTTTTTTCTTCTTTTTTCTCTCCTTTTTCTCTTTTCTTTTCAAAGTCATAAGGAGCCCAGCTGACATACGTGACAACTACCAACAAACAATTGTATAGTCATGAGAAGACAGAAGAATATGATAAAGACAAAGCTTCAGACGAACTCCACCGCAGAGAGAGAATCTGAAGGAATGGATATGCACAGTCTTCCTGAAAAAGAATTCAGAATAAAAGTCATAGCCATGCGGACGGATCTACAGAAAAATGTGCAAGAGCTGAGGGAGGAAGTGAGGGAAGGGAGGAAAGACAAGGCAGAAATGAGACAAGCCATCGACGGGCTCAACAGCAGATTGAATCAGGTTCAAGACACGATCAAGGAATTACAAGACAGGGAACAGGAATACAAAGAGGCTGAGACAGAGAGAGATAAAAGGATCTCTAAGAATGAAAGAATATTAAGAGAACAGTGTCACCAATCCAAACGGAACAATATTCGCATTATAGGAGTACCAGAGGAAGAAGAGAGAGAAAAAGGGATAGAAAGAGTCTTTGAAGAAATAATTGCTGAAAACTTTCCAACGCTGGGGAAGGAAATAGCCTCACAGTCCACAGAAGCCCACAGATCTCCCAACACAAGGGACCCAAAAAAGACAACACCAAGACACATAATAATTAAGATGGCAAAGATCAAAGATAAAGACAGAGTATTAAAGGCAGCTAGAAAGAGAAAAAAAGATCACCTACAAAGGAAAACCCATCAGACTGTCATCAGACTTTTCAACAGAAACCTTACAGGCCAGAAGAGAATGGCATGATATATTTAACGTAATGAAACAGAAGGACCTTGAACCAAGAATATTGTATCCAGCACGATTATCATTTAAATATGACGGAGGGATTAAACAATTTCCAGACAAAGGAAAGTTGAAAGACTTTGCGTCACATAAACCACCACTACAGGATATCTTGAACGGACTGCTCTAGAGGGAAACACCCCCAAGGCTAAAAAGATGTCACCAGAGAAAATAAAAGCATAGCAAAGAAAGCAGACCATCCAAATACTAACTAAAGGCAAAGAATAAAACACCTAATATATAAAGAAAGGAGGAGGAAGAATAGGAAGGGAGAGATAAAGAAACATCAGACGGTGTTCACAATAACTTAACAGAAAGTTAAGTTAGATTCTCAGATAGTAAAGAAGCAACCCTTGAACGTTGGTAACCACGAATCTAAAGCCTGCAATGGCAATAAGTACATATCTATCAATAATCACCCTAAATGTAAACGGAGTGAATGCACTATTCAAAAGATACAGAGTAACAGAGTGGATAAAAAAGCAAGACCCATCTATATGCTGCTTACAGAGACTCATCTCAAACCCAAAGATATACACAGACTAAAAGTGAAGGGATGGAAAAAAATATTTCATGCAAACAACAAAGAGAAAAAAGCAGGTGTTGCAGTACTTGTATTAGATAAAATAAGATTTCAAAACGAAGAAAGTAGCAAGAGATAAAGACGGACATTACATAATGATAAAGGGGTCAGTCCAACAAGAAGATATAATCATTATAAATATATACGCACCCAACACAGGAGCGTCAGCATATGTGAAACAAATACTAACATAAGTGAAGGAGGAAATAGACAGCAATGCAATTATTTTAGGAGACTTTAACACACCACTCACTCCAAAGGATAGATCAACCAGGCAGAGGATAAGTAAAGACACAGAGGCACTGAACAACACACTAGAACAGATGGACGTAACAGATATCTACAGAACTCTGCACCCAAAAGCAGCAGGATACACATTCTTCTCAAGCACACATGGAACATTTTCCAGAATAGACCACATACTAGGCCACAAAAAGAACCTCAATAAATTCAAAAATACTGAAATCCTACCAACCAACTTCTCAGATCACAAAGGTATAAAACTAGAAATAAATTTCAGAAAGAAATCAAAAAGGCTCACAAATACATGGAGACTTAACAACATTCTCCTAATGAATCAATGGTTAACGACCAAATCAAAACAGAAATCAAAGAATATATGGAGACTAATGACAACAACAACACAAAGCCACAACTTCTGTGGGATGCAGCGAAGGCAG
>JAQQAC010011420.1:6744234-6773400 GCA_029783875.1 Phataginus tricuspis
GGGGGGGACCTGATGAAGGGGGTAGTTTAATCACCATAATAGTGCACATGTAATTGTAGGTTAAAGATACCAAAATAAAGTGTAAAAAAAAAAAACCTAAAAAAAAAAAGACATGTATGTATAGAATTAAAACTGAATATTTCTGTAAAAAAAATAAAAAATAAAAAATAAATCTACCATCTTGTTTTCCTAAGTATCCACATTCATTTTCATCCTGTGTGTTCCTATCTTCTGTGCATATAAAAATGTTGTATTTGTTTTATTAATCTTTAGTATATATGTTATACACAAGCATTTAGTCCTACTCTATAATATGAAGTGCAACTTTTTTCCCCAGATTACTTCCTTTTTGGCTCTGTGTATATTTTCCCTAGACAAATGTTTACTTCCACATAGCACTGTTTATTAATAATTATCTACTTAATGTTATTTAAATGTTTAAATAATATTTTAAGTGCCTCTTGCCCCAGTGCAACTCTTGATCTGATGAGACTGCCTAAAATGTCTAGGGCAAAATATAAGGGTCTGAAGTATTTATAAGCTTAAATGAGACTCTGTGAAGAATACCATTAACATGCAACTGAATTAAACCTCCCCCCCACCCACCAAGAAAGAATCTGAACCATGAAAGTCTACTTAGATGTATAAATTCCTGGAGGCCTAAAGTGAGAGGAGAGAAACATACAGATTAAATATTTACTTAGAAAAGAGGGTAGAGATAGAACTCAATAATCTGGATACATTTAATGTAAAAGCAACTGAGGTTTGCAACAGTCCATTGGTGCCTGTATCAGTCAAACAAGTAAAAAGGGGAGGAATGAAAATAGGATAAAAGAAGGAAAATATGTCTCCTGGGACTAACGTGTATTAAAGGAAGAAACAAGTGATCTTTATACAATCGTGCCTATACACTAGTGGTTAAACATGTCTCCCTCCCAATGCAAAATATGTTAGCTCCTACTTATCTAATACATCTCTGGTTTAAATCTTTCCCATTCATTCAAATCCATTTCTACTGAACTACTTTCTAAATTTTTTAACCTTAATGTTCTGACAACCTATTTTTAAAAGTATTCCTTTTGCGACCCAATAGGTAGATCCAAGAGCTACTGCAGGTCTTTTTAGAATTCTCTTCTGGCATGTTCATCCAATCCTGAACACAGATAAGATTTATGTATATTATAACGTATTTCAAGTTTTCACTGGAGAGAAACGGCAGTTCGAAGTTGGTTCAACGTTTGTCCAGGATGCTTCATCCCATTTTCATTCCAGCATTGCTGCAATGTTTCTCTGGCTTCCATTCTTAATCTAATGCTTCTCAATCTAGCAACAGAAGTTTAAACTCACTATAAAACTAACAGGAGTATATTAGATAAATCAAAGCCACTTCCATCCCAGATGAAACCAAGTCACAAAAATGCACTTAATTGACAAAAGTTATACTTTTGACCTACAATACTTCAATTCACATTGTAACCCTGACCCCAGTCTATTCTGTAACTTAAGGAAACTCCCTCAAAGTCCACCTATGTAATCAAAGTCCAATTTTCAGTTGGAAGGAATTCAAACACACAAAATCTTATTGCAGAAATCTAAGCAGAAAATCCAAATAAAGATCAAAACATTTCTAGCAACACCAAGAAATTCAAATCACTAGTCCTGCTGAAGACAACTTAAAAGGCTGAATAAAATATTTTAAATTCTCTTAAAAGTAAGGACCTAAAAGTACAGTGAGCTATTATCAAAATAAAATTCCCTGAGTTATATAAAAGAAGACTGAAATTCAGAGAGATGAGTCCAATACTTAAGTCAGTTTCTGCCCTGGGGGTGTTTACTAAAACTGAAGAGACCCTGAGCTATACTTCCCATTGGCCTCCAAATTTCTTTACACTCCAACTACAAACTGTTAGAAATACACAACTGAAAATTTAAGGAAATGAAATTTGAAAACAGACAATGGACAAAAATATCATGCAAACACTAACAACGAGAAAACCGGTTTGGCAATACTGGTATGAATAAAAGTTGGCTTTAACGCATTATTAGAAATAAAGAGGAATCTCTCATAATGATAAAAGGTTTAAATTATTAGGAAAATGAATGATTCTATATTTAGGCATAATATATAAACATAATAACATGACTTTGAAATGTGAAAAGCAAAGGAAGGATCACAAAGAGCCATAAAATAACACATTTCTATCAATAATTGAATGTTAACAAATAGGATAACCTCCCTCCACCAAGAAAAACGGGTTTTGGAAAAGAGATTTGAACAATATGGTTAACAGACTTCATTTAATGGACATATATACATAAAACTCCACATCCAATGCTGCAGAACTTTTTCAGAGCCCATGGAACATATACCAAAATTGACCATATACTGAGCTGTAAGACAAGTCTCACGAATTTTAGAGGATTTAAAACGTATTTTCTGTCTTGACCATAGTGCACTCGATAACAAAAAGAGAGATAACTAGAGAGTCCCCAAGTGTTTGGTAAAAATTAAGCAAGGCACTTCTAAGAAAGACTGAAAATTACTGAGCCTAAGCACCATTCATAAGTTAGGGGGAAAAAAGCAAAATAATTCCAAAGAGAATTCCAAAGTAGATCAAAACACAATACATAGGAATGTGCAAAAGAAAGTATGTAGAATATGATTCCATTCAAAAACAGGCAAAACTTCTAAAATTCATATGGAACCACAAAAGACCCTGAATCACCAAAGCTATCCTTGAGAAGGAAGAATAAAGCAAGGGAAATTACGCTCCCTGACTTCAAGCAATACTACAAAGCAACAGTAATCAAGACAATTTGGTACTGGCACAAGAACAGACCCACAGACCAGTGGAACAGAACAGAGAGCACAGATATAAATCCAAGCATATATGGTCAATTAATATATGATAAAGGACCCATGGATATACAGTGAGGAAATAACAGCCTCTTTCAACAGCTGGTGTTGGCAAAACTAGACAGCTACATGTAAGAGAATGAAACTGGATTATTGTCTAACCCCATATACAAAAGTAAACTCAAAATGGATCAAAGATCTGAATGAAAGTCATGAAATGATAAAACTCTTAGAAAAAAATATAGACAAAAATCTCTTGGACATAAACATGAGCAACTTCTTCATGAACATATCTCCCGGGGCAAGGGAAACAAAAGCAAAAATGAATAAATGGGACTATATCAAACTAAAAACCTTCTGTAGAGCAAAGGACACCATCAGTAGAACAAAAAGATATCCTACAGTATAGGAGAACATACTCATAAATGACATATCCAGTAAGGGGTTGACATCCAAATTATATAAAGAGCTCATGCATCTCAACAAACAAAAAGCAAATAAGCCAATTAAAAAATGGGCAGAGCACAGCAATCAAGACAATTTGGTATTGGCACAAAAACAGACCCACAGAGCAGTGGAATAGAATAGAAAATCCAAACATTAACCCAAACATATACAGTCAATTAATATTTGATAAAGGAGCCTTGGATATACAATGGGGAGATGACAGCCTCTTCAGCAGCTGGTGTTGGAAAAACTGGACAGCTACATGTAAGAGAATGAAACTGGACTATTGTCTAGCCCCATACACGAAGGTAAACTCAAGGTGGATCAAAGACCTGAACGTAAGTCATGAAACCATAAAAATCTTAGAAAAAAACATAGGCAAAAATCTCTTGGACATAAACATGAGAGACTTCTTCATGAACATATCTCCCAGGCAAGGGAAACAAAAGCAAAAATGAACAAGTGGGACTATATCAAGCTGAAAACTTCTGTACAGCAAAGAACACCATCAGTAGAACAAAAAGACATCCTACAGTATGGGAGAATATATTCATAAACGACGTATCCGATAAGGGGTTGACATCCAAAATATATAAAGAATTCACACACCTGAACAAACAAAAAGCAAATAATCCAATTAAGAAATGGGTAGAGGACATGAATAGACACTTCTCTAAAGAAGTTCGGATGGCCAACCAGCACATGAAAAGATGCTCCACATCACTAATCATCAGAAATGCAGATTAAAACCACAATGAGATATCACCTCACACCAGTGAGGATGGCCAACATCCAAAACACAAACAACAAATGTTGGAGAGGATGTGGAGAGAGGGGAACCCTCCTACACTCCTACACTGCTGATGGGAATGCAAATTAGTTCAATCACTGTGGAAAGCATTATGGCGGTTCCTCAAAAAACTCAAAATAGAAATATCTTTTGACCCAGGAATTCCACTCGTAGGAATTTACCCTAAGAATGCAGCAGCCCAGTTTGAAAAAGACATATGCACCCCTATGTTTATCGCAGTACTATTTACAATAGCCAAGAAATGGAAGCAACCTAAGTGTCCATCAGTAGACGAATGGCTAAAGAAGATATGGTACATATACACAATGGAATATTATTCAGCCATAAGAAGGAAACAAATCCTACCATTTGCAACAACATGGATGGAAATAGAGGGTATTAAGCTCAGTGAAATAAGCCAAGCGGAGAAAGACAAGTATCAAATGATTTCACTCATCTGTGGAGTATAAGAAGAAAGAAAAAACTGAAGGGACAAAACAGCAGCAGACTCACAGAACTCAAGAATGCACTAACAGTTACCAAAGGGAAAAGGACTGGGGAAGATGGGTGGGAAGGGAGGGATAAGGGGGAAAAAGGGCTATTACAATTAGCACACATAATGTAGCAGGGGTGGGGGTGTGGTGGGGGGATACGGGGAAGGCAGTATAACACAGAGAAGACAAGTAGTGATTCTATAACATCCTACTATGCTGATGGACAGTGACTGCAATGGGGTATATGGTGGGGACTTGATAACAGGAGAGTCTAGTAACCATAATGCTGCTCATGTAATTGTATATTAATAATAGGAAAAAAAACCAAAACAGGCAAAACTGCACTATCATTTATAGATGCACAAGTAGCTAACAGTACAAATAAAAGCCAGATATTGATTACTATAAAAACCAGGACATCAGTTATTTCTCAACTAGATGGAGGGAAAGGGTATGCCTAGGAAGGAACGGAGACCTGGGCAGCTTTCTGGGGTGCCAGTGATGTTCTGTTTCTTGAACTGGGTGGAGGTGACATGAGTATTCACTTTATATAAAAACATTCATTACACTGTACATTTCCATCTCATGCACTTGTGCGTTATATTTCACTATAAAAAGTGTTCAAGAAAAGACACTTGGGAGAAAGAAATGCATGAGACTAACAAAAAGACCACTGGTTTCCTGATGTCATAGTGCCTCTGCATGCCAGATGCTAAGATGGCCTGGGGATAAAGTAATCTGTTAGGAAGACCACAAATACCACCTATGTCCAATTGAGCTCCATCTCATAATCCACTTGCGGTCCTATTGAAGAGTAAGGAGAAAAGACAGTAAACTCAAAGTCAGACTTGCTCCCCTATCACTGATCAAAAACATGACTTCCAGTGAGGATATTCGGTCTAAAATAGAATATCACAAAATTAACATGCAAGTCAGAAAGACTAAAGGTTAAGTTCTCACCTAAAACAATGACAAATTCTTAAGGTAGATAAGGATGGAGGGAATAAGTATAGTAAGATATTAAAAGTATTTAATGACCAAAAAAATTAATTATTACTGGGCTCACAAAACAATTTTTTTTCTCTTTTGTATGACCAAAAGTTTACACATGGTTCCAAATCAGAGACTCAGATTTCAGAAGGGTCTGCACCTATTGAAGCATTACAACTAAAAAAAACAGGCTTTTGGGAATTTATGCCATCATTCACTGAGTTTAGATTCTTTTACAAACATTTATTAAATTCATTTTGATGTTTACTTCACTGAGACCCAAGATTTATATGTAGTGCTATTATTCACCAAATTTTTTTCTATAAACTAGTACTTTAGAAAAATCTTCAATGTTTTATGGAAAAAAAAAGTGAACAAGCACACGAAAATGGGAGAACAAGTAGCTCCTGAGCCTAAGACCACTGTGATCAAAGGTAAACAGTGTCTGGTAAAGAAACAAGAGAAGGGCACTCAAACAACTAATTTTGATAGCTTTTAAGGTGTCAGCATTCTCCCGAGGAAAAAAGATTCATCCCTGTAGAAAAGGATATTAAAAATATCAAATCCAAATAAGCTAGAAGATAAATTACATGGAAGCTAAAACATTAGTAGTCAGAAAGATAACAGAAAATAAGATGGTATATAATAATTAAATCCATTATCAGAAGTTCTTAGTTTTGTAAGTGATATAGAAGTGGGTGCCTGACAAAAGGTTTTGGAAAAGGAGTAAAACATAAGCTTTAAATCCACAAAAATCAATCAAATTCTCCAGATGTCTCTCAGCCACATCAGTAATATAAAAAACATGGGCCTCTTAAAACTCAAGTGGAAAGGATGTGGGGGACCATGTATTTTCGTATTACAATTTTATATTCTATTCAAACAAATTAATACAGAAAACTTAAGAAAAACAACTTTTAGGGGATATGGGAAAATACAGAGAATTTACCAAGGCAAATAAATGGCCATTACATTGAAAACTTGGTGTCACTAAATAATGTTCTACTACAGATTATTATTAATAGCAAAGCTACCAACATTTTCTGATGTTAACAAAACAAATCCACTCACTCTAAAGATGAACACTTATTAAATTTCTAGCTGGGCGATGCTTTTTTCCAACTTTCTTAAAGCCTCTCTATTTCAACACTGAGGCAATCTAATCTAATGGAAGAAAAGTCAGGAAATCAGGTTTTCAATTTAACTCCCAGGCTCACAATCCTCAGAGCTGGCTGGCATCTAGTACAGGAAAAAGCTCCAGGGTGGGAAGGATGTCTACTTGTCCTGCATTACTGGGCTGTAAGTTTGTGTTGTTATGGCCACCAGCACAACAGAGCAAATATAAGGGCAAGGAAGTAAAAAACTGACTGGGGATAAGACAATCTGGTCCGTGTGATCAGTATATTAATGAGACTACCTAAAAGTTCCCAAGCATAACCAAATAATCTGAGTTTTTCAATAATTTATTACGGCATAAGGGTCAGTACTTTTAACAAAATTATGTAAGTCAAAGAATCTTATTCTTCTTGAATCTAATCCGTTCCAAATTACAACTGTAGACTACAGAACGGGAAGAGATGCAAATTCATCTAAGAGATTTCAGAATAGATGGCTGATTTTGTCTCCAGCTCCTAAACTTTTCCCTAGAAAGGGTACAGGGGAAGGAGATTTTTCAACCAGACAGTAAACCTAATGAGAAAGGCAAATTCTTTTGCAAACGTCAGGACTTAAAACTAGATCTTCTGCTTTTCTTCCTTATTAAAGAATTAAAGAATACAATTTCCATTTCACTTTGCAGTATCACTTCACTTTCTGCTGCTTTAAATAAGGACTTCAAGGGGAATATCAGTGCTTAAGAATTAAAATTGCGCTTGCACGAGCATTTTAAAGTATTAGTTTTAAGACATTCTTGCACAGTTTTAGAGGCAGCCTGACCTTGCTTCAAAAACTAATTCAGGCATTTATTAGTTCTGTAATACCGAGGTTATTTTTCATTAACATGGTTATGATGGCAATATCTTAGTGCTATTGTAATTGTATGACCTAATACACAGACGCAATTAGAAGGGTACCTGGCACTTGATTATCACATACGTGTATGTTAGCCATACATACAATGCCCTGTTATGTATCAATAACTAGTTGCACCATGCTGTTTCTTGAGCTCTCAAAAGAAATATAATTATCTCTGCTGTTCAAACAACATGACAGGATTATGAAAAATAAACCAATATACATTTATAAAAAGCTCTTACAAAGTCTTCATTACGTAAGTATCCATGACTCAGTTCACAAGAGAACTATAGGTAAAACACTGCACACAGAGCTTTGTTTGAATACTACACAAAACAATATAAGCTCAGTGAAACTAGTCTAAAGGGGTATTTAAATATTATTTTGTTAAACAAAATCACATTCTGAATACTAGCTTTTAAATATGAAGATAATGGTATTTACTGAACTATGTGCCCATCACTGAGCTGTGTACTTTTCACACATTATCTCGTTTCATCTTCATATGGTTGTTGAGGTAGGTACTACTTATACCACTTCACAGTGAGGACTCCAAATCGAAGGATTAAGTTACATGCCCAAGGTCAAAGAGCTAATACATTTCTAGATTCTAAACTACCAGAGTAGTTGGACACCTCACCAAGATGTGACATGATCACCCAAATGAAGTTTTCCCCTATAACAATGATAAGAACTTTCCAGGTTCTATAAATAAAGTACTGGAACTAAGATACTAAGGAAAAGAGGTTATAAATCTTCTATAAAAATGCAAAAATAACTAGAGAAAAATTCCAGAAGTACATGTACAAGAGAAAAACTAGACTCCAGAATATTCACACGGGGCACAAGGAAAACCACGACCTTCTTCAAGTACTCCAATAGGGATAGTACTTCCTTAGGTACTCTAATTTGGTTAGATGTGTGCTAAGAACTTTAGTGTCTGAATTTAATTTTCACAAGCAAATTTACTCACTTCCATAGATAATATACATAATATAAATGTCTTTATTCATAAATCAACTGCCCTAAAAATGTGTACTATTTTAAAGGGAGAACAGGTAGGAGAATAAACATTTGAACAAGCACACAAGTATCATCCCTATAATAAGAACTAAAGACGCTCTATTGGTTTATAATATCTTGACACTTTATACTATCAGTAAAGTCTGACTGAGTCTGACGAGTACTTTTCAGATCAAAATTATGTGAATATACTAGAATATAGTATACTGGTAACAATAACCCAATGACATACAAGAAGTTGGCATGAAGTATTTTAATTCTCAAATTTCAACATGTCATGACCAGTAGTAACACAAGCTACATTTGCATGAGTCAAGAAGCTTGAAAACATACTAATAAAGGAACCTAAGACAATACATAATATTGTCAATTGCAAGGTGTATCCACGAACTTCAATATAAGATTATTCTCAAAATTAAACCAAAAAAACGCAAAAAGGATTGCTCTGTGGTTATATCTTTACTTTATTCTTAGGAAATAACTCTAAGAAATTCTGGAGGGACACAGTATCTCCAACTTACTCTCAAAAGGCTCAGAAAAAAAATGGAGGGGATAAAACATGAAATGTGCACAACTGGTGAAGGAAATTGGTAAGTTCCTTGTGGGTTTTTTTTTTGGTAGCATTAATGTACAATTACATGTGCAATATTATGGTTATTAAACTACCCCCTTCATCAGGTCCCCCCCAACAACCCCATTACAGTCACTGTCCATCAGCATAGTGAGATGCTATAGAATCACTACTTGTCTCCTCTGAGTTGTACAGCCCTCCCCGTGCCCCCTCAACATTACATCTGCTAATCGTAATGCCCTTTTTCCCCCCTTATCCTTCCCTTCACACCCATCTTCCCCAGTCCCTTTCCCTTTGGTAACTATTAGTCCATTCTTGGGTTCTGTGAGTCTGCTGCTGTTTTGTTCCTTCAGTTTTTTCTTTGTTCTTATACTCCACATATGAGTGAAATCATTTGATATTTGTCTTTTTAGGCTTGGCTTATTTCACTGAGCATAATACCCTGTAGCTCCATCCACGTTGCTGCAAATGGTAGGATTTGTTTTCTTCTTATGGCTGAATAATATTCCATTGTGTATATCTACCACATCTTCTTTAGCCATTCATCTACTGATGGACACTTAGGTTGCTTCCATTTCTTGGCTATTGGAAATAATGCTGCGATAAACATAGGGGTGCATCTGTCTTTTTCAAACTGGGCTGCTGCATTCTTAGGGTAAATTCCTAGGAGTGGGATTCCTGGGTCAAATGGTATTTCTATTTTGAGTTTTTTGAGGAACCTCCATACTGCTTTCCACAATGGTTAAACTAATTTGCGTTCCCACCAGCAGTGCAGGAGGGGTCCCTTTTCCCCACATCCTCACCAACATTTGTTGTTGTTCGTGTTTTGGATGTTGGCCATCCTCACTGGTGTGAGGTGATATCTCATTGTGGTTTTAATCTGCATTTCTCTGATGATTAGCGATGTGGAGCATCTTTTCACGTGCCTGTTGGCCATCTGAATTTCTTCTTTGGAGAAGTGTCTATTCATGTCCTGTGCCCATTTCTTAATTGGATTATTTGTTTTTGTTTGTTCAGGTGCGTGAGTTCTTTATATATTTTGGATGTCAACCCCTTAGCAGATACACCATTTATGAATATATTTTCCCATACTGTAGGATGTCTTTTTGTTCTACTGATGGTGTCCTTTGCTGTACAGAAGCTTTTCAGCTTGATATAGTCCCACTTGTTCATTTTTGCTTTTGTTTCCCTTGCCTGGGGAGATATGTTCATGAAATAGTCACTCATGTTTATGTCCAAGAGATTTTTGCCTATGTTTTTTTCTAAGAGTTTTAAGGTTTCATGACTTACATTCAGGTCTTTGATCCACCTTGAGTTTACCTTTGTGTGTGGGGTTAGACAGTAGTCCAGTTTCATTCTCTTACATGTAGCTGTCCAGTTTTTCCAACACCAGCTGCTGAAGAGGCTGTCATCTCCCCATTGTATATCCAGGGCTCCTTTATCAAATATTAATTGACTGTAGATGTTTGGGTTAATGTTTGGATTTTCTATTCTGTTCCACTGCTCTGTGGGTCTGTTTTTGTGCCAATACCAAATTGTCTTGATTACTGTGGCTTTGTAGTCGAGCTTGAAGTCAGGGAGCGTAATTCCCCGTTTTATTCCTCCTTCTCAGGATTGCTTTGGCTATTTGGAGTCTTTTCTGGTTCCATATGAATTTTAGAATTATTTGTTCCAGTTCATTGAAAAAAGCTGTTGGTAGTTGGTAGGGATTGTGTTGAATCTGTAGATTGCTTTAGGTAGCATAGCCATTTTGACAATATTTATTCTTCCTAGCCAAGAGCATGGGATGCATTTCCATTTGTTATTGTCCTCTTTAATTTCTCTTAGTTTTTTCTCTGTAGTTTTCAGAGTACAGGTCTTTCACTTCCTTCGTTAGGTTTATTCCTAGGTACTTTATTCTTTTTGATGCAATTGTGAATGAAATTATTTTTCTGATTTCTCTTTCTGTTAGATCATCATTAGTGTATAGGAAAGCAACAGATTTCTGCATGTTAATTTTGTATCCTGCAACTTTGCTGAATTCAGATATTAGTTCTAGTAGTTTTGGAGTGGAGTCTTTAGGGGTTTTTTTAATGTACAATATCATGTCATCTGCAAATAGTGACATCCTTGTATTATTTCTGTAGCTTTTATTAAATTTGAAGTTATATCAATACAAACATTAATCTGACACAAATAATAGAAGATTAACACTGTTAGTCTGTGCATACATAAAGATTCATATTACTTTATTATCCTGTATTTTCCTTACAATGAATCGAAATTAAAAAGAAGACTGTATTATAGTTCCAGGTAAAGTATATTCTGACCATGTGGAAGGCTGCATAAGACTACACTTGAGTGTTATTAATCACCTGATTCACGTAATGCACCTTGCTCACTTTCATGCCTCCCAAGCAATCTGCTTGTAACTAATAGGTATGCCACTCCAGTGCTCTATTAAATTTACAACCAAAAAAAGAAAGGTTTTAAAAAGAACTTTTACTATGAAACTAAAAATAAAAAAGGCACTATAGTAATAAGAAGTCAAAATAGTGATTATCTCTTGAGGGTATGTAGTAACTGGGGAAGGGAAGGGTAGGAGGGAGTCTTAGTGGAGGAGAGCTGTAAATGTTCTATCTTAATCTGGGTAGAGTCACATGGATCTAAACATATGCACAAAGTTATCAAGGTTTAAGGTTACTACACTTGGTTATATGTATACTGTATCTTTAATTTTTTAAAAAGTTAAGAACAGAGACATTCTCAGTTCAAAACCAAAACTTACAATGCAGCAGACTGACTATTCTGGCACTCAGATTAATAACAAGTCCCTGTAATCCTGGTTTACATGAGTATACCTCCGAGATGGGATTTGATTTCTTTGTTCTTTTTTTTTTTTTTTTTAAGAATAACCACTGCAGAACTCTGAAGGTGAGCAATAAGATCAAGGCACACATGCAAGGAAGAAAGAAGAGCTGGCTGTCAGGAGTTCCCATCAAATAACATGAAATCTTAATGAATCTGTAGTATGAACTGTTTTACAAAAGGGCTAGAAATCAGTTTAGATACATTCCCCTCAACTGTCTTAGTCTGCTTGAAAAGTTAAAGAACATGGAGTTCTTTTCTCCACTTTGAGGAGACTCTGGGAATAGAAAATTGTTTTATGAAATATAGCTTTGGCAAAAACTAAACAGAGTATCGCTTTGGCTGTCCTTTATTCAAAACAATGTCTGCATGTACAGGACAATATAAACCAAATATCAATGTATGTAATGATAAATAGTACCACAAAACTAACATTTAAGAGGCAAGTATGTAAATAGATAGGGGTAGATCAGCTACTGCTATCTTCCTTCCACTGGGCTATATCTCGTTTCAGAGATTCAAGTACTGTTAACCTTGTTGTGTCAGTATTTCCACTGCAGAATTTAAAACAAATTTTTTTCTAATTAAACAGTAAAGCTGCCAAGTCACCGTTCAGAAACCACTCTCAATTCTAAGGAAATTCAAGGTTTTTTAGCCAACAACCATTAAAGTTACTCATTTTCAAAGTTCATTTTCTTAGTAACAAACTGAATATGATCATAAGCTCAGAAGTCCAAATAAAAGGTCTGAAAATGACTGTTAAATTCTGTAACAGTCAAAAATATAGCGACAAAGATCAGATCAGTGTTTTGCTGGGGCTATAGGGAAAACTGATACAAAAGGGCATTAGGAATCTCTCTTGCAGTAATGGAAATATTCTCTATCTTGAATGGAGTGGTAATTTTAAGTGCACACATCTGTCAAAGTACAGCAGGTGAATTGTTTTATGCAAATATATCTTAATAAAGTTGACTTAAAAAGTAAATCCACAAGACCAATGGAACAGACTAGAGAGCCCAGATAGAAATCCGAGCATATATGGTCAATTAATATACGAAAAAGGAGCCATGGATATACAATGGGGAAATGACACCCTCTTCAACAGCTGGTGTTGGAAAAACTAGACAGCTATATGTAAGAGAATGAAACTGGATTAATGTCTAACCCCATACACAAAGTAACTCAAAATGGATCAAAGACCTGAATGTAAGTCATGAAACCATAAAACTCTTAGAAAAAATCATAGGCAAAAATCTCTTGAACATAAACATGAGCAACTTCTTCATGAACATATCTCCCCAGGCAAGGGAAACAAAAGCAAAAATGAACAAGTGGGACTATATCAAACTAAAAAGCTTCTGTACAGCAAAGGACACCATCAGTAGAACAAAAAGACATCCTACAGTATGGGAGAATATATTCATAAATGACATATCTGATAAGGGGTTGACATCCAAATTATATAAAGAGCTCATGCACCTCAACAAACAAAAAGCAAATAATCCAATTAAAAAATGGGCAAAGGAGCTGAACAGACACTTCTCCAAAGAAGAAATTCAGATGGCCAACAGGCACATGAAAAGATGCTCCACATCGCTAATCATCAGAGAAATGCAGATTAAAACCACAATGAGATATCACCTCACACCAGTGAGGATGGCCAACATCCAAAACACAAACAACAACAAATGTTGGCGAGGATGTGGAGAAAAGGGAACCCTCCTACACCGCTGGTGGGAATGCAAATTAGTTCAACCATTGTGGAAAGCAGTATGGAGGTTCCTCAAAAAACTCAAAATAGAAATACCATTTGACCCAGGAATTCCACTCCTACCAATTTACCCTAAGAATGCAGCAGCCCAGTTTGAAAAAGACATATGCACCCCTATGTTTATCACAGCACTATTTACATAGCCAAGAAATGGAAGCAACCTTAGTGTCCATCAGTAGATGAATGGATAAAGAAGATGTGGTACATATACACAATGGAATATTATTCAGCCATAAGAAGAAAACAAATCCTACCATTTGCAACAACATGGATGGAGCTACAGGGTATTATACTCAGTGAAATAAGCCAAGCCGAAAAAGACAAGTATCAAATGATTTCATTCATATGTGGAGTATAAGAACAAAGAAAAAAATTGAAGGAACAAAACAGCAGCAGACTCACAGAACCCAAGAATGGACTAAGAGTTACCAAAGGGAAAGGGACTGGGGAAGATGGGTGGGAAGGGAAGGATAAGGGGGAAAAAGGGCTATTACAATTAGCACACACAATGTAGTGGGGGTGGGGGTGGGGGTGGGATGGGGGGATACGGGGAAGGCAGTATATATAACACAGAGAAGACAAGTAGTGATTCTATAACATCCTTCTACACTGATGGACAGTGACTGCAATGGGGTATGTACGGGGAGTTGATAATAGGGGGAGTCTAGTAACCATAATGTTACTTATGTAACTGTATATTAATAATAGCAAAGTAAAAAAAAGAAAGAAAAAAGAAAAAAAATATATTTGCATGTTTGCCTGCACTAAGAAAGGATGAAATGACACACACACAAAAAAAAACAAGAGGGAAAGCTTCATGACATTACATTCAGGAATGATTTCTTGGATATAACACCAACAGTGCAAGCAACAAAAGAAAAAAATCTGTACTTGATTAAAATGAGAATCTTTTGTGCATCAGTGGAAACTCAACAGAGTACTAAGGCAACCCACAGAATGGGAAGAAGTATTTGCAAATCACTTATGTGGTAAGGGTTTAATATCTATAATATATATATTTTTTTACAATTCCTACAATTCAACAACCAAAAACAATTCAAAAATAGGGAAAATACTTCTTCATGAATTGAATGTTTGCATCCCTCAAAATTCAAATGTTGAAGCCTAATCCCCAATGTGACTGTATTTACAGAAAGGGTCTTTAGAGAAGTATTTATGGTTAAAAGAGGTCATAAGGGAAGGGCTCTGATCCAGTAGGATTAATACCCTTAGAAGGAGAGACAGCAAAGAGCTCTTTCCATCCTTGCACAGAGAAAAGGCCATATGAGGACAAAGTGGCCTTCTGCAGGTTAAAAAAAAAAAAAAAAGTGCCCTTACCAAAAGCTGAACCCTGCTAGAACCTTGATCTTGGACTTTCCAGCCTCCAGAACTGTGAAATGGTACATTTCTGTTCTTTAAGCCACCCAGCCTGTGGTATTCTATGACAGCCTGAGTGGGCCAACACAGACTTAAATAGACACTGTTCCAAAGAAAACATACAAAGGGCCAGTAAGCACATGAAGACGTTCAACATCTCTAGTCATTAGTGAAATACAAATCAAATTCATGAGACATTTTCACACCCACTGGGATGGTTGTTGTTGAAAATAATAAGGTGTTGGCTACAATGTGGAGAAATTGTCATTCTTGTGCACTGCTGGTGAGAATGTTAGATGGTACAGTCACTGTGGAAATGGTATGGCAATTCCTCAAAATATTAAGATACAAAATTACCATATGATCCAACAATTCCACTTCTGGGTATGTACCCAAAAACTGAAAGGACTTGAACAGGTATTTATACACCTATGTTCACAGCATTATTTGCAATAGCCAAAAGATGGAAGCAACCCAAATTCCCATCAATGGATGAATGGATAAAACAAAATGTGGTGTATATATATATATATATAAAATGAAGTATTATTCGGTCTTAAAAAGGAAAGAAATTGTTACACATGTTCCAAAATGGATGAACTAGTAACATTATACTAACTGAAATAAGCAAGTCACAAAAGGACAAATACTTACGAATCCAGTTATCTAAGGTATTTAGAGTAGTCAAATTCAAAGACAGGAAATAGAACGTAGCTGGTAAGGCTGGGGAGAGGGATCAATGGGGAGTTAGTGTTTAATGGGTAGAGTTTCAACTGGAAAGATAAAAGTTCTGGAGATGGATGGTGGATGGTGGTGATGGTTGCACAACAATGTGAATGTACTTAATGACACAGAACTGTACACTTAGAAATGGTTAAAATGGTAAATTTCATGTTATGTTTAATTTATCACAGGACTATATATGTATGCATATGTATAGAGTAGTAAACTGAAATCAGTTTCAAAAATGAGTGCATTAAAAAAAACAGTAAAAAAGAATCCTAAGCTCCTCGAAAAGAAATTGCTCAAAATATTAACAGCATGTTCATTAAGATACTGTAGTATTACAGAAGGACACACCTACCTCCAAAACACAACAAACCCTGCAGTTATCCCAACTCTGACCTATTACATTTGTAAGCTTTACCTTTAAAATAAAATTTAGTAAAAAAAAAAAAAAAAAAAGCAAAATTCTTTAACATTTGGTTGGCATTAAGTCTTTAGGCCAAATGCAAATTATATCTATACAGCAAAGCTTGAACAATTTCTGCTCAAGTATTACATATATATAGGGTTAAAAAAGCTTTATTCATAATAGGTATACAACACTGGTCTTGACATGATTTCCTTCGCCTTTAAGATTCTTCCTCCTACCATTCAAAAAGTTTAAATATCAACCATTTCCTAACTTCCTTATTAGCTAAGAAGGAATAACTAATGAGTTCCTGCGCTACCTGTTTCAAATCAAATTACTTAGATCATCAGAATGAAAAATGCACAGGTAACATAAAATGCACATATAAAATCAATCATCCAGAATCCTAATCAAGTTAGATACTTGAAATACATTGTGAACATAATTATAATGGGTTTTTATCCTAGAAAAATATTTCCTATAGATTAAAACCAGGACTGGAAACATACCCAAAGGTGAATATAAATTAGTAGTCCAGAAGGGCTTAAATTTCAAGAGCCAAACATCTTAATGGACATATATCATTGTTTTACAACAAAAAATTTATTAACTTCTTGATAAGAAAACTCCTTTTCTCCTTTCTTGGCTAGCTTTTGCTTTCAAAATGTAAATCGGACAGTTTAAACCACTTCACCAACTGCATCAGTGAGAAATCCATGGCACAACAGAATGTCATTTACTTTTAAGTAGATACACATTTGGTATAAAGAATAAAAATGTGACGTGCTGAAGAATTAAGAGTAGGTGGGGCCTCGAGATAATTTGTTTTCTCCCCAGAAAAAAAGAAAAATGACCTAGTGACTACTAGGAAGACTATGTAGTCATATGATATTTTCCCCCAAAACATTAAGAGCTATATTTAGATTTTAGCCTGTCTCTTGTAGGGAGGAAATAAGACAATTCAATTGACAATCCTTTCTTTGTATTCTTAAAGGCAAATAATATTGTGTATCTCTACCTTTTAGAATCCACAACTGGCAACATCATTTTCTTTAGCTAAAATTCCCTTTACTCTTAACATATGACATGATATTTTCCCTTTAAATTAACAGTTGACTGAGAATTTCCAGACAGATTCTGGTAAAACCCCCAGTGTACCGAAAGAAAGCAGATGACTATCTTAATCATTCAGTGTATTTTATCCACTTGATTCAAAAAAGCAACTTATACCTGAGTAATGTCCAACTCTTATGACTATTCCTTTTCCTTTATAGATTACAAACATAATGAGGGCAGAAACCATGTAATCTTGTTCACCACTGCATCCACAAAGCCTAGTGCTGTTAACAGTACCTAATAAATAAGTGGCACTTGGTAAATATTTACTGTGTTAACACACCTGACTTAAGCCAAATCTTGGGGAGGAAATAGGGAAAGATATTAAAAAGGAAGATGTTTCAAGGCAGAGGAAATGCTTCAGAGAGCTCGTTACCTGCTATCAAAATGAAAAACTTTGAAGTTCAAAATTAATTAGGATATATTGAAGTTATTTTCAGTTATATGACCAATTTAAAGGTGCTTAACATCAAGGACTTATTTTTCAGTACATCAAGAAGTAAAACTTATTCTGGCCTACACTGGGAGATTAGTTTAAGAAAGAACTATATATACATATCTAAAGAAAGTTCTAAATAGCACAAATACAGATCATGCTCCCAATACTTTCCTTCTAGGTTCATTTCATGCAAGATGACCAGCAGCAGCTAATCCTTTTCTAAATTAAACACTTAAACACTCTGCATTAGCAACATAAGATGTGATGATTTCACATGGGAATAAGTTATTTCACAATTTCAAGAAAATAAGCAACTTCCCTGTATCAAATGATCCTTTGCCAGTATTTAAATCCCATCTAACTGTTAGTAAATATTCTGTTTACTCACAAGATCTTCAAGATACACAAAGATCCTACCCATACACATCATGGACAATTACCCACAAATGACTTTTTACAAGGCCATAAAAGCTACAAAAGCAAAAAACAGGTATTACACAATATTTTTGTAAATGTCTATCATTTACCTAGTAGTAATGAGACAAAATGAGGGGAAATTATTTGACATCTTTTTTCAATACTTAAATGCTAGTAAATTTAACTATTTTGTCAATACTTAAACACTATTTCTTGAACAGTCAAATTTGACACAAAGATTTGTTCCAGTGAAATAAAGGTTTAGGTTAACAAAGACAGTCCAATTTGGTAGGTGAAAATAAGATGAAAACCACACATAATGATAAAGTTCCAGGTAGGTGTTGCCACTATAATGCAAATCCCACTACAATTTTTTAAATCTTGTATGAAGGATCTTTTCTTGGGTGACAAGGAGTGGAGAAAAAGAAAACAAAACTGAAGCTTGCAGTGCTGAACAATAACCCCACCACAAGAGATACCTTTGGCCACACAGTTTTTTAAGTAAAAAATACAAAAATTTAATGCCTCCACAATAATTCTCTAAACAGCTAAAAGATGGGGCTTATATAATTATTGAATAGGAAAAGGAAGAGCTTAAAGGCTTTATGGGAAGAATAGGTTTCTAGAGAAATAAACAGTTTATGATAATGTATGTTTGTTTATGCAGGTGTGAGTAGTCTTATCCAGTTTTCGTCTTCATGGCCATAAAATTTCCTGAAGGGGAACTGATGGGACCTTCACTCCAAAAGTTTCTACTTTCAGAAAGACAAGGCTCCAAAAAGGCTTCTTTCTCCATCTGTTGAACATCAAATACCTTTAGTTTAAAATAATCTTTTGTCAGTTCTGGAGGTGCAAGTGGATCCCCACATTAGAAAATAGCAAGATGGTAGACTTAAACCTAGCCATATCAATACTGAAATGTTAATTAATGTACCTTTTTTAAACCAATTAACAGGCAGATACTGTCAGACTAAATTTAAAAATCAAGACCTAACTGAATGCTAACTACAAGATAAACACCATAAACATAAAGACACAGGTTGAAAGTAAAAGGATGGAAAAAGATACACCATGCAAATACTAGTCATACAAAAGCTACAAAAGCTATATTCATGTCAGACAGTGTTCTTGGGGACAGCATATATTACCAAGATAAAGTAGGACAAGTCATTACGGTAAAAGGGTGAATTTACAGAGAAGACATAACAATCCTAAAACATGTATGCAATCCTAAAATATGAACTTCAAAATATA
Organism: Phataginus tricuspis; assembly: GCA_029783875.1. NCBI lineage: Eukaryota > Metazoa > Chordata > Mammalia > Pholidota > Manidae > Phataginus > Phataginus tricuspis. The sequence goes on from JAQQAC010011420.1 coordinate 6,763,776, forward strand.
TAAGGCAAAGACAAAACTGAATCCACAATTACAGCTTGAGATTTTAGCACTCCTCTTTCAGTGACAGAACAAGAAGACAAAAAATTTTTAAGGATGCAAAAGACTCTTATACTACAACTAATAATTGGTATTTACCTTCAGGATACACACTCTTTCAAGGACAATACTATCAACCAATAATTGATATTTACTTGCAAGATACCCATTCTTTTCAAGGACACATAAGTTCCACCACAAACAAATCTCAAATTCAAAATACTGAAATCCTATAGAGTATGTTCTCTGATCACTATGGTATTATATTAGAAATCAGTAACAATAAGATATCTGAAACCCTGAATATGTTAATTGAACACAATTCTAAGTAATCGATAGCCAAACAAGATATTACAAGGGAAATTACAGAGTATTTCAAACTCAGTGGTAGTACATTATATGTCAATTGTGGGATGCAGCTAAAGTATTGCTTAGAGGAAAATTTAGATATCAATATACAAAAAGATGAACCTCAACCCTTGCCTCACTCATTAAACAGACTTCAACTTAAAGTGTTCTACAAATTTAAATATAAAACATAAAACTATAAAACTTCCAGAAGAAGTTTTAAGAAAGTATTAGGGAACTAAGGCTCAGAGAAGATTCCTTAGACAAATATAAAAGAGCATTAACCATGAAGGAAAATATAGATCAGTAACTTGGATTGCATAAAAATTAGGTTTTTCAAGATGCTCCACATCGCTAATTATCAGGGAAATGCAAATTAAAACCACAATGAGATATCACCTCACACCAGTTAGGATGGCCAACATTGAAAAGACTGGGAACAACAAATGCTGGCAAGGATGCGGAGAAAGGGGAACCCTTCTACACTGCTGGTGGGAATGTAAACTAGTTCAACCATTATGGAAAGCACTATGGAGGTTCCTCAAAAAATAAAAATAGAAATACCATTTGACCTAGGAATTCCATTCCTAGGAATTTACCCAAAGAAAACAAGATGCCTGATTCAAAAAGACATATGCACCCCTATGTTTATTGCAGCACTATTTACAATAACCAAGACATGGATGCAACCTGTCAATCAATAGGTGAATGGATAAAGAAGAGGTGGTACATATACACAATGGAATACTATTCAGCCATAAAAAGAAATTCTATCCTTTGCAACATGGATGGAACTAGAGGGTATTATGTTCAGTGAAATAAGCCAGGCAGAGAAAGACAAGTACCTATTTGTGGAGTATAAAAACAAAACAAAACTGAATGAACAAAATAGCAGCACACCCACAGACTCTGAGATGGGAATAGTAGTTACCAAAGGGGAGGAGTTGAGGAGGGTGAAGGGGATTAAAAGGCACTATAATTTGCAATCACAATATAGGTAAATCATGGGGAAGGCAGTACAGCAGAAAGAGACAAGTAGTGACTCTATAGCATCTCACTATGCTAATGGACAGTGACTGCAATGGGGGAGGTGGGGACTTGATAATATTGGTGAATGTTGAAACCAATGTTGTTCATGTGAAACCTTCATAAGACTATATATCAATGATACTTTAAAAAAAGAAAATGAAAAGGCAAACCACAAACTACAAGAACACATCTGCAAAATATGTGATTTGTGAAACCTCATCCAGAATATATAAAGAACTCTTACAGCTTAACAGTAAACAAAAACAACCTAATTTTTTTTTTAATGGGTGAGATTTGAAAGGACACTTCACCAAAAAAGAAAAATGAATGGCAAATAAGCATATGAAAAGATGATCATCTGGAAATCACAAAATAAAACCCAGTACTGTATCATTATAGACCCATGAAAATGGCTAAAGTTAATAAGGATTGACAATCCCAACTGTTAACAAAGATGTTGAGTTCCTGGAATTCTCATACATTGCTGGTGGGAATGCAAAGCAATATATCCACTTTGGAAAACAGTTTGGCAGTTTTTTATAAAATTATAAACATACACTTAACTGTACAACCCTGCAATTTCTGTTCCTTGGTATCTAACCAAGAGAAATGAAAACATGTCCAAAGATCTGTGGGCATTCGTTCACAGCATTCACAGCAGCTTTATTCATAACAGCCAAAAACTAGACACCCAAATATCCATCAAACAGTGAATAAAGACACTGTGAGATATCCATAGAGTGGAACGCTTCGTAATTAATAAAACATCACTCTGAATAAGAGGGATGAATCTCCAGGCATTATGCTAAGTGAAGAGGGCAGATACAAAATAGTATGTATTTATGACATTCGCAAAAAAAGGCAAAACTACAGCTATAATAACATGATCAGTAACTGCCAGAGGCACGGATGGGGAAAGGGGAAATACCACAAAGAGACACAAGGGAACTCACTGGGGTGACAGAAATAGGGCTGTTTATATAACTTTATATATAGTTAAAAATCAATGAATTTTATTTTGTGCAAATTATACCTCAATGAAGCTGATTATTTTCCCCATTTGGCAGCAAGTCAGAGGTTTACACATGTACCCTAGGTAAGGCAAGTCTTTCCTACATCTCAGAGTAGGGCTCTAAGAAGTTAATGAATTGCCCCAAATCATATCATTAGTAACTGGTGGAACCATGTTTAGGATGCAGACTATCTTACTATAAAACTAAACAGAATATATGCCTCAGATGACTATTGCATCTGTGTAACTAATGCCCTTTCCATGGAGCTCTATGAGCTTCATTCAACCCATAGTTTTAATTTACATAGGGCAAGTCAGCTAAAACAGGTTAGGTTAAAAGTTGGAGAGTGTAGCAGACATCTCAAATACCTGGATTACTACACTCTTGCTAATGGTCAAGTTTATTTTGGGACTGGGTGAAGTGCTTCATGTCCACCACAGCTCCTACACATTAATCCCATTAATGAAAGCTTCCAAAAATACAATTCTGAAAGAAAGTTCTGTGTACTCATCTTTCATTCTCATCTAATGTGATATGCTCAAGCAATTAGGAGTCAAGTAATAAAAGAACCAGATTTTGCAAGACAACATAATGCCAACACCTTATTAAAAAGACAAGAAAGCTGCTCTTAATACCTCATTAACCACATCAACCTTCACCTCAGCCTAAAGAAAAAATTAAGACTTTTCTTCATTTCTCATTTCTATCACCAATTCATTTCACAGGTGTCTAGCATCCAATCCACAAGTAGGCAATCCAAGGAACCTGCAGCAACTACTAGTGGTGCACTAACGCCTGCAAACTTAACTCACCTCTTCACTTCCTCTTGTCTGTGATACATTTCACTCGGTTTTTCTCCTCCCTCTTTCTTGCCCTTCTCATATGGTTACTACAGCTTCTTTGTGAGAAAACAACAGAAGGTATTGATGCCTAGTCAGTGAAGTTATCAGTACAATCTGAGTTTTTATCTTTGCTTTTCGACTGACTTATTATGACATTCTCTTCAAAGGAAATTTCTACTATGTATAGGTATAAACGGTTGGAAAAGAACACTGATCCTTGTATATCCAAAACACATTTCCCTCTAAGCAAAAGCCACTGAAAATAGAAGATAAATTATCTTCACTCACTGATTCTGAATATGAATTCATATATGAACTGAATTTACCTACATATATTAAATCTCTGCCGAGATTAAAGTCCAAACTATCTTTAAATACTGAGAAAGTCACTATAGAAACAGTATTAGACTATTAGATATATTAGAACTCTCAATTATAAGTGAAAGAAACCCAAGCCAACTTAAAATCAGAACTAACTGGCTCACAGAAGGATACGAGGTACAGAGAAACAAAGAATGAACTTCAGGCAGTAGGGCCTGAAAGGCTCAGTGCCACCAGATCTCTTTTATCTCACACTCCCTTTTACTCATTTATCCTCATTCTCTCCCACTGTAGACAGACCTTCTGCCTCCTGCTAAAGGCTGTCCCAGCTTTATAAGCCCTTAAGAAAACTGACAGCTTGCTCCTGTCCTCTGTGTATCAATACCAGTGAAGAACACCTACTGGCCCTTTGCCTATGAGCACTACAAGTAGGTTAGGTACAAAATTGGCCAGACATGCTACACATGTTCAACCCTGAATCACCAGAAAAAGAGGAACGAGAAATCTTGCTGAATGAACTAAGAGCAATGACCTGCCAATATCCAGAATTTATTATTTTCTATTTTTTGAAACGCAAAGGGGATCACTTTATTTTGCAATTATTAATATACAATTACATGATCAACATCATGGTTACTAGACTCCCCCTATTATCAAGTCCCCAACAAGGGGGATGATTTTTTTTAATAATTTATTTTGGTATCATTAATCTACAATTACATGTGCAATATTATGGTGATTGAACTACACCCTTCATTAGGTCCCCCCAACAACCCCATCAGTCACTGTCCATCAGCGTAGTGAGATGCAACAGAATCACTACTTGTCTTCTCTGAGTTGTACAGCCCTCCCCGTGCCCCACCCCCAACATTACATCTGCTAAGTGTAATACCCCTTTTTCCCCCTTGTCCTTCCCTTCCCACCCATCTTCCCCAGTCCCTTTCCCTTTGGTAACTATTAGTCCGTTCTTGGGTTCTGTGAGTCTGCTTTTTTGTTCCTTCAGTTTTTATCTTTGTTCTTATACTCCACATATGAATGAAATCATTTGATACTTGTCTTTCTCCGCCTGGCTTGCTTCACAGAGCATAATACCCTATATCTCCATCCATGTTCTGGCAAATAGTAGGATTTGTTTTCTTCTTATGGCTAATATTCCATTGTGTATATGTACCACATCTTCTTTAGCCATTCATCTACTGATGGACACTTAGGTTGCTTCCATTTCTTGGCTATTGGAAATAGTGCTGTGATAAACATAGGGGTGCATATGTCTATTTCAAACTGGGCTGCTGCATTCTTAGGGTAAATTCCTAGGAGTGGGATTCCTGGGTCAAATGGTATTTCTATTTTGAGTTTTTTGAGGAACCTCCATACTGCTTTCCACAATGGTTGAACTAATTTGCATTCCCATCAGCAGTGTAGGAGGGTTCCCTTTTCTCCACATCCTCACCAACATTTATTGTTGTTTGTGTTTTGGATGTTGGCCATCCTGACTGGTGTGAGGTGATATCTCATTGTGGTTTTAATCTCCATTCCTCTGATGATTAGCGATGTGGAGCATCTTTTCATGTGCCTGTTGGCCATCTGAGTTTCTTCTTTGGAGAAGAATCTATTCATGTCCTCTGCCCATTTCTTAATTGGATTATTTGCTTTTTGTTTGTTCAGGTGCGTGAGTTCTTTATATATTTTGGATGTCAACCACTTAGCGGATATGTCATTTACGAATATATTCTCCCATACTGTAGGATGTCTTTTTGTTCTACTGATGGTGTCCTTTGCTATACAGAAGCTTTTCAGCTTGATATAGTCCCACTTGTTCATTTTTGCTTTTGTTTCCGTTGCCCGGGGAGATATGTTCATGAAGTCACTCATGTTTATATGTCCAAGATATTTTTGCCTATGTTTTTTTCTAAGAGTTTTATGGTTTCATGACTTACATTCAGGTCTTTGATCCACCTTGAGTTTACCTTTGTGTGTGGGGTTAGACAGTAGTCCAGTTTCATTCTCTTACATGTAGCTGTCCAGTTTTTCCAACACCAGCCGCTGAAGAGGCGGTCATCTCCCCATTGTATATCCAAGGCTCCTTTATCAAATATTAATTGACTGTATATGTTTGGGTTAATGTTTGGATTTTCTATTCTGTACCATTGGTCTGTGGGTCTGAATTTGTGCCAATACCAAATTGTCTTGATTACTTTGGCTTTGTAGTAGAGCTTGAAGTCAGGGAGCGTAATCCCCCATTTTATTCCTCCTTCTCAGGATTGCTTTGGCTATTCAGGGTCTTTTCTGGTTCCATATGAATTTTAGAATTATTTGTTCCAGTTCATTGAAGAAAGCTGTTGGTAGTTTGATAGGGATTGCATTGAATCTGTAGGCTTCTTTAGGTAGTATAGCCATTTTGACAATATTTATTCGTCCTAGCCAAGAGCATGAGATGAATTTCCCTTTGTTAGTGTCCTCTTTAATTTCTCTTAGGAGTATCTTGTAGTTTTCAGAGTATAGGTCTTTCGTTTCCTTCGTTAGATTTATTCCTAGGTATTTTATTCTTTTTGATGCAATTGTGAATGGAATTGTTTTGATTTCTCTTTCTGTTAGTTCATCGTTAGTGTATAGGAAAATAACAGATTTCTGTGTGTTAATTTTGTATCCTGCAACTTTGCTGAATTCAGGTATTAGTTCTATTAGTTTTGGAGTGGAGTCTTTAGGGTTTTTTATGTACAATATCATGTTATCTGCAAATAGTGACAGTTTGACTTCTTCTTTACCAATCTGGATGCCTTGTATGTCTTTGTTTTGTCTGATTGCCGTGGTTAGGACCTCCAGTACTATGTTGAATAACAGTGGAGAGAGTGGGCATCCCTGTCTTGTTCCCGATCTTAGATGAAAAGCTTTCGGCTTCTCGCTGTTAAGTATGATGTTAGCTGTGGGTCTGTAACATATGGCCTTTATGATGTTGAGGTACTTGCCCTCTATACTCATTTTGTTGAAAGTTTTAATCATGAATGGATGCTGAATTTTGTCAAATGCTTTTTCAGCATCTATGGAGATGATCATGTGGATTTTGTTCTTCTTTTTGTTGATGTGGTGGATGATGTTGAGGGATTTTCGAATGTTGTACCATCCTTGCATCCCTGGGATGAATCCCACTTGATCATGGTGTATGATCCTCTTGATGTATTTTTGGATTCGGTTTGCTAATATTTTGTTGAGTATTTTTGCATCTACATTCATCAGGGATATTGGTCTGTAATTTTCTTTTTTGGTGAGGTCTTTGCCCGGTTTTGGTATTAGAGTGATGCTGGCTTCATAGAAAGACTTTGGAAGTATTCCCTCCTCTTCTATTTTTTGGAAAACTTTAAGGAGAATGGGTGTTATTTCTTCTCTATATGTCCGGTAGAATTCAGAGGTGAATCCATCTGGTCTGTGGGTTTTGTTCTTGGGTAGTTTTTTGATTACCAATTCAATTTCATTGCTGGTGATTGGTCTGTTTAGTTTTTCTGTTTCTTGTTTGGTCAGTCTTGGAAGGTTGTGTTTTTCTAAGAAATTGTCCATTTCTTCTAGGTTTTCCAGCTTGTTAGCTTCAGAATTTATTTTGATTCCATGAATTAAATGCAAGGATCTCAAAAACAAAAGAATAGGGTATTCATTGGATTTTTAACTAGTATAGTTAAGTGATGAAAAAGTCCCTAATGTTCAAAAATTCTGGCTTAAGGACAGTATTTAGGAATTAGCAATCACCTTCCAGATATAATCCAAAATATAAAATAAGGAAATCTAACCCGGGACACTAAACCACTGACCTAAAATTACAGAAAAGTCCTATTACAGGGGGAAAAAAAGGAAAAGATCAATTTAATGGGCTTGTGGGTGTGATAATTTAACAAGATACAGAGCAATCTCATTTTAAAAATTCACTCATTGATGGCACAAAGCTGAAACTAAAGTATAACATGAGACCCATATTGTTGGTGATCACATAATCACCACAGCAATGGCTAAGATTCATACAGCACTCAGGGAACCAAACATTTCTAGAAAAGTGCTTCCTTCTTTAAAAGACATTTTTTAAATGGAAAGGAATGTGAAATTTCCTAGCACATCTAAATTTTATATTACTTTGTTTCAGGGCTAATCATTTCAGAACTGTTATAAATAAAACCCAACCACCCCAAATTCTCTGCTGATCCATCACTGTTTAACTGAAGCAGTTTGGTATCAACTACAGTTTTTATCTTTCTAGTACTCTCAATCCCATGCAAATTATTTTCGTCCTACATAATTACATGCACACTCAGGATTCAAGTCAATGACCTATATTTAGTAGCATCTAGGTGCCTTAAGACACAGAAAGGTTCACTTTCTATTAATTTCTTACCCTTCAAATTCAATCTGATGGAATGATACCTTTTAGCAATTAGCAAATTTATAGTTATTATGATAACAAATACAAGGTGATGTTTATTGTTTCTTAACATAGTTCTGTTAGATGCTGAGAGTCAAGCTATGAAAAAATCACAAAGAAGAGCTGCAAATAGTGCAGGGAGTGCAAAGGGCCTTGCTTATAACTGTAATAGGCAACCGAGAGTGCAATATTATGGTTACTAGACTGCACCTATTATCAAGTTGCTATTACATACCCCCATTGCAGTCACTGTCTATCAGCGTAGAAGGATGATATAGTATTACTACTTGTCTTCTCTGTGTTAGACTGCCTTCCCCGTATTCCCCTACCCTATCCCCACCCCTGCTACATTATGTGTGCTAATTGTAATAGCCCTTTTTCCCCCTTATCTCTCCCTTCCCACCCATCCTCCCCAGTCCCATTCCCTTTGGTAACTGTTAGTCCATTCTTGGGTTCTGTGAATCTGCTGCTGTTTTCTTCCTTCAGTTTTTTCTTTGTTCTTATACTCCACAGATGACTGAAATCATTTGATACTTGTCTTTCTCCGCCTGGCTTATTTCACTGAATATAATACCCTCTAGCACCATCCATTTTGCTGCAAATGGTAGGATTTGTTTTCTTCTTATGGCTGAATAATATTCCATTGTGTATATGTACCACCTCTTCTTATATCCATTCATCTACTGATGGACACTTAGGTTGCTTCCATTTCTTGGCTACTGTAAATAGTGCTGCAATAAACATAGGGGTGCATATGTCTTTTTCAAACTGGGCTGCTGCATTCTTAGGGTAAATTCCTAGGAGTGGGATTCCTGGGTCAAATGGTATTTCGAGTTTTTGGAGGAACCTCCATACTGCTTTCCACAATGGCTTTACTAATTTACATTCCCACCAGCAGTGTAGGAGGTTCCCCTTTCTCAACATCCTCGCCAACATTTGTTGTTGTTTGTCTTTTGGATGGTGGCCATCCTAACTGATGTGAGGTGATAACGCACTGTGGTTTTTTTTTTTTTTTTATAATTTATTTTATTTTAGTATCATTAACCTACAATTACATGGGCAATACCGTGATGATTGAACTCCCCCCATCACCAGGTCCCCCCCACCAACCCCCGCACTGTGGTTTTAATTTGCATTTCTCTGATGACTAGTGATGTGCAGCATCTTTTCATGTGCCTGTTGGCCATCTGAATTTCTTCTTTGGAGAAGTGTCTGTTCAGCTCCTCTGCCCATTTTTCAATTGGCTTATTTGCTTTTTGTTTGTTGAGGTGCGTGAGCTCTTTATATAACTAGGATGTCAACCCCTTATCGGATATATCATTTATGAATATATTCTCCCATACTGTAGGACGTCTTTTTGTTCTACTGATGGTATCCTTTGCTGTACAGAAGCTTTTTAGTTTGATATAGTCCCATTTGTTCATTTTTGCTTTTGTTTCCCTTGCCTGGGGAGACATGTTCATGAAGAAGTTGCTCATGTTTATGCCCAAGAGATTTTTGCCTATGTTTTTTTCTAAGAGTTTTATGGTTTCATGACTTACATTCAGGTCTTTGATCCATTTTGAGTTTACTTTTGTGTATGAGGTTAAGCAGTAATCCAGTTTCATTCTCTTACATGTAGCTGTCCAGTTTTT
>JAQQAC010011420.1:6773410-6784250 GCA_029783875.1 Phataginus tricuspis
TGCGTGAGCTCTTTATATAACTAGGATGTCAACCCCTTATCGGATATGTCATTTATGAATATATTCTCCCATACTGTAGGACGTCTTTTTGTTCTACTGATGGTATCCTTTGCTGTACAGAAGCTTTCTAGTTTGATATAGTCCCATTTGTTCATTTTTGCTTTTGTTTCCCTTGCCTGGGGAGACATGTTCATGAAGAAGTTGCTCATGTTTATGTCCAAGAGATTTTTGCCTATGTTTTTTTCTAAGAGTTTTATGGTTTCATGACTTACATTCAGGTCTTTGATCCATTTTGAGTTTACTTTTGTGTATGGGGTTAGGCAGTAATCCAGTTTCATTCTCTTACATGTAGCTGTCCAGTTTTTCCAACACCAGCTGTTGAAGAGGCTGTCATTTCCCCATTGTATATCCATGGCTCCTTTATCGTATATTGACCATACATGCTTGGGTTTATATGTGGGCTCTCTATTCTGTTCCACTGGTATATGGATCTGTTCTTGTGCCAGTACCAAATTGTCTTGATTACTGTGTCTTTGTAGTAGAGCTTGAAGTCAAGGAGTGTAATTCCCCCTGCTTTACTCTTCCTTCTCAGGATTGCTTTGGCTATTCGGGGTCTTTTGTTGTTCCATATGAATTTTAGAACTATTTGCTCTAGTTCATTGAAGAATGCTGTTGGTATCTTGATAGGGATTGCATTGAACCTGTAGATTGCTTTAGGCAGGATGGCTTTTTTGACAATATGAATTCTTCCTAGCCAAGAGGATGGGATGAATTTCCATTTATTAGTCTCCTCTTTAATTTCTCCTAAGAGTGTCGTGCAGTTTTCAGGGTATAGGTCTTTCACTTCCTTGGTTGTTTATTCCTAGGTAATTTATTCTTTTTGATGCAACTGTGAATGGAATTGTTTTCCTGATTTCTCTTTCTGTTAGTTCATCGTTAGTGTATAAGAATACAACAGATTTCTCTGTATTAATTTTGTATCCCGCAACTCTACTGAATTCAGATATTAGATCTAGTAGTTTTGGAGTGGATTCTTTTAGTGTTTTTACGTACAATATCATGTCACCTGCAAACAGGGACAATTTAACTTCTTCCTTGCCAATCTGGATGCCTTTTATTTCTTTGTGTTGTCTCATTGCCGTGGCTAGGACCTCCAGAACTATGTTGAATAAAAGTGGGGAGAGTAGGCATCCTTGTCTTGTTCCTGATCTTAAAGGAAAAGCATTCAGCTTCTCGCTGTTAAGTATAATGTTGGCTGTGGGTTTGTCATACATGGCCTTTATTATGTTGAGGTACTTGCCCTCTATATCCATTTTGTTGAGAGTTTTTATCATGAATGGATGTTGAATTTTGTCAAAAGCTTTTTCAGCATCTATGGATATGATCATGTGGTTTTTGTCCTTCTTTTTGTTGATGTAGTGGATGATGTTGATGGATTTTCAAATGTTGTACCATTCTTGCATCCCTGGGATGAATCCCACTTGATCATGATGGATGATGTTTTTGATGTAGTTCTGAATTCAGTTTGCTAATATTCTGTTGAGTATTTTTGCATCTATGTTCATCAGGGATATTGGTCTGTAATTTTCTTTTTTTGTGGTATCTTTGCTTGGTTTTGATATTAGAGTGATGTTGGCCTCGTAGAATGAGTTTGGGAGTATTCCCTCCTCTTCTACTTTTTGGAAAACTTTAATGAGGATGGGTATTAGGTCTTCAGTAAATGTGTGATAAAATTCAGCAGTGACGCCATCGGGTCCAGGTGTTTTGCTCTTACGTAGTTTTTTGATTACCAATTCAATTTCTTTGCTGGTAACTGGTCTATTCAGATTTTCTGTTTCTTCCAGGATCAGGCTTGGAAGGTTGCATTTTTCTCGAAAGTTGTCCATTTCTTTTAGGTTATTCAGTTTGTTACCATATAATTTTTCATTGTATTCTCTCATAATTCTTTGTATTTCTGTGGTGTCCATAGTGATTTTTCCCTCCTCATTTTTGACTGTTTATGTGTGTAGACTCTCTTTTTTTCTTGATAAGTCTGGCTAGGTGTTTATCTATTTTCTTTATTTTCTCCAAGAACCAGCTCCTGCTTTCATTGATTCTTTCTATTGTTTTATTCTTCTTTTATTTATTTCTGCTTTAGTCTTTATTATATCCCTCCTACTGACCTTGGACCTCATTTGTTCTTCTTTTTCTAGTTTCATTAACTGTGAGTTTAGACTGTTCATTTGGGATTGTTGTTCTTTTCTGAGGTTGGCCTGTATTGCAATATATTTCCCTCTTAGCACAGCCTTCGCTGTCCCCCACAGATTTTGTGGTATTCAATTACTGTTGTCATTTGTCTCCACATATTGCTTGATCTCTGTTTTTATTTGGTCATTGATCCACTGATTATTTAGGAGCTTGTTATTAAGCCTCCATGCATTTGTGGGCTTTTTCGTTTTCTTTCAGTAATTTATTTCTAGTTTCCTACCTTTGTAATATGAGAAGCTGGCTGTTACAGTTTCAATCTTTTTTAATTTACTGAGGTTCTTTTTGTGGCCTAGTATATGATCTATTCTTGAAAACGTTCCATGTGCACTTGAGAAGAATGTGTATCCTGTTGCATTTGGATGGAGTGCTCTGTAGATGTCCGTTAGGTCCATCTGTTCTAATATGTTGTTCGGTGCCTGTCTCTTTACTTATTTTCTGTCTGGTTGATCTGTCCTTTGGAGTGAGTGGTGTATTGAAGTCTCCTAAAATGAATGAATTGCATTGTATTCCCCCTTTAATTCTGTTAGTATTTGTTTCACCTATGTAGGTGATCCTGTATTGGGTGCATAGATAGTTATAATAGTTATATCCTCTTGCTGGACTGACCCTTTTATTATGTAATGTCCTTCTCTGTCTCTTGTGACTTTCTTTGTTTTGAAGTCTATTTTGTCTGATAGAGGTACTGCAACTCCTGCTTTTTTCTCCCTATTAGTTGCATGAAATATCTTTTTCCATCCCTTTACTTTCAGTCTGTGTATGTGTTTGGGTTTGAAGTGAGTCTCTTGTAGGCAGCATATAGATGGGTCTTGATTTTTATCCATTAACTCTATGTCCTTTGGTGCATTCAGACCATTTACATTTAGATTATCGATAGGTATGTACTTACTGCCATTACAGGCTTTAGATTCGTGGTTACCAAAGGTTCAAGGGTAATTCCCTTACTATCTAACAGTCTAATTTAACTTACTTTGTATGCTGTTACAAACACAACCTAAAGGTTCTTTTTTTTTCCTCCTTTTTCTTCCTCCTCCATTCTTTGTATGTTATGAATCATATTCTGTACTCTTTGTCTATCCCTTGGGTGACATCTATTTAGCCTTAGGAATACTTCCATCTATAGAAGTCCCTCCAAAATGTACTGTAGACGTGGTTTGTGGGAGGTAAATTCTCTCAGCTTTTGCTTAACTGAAAACTGTTTAATCCCTTCTTCAAATTTAAATGATAACCTTGCCGGGTAGAGTATTCTTGGTTCAAGGCCCTTCTGCTTCATTGCATTAAATATATCATGCCACTCCCTTCTTGCCTGTATGTTTTCTGTTAAGAAACCTGAAGACAGCCTGATGAGTTTTCCTTTGTATGTGATGTTTTTTCTCTCTTGAGCTGCTTTTAAAAGTCTGTCTTTATTCTTGATCTTTGCCATTTTAGTTATTATATGTCTTGATGTTGTCTTCCTTGGGTCCCTTATGTTGGGAGATCTGTGCATCTCCATGGCTTGAGAGACTATCTCCTTCCCCAGATTGGGGAAGTTTTCAGCATTACCTCCTCAATGACACTTTCTATTCCTTTTTCTCTCTCTTCTTCTTCTGGTACCCCTATAATGCGAATATTGTTCCGTTTGGATTGGTCACACAGTTCTCCCAATATTCTTTCATTCTTAGAGATTCTTTTTTCTCTCTGTGCCTCAGCTTCTTTGTATTCCTCTTCTCTAATTTCTATTCCATTTACTGTCTCTTCTACTACATCTAATCTGCTTTTAAATCCCTCCATTGTATGTTTCATTTCAGATGTGGAATTTCTTAATGATTGAATCTCCAACTTAAATTCATTCTTGAGTTATTGAATATTTTTCTGTACCTCCAAAAGCATGTTTATAATTTGTATTTTGTACTCTCTTTCAGGAAGATTGGTGAGTTCAGTTTCATTTGGCCCTTTTTCTCAGCGCTTTGTGAAATTTTGGTCTGAACCATGTTCTTTTGACGTTTCATATTTCTGTGTGGTGCCCACTAGTGCACAGCAGAATCTCCAGTCTCTGGAGCTGTTCAGCCCCTAGAGTGAGGTTGGGGGTCATAGGGGAGCAGAGCTGGTGCCTGGGGAGGGAGGAAAGATCTGTTTCCTGATTCCTGTCTGTGGTGCCTGTCTCCAGTGTCAGAGCCAGTGGGCCAAGCACACACGTGTAAGCCTGTGCTTTGCGTCTCTAGCAGTTGTTGGCAGGGCTTCCCTCTGGCTGGTCTGATGCCAGCACAGTGAGTGCCAGTTTGCGAACCGGTGCCGGTAGACTAGGAGGAAGGTGCAGCAGGCTGTGTGTCACAGTGTGGGGCCTCAGAGCTGAGTAGGCAGCCGGGAGATGGAGCACCTGAAGCTCCTCAAAGTTCCCAGCCAACTGGGCAGAGTGTGCCCAACCTTGTCCAGCTCTCCCTTCTCCCGTGCAGCAAGCTCCGTGCAAACCCTGCCCCTTCAGCAGCCCTCTCGCTGCTGGGACTGCCTGCCTTTCCTCTGACACAGAGCAGCCAGATGTGGATGCCCTCCTTCACAAATGGCCAGAATGTCAGTCTCTCACGCAGTCCTGCTGTCCGAGCTCCCCAACGTCCAGGGCACCATACAATATAGGTTTCTGCTCACAAAGCAGATCTCCAGGTCTAGGTGTTCAGCAGTCCCAAGCTTCCACCCCCTCCCTGATTCATTTCTCTTCCTCCCATCAGTGAGCTGGGGTGGGGGAACAGCTTGGGTCCCGCCAGATCAAGGCTTTCATATTTTACCCTGTTTCGTGAGGTCTGCTCTGTTCGTGAGGTCTGTATGCAATCTGATTCAGCCTTCTTTCTTGTTGCTGTTTTAGGTTTAGTTGTGTTAATCAACTATATTTTTGTACTATTTGTGGTTTTGGGAGGAGTTCTCCGTCTCACCTCTCACGCTGCCATCTTGAATCTCACTTTTTTTTCCTTATGGCAAGAAAAGAAAGGGAGGGAAGTAATGAACAAATTTCTGTTAATTTAAGATTGTCTTAAAATTATATTCTTTAAATCTGCTCTTATATATAGAAAAGAACTGTCAATTAATTATAGTCAACATTGAACACAAAAAATAAAAATGTAAAAAGTCTGGTTTGCACTAGAAAACATAATTCCAACACCATTCTGATAGCAATGCCACAAAATTTTTAAGTAACTAAATACTTCTATTTTATCCTAAGATGTCCTCCTACTGCTAATCTACATGACTATTTCATAGTCTGTGCTGTCCAACATGATAGCCATTAGCCACATGCAGCTATTTAAATACAATTTTAAACTTTAGTTCCTTGGTAGAACTAGCCAAATTTCAAATGCTCAATATATACTGGACAGCACAGGTAACAAAAGTCAGAAGGAATCATCAGAGGAAGTTCTACTGAACAGCACTGGTTCTAGAGATGCTGGTCTCTAGTCCCTTATTATGCTAAAATGAACCTAAGAAAATGATAACCATTGATTACTATGGCTCACCAAATCCAATTATTTCCTCATTCTTCATCTTCTTTTATCTCACTCAAACTTAATTATTGATAACTATTCTGGAAATTCTCACTTTCTCCTTGGTTCCTACTGTACCTCATTAATCTAATTTTAACAGTTTAAAATTCTTCTTCCACCCACCCCAAATGTGATCTTCAATCTTGGCTCTTCTAGGTTCAAGATCTCATCCAGATGAGGCCTACCTTTCTTCCTAACTCAAATTCTCTATCTCCATGCTCCTGTAGGATATTTTTACCTGTATATCCCCTGGTCTCAATGTTAAATGTGTGAAAGATTTCATTTTAGCTCTATTCCAACAGTAGCTCCTCCTCCCAATTGCACATTTCTATTCTATCACTACTCTGCAAGGAACAAAACCCTATCAGCTTTGATCACTGTTGCTTACCTCCCATTCAACTGGTTCACCAATGTTTGTTATTTCTTTTAGCGTGTCAACTAACAATCTTCTACCTTAACCTAGTCAACTGAATTACAACCTTGCCATCACCTTAATTCAGGTTCTTACTACTTAATTCTGAGTAGAGATTCCTTACTGCTTTTCCACTCTTTGCCTACCAATTATGCACAATGCCACTGGAAACATCTTCCCCCAAATTGCCTTTGATCTCAAAAGCCTAAAAAGTTTCAGGAGAGAAAGCAAACGAAAATTCAAACACTTTAATGATTTGATTTCAACAATCTGTAGCAAACACACTTTACAAACTTACCTCTGGATCTTCTTCTATTCTGTGCTGGCAAAACAAACTATTCCCCTAACACTCCTCCTGGTCTCTACTATGCAATTTTAATATATTAGTTGCTTTATATTATGAAGCTGTATCTCAGCACCTTTTATGCAATACCTACTGTGAACAGACCAGGGAATAAGTTATAAATATACATACTGTTTAGCTCTAAAAGCGTGGTAGGAAGCATCAATATTTATTGCATGCAATTCTACTCCCCAAGAATTTATTCTGCATATTTCTGTAGAAATAATCCTACAGTTGTTCAAAAGTATAAAATTAAAGAATATCCATTACAGCACTTTTGTGATAGGAAAGAAAATGCCAAGAAAAATAAAATTCCTAGATGTCCATCACTAAGTGACTAGATAAATAATAGTAGAGTCTATAAAAAGGTTAAAAGAAAAAAACCTTATAGTCCTTATAAAAATGAGATAAATCTACATTCTGTCATTGAGTAAGATGTCTGTAAATACAGTAGTATTACTGGGAGAAGAAAAGGAAATTGTAGATCTTCATGTTTAGTTTGATCCTACCAGAGGGAAATTTTTAAATCTACATATTAGTTGAAGACAACTACCAGTAGGGGACTAAAACTGTGTTCTATTTATACAACTGAATACAATATAACTATTAAAACTAATGAAGTAAAGACATATATATCAACAGATAAATTTCAAGCTTTTCAAACTGCAGAATATTTATAGTAAGGTACCACATGTACTTTAAACACATAATACTATATGTTAAATACAGACATTTGTAGGAAGAATATAAGAGCATGGGCTAAGAAAGAAAACCTCTGGCTAACAAAAGATAAGTAACCTCTGGATAAAGAGGAGTGCAAAAAAGCACTCCAACAGTATGTTTTAATTTTTAAAAACAGACGTCTTGGGGACTTCCGGGAATATGGCGTCTTGAACGGACTAGCAGAAAAATTCCTCCCAACATTATATTTATTCACGAAAATACAGCAAATACAACTATCCCTAAAAGAGAGACCAGAATACACAGGAAAGTGCACAGCGTACAGCTACACCTGTGAGAACTTGGCAGCCGGTGAGACGGACGGGCGGCGATCCGGTGGGACCGAGCGCTCTCCCCCCCAGAGCTCCAGCGGCCAGACACGCCGGACAGAGGACTCGGCATCCGGCGAGGCGGGACGAAAACACGATCCAGCGAGACGAGAGCGCCCCTGCACCCCAGCACTCCGACGGGAGTCTCGGCAAGGCGGGTAAGGTACGGAGCCGTGAGCAGACCGAGCGCTCCTCTCCCCCAGCGCTCCGGCGGGAGGAGAGAATTCAGAGCCGGGAGCCAGGGGAAGTCTGAGCCCCGAGCGCCCCTCCACCCCAGCACTCCGGCGGGAGTTCCGGCAAGGCGGGTAAGGTACGGAGCCGCGAGCGGACCGAGCGCCCCTCTCCCCCAGCGCTCCGGCGGGAGGAGAGGATTCAGAGCCAGGAGGGAGTGGAGATCTGCGGTGTAGCGGAGATTGGAGGGACAGAGGGCACAGGGTCCCAGCCGGGAACGTGCAAGTTGCCCGCGGCAGGCTCCGGGAAGGAAAAAGAAAGGAGAAAAAGGGGAAGAAAAGCGCGCGCTCTACCCCAGCGGTCTTAAAGAGACAGGAGCTCAGTAGAGGGGCCGGATAGCCCCGCGAACTGAGCCCAGCACGCTGGGAGTCCTGGGGAGCTTTGGACCCCGTAGCTGGCGACTGGGAAAGAGTGCCCGCCATTGAGACCCTCACGGAGATCAACAGCTTCCCATTGTTTCCAACCCAGCTAGAACTATAGTGGCGCTGGAATAGTGGAGCAACAGCGCCACCTACAGCACTCGCGCAGAACCCACGCCCGGTGGCTTTTTTTGTTTTGTTTTGTTTTGTTTTGTTTTGTTTTTTCTCCCCTTTCGTTTCCTTTTTTTCTTTCCCTCTCTTTCAACAGCCTCCCATCCATTCTCACCCGGCCACAGATTTAAAGGGCCGTGTGGAGCGACGTGGCCGCGGCTCTGGAATAGCGGAGCAATAGCGCCACCTACAGCATTCGCACAGAAACCACCCCGGTGGGCTTTTTGGTGTTTTTTTTTGTTTTGTTTTGTTTTGTTTGGTTTTGTTTGGTTTTGTTTTGTCTTGTTTTGTTTTGTTTTGTTGTTGTTCTTGCTGTTTTCTTTTAGGTGTTGCTGCCTTTTCTTTTTCTTTCTTTTCTTTTCCCTTCTCTCTCTCTCCTTATACTTTTATATTATTAGTAGAAATCTCTTTTTTTTCTTGTCTCTCCTTTCTTATCTCTCCTTGCTACCAACAACCAATTCTACAGTCATGAAAAGACAGAAGAATATGATACAGACAAAGCTTCAGACAAACACCACGCCAGAGAAAGAATCTGGAGAAATGGACATTCACAGTCTTCCAGAAAAAGAATTCAGAATAAAAGTCATAGCCATGCTGACAGATCTACAGAAAAATGTGCAAGAGCTGAGGGAGGAAGTGAGGGAAGAGAGGAAAGACAATGCAGAAATGAAACAAGCCATCGAAGGGCTCAACAGCAGATTGAATCAGGTTCAAGACACGATCAAGGAATTACAAGACAGGGACCAGGAATACAAAGAAGCTGAGGCAGAGAGAGATAAAAGGATCTCTAAGAATGAAAGAATATTAAGAGAACTCTGTGACCAATCGAAGCGTAGCAATATTCGCATTATAGGAGTACCAGAGGAAGAAGAGAGAGAAAAAGGGATAGAAAGTGTCTTTGAAGAAATAATTGCCGAAAACTTCCCCACGCTGGGGAAGGAAATAGTCTCACAGTCCACGGAAGCCCACAGATCTCCCAACACAAGGGACCCAAAGAAGACAACACCAAGACACATAATAATCAAGATGGCAAAGATCAAAGACAAGGACAGAGTATTAAAGGCAGCTAGAGAGAGGAAAAAGATCACCTACAAAGGAAAACCTATCAGACTGTCATCAGACTTCTCAACAGAAACCTTACAGGCCAGAAGAGAATGGCATGATATATTTAACATAATGAAACAGAAGGGCCTCGAACCAAGAATATTGTATCCAGCACGATTATCATTTAAATATGACGGAGGGATTAAACAATTTCAAGATAAAAGAAAGTTGAGAGAATTTGCCACCCATAAACCACTACTACAGAATATCTTAAACGGACTGATCTAGAGGGGAACATCCCTAAGACTAAAAAGATGTCACCAGAGAAAATAAAAGCATAGCAAAGAAAGCAGACCACCCAAATACTAACTAAAGGCAAAGAATAAAACACCTAATATATAAAGAAAAGAGGAGGAAGAATAGGAAGGGAGAGATAAAGAAACATCAGACGGCGCACACAATAACTTAACAAGAAAGTTAAGTTAGATTCTTAGATAGTAAAGAAGCAACCCTTGAACCTTTGGTAACCACGAATCTAAAGCCTGCAATGGCAATAAGTACATATCTATCAATAATCACCCTAAATGTAAATGGACTGAATGCACCAATCAAAAGACACAGAGTAACAGAGTGGATAAAAAAGCAAGACCCATCTATATGCTGCTTACAAGAGACTCACCTTAAACCCAAAGATATACACAGACTAAAAGTGAAGGGATGGAAAAAAATATTTCAAGCAAACAACAAAGAGAAAAAAGCAGGTGTTGCAGTACTTGTATCAGATAAAATAGACTTCAAAATGAAGAAAGTAGCAAGAGATAAAGATGGACATTACATAATGATAAAGGGGTCAGTCCAACAAGAAGATATAACCATTATAAACATATATGCACCCAACACAGGAGCATCAGCATATGTGAAACAAATACTAACAGAAGTGAAGGAGGAAATAGACAGCAATGCAATAATTCTAGGAGACTTTAACACGCCACTCACTCCAAAGGATAGATCAACCAGGCAGAGGATAAGTAAAGACACAGAGGCACTGAACAACACACTAGAACAGATGGACCTAACAGATATCTACAGAACTCTGCACCCAAAAGCAGCAGGATACACATTCTTCTCAAGTGCACATGGAACATTTTCCAGAATAGACCACATTCTAGGCCACAAAAATAACCTCAGTAAATTCAAAAATATTGAAATCTTACCAACCAACTTCTCAGATCACAAAGGTATAAAATTAGAAATAAATTTCAGAAAGAAATCAAAAAGGCTCACAAATACATGGAGACTTAACAACATTCTCCTAATGAATCAATGGGTTAACGACCAAATCAAAACAGAAATCAAAGAATATATGGAGACTAATGACAACAACAACATAAAGCCACAACTTCTGTGGGACGCAGCGAAGGCAGTCTTAAGAGGAAAGTACATTGCAATCCAGGCCCATTTAAAGAAGGAAGAACATT
>JAQQAC010011420.1:6784650-6799261 GCA_029783875.1 Phataginus tricuspis
CTCGCCAACATTTGTTGTTGGCGAGGATGTGGAGAGAGGGGAACCCTCCTACATTGCTGGTGGGAATGCAAATTAGTTCAACCATTGTGGAAAGCAGTATGGAGGTTCCTCAAAAAACTCAAAATAGAAATACCATTTGACCCAGGAATCCCACTCCTAGGAATTTACCCCAAGAATGCAGCAGCCCAGTTTGAGAAAGACACATGCACCCCTATGTTTATTGCAGCACTATTTACAATAGCCAAGAAATGGAAGCAACCTAAGTGCCCATCAGTAGATGAATGGATTAAGAAGATGTGGTACATATACACAATGGAATATTACGCAGCAATAAGAAAGAAACAAATCCTACCATTTGCAACAACATGGATGGAGCTAGAGGGTATTATGCTCAGTGAAATAAGCCAGGCCGAAAAAGACAAGTACCAAATGATCTCACTCATATGTGGAGTATAAGAACAAAGAAAAAATAAAAAAAAATAAAAAAATGAAGGAACAGAACAGCAGCAGACTCACAGAACCCACGAATGGACTAACAGTTACCAAAGGGAAAGGGACTGGGGAGATGGATGGGAAGGGAGGGATAAGAGGGTAAAAGGGGCATTACGATTGGCAGACATAGGGTGGGGGTGCACGGGGGGTACTGTACAGCTCAGAGAAGACAAGTAGCGATTCTCATCTCACTACGCTGATGGACAGTGACTGTGGTGGGGTTGGTGGGGGGGACCTGGTGATGGGGGGAGTTCAATCATCACGGTATTGCCCATGTAATTGTAGGTTAATGATACTAAAATAAAATAAATTATTAAAAAAAAAAAAAAGAAAGAAATGCAGAATCTCAGGCTCCACCTCAAGCTGATAAATTTAGAATCTGAATTTTGCCAAGATCTCTCTGTGGCTTATATGCACATTAAAGTCTGAGAATCACTGCTAAAAAAAAAAAAAAAAAAAAAAAAAAAAACAAATTACATGTACAAAATCCTTATCACATCTGAGTTGTTATAATCTCACTAGATTTTTAAACACACACACACAAGATTACAGAACTTGCTCAAATTCACAGGCAAGTCAGCAGAATTGGGAATCCAGGCTGAGTCCTGTATTTAGAGTTCAGAGAATCTGATTTTTCAAGGCATCGTTCATAATTCTCAAACAGTTCCCTAGGAAGAGAAAAATTAGATGGTGGTCCTCTTGTGTTTGTGCTCAAAGCCCACACTGTCTCAGTTATAGCAGAGTTTGCAACCAGAGAGTTCAAACCAACTTGCCTGCCCCACTCCTCCCATACCAATTCCTACAACTTCCACTCTGCTTAAGAATTAGAGCCAGTTAACTACCCACTTTCTCACTGGTGATGACTTAAACCTTCATAAGACATTGAAACAAAAGCTAAAGACATTAAAATGCATTTTAAAATGGCAGTTTTTTTTCCTAACTGTAACACATGCTCATTATAGAAAATTGGGAAACTTAAGAATATGAAGCAGAGGGGTGCACTGCTGTCACTGTGGACAGATAGTGTATTGTGTGAAGAAGCGGTGAGCAGCCAACAGCTCACTTCCTTGAAAACAGACCCCAAGAAAACCTGGAACCAGGCTCCCACATTCTAGTGACAGCCCCTTACCCAGCTCAATTGGCTGGAGACACTCAATGGTGAAAGATATTCTACAGCTGCTTGCCCTCTTACCGGGGCTCTGGCTGCAGGAAACCCAAGGGTTAGAGCCTTTTCAGATGCTACACAAGGTACCTCAACCCTCACCCCCAAGGCCTGTGGCCATTTGCCAGGAGGTACCATAAGATAATGCAAGCCTCTGCACCAGCTTCATATTCAGGGCCAGAGCATGTTCAAGCCACAGTTTTCATTCAAGCTCAGGAGCTAGAACAAGCAACTAAAGAGGCTTCATATTCAGAGCCAGATCATGCAAATTCAAGTGCTACACAAGAACCTACACTAGCTTCAGAGCCACAGCTCTCTATCAAGCTCAATTCATAGAACAAGTATATACGCCAGCTCCAATTTCAGAGTCAGTGCGCACAAGCCTCAGCTCTCATTCACACTCCACACCTAGAACAAACAACTTCACCAGCCTCAGATTCAGAGCCAGTGCAGGTTCAAGCCACAAATCTTGTTCAAGTTCAAGAGCATATATGACAGCTTTAACTCGAGTTAGAACATGCTCAAGCGACAGCCCTCAATCAAGCTCACAAGCTACAACAACCACCGGGCCAATCTACAGCTTCAGACAAAGCAGTTTAAAGTCAGAGCCCTCGTTCAAGTTCTAAAACTAGAACAAGCACCAACACCATCATTAACATGAGAACAAGAGCAGATTCAAGTCAGCCTACTCAATCAAGCTCAACACGTAGAGCAGGCTACAGCCACAGCCATCATTCAAACCAGGAGCTTCAATGAACAGTCACCTGCACCACCTCCAGCTTCAGAGCAGGCTCAATCCAGAGCTCTCACTCAAGCAAAAGAACTAGAATAAGCACCTGCATCAGCCTCATCTACAGAATCAGAAGATGCTCAACCCCGAGACTTATTTCAAAGTAGTGAAGAGCTAGAACAAAAGCATATGCCAGCTCCAATTTCAGAGCCAAGCAGGCTCAAGCCACAACTCTCATCATTCCATCTCAAGAATCAAAACAAACAACTCCACCAGCTTCAGAGCACCTTCAACGCACATCTCTTGTTGACATTCAAGGGTTAGAACAAGCACATATGCCAGAACAAGCACCTCCAACAGCTTCAGATCCAGATCAGGCTCAGTCCACAGCTGTCATTCAGGCTCAAGAGCCAGAACCAGCACCTCAGCAACTAGCCTCAGCCCCTGAGTGGCAAGTAGCAAAGCTGTAGCACCAGAGAGCTCCTTCCCTCCCCTGTTATTGAAACCTTTTCTTTTTTTGTTTTTATCTTACATATATTATTGGCTTAAATATTTTATAATGGCCACTTAAAATTTAACTCTTGGAGTCTTGAACACTGTAAAAAAAAAAAGAATATGAAGCAGAAAAGTCACATTATCCCACCAACCAGAAATTAATCACTATTAATATTTCCATTCCTGTATTTCCAGGGTTTCTCTTATGTATAAAAATGTGTTAGTTCACTTACTGAACAGGATTTTAAGTGCAGCAGAACAAAGGGGATATAACATATAGCCCTTCGGAAGGCTAATTTTCTTCAGTGTTTTCAAAATAAGCCAAAACTATGTGTACATGGAACTAGAAGGAATAAGACAAGTGAGAGAAATCATACTTGCTCCTTTTCATGCACCCCACGGCAAATTGTGGAGTCCATGTTTCAAGAACCATTATATACCCAAAGACTAATGAGTATTCCTTTTTAAATAGCAGCCTATTACATAATTACACAAATACACACACACACACACAGAGTCTTGGGGGTAGGAGGGATGGACACACAGTAAAAGGAATTATATCAAGACTTTTCTGTCACCTTGAAACTGTCCTTATGAGAAAGTAAAAGAATACCTGAAAGGCTGATGTAAACTTAATGATCTCTCCCACATAAACATGTTCTCTGCACATCAGATGAAGGAATATAGTAAGGAACTATAGAAAATGGCAAGCACTGGTTTTACAACTCTAAAACTTATTTACATGCGTAAATATGTACAAGTTGAAACAGTCCATAAATACTGATAGCTTAAAATGCACCAAGCGGCATATTAAGTGCTGGGGAGTGAAGAACAGCAATCAGTACTTATTTCTGAAGGGCTTACAGTCTACTTCTTTAAATATGTGAAACACTAGGGGCATATGGCCTCAAAGGAGTCACAACACCCCGGATTAACTGATGGTCTCAAAACCTTATGAGGGTGTAAAAAGATGAATGACAAAGTATTTTTTTTATTAAGGTATCATTGATACACACTCTTATGAAGGTTTCACAAGAAAAACAATGTGGTTGCTACATTCACCTATATTGTCAGGTCCCCCCCATACCCCACTGCAGTCACTGTCCATCAGTGTAGTAAGATGCCACAGAGTCCCCACTTGTCTTCTCTGTGCTACACTGTCTTCCCCATGACCCCCACACACACCATGTGAACTAATCATAATAAAATATCCTTCAATCCCCTTCTCCCTCCCCCCCCACCTGCCCTCCCCCATCTCTTCCCTTTGGTAACTGCTACTCCCTTCTTGGAGTCTGTAAGTTTGCTGCTATTTTGTTCCTTCAGTTTTGCTTTGTTGTTATACCCCACAAATGAGGGAACTCATTTGGTATTTGTCTTTCTCTGCCTGATTTATTTCACTGAGCATAATACCCTCTACCTCCACCCATGTTGTTGCAAATGGTAGGATTTGTTTCTTTATTATGGCTGAATAGTATTGCATTGTGTATATGTACCACTTCTTCTTTATCCATTCATCTACTGATGGACACTTAGGTTGCTTCCATATCTTGGCTATTGTAAAAAGTGCTGCAATAAACATAGGGGTGCATATGTCTTTTTGAATCTGAGTTGTATTCTTTGGGTAAATTCCTAGTAGTGGAATTCCTGGGTCAAACAGTATTCTATTTTTAGTTTTTTGAGGAACCTCCATATTGCTTTCTCCCTAATGGTTGAACTAGTTTACATTCCCACCAGCAGTGTAGGAGGGTTCCCCTTTCTCCACATCCTCGCCAGCATTTGTTGTTCCTAGTCTTTTCGATGTTGGCCATCCTAACTGGTGTTTGGTGGTATATCATTGGGGTTTTAATTTGCATTTCCCTGATAATTAGAGATGTGGAGCATCTTTTCATGTGCCTATTGGCCATCTGAATTTCTTCTTTGGAGAAGTGTCTATTCATATCCTCTGCCCATTTCTTAATCAGGTTATTTGCTTTTTGGGTGTTGAGGGGTGTAAGTTCTTTATATATTTGGATGTTAACCCCTTGTCGGATAAGTTGTTTACAGATATATTCTCCCATACTGTAGGATGCCTTTTTGTTCTGCTGATGGTGTCCTTTGCTGTATAGAAGCTTTTCAGCTTGATGTAGTTCCATTTGTTTTCTGCTTTTGTTTCCCTTGCTCGAGGAGATGCATTCATGTTTATATTCAAGAGATTTTTGCCTATGTTTTTTTCTAAGAGTTCTATGGTTTCATGACTTACATTCAGGTCTTTGATCCATTTTGAGTTTACTTTTGTGTATGGGGTTAGATAATAATCCAGTTTCATTCTCTTGCATGTAGCTGTCCAGTTTTGCCAACACCAGTTGTTGAAGAAACTGTCATTTCCCTACTGTATATCCATGGCTCCTTTATCATATATTAATTGACCATATATGCTTGGGTTTATATCTGGGCTCTCTATTCTGTTCCATTGGTCTATGAGTCTGCTCTTGTGCCAGTACCAAATTGTCTTGACTACTGTGTCTTTGTAGTAGAGCTTGAAGTCGGGGATGTACGTCAAAGTATTTTATAAATCATGCTACCTAAGGTAAAAAGGAATACCTGTCCTTTTTTCCAAAGAACTGTTCATAGCAATCATTGTCAATAAAAATTGTCATTTCTTTTAACAAGAAATAATCACTCAAATTGCTCTTTTCATGATCTCTAAAATTTCAGAATTATCTTTATCTTTCTCTGACAATGACCCATATGAAATAACTGAAATCAAGTTCCCCATGAGGGAGAAGAAAGGAAGACTCATTTTTCCAATGCAAAAAGCACCACTTCCTGATTTCATAACCTACATCGGGGAGAAGTGCAAATCAAAAGCAACCTATTCAAACTTAAGAAAAAAGCTACCTTCACTATTTACAATAGTCAAGAAATGGAAGCAACCTAAGTGTCCATCAGTAGATGAATGGACAAAGAAGATGTGGTACATATACACAATGGAATATTATTCAGCCATAAGAAGAAAACAAATTCTATCATTTGCAACAACATGGATGGAGCTAGATGCTATTATGCTCATTGAAATTAGCCAAGTGGAGAAAGACAAGTACCAAATGACTTCACTCATCTGTGGAGCATAAGAACAAAGCAAAAACTGAAGGAACAAAACAGCAGCAGACTCACAGAACCCAAGAATGAACTAACAAGTTGCCAAAGGGAAAGGGACTGGGGGAGAGGGGGCAGTGGAAAGGGAGAGATAAGGGGCATTACGATTAGCACACATAATGTGGGGGAGGGGGCATGGAGAAGGCAGTATAGCACAGAGAAGACAAGTAGTGACTCTATAACATCTTACTACACTGATGGACAGTGACTGTAATGGAGTTTGTGGTGGGGACTTGATAATGGGAGGAATCTAATAACCACAATGTTGCTCATGTAATTGTATATTAATGATACCAAAAGAAAAAAATCTACCTTTTAATCTAAAATTCACCATGGAAAGTTTCAGCCCAAGAAAACATTATTAAAAGTTAAACACTCAGCCTCTTCCCAATGGAATTAGAGTGACAGATTTATTGTGGCACTTTGCAAGCAAAGGAAACCAAGTAGCAATTACCGTCCTTTCATTGGGTGTCTAGGACCTAAGCTCTTAGAAAATAGGGGTATGTTATAACCAAACTGCTTTCCATAAAGCACAGACTTTTTCAAGTATACTTTACACAATATCAGTTCTTTATAACTAAGAGAAGTAGACTATTATTTAGACTGTTTCCTACCCTATGATTTGCCCTTTTCGAATTCAGTCACCTCAACAATGACAAAAAGTATCAAACTGATTATCCAATTGCTTTATGAACAAGTTTTATGTCTGCCCTTATTGCAAATATGGCTCTCAACAGCATGAGACACTTTAAAGCCTATCATAATTCAGCTAAGCTGGACCATCTGCAGAACTAGTGGAAATGCCCAGAAATCATCATCCATAAAAGCCCAACATTAAATCTTAAGAATCTAAAGCTGTGATATCCAAAGCTGAGTATAATACACCTCAAGGAGTACCCAAGATGCTTCACTGGTGTAAAGAAGATAGATATATTAACTTTATTTTTAATTATCATCCTTGTTAATTTTTTGCAGGGGAGGGAGTTATATTTTATGTTTAAATATCTACATGTTACATATATTAAAAAGTTTATATATTTAATAACAATAACAAGTTGGTTATTGTTTATATATACATATTGGTTATAAACTAAATACTTACAGATTGAGTATTGCTCAGAATTTTTTTACTGTTGTAATGAGCAATCAAAAAGTTTAGCTAAGTACTCCCTGTTACTGCATTTTCATTTTTCCCTGCACTTCCACAGATTTAAGCTGTAGAAGACATGATACAAAGAAAAAAAAAAAGGAAAACTATTCCCAAACTATTTTAAACTCCCACCAACAAACTAAAAGATAATAAATCACTAGCAAGAATATGTGGAATTGGACACTAATATACTGTTAGTGGGACTTTTAACATAGACATCCTATCTGTAGTGCACCTTGAGTATATTTATATTTAAAACACACATAACCTTTGACCAGATAAGCCCACTTCAGGAATTCAGCCTAAGGAAGTAATAGCACAATTGTATTAAAAAAAGTCCAAACAAGTTCGTCATAGTGCTGTCTTGAGAAAAACTTTAAATGTCCCTTAACGGAACTGCTGTGAACTATGATGGGTCTGTATCACAAAACACTGTCCATTAAGGGAACATCGAATTGATATGAGAAGTTGTTTTTAAGTATTTCAACAGATAATGTGTAAGAAAAACATCTAAGTGGGACTATGGGTCATCTGTACTTTATTCTCCTGAGTTATCTCAATTCTTGTTTTTTGTAGGGTTCCCCCACAGACACTGAATATGTACTGCAGCTTTCAAAACCAGAAATTATTTATTTTGAATTTAAAAGTGAGACTAAGTTAAAACTCATTTTTGCCCTGTAGCACTTCTAAAAACTTTGTATAAACACTGCTTTGCTCCATGTCGTTTTACAGAATCAATCTAAATACAATTACAGGTTTGTTTTCTCTTACAGAAAAACAGGCATGGAACAAAAAAATAGGAGCTACCATATTTTGCCAGATTATCAATCTATGAATAATTCATAGAATTAAATGAATTTCTATTTTTCTTCTGCAGGTTACAAAAGCATTAGCTACTGAAGAAATTAAATTTAGGGCTAGAGAAATTAAATCAGGAAAGCTTACTACTGTCTCTCATAATACATCATTCTAAACATTATGTGAAGACACAGAGAGGCACATAGTAGACCCAAGCCTGGACTATCCAAGATGATGTTTTGTAGTAGTCAGCACCAATACAATCCTTCTGTTGTTATGGGGTACTCCATTTAAGGGAAAGAGTACTTAAGATATTAGCATAACCTTATGTCTTGACTCTTCACTAACAGACCTCACAATTTATAACAGGCCAATGAGGTATTTTACCCTTAACAGAATAGCTTTAATTTAACCCTCACAATTTCCTTGTAGTTTTTTCATTTGTTTTATGCCCGTCTTTGATAGTCATGTCAAATTACATTGCTTGCTAGAAACATTACAGCTAAGGAGGAGCACAACCCAGACTTGTACCCAGAGCTTAACTTGTCTATCCATTCTCATGCTACAACATTCTCACGGAACATCTGATACAAATATGAACTTAAGGTATGTTAAGTTTTTAGATACAAACGTGAAGATGAAAACACGATACCAATATTGGTATCATGAAATAAGGATTAAGAATAGCAATGGATGTTAACAATTTTGGTAGCCTCTAAAATTACTGGGAATCAAGATTTCTTTGCCTATAAAACTACATATTAAGTTTGCCATAGAAAATAACAAGAATTGGGTGGTCTGTAAGAAACAACTGGCCACATAAACTGCACAAACTTCCCTCAAACCATTCTTAATCTTGTGGCTTCACACTAAATTATGAAGTTCCCTATGTGAAATACGTTTTGATTTCAAAATTAAGAGAATTACAACAGCATAAGCACATTGTTTCTGCATACTTGCAACATGCACTCAATTTCCAGAGCACTCTCGAACAAGGCCTAAAATTCAAGCTAAAAGCACAATGCAGCACAGAAAGCTCTTTTCTGGTTTTGGAGTTTCTCTGGGTTTGTTGTTTGTTTTTTGTTAAGGTTCATCTACCTATATGAGATGAATACCAAAGAACATAACTACAAATTTTTAAAGAGTTGCAGAATCAGGCTGGAGAAACTACTTGAGACCCACAAGAATAGCCCTTTTAACTATACAGATGAGAAAACTGAGGCCCAGAGAAGTGACATTCCCAACAGTAGTCACGTAGTCAATTAACAACACAGATTCTCGGCCAATCTCCCGCTTCCCGCTATTCTAAATGCTGCTGCATGCCTAAAAAAGTCACTAATACCTAAAAAAATTAAGACACATTTAAGACCCAAAAACTAGAGACAGGATAATGTACAGTATCAGTCTTTAGAAAACAATCTCTTGAAGAAATCTCAAAGTTCCAAACAATATGGCCTAAAAACTGGCTTTTTAACCCAGGTATTAAGCAGCTTTAACTAACATTGTTATCAACCACCCTAACTATTCTTTTCCCCATCTCAGTATGACTCATTTACTTAACAAGTATATGGGAACACAGAATATGCTGGGAACTATGGTAGGTACCAGAGACTCCAAAGAACAAAACAGACATGACCTCAAGCTCCTGTAGTGGACAACTGGGCGCACTTCTCTAAAAATACTCATTACTCCATGACTTGACAGGATATTTACCACACTTCTTAACTAACCTACACAACTGAAACATTTCTGCCACTCTTCCAGACTTATAATAAACAAACCTCACCACACCCCCTCTTCAATATGAATACTTCCTTGGGTAACTCAGCAGTCCACTTCACCACAGAAGGTGTTAACCAGAGCTACAACAGATTTAAAAACTAACTTTACCCCTCCTCAAGGCCTGAGGCAAATTTCAAGAACTTTTTACAAACCAGTCAATCTTCCTGGTTCACAACCCTGATCTAAAATGACTGCTAACTCACCCACCCTACCCTCACTACTAGAACCCAGAGTCAGCTGGGTTAGGAGCAACTTGATGTTGGGAAGCACCTTTGGTGGACTGACTGCCTCTTCCTCTCTGCTTCTCTCCTCTGTATATGCCTCCAATCAAGCAGCAAACAATTTTATCAAGTGTGTTCCTGAAGACTTGGGACAAATAACTTCTGGCAACAAATGATGCCCCTACATAAATCCTTGATATTTTAAGAGATACTCAATTGTCAGTTTTAAGTTTCTCAGTCTTCCCCTTCTTCCCTACCTCTGAAATTCTTAAAGATTTATAAACAATTAAAAGTACTCTTGGAAGTCATAATTAATGGAAATCTTGGACTACCACAGGTGACCGAAGTTCACAAGCCTGGCTGAACAGCATCAGAGGACTTTGTAAGGATGGATTTCCAGGCCCCACCCTCAGAGATTTTAATTCAGTAAGTCCTGTGTGCAGTCAAGAAATTAGCATTTCAGGTAGTCCATTTGATGACCAGTATTTAACTAGGTAACCACTAAACCAAAGAACCTGGCCTAGAAGCTCAGAAACTTATGTTCTCCTACGGCTTGCCATTAACTAGCTACAGCTGCACCATTGTGCTGGTCACTCGAACTGCTCTGGGTCACCTGAAAATGAGGAAGGTAATTAGAGCTAAAAGGGGCCTTCATAACCAGCCAATCTAAAATTCTAGAACCGTCCAAATTTATTTTAGTATCACATACTATACTGGGTTTATTCAAAAACACTGTCACTTTGTAAGCTCTTCTCCCCATCAAAGTCACAGACTCTATCTAGAAGGGGAGACTTTCCGCGTGCTTCCAACACACCTCACTTGGTCTCAGGGCAAAAACAACAGGCATCATGTCTCCTGACCTACAGAAACAGCCTTCAATCTGAAAGGGGAGGGTCCCCATCACCCTTCCCTGTACAAATCATGAACATTTTACATAAAAATCATCTCATGTAATTCAACCCACGCCTCCGATGGCATCTTGTCTACATTCTAAGAAACTAAGCTGAATCTCAACGAGAGTATGCGCATTTTGTTTGTAAAGAAAGAAAGTGGAAGTCAAGATACTAACAGTCAAGAATTTAGGTTTGGAGATGACACCTGAACATCCACACCAAGAGTAGTTCATGTGCAAAATTCATAGGTGAGATTTATCAGACCCCAGACGAGTTTATTAAAATGACCATAATGTACCCCATTACTTTGAGGAAACTCTGCCCACAGTACAACCAACATTATCTTAGGAGTCCTAAGTAGTACAATAATATACCAAGGAGCACGATTTCTGTCTGAAATATAACACTGATCTTTTGCGGAGGTGTTTGACCAGTGTTCCCTGAGCTCTCTCCACCGCCTCTGAACCAAGTACTACCAGGTCAGGAGGATGCCCCGCTGGAGAGTCAGGCGGCCACTCCTCCTTCCCACAAGTCCCGGGCCCGCACAACTCGCCACCGGGGCTCCGCAGGTCCCCGACCTCCCGCCTCTCGCCGCTGCGGACTCGCACAAACCCAGTTGGGGGCAAGGGGCGCACACCTCCAGGGTCAGAGGGCATTTCCCCGGACGCTCCGGGCTCACACCCCCATCCCCACGGGCCTATCCCCGCCAGGTCCGGGAAGGCCGCCCGGGACCCCGCCTACCCCGCGCCTCGGGTCGGGCCGAGCCCGCCCGCTGCGCTCCCACTCCCCATGCTTCCCCCTGGCGGCGGCGGCGGCCCTCCCCAGGCCACGCACGCCGTCCCCAGGCCCCCGCCGGGCCACCGCCTCCTCCTCAGAGCGTGACAGCCGCAGGGCCGAGGCCGGTCCCTCCTCCAGCTCCTCCTCATCCCTGGAGGAGCAGGGTTGGTGGGGGAGGAGGTGGGCTTCTTACCGGGCGGCAGGACATGGCGAGGCCCGCCACAGCACGGCCTCCTCTGCCCTCGCACGAGGATCCCGGCCAGGGCCGGCGGGGAGCAGCGCCGGGGCCGCTGGAGCGTCTGGTCTGGGCTCCTCCTCCGCCGCCGCCGCTCCCGCCGCCTTCTCACAACCACAACAACATGGCGGCAGCGGCCACACAGCGCGCGCTACCAACGCCAGGCCGCGAGCGGGAGCGCGCACGCTCGGGCCCTCAGTCCGCAGCCAGGGAAAAGGGGGCGGGCCGTCGCGGTCGGATGGAGGTGGGGCCCGGGCCGAGGGCCACGCCTCAGGGGGTGGGCGGGGTTGCAGACCAGCGGAATGCCCGGGTCTAGGGAAAGACTGGTACGGAAGGCCAGCTCGAGGAGGGAGAAACAGGTGGGCAATGGGCGAAGCAGAATACCAAAGGTGGTCATACATATCTTGGAGAGGTATCTTATCTTAGTTCTAAAGCCCTGGGCAAGACAACGCCTCACTCTACTTAATCGGGGAAATACACCCATGGTAGTACCTTTCCCCTGTAGCTGTGATGAGGATGAACTCAAATAGAAAGCATGTAACGATAGTATGCGCAAGGTGCTACTCAGAATACAATTTCAAACTGCTTCAAGTAAAGCTCATCTGGAAGAAGTGAGTTTTCAAACAAAGCTATAACCCATCCACAATAGCCTGCAGAAGAACTCTACAAGCCAGGACTGATTATTTTAGACCCTAACAGAGTCAGCTCCTCAGAGTTGTATTTTGACAATATACCCTTGACTTTTCTGGAAAATGGCTAAGAGAACCAGTCGAATGAAATCTATCCTTGCATTTGTTGTATGTTTTTCCCCACAGCATTCTCCGCAATTATCTATCCATTTTTCATGTTTATTGTCTTTCTATCCCATTCCAGTGTAAAAACCACTCGAAGATAAGGATCCTGGTCATTTCTAGACTTACTGAACAGCTTATGTTTATTCAAGTCACTAACTGAATTTTCACAGGTTTAATAGGTAGATACTGCTAGTATCTCCATTTTACAGATGAAAAAACTGCAGCTCTGAATAAGATGCACTAAAACAAAATTCAAACACAAACCCAACTGACAGCACAAACTATGCTCTCACTCACTTGGCTGCACTACCTATTTCACTGGCATCATCGCCTGAAATAAAATCCCAAGTAAGAAATTACATTAGAGTTCAAAGTTAGGAAAGGCTTTGCTCTACTCTCACAGAAACAGGTGCGCTTCCTTTCTGATAATTAGTGTTAAGCCATGATTGTGTGTCTTTTCACTTAGGCTTCCAGAAAGCCCAGGGCTAAATTTGAAATTCAGTGGTGGCCTACTGTTAGCACTTCAAATCCTTAACGGTGGTTTTCCCTCCCACCTCAACTTTGGACCTTTATTTATATTTTGCTGTCTGATTTCCTCTTTATGTTATATGATTATAGTCTTTATGGAATTAAAGAGGAAACCGTAGGTTACACAGAATAGATGAATGACAAACAAAAAACAGGCTTCCCCACCTGTTTCTCCTAGTGTTTGACAAAATAAGCTTCCCATCAGCCTCCATGCTCTCAGGGTACAAGTTCTACTGAACAGATCTCTGCTCAGCCAAAGGCTGAAGGATGGGTTTCTGTAGCTGGGTGGCCTCTTATTGGATGAAGCTAGCACCTGACTCCAGAATAGCCCACCCATAGACTGGCTAGCTCCCAATGAGATGGCTTTGGGGAAAGATTCACCAATAGACTGTCAGCTCCCCCAGAATCCGATGGGAGAAAGTGAGCACCTATCAATTTGACCTCTCTGTAGGGAGAGTGTCACTGCGTTTGTCTTTTGACCTGGGCTACGGAATTTTAAACTGAATCCTGAACTAGTGTATAGGACGTGGGAGGAATCTGGGCCCATGAAGTCACTATTGGCACCTCCTCATTCTCCTAACAGCTAATGTGAAACGAACTTTAAGATGTGCTGATGCTGCGTGAGTGCTTTACCTGTATGTCTAAATGTGATCTCAGTAACCCTATGAGCAGGTATTGTTACTCTCCCCCTTTTACATTTGAGAAGGTATAAAGGTCAGGATTTGAACCGAGACGATTTGATTCCAAGAGGAAGCATTTAAACTTCATACTACACCTCATCCCCACTGCTGCTTACCTGCTCACTATTCAGGCAGACCTTAGTAAATTGTCTCTAAATAAGAAAGAGAAACTGCTGCGTGGCCGTGAAAACTCACTTCGAGGAGAAGGGCCTAAGAAGAAGCAGTGAAGGACAACTGGTCTGAGTCTCAAGACTTAACTTTGAATCTTGGTGCTTCCACACAGTTGTTCCTTATTTCCCTTTTTAATGTCTCGATTTTTTTCATTGGCGCGGTAGGGTCCTAATCACTACTCACCTCACAGAGGTGCATAAGGGTTAAAGTAATGAGTCTGAAAACTTTTTGTACCTTTTGAGAGGTCATATCAATGGATAGCATTCCTCGTGGGCTTTGGCTGAAGATAAAACCCTCAACTTTGTGCAATGAGTCAGGAGAGGAAAAACCAATCCAGGCTCCATGAGGGCTTCTCACCCATTTCTCACGTGAGGGGCCCCATTTACCCGCCTAACCCTCCCCTTCCCTTGTTACCCTTTCAGCCTCCTTCCCTGCTGCTATGTTCAAAGCTGAAAATGTTCTTCCAGCTGCTTACGGATTCTTTGAAGTCGCCTAAGACAGATGGATATGTTGATTGATGGCGGCTTCCCAAGGTCACACAGCGACCCTGGGAGGCAGGAGTCCTCCA
>JAQQAC010011420.1:6799661-6828315 GCA_029783875.1 Phataginus tricuspis
CCCAACACTGGGGCCTGCTGCTTAATGATAAAGGTCACTTCCCCTTCAGTGAATGCTTCGTGTGGATTATCCCCAAACTCTCACAGCCTTTTGGCACCTCCTTGGCCTCCGACCCGAGCTGGCAGACAAGGGTAACTGGGGCTCTCAGATTTTTGAGGAACCACTTACCCAGGGTCAGACAGAAAGTAGAATTGGACCCTCATTTATGTGATTAAACATCTCCAAGGATTTTTTTCCAGGCACCACACTACTGCTGGGGTAGGTCAGCTCAACTCCAGTTCAGCCTAAAACAGTTGTCCTCAAAGTGTATCCATGCGTCCTTAGGGAGCCCTGAGACTCTTTAAGGGGTCCATATGAGTCAAAATTATTTTAATAACAATTATAAGAAATTATTTATCTTTTTTTTTACCATACTGATATTTGCATGGATGGTGCAAAAGCAGTGGTGGTAAAATTGCTGACGCAAATCAAGGTAGAGGTACCATCCGTATTAGTAGCCATTTTGTTCTTCACTAATGTTCATTGGTAGTAACAAAATGCCAGCTTCACTTAAGAATGTCCTTGACAAAGCAGTAAAAAATCTGATTTTATTACCTCTAGACCTTTGAAAACAAGTCTTTTTAATATTCTCTATGATGAAATGGAAATTTATGTATAAAATGCCTTTTTTCACTTTTTTTATTGAGGTAAAATTCATGTAAGCATAAAATTAAACATTTTAAAGTGCATAATTTGGTAGCATTTAGTACATTCATAATGTTGTGCAACTACCACCTCTATCCAGTTCCAAAACACTTCCATCACTCTAAAATAAAACCCCATACCCATCAATCAGTTATTCCCCACACATAAAGCACTTTCGCTGTGTGCAGAAGTACCATAGTTGTTTCAAGGAAAAGCACTTGCGCGATTGTTTGAGTTGCAAGCTGAACTAGCCCCCTTTTTTAGGGGAAAGGGGGCTTAAAAAAAGCTATTTTTACTTTACTTGAAAGAATGGTCAACATGCATACTACAGTTATTCAGACGTTTCTCAAAAATGTGTGAAATGACCCTGACACATCAAAATAGCTGATAGTTATTTTATTGCCAATGATAAAATTTGAGCTTAATTCGAATTTTGAAAAACTTGAATGTCTTACCATGAGCTTCCCAATTCCTGATATCTTTTCTGCTTAGCTGGGTAGTAATAGTGGTGAAAGTGAAATTTTGATATTGTGTAATGAAATAGGCCAACATTTGGAAGATCTGCATAACCCAGTGAATCAATATTTTCCAAATGACCAGTGTATGAGCTTACCAAAGCACGCATGAATAAAGAGCCATTCAAACTGCAAGATGGACTTTAGTATAACGGAGTACAAAAAATTCATTCATATGAATTTATGCGACTGAACTTTAAGAAACTACCACTTGTCAACTTTGAGAATGATATCTAAAAAGAACATCCACAATTATCTGAATTATATGAGGCTGGATTGTTTTCATATGTATCAACTGAAACAAATTGCCACAGACTGAATGCAGAAGCAGTAGTGAGAATGCAGAATTCTATTAAGTCAAACTTTGAGACCTGAAAATGTGTAAAACAGTGCCATTCTTCTCACTAAATTATTTTGTTTTGGAAAATATAGTTATTTTCAATAAAAACGCTATTCATGTTAACACACTGGGTTTTACAATATTATTTTTTAAATCATGCTATTTTTATATATTAATAAATAACTTAATACTGTCTTAGTTTTATTTCCTAGCAAGGTAAATATCAATTGACATACCTACCTCAAAAAAAAGCTATTTAGTGTCCTCAGTAATTTTAAAGAAGCCAACAAATCTGAGACCCATTGGTTGGAGTTTCTCAACCATAAACACATTTTTAGTTGGAACATGAATTTTTGTTTTGTTTTCTTGAATATATATTTGGAAAAATATAACATCAAATTCAGCATCTTTGCTTAGGGTGAGGCTAAATTTATTTATATAAAATGACTCAATTTAAAGAAAAATATAAAGTAAAATATTAGTACAAAGCTGATTATGTCAAAAATCCATGAGGATAGTACCCAAATGACTGGACTTTGTGAAACACTCAAATAGTGATTGTGTTTTTTGAATTAGGCAGACTGCCACCCTACCTTACTACGTGGGTGACTTCATCTGGAAAATGAATTATTGTGGGAGTTACATGAGTTAGCGTGTGCACAGTAGCGCTCAGGAGATGTGCTTCCCAGTCTCCTCCCAGGGAGAGGTTTCCAACAGTCCAGTGTCGGGAAAGACGTATTGCAATGGAAGGTAGGAGGCCTGGATTCCTCACCCAGCTGAGCCACTGACTCACTGCCTGGCCTGACCCCAACCTCAGGGCCTCAGTTTTCTTATCCAGAAAATGACAGGGTAGGATGTCATCCTCTCTTGAGAGCCTCCCAGTCCTACCAACCATCCTCTGATTAAAAGATCCAGCCTCACCTTGCTGGATTACTGCATCAGAGAATCACAGAATTGCAGATAGAAAGGACTCTAGAGCTCCAAGTATGTCTCCCTGGCATGCCCCCACCAATTTCATAAATGGAGAAACCGAGGCCCAGAGAGGTTAAGAAGTTAAGCAACCTGCTTAGCCACGTGGTGGTAGTGGTTGGGGCAGGGGGCTGGGGGGTGTTGACAGGTACAGCTCCCCCCTGGATCCAGTGGGGAAATGAGAGAGTGCTTCCTTGCTACTTTGATGGGTGATTTAGGTGTTTGGTGGTTTAGACACCACTCATGCCTTAACAAATAGCCCGCAGTTCCACTGGGGACACAAATTCCACTTCAGCTTGAGAAAATCAATGCCGTTGGTTGGGAACAACATTGACCACATTGATGGATCTCCATGTTGCTAACTGAATCCACCTTTGAAAGGTCAGTCACCCCCTCTAAATTCCCCCAGGGAAGGCAGAGATGAAACTGGCAAGAAGAGGATGGGGAGGAACTATGGTAGAGGAGGGGGTTCTTCTCTCCTTCTCTCTATTTCCCTCCCTCTCTCCTCCCTCTCCACTCTCTGCCCCCTCCCACGTAAGACAACACACCCCTCTCAGCACCCAGCTTGCGCTACCCAAAGCTTCTCTGCAGCCCGAGCCAACTCACAGCCACAAATAGAACCAGAATCCACTGAAAATAGCTCCTCCTGCCTTCTGCCCAGAGTTTCCAAATCCAGGCAGGGACACCCTGCCCCCATCAGCCAGGCCCCAAGCAGAAAACTCAGATCCGGGGACACCAGGGCCACGGTTAGGGACCATCTCAGGAACAACAGCCCCAATAATATTTGACACTTCTCAAGTACTGGCTCTGTGCCAGTACCACTGGGAATTTTAGTTTCCAGCACCCAGTAAGGAAGGTCCAGGCAATTTATACCACCATGCAGGCTCTGAGAGGTGAGAAGCTTGCCCTGAACCACACAGCCAGTGGAGGGTGGAATTGGGGCCCACACTGTCAACTGTCGCACTATACTCTCTCCACGCAAGGCCACCGCACCAACTGGCTGCAGATCCCTAAGGCTGTGGGGAGCTCAAGCCATCCAGACCCTCCTTTGACAGCTGGGGCAACTAAGACCCAGAAAGAGGGAAGTCTTTTCCAAAGGCACTCAGTAAACAGGTAAATCAAGCACCCAAGTCTCGCAGCACAGAGGCCGATGGAGTTTGCAGAAGTTGAAGCAAACAGAGACTCCCTTGTTCCTTTTATTTGGAAGCCCCATGGGTCTTTTTCTTTTTTCTCATTTCAACCTCCTCCTGTTTCCCACCAGAGCAGAGAGCCCGCCCCAGACACCCGCCTGGCAGCCAGGCATCCTGAGATTACCTCTTCTTCCCCCTCTGCTCAGGGTGTTTAATGTTCTAAGGGAAGAGAGCAAACAGCAGGCCATAAATCATGGGTGACACAAGCTGGCTTTCTCCTTTGCTGAATATGAAGCAGACGGGCCGCAGCAAGGGAAGAGAATTAGCAGGGATTTGCTGGCTCATTTAAATCCAAGGTCCAAAGGCTCATATTTCTCTTGCTCCTGAGAGCTAGATAAATTTCCCTCTACCCTGAGTTCTCATTTGTTATAAAATAATTCTCTGAAAAAGTCTTAACCTCTATAGTGATGACAAGAAAGACTAGAAAAAGGCTCTGTTAGGGAGGAATTACATTTTTTAAGCAGTGGTCAAGGGGTATGAAATAGATTGCCACACTTAATTATCATAGAATCTCAGTGCCATTCCCAGCCCTGTCACTCTTCTACAGACTCTGCTAAACTGCCTCAGTTTCTCCAATGTAGCAGAACCAAGGAGTCCAAAGAGCGTAAACACTCACTCAGTCAATCTCTTTGTTTGTTGCAAATATTGTCGAGTACTCTCTTGGTCTAGCACCATGCCAAGCTCGGCAGATGCAACAGTGAACAAGGCAAAACCAGGCCTTGCTCTCCTGGGACTTACAGTCTAGTTGGCAAGACAGTATCAACAGAAGGCCAGGTAAATGCTCTGATGGAGAAGAGACAGGATTTATAGCAGCAGTTATGCAGGGAACTGACCCTACACTTAGGGGACACTAGGTAACATTGATGCAGAGACTGGAAGGAAAGGTAGGAGTTAATTGAGCAAAAGTCAAGAGAAAGGTGACTCAGAGAGAGGGAAGGGCACAGCAAAAACCCAGAGGCCAAGAGAGCCTACCTCTTCACTAAATCAACCAACTGAAGCAAGTATAGGTTTATTTGGGCATCTTTCTGTGAGACAGGCTTACCATTCTAAGACTAGAATCTTGCTGAAATTCTATGATTTAATGCTGTTGTTAATCATAGAGTGCAGGCTGGATTCCATAATGGCTGCATTCTTTTAATATTAGGAATTCCTTCATCAGCACCTCTAGGAAATAATCAACCCTGTTCCAACAAGTCTCTGGACGTTGACAAATCCTTTTATTGGACCTATTCCATCTGTCTCCCTGAGTCCCACATTCTTGACTTTTTAAGGTTGAGCCTCCTAGAACTTGACCCACTCCATCCTCCTGCACCAGGACATACATGGCATAAAAGGGCAGCTGGTGTGATCTGAAGGCTTCGGTCTTTTGGGGAAATTACAGAATTATATCCAATCAGAAAAAATAAAGCCCTAACATCCTCTACCCCCAGCCTAATAGCATGGAAGATTGCCAATGAATGTCTCTGTGGGAAATGCAGCTCTAAAGTCAGGAAACAGGATCAGAGATGTAGCTGGAAATGAGTCTTCACTTCCACCAATGAGGCCCAGAGAAGCTGGCTGACTTTCCCAGGGTCCTACAGCAAAGAAGTAGCCTGGTCAACTTTCAAACCCAAGGGATTGGCCTATAGCTTTAGAATTTCCCAGATGTTTCTGGAGACTATTTCATAGCTATCATCAAAATAAAAAGAACAAAATAAGAGTTTCCCAGCTGAATAAATTTGGCACATGCCGAATTCAACAAAGATAACCAGTTTATTTTCTTTGCTCCAGGACTTCTCAGAGCCTTGTTATGTGGATACGCTTATACGACCTTCTTAGATGTGGTTACAGTTTTTCAGAGTTTCCAGAACTCATATGAGCTCAGGACATGTGGTTTCTGGGCAACTCCTGGAATCTGGGCTCCTTGGAACCCACTTTGGGAAATACCACACTAACTATCCCATGAATTCTGTAACATGTTATCCTTACATATAAAGGGAGCCCAACTGGTTGTCAAATGACTAAAGTAATAAAATCTGGTAATGAGTCTGATATCCTTTATTCAAGGGACAACAATTTATGGATAGGGGAGCACAGTGCCTCACAAGCATTGGCGCAATCTTCCTGAGGGATTTTGGGCAAAAGCGAGTTTGGTAGAACATTAAAGCAGCAACGTGGAAACAGAGCATAATTGCCTGGGAAGTCAGGGATTTCCTGGGAAGGCTAGCAAGTCCTATTTCCTAGGATAAGGTGAGCTAGCTAAAACTAAGCTTGGGTATTGTGCTTGATGTCTTAAATTTCCTAGACAGCGAAGCATTTCCTGTAAGTGTGAGCTAATTTAGGTTTAGATTTGTGACATGGGCTGGGCCACCACGGCAGCCTCCATTCTGTGGGTCCTAGCATATGAATTTCCTTTATTTCTACCTATTTGGGATAGATGGGTGGATACATAGCTCAACTATTTCCTTGCTGTATGATCCGGGTGTTTGGCATCCTCCCCTTCTCTGAGCCTCAGTTTTATCCTTTACTGCATGGGCCAGCAAACTTTTGTAAAGGGCCAGATAGTAACTACTTTAGGCTTTGCAAGCCTCATACATCTTTGTAACATATTCTTCTCTCTCCTTTCTTCCTTTCTTCCTTCCGTCCTTCCTGCCTCTCTTTCTTTCTTCCTTTCAACAACCTTTAAAATGTAAAAACCATTCTTAGCTCTCAGGCCAGACAAAAACAGACTGTGGGGAGTGAGAGGGGAGGATTTGGACCTGAGCTTTATTTACTGAACCCTGCTCAACAGTGCTTAGCACACGGAAGGTATCAGGAAGTCCCTAGGGATTCTGCATTTTGTTATTTGTTGGTTCTCCTGAGTCACTTTAGAAGGTGGGCATCAAATTTCTACCCCTTTCGAGGGAAAAGTTGATGTCCAGAGAAAGGTGAACCTCATTTGCAGGCTGGATCAGTTGCCAGATGAGGTTGAAATGCTGGTTCTGAGGGCAAACCCATGAAGTTCTAATGCTTAGGAAAAAAAAAAAAAGCCCAACCTATATGATGGATCTGTAGCATCTCTGCAATTTCTGTAAGAGAAGGGTTAAAGAGCTGTGACTTGGCTGAAGGGAGGGATTAGGAAACACTCAAAGCTGTACTTGTAAGGCACATATATTTGCTAACATGCACAATTTTTACTTAGAGTGTATGTTTGCTTTGAATGCTTTGGAGGGGGCTGACAGAGAATAGGGAGTAAAGTCCCCAAACCATCTGCCCTGCTGTAGCTACTGTGGACCAAGTTCATTGTTAGCTATTTTTCAGGTCCCCATCTCATTAATCCACAAACTAATCCTGTGAGGCAGGTTATATGATATCCATTGAAAGATGGAGAAGGTAAGGCTTCAGGAGGCTAGTAACTCATTTACCTGCTGGTATCTTTCAGGTAAGTGATGGAATCACCATCTAATTGCAGGTCTTCCTAGCCCCAAAGTCGGGGCCTGTTTCGATACACCCTGATGCTTTGGACCGTTTTCCTAAGTGTTTGAATGATCAGGGTACACACAGTCAATTTCTTACAGTGTCACACTTAATTACATAGACGATTAGATTGCTTGATAAATGCTTCACATGTTAGTGTTCACTCAGGCTTTGTATGGGATTGATTTCTTGTGTTTTCTCCACTCAAGTTCAGTATTTGAGTCAAAACTGTTTTGGGTACTTGGCCCAGAAACAGGCCTGCACAAATATGCCCAGCTGATTTTTGACAAAGGTGCAAATGCAATTCAATAGAAGAAATATAGCTTTTTAAACAAATGGTGCTAGAGCAATTGGACATCCACAGGCAAAAAAAAAAGAATATTGACCTAAACCACACAGCACATACAAAAGGTAACTCAAAATGGATCAAGGACTTAAGTGTAAAACTATAAAACTTAAAAAAAAAAAAAAAGGAGAAAATCTTTGAGGTCTAGGTCTAGGCAAAAAAAAATTTTTAGCCTTAATGCTAAATGCATAACCCATGAAAGGAAAAGTTGATAAGTTAGGCCACATCGAAACTAAAAGCTTATGCTCTTTGAAAGGCCCTGTGAAGAAGATGAAAAGCTACAAATTGGGAGGAAATATTTGTAAACTACATATCTGACAAGGAACTCAAACCCCATCATAAAAACCACAAACAATCCAATTAGAAAAGGGGCCAGAGACATGAACAGACATTTCACTGGAGAGTATGAAGATGGCAAATCAGTACATGAAAAGATGTTCCACATCATTAGTCATTAAAGAAATGCAAATTGAAACCATAATGAGAGATAACTGCACAGCTAACAGATAAAATTTAAAAATAGTGATAACACCAATTGCTGGTGAGGATGCAGAGAAACTGCATCACTTTTACATTGCTGGTGGGAAAGTAAAATGGCAGGGTCGCTCTGGAAAAAAGTAAGGCAGTTTCTTACAAAACTGATCACACGTTTATCATTGCCTATCAACTGCACTCTTGGACGTTTATTCCAGAGAAATGAAAGTTTACGACCACATAAAAACCTGTGCATGACTGTTCACAGATTTATTCATAATAACTTCAAACTGGAAACAATCCAAATATCCTTCAGTGGGTAAATGTAAAATGAACTATTGTACATCCGTACTATGGAATACTACTTAGCAGAAAAGGGGAAGGGGCTTTTGATGCCTGCAACAGCTTCACAGGTTCTCAAGGGAATTATGCTGAATGAAAAATGCTGACCTCAAAAGGCTACTATATATAGAACGATCAAATGTATACCATTCTTGAAATAAAATTATAGAGATGCAGGATAGAAGAGTGGCTGCCAGGGGTTAGGGATAGGAAGAAGAAGGAAAACGCTATGACAATACAAGGTTTATAAGAGGGACCCTTGAGATGGAACTGTGCTGTACCTTGACTGTGCAGGCTGTGGTCAAACAAATCACATGCGATAACATTGCCTAGAACTAAGAACACACATATACATACAAATGAGTGCACGTGAAAGGGGTGAAATCCGAATAGGTTGGGTAGATTTTATCAACGTCAGTTTCTTGTATTGTGCATTGCACTATGCTTACACAAGATGTTGCCATTGGGAAAAAGGGTGAAGGGCATAGGGGCTCTGTTGGCATTATTTCTCATAACTGCATGTAAATCTACAGTTATCTCAAAAATAAGTTATTTTAATTCCTTTGAGTTTTGGCCCAAATGGTTCCTTTTAGTGGTGAAGATGCATTTACCATTCATTTGCCTACTAAGCTCTCACCTGATAACCTTTGGCAAGGCCTATCTATGTCAGGCACTGGGTTTAGTGCTCTCTATAGATAATCTCTTTTAACAGAACATAATAAGAAAGAAGGAAACGCTGTTATTTTGTCTCCATTTACTAGATGAGGAAACTAAGATCCAGCAAAGTAGTCATTTGTCTCAATCCAATACTAGTGATTAGGAGCCAGGGTGAAAACCAGAGCCTCTGAGTCCAAGACTCACACCTTTAAGCGCTGCTCCTCTCTTCTCTGATTAGATGCCACTGGCATCGATGGCATTGGTCTTTAGCCCAGGCTGGCCTTGAACCTGGGACAAAAGGTCAGGGCTTTCTTTTGCATAGCCTCTCAGGAGTGGCAGCTCATTAGAAAGAACACTAGATCCTTCCACTAGATTCCTCTAGACTGTTCCAATTCCCAAGACTAAGTTTAAGTCCCAACACCACCTTTGCAGACAGTGTGGCCTTAGAAAAGTTACTTCTGTCTGAGCTTCCTCATCCTCAAATCAAAGCTTGTAATCCCAGCATTGTTGGAAGATCAAATAATGTAATGCATTTCAGAGCACTCTAGACATGCCAGAGGGGGCAGTTATTATTAATAACAAGACACCATGAAATAAATTCTAAATATAGGCCCCTTGTTCCTATTCATCTTCTGGCTTGATAGTAAGTGCTCTGAGAGCCTGTGGGCTGAGTTTTAGCCTTTTATTTTATCCTAACCTTCCCTTATAAAGTGCTTACAAAAACGGTAGGTTTCTAAAAGTCCTTGTTAACTGCTGTATTGGCAGAAATGTGATCAGAATACAAAAAGAAAAAGCAAAGTATTGATG
Source organism: Phataginus tricuspis (assembly GCA_029783875.1). Taxonomy (NCBI): domain Eukaryota; kingdom Metazoa; phylum Chordata; class Mammalia; order Pholidota; family Manidae; genus Phataginus; species Phataginus tricuspis. The sequence goes on from JAQQAC010011420.1 coordinate 6,809,421, forward strand.
TACAAGTAGAAACCCCTGTGTTTTAACTGCCGTTCTTCTTGTTAATTGTGAAGCGAACTGAGAATGGTCTCAGCCAAAAATTGGCCCCTGGATTTCCTGTCCTCTAACCCCAGGTAACCCCTTGTTTTCAATTTTGCAGTGTGGGTTCTATCTTTTCAGGGGGCATGGAAGAATGTGAAATTTGCAAAGTCCTTTGAAGTACAACATGTTCTTGCTATTTATACCACCCGGGATCTGTGGCTGTCTTTCAGGCAAGGTTTTTCCATATAAAATCAACCTTTCCCCCCCACTTTCCCAGTTATGACAACCTTACAAACTCACAAACAAACTCCTCAGCTTTATTACTAATGCCAATAACATGGACTTTTAAAACTGCCTTTCATCTTGACATCTCAAGAATGTTGTAAACAGTAATTAAAGTTCAACACCCTAGTGAGGGAGGCATCTATTATTCAACCCATTTTTCAAACAGGTAAACCCAGACTTACAAATTAGAGGCCTGGCCATAGGTCACCAGGAGGCAGAGTAGGGAGGAGAGGGAAATGTAGAATTCTAGGCTTCCTAGCTCTTGGATTCACCAAGATGTGGGGAGTAAGATATCGTGGAGATACTCTCTTAGCAGGCATTCACTGAGCTGGAGTGATCAAATGGGAGGCAGAAGAACAGGCCAGATTCAAAGATACTCAAGAGAAAGAAGGAAAGGTAGGAAGATAGGGGAGGAGCTAAGAACACTTAGAAAAGAAAATAGATTTATTTGATCCATAAATGTGGCTGAAGGTGGGGTGGAGCGTGCTTGAAAAAGTAATATATTTAAACTGTCTGATTTTGTAGTGAAGAGTAGAGAGCATATGATTTTTTTAACTTCACATTTTGAAATAATGATAGACTTACAAAAAGTTGCAAAAATGGTACAGGGAGTTTCTGTGTACCCATCACCCAGCTTTCCCAATGGTAACACCTCATATAACTGTAGTGCATTTTCAAAACCAGGAAATTGACAAGAGTACAGACCTTACTCAGATCACACCAGTCTGGGGAGTGTAATATGTGTTTAAAATTTTATTTCACACAGAAAATCCACAAATCTCAAGCATCCAGCCCGAAATTTTATGTATGTAAACACCCATGTAACTAACACCTCTACAAGAATATTATCAGCCCCCAAGCCACCTTATTCCCCCGCACTACCATGACCACATAACCATTTTTTTGTCACCATAAATTAGTCTGTCCTATTTTGAACTTCATATAAACAGAATCATAATCATACAACATATTCTCTTCTTTGTTTGGCTTCTTTCACTTAACATTAAGTCCATGAGATTCATTCATGATTTGACAAGTAGTAGAGATCCATTGTTTTTCATTTCAATGTGTAGTGTTTTATTGTATGAATATACTGCAACTATTTCTCCATTCCACAGTGGACAGACACCCAGGTTGAGTCCAATTTTTGGCTACTATGAATAAGGCTGTCGTGAAGCTCCTTGTACGTGTTGTGTGGTGGACCCAAAGGCTCATTTCTGTTGGAAATATATAGGAGAAAATTTCTGGTCATGAGGTAAGTGGATGTTCACCTTTGGGGAAACTCTCCTGTCCAGTTTTCCAAAGTCGTTGTACCGATTTAATTTACCCTCTCCGACCAGCAGCCTGGAGGAGTTCCAACAGAAGCAAAACATTTCAGGTCGTTAAACCCTAAAAAAGCAATTGCATACAAGTCCAATTATGATCCATCTGTGCTTCAGAATCCATGTTTCAAAGTATTTTCCTGTACAGACCCAAAAGTGGAGAAAGTGTCTAAGAAAATCTCAAAGGCTGTGGGGCAGGAAGGTGACATTGCATGTCAGGAAGTTTAGAAACTAGAGTCATTTTGTTGGGTGACTTTAAGCCAGATGCTGCTCTGGGCCTCAGTTCCTCTCTCTGAAAATAAAGCAGATGGATGGGACCATTTCTAAAGTTCCTTTTAACTCCAGTTGCAGTGATTCCAAGATGAAAAATTACTGATGCTGTAATGTGAAGTCAGAGGGTAGAAACAGCGCGCTCTGTAACTGGGGAAAACGGCTTGCGCAAAGGCAGGTGCTGGAGGAAAATACACAATGCTTTTGTTGTTAGGTTGCTGCATATTTATTTTCATTCTGTTTTTAGCAGTATTTTTTTTTTAATTTGTGGCTATGTGAGTTTTGAAATATTTGTCTATACAAATGTTTTTGGTATATCAAATATATTTGAGATAAGAACATAACTTGACAATATTAGTGATACCTCATATTAACACATGAATGAATTTTTCTACTTTTACATATTATATTAAAACCTGAGATTCCATTTCCTTCAAAAAAAAACCTCAACTCAAATTATTAGACATTTTGAATGAAGTCTCCTAATATTTATTCTTTTTTTTTTATTAAGGTATCATTGATATACACTCTTATGAAGGTTTCACATGAAAAACATTGTGGTTACTACATTCACCCATACTATCAAGTCCCCCCCATCCCCCATTGAAGTCACTGTCTATCAGTGTAGTAAGATGCCACAGAGTCACTACTTGCCTTCTCTGTGCTACACTGTCTTCCCTGTGACCCCACACACACCATGTGTACTAATCATAATACCCGCAAATCCCTTTCTCCCTCCCCCCACCCTCCCCCACCCCTCCCCTTTGGTAACCGCTAGTCCCTTCTTGGAGTCTGTGAGTCTGCTGCTGTTTTGTTCCTTTAGTTTTGCTTCGTTGTTCTACTCCACAAATGAGGGAAATCATTTGGTACTTGTCTTTCTCCACCTGGCTTATTTCACTGAGCATAATACCTTCTAGCTCCATCATCATAATATTTATTCAACAAACACTTGCTGAGTGCCTTCTCTGTGTGAGGCCCAGGGCTTGGCCCTGAGAGAGTGATGGGTGAAGCAGGGATGCGCCTGAATTATCTAGGAATTTATTGGCTGCTGCAGGAGACAAACACATAAACAGATAGGTACCAGGCAGTGAGCTAAGGATTACTTAGGCAACTTGGGGACTTACAAGAGGAACCTCATTCAGTTTGGAAGTTAAGGAATGCTTCCTGGAGGAGGTGGCAGTCAGCTGAGACCTGAAAAATGATTCAAAGTAAGCCAGATAATAGGGGAGCAAGAGTGCGGAGTACATCCTATGCAGTAGGACCAGCTGGGGCACAGGCAAGGGAGATAGAGGGAGTGCAGGACTGCCATGGAATGACAGTAGGCTCGGTGGTGGGGGACTGTGGGGCAAGAAGAGATGACATTAAAGAGGCTTGAGTACCCGACACAGTCCTTGAACTGCCATAAGGAGTCTCTGAAAAATATGAAGCATCGGAGTGATACAGTCATATCAGGGCTAATCAGTAACTATTCAGTTCTGCCCCAAATTCCCCTGCTATGCTTCACAATAAACTGAGATACTGCCAATATGTATACACTGGGCTGCCTTTGTGCCCTGCTGGCACTGCTGTGGTGTTCTGTTGGGGAACTAAGGGATTGTCAAAAGGCAAGAAATTGGGCCTGCTGGCCTTATTGGCATCAAAGAGCAAGGTTTGAACCCAGGAGAAGTGGCCAAGAGCCCTACTAGGAGGGTGCACAGTAGGTATATGGGCAGGGGCCAGAAGGTTGAGAGAACAAGGCATTCATCCTAACAGTGTCAGAGATTGTCAGTGGAGAAAAGCAAGCCCAGGGGAGCAGAAAGCAGACATATTGTGACATATGTCTATAGCCAGTGAGGGAGAAAGAGAGACACCCCATTCCTGGGCCCCTCCCGCCATCTCTGCAAAGGCTGCTTTGTGCCATGTCACCAGCAGACCACTCCAAGGGAGCACTTGACGCTTGAGCAGAATTGGGCATATGTCAGCGTCCTGACACGTCAGTCGGAATAACGGGCTCAACTGGAGGCAGGGCAGCCTTCCCGGTTTGGCTGGTAACATCTTGATAAAGTTCTCAGGCCTGTAGTCTCTCCCAGCTTCTCTGGGTAGCGGTTCATCTTGGGACCCTCCTGCTGCCTGCCTGCCCACCCAGGGCACAGCAGCTGGCAGGCCGCTGCCTCCTGCCAGGAAAGGCCTGAGATGTGCAGTGTTTCAAGCATTTTGACTTTCAGCCCCTGAGTGCAGTGTCCTCTGAGCACAGCCCCAGTCAGCAGGCAGAAGGCCAATTTAAAGACACAAAACTTACTTCTATCTATTTTTCATATGCTGTCTAGAAAAGTATAAAGTCTTACATCTAAATCTCAGACAAACTAAAATCTTTGAGTTATCTTGGGTTCCCCCAAAAGTAGAGTCTGAGATAAAGACTTCTGTATGGACAGTTTATTTTGGAAGTAGCCCCAGGAAGCAGGAGTGAAAGACAAGCAAGAAGCAAGAGCCAGAACAAGGATGAGCCATGAGTGGCCCTAATATGGGTGACAGGTGGCTCAATCCCTTGGGATCTGCTGAGATGCCTTAGGGATATATCTTGGAAGTGTCCACTGTAAGGAATAAAGGGGGAAACATTTAGGCATCAGCTCCCATTCCCGTTGATCAAGGGTTGCCTCATGTGCCATTAATGTCTCACACTTCCAGGTTGCATGTAGGATGTTCAGAGCCTGACAAGTATCCTCCCTCCCACCCTGGCATGAAATTAGAGAGATGAGGTACTGTGAAGTTGTATCTGAGAGCACCGGTCACCGGTTGGAATAAAAGGTCAGCTCAAGAACACCTGAGGTGGTACTCAGGGAAGTCTGATCTGCTTTACAGATATATTAACATGCCCCAGCCCTCTCTTGACCTCATGCAATGGACACCTTTCATTCTTGCCTGCCCAGCATCCATTCTGCTCTTTTGAAAGCAGCATCCCTGGTCCTGGGAAACCAAGCCTCCTGCAATTTCAGTCCCTGCAATTAGGTGAGGCTCACCTTCCCACCTCGTCAACTCCAATGGTTCATCAAGTCCTGGGTCCAGCTAATCTACATACTCTGTTCCCCTCCTCCAGCTAGAATAATTGGCTCAGGAATGATCACTTGGTCCCATCAGTACTTAGGTCTTTGGGTATCTACATTGCCATATACTAGGGAAGGTGATTTCATCCCAAGTTCCAGGGGTAGACTTGAAGGGCTTAAACCAACCAGCACACCCATTCCACTGGATGTAGAAGCTGACTTCAGAATGGGTAGTCTAAGTGGCCCAGCCAGGCTGCCTGTCAGGACTCTGGCCTGAAATGTAGGAACCGATGTGTGTTCTTTCTGATACTGAAGCGGATAAGGAGGCCCATGGCGCCAGTTGCTGCTGGAGATCATCCTGGGATCACAAGGTGAACCAGTCTCAGTAGCAGCCCTCACCGTATACAGTGGAGCAAAAAGACAGAAAGAACTGATCTCTGAGGATGAGGACACTGGTGACCTTTGGAATCAACCAAATCAGAAGCTCAGCACACCTCTGGGTCTCCTGTGATGTGAACCAATCACCCTCCTTCACTGTTCAAATCAGTTTAAGGTGGATGTTCTGTTACCTGCAGCTGAGCACAGCCACGACCTGGACGCAGGCATAAAAGAGAACCATCAGTTCACACAACAGAAAAGTCATGGGGTGGAGACATTCCAAACAAGCTGAGACTTCACATCTGTGATCTCATTTGATCATCATGTCCTGGTAGCCTCTCTTCTGATCCCCACTTAACAGATAAGAAAAAAAAAAAAAAACCTCAAAACAGTGAAAGCACTAACATACTGGCTCTCAAGTGTAAGCAATTTTTCCCCTCAGGGGATGCTTGACAATATCTAGAGACATATTTAGTTGCCACGACCGGGGGTAAGGGGAGGTGCACTACTGGCATTGAGTGGGTGGAGGGTCAAAGCGCTGCCCAACAGCCTACAGTGCACAGGACAGTCCCCAACAAAGAATTATCTGGGCCAGAATGTCAATAGTGCTGAGGTTGAGAAATTCTGTTTGACTAACCCAGGGACACTTGGATTCTAGGCTCAGAATCAAAGCGAAGTCACTCCACTCAATGTAGCTGAGCCCACTCTGGACATGCGATGCAGCGCACTCAGTCAGGAGTGCCACAGCTAAGACCCAGGAAGGCAAGCAGCCTGAGAGCTGGAGGAGAGTGGAGCCCAGCCACTCAGGAGCACCATGAACTTATGCCAATTTCACCCTCAGTCAAATGCATTCCAGAGCAAGCCCCTTGCAGATTCCTGCATAAATTCTTGGCCCTGGTGGCTACTGCTTCAGGGGACCTGGGGAGGTCTGTGGCTCCATGCCCAGGGTACCAACTCCATTTCTATCTGTTTGGCATTTGGAAATTAATAATTCATCTTACGGGATGAATAATTCAACAGAGGGGACAGAGGGCTGCCAATGGTGGTTGGCATCACAAAAATAGCCCATGTTGCCCTCTAAACGGAGAGGGTAAAATAGACTCTGCAGGCTGGTGTCTGAACGAAAATGACTCTAATACTAGACAGTTTAAACAAGCCCTCCTTTTAGGCATGGGAAGTTAATGAGGACCCTGGGGCTGCCAGAAGGGAATTTGGGGTCCTGTTCCCCCTCCCCACAACACTTTTAATCTCTTAAACCATCACAGTTTAGTATAGCCAGGTTAATTGGCACTTATTCCAGGAAGCTTTCCCTGATCTCCCTAACCAACTGAAGCTGAAGATGCATTTCTCTCTGGACCCATGAGTTAGCCACTTGGCCCTGACCACTGCCAGCCCCGCAGCCTCACCTTCAGCTGTATTTCTGCCCCCAGGGATTCTTGGGCTGTGGGGTGGCTTTTCTAGCTAGAAGGGAAGAAAAGGTTTATCAGAGAGCTGAAGTGAGTGGTTTTTAGCATTTTGGGGATTTTGCTTTGAGGACCAGATGAAAGTCTTGCAGTCTTACTACTGAAAAAATGTCCTCAATAAATCTTCATAAAATTCAAGAGATACATAGATCCTTGGAGCCCCTTCATGAACTTGTCTTTGGAATTCCTTCCCTGTCAGAAGTCTTCTCTTAAGGAGAAGGACTGCAATTGTCCAGGGCATGGAAAACAGCTCAGTCCTTCAGCCTTGCATTTCCTTGGAATGGCCCTGTCCCAGGCATCACTCACCAAGTAAGTGAATAATCAGCAAGGAACTATCAGATACCTGCTGTGTGACCCTGGGCAAGTCATTGGCTATCTCTGGGCCACATTTTCTTTACTTGGAATTAGAAGAGTTGGTCTAGATTATCTCAGTGCTCTAATTCAATCATTCATTCATTCAGCTAATATTCTTTGCACCCTATTAGGTGCCGGGTACCAAGCTAAGAACTTGGAATGAGGTTAGGGTACAAAACAGACGAGGTCCCTAACTTGTCAGAATGCATAATCCAATGAGGGAGGCAGTCATCGACTAAATAATCACCCAAGAAATACAGGATGAGCTGTGATCACACAGGGGAAGTGCAGAGAGCTAGTTAGGAATGTGTATATCAGGGGAACAATTATAACCCGAAGAAAGAAAAAAATGCAGAGGAGGCTTAACCTTAGTAAGGCGAGCATGGGGGACATTCCAGAAGAAGCAGCATGGGATGGTGCCCTGAAGTGTGAGGGGGCCCAGCGGCTGCATTCTGGAGTCCTCTGGGGACTGTGCATCCCAGGAACATGAAAGGTTAGAGTTCCCCTTTTTTCCTGATAGTCAAGGCATGTATCTTCTAGTAGCTTTGTTTTCATGCCCTCCTAAGGAAAGAGCTGGCAATATTTTATTACATTGAAACTTCAGGTTTAATGGTTAAAAACCAACCGTTCCTGGTCCCGGAGTAGCTGGAGGTGTCTTTCGAAAGTCCCATACTCACAGATCCTAAATGAAATGTAAGAGATGCTACCAAACAAAAATCATTTAGTCTTGAGGTGAAGCAAAGCTCTTCCTGCCCTAGCCCTCTCTTCAATTTAAACCACGTCCCAGCCTTTGAGGAATTATTTCTACCGCCTGGTTCTGTGGCTCCATTGTCTCACACTGATGATTACAGAAAGGCCCGGACATGCCAACTGCCACTTTGATGGGTAGGTCTGAGTGCAGAGTCTTCAGGCTGCATGCAGCAGACAGAGCTACCCTTTCATTTCCCTGGGTGGGGCTTTAGGCTGGAGCCAGCCAGGTTCCAGTGCCTATTCTGCCACCTACCAGCTGCTGGGCAACTCTGGGCAAGTCTTATTCCCTCTCTGGGCCTCGGCGTTCTCATCCATGAAATGAGAGATTTGGACTACATGTTTGATAAGATTCTTTGTCTGCCCTCTTCTTTTTAAGATGTGTTGACTGGGAAACTATTCCATCTTTCTAACTATTTTTCCCAGACTAGAGACAGAAGGCAAGACAACCACTATTAGTAAATTATAATGAGTGGATAATTAGCTGCCTTCAAATTATGCCATTCTTCTGGGAAGCCAAGAGGCTTAGTTTTGAAGTTATTTATCATTATCATCATTTAACAGTATTTTCTCACAGAAACCCAGAGGCGTAAGGGGAGAATGACAAGCAGATGTTTTGTTATTAGGAGCCCTGGAGGATGATTTGAGATGTCACTCAAGTGATCATTCTCTAGATTCTTAAGTCAGCAGAAGCTTTGATGAACTTCACAGAGGGCAGGAGGAGTGGACAGGCATAGAGTGGAGGGCTATTGAGAGAAAGTCTAGCTTCATAGAAAGCTGCTAGGGATAGGAGTTCCTGGCTGGGGAATAGTGTGGATTATCAAATTAGTATTTTTCTGTAACACTCTGAAAAAAGATTTCACTGCCATTATTTCATTTTCTCATGAGGATATTTTGCTTCCGTCTGAGCTCAGACTGCTGGCATCTCCCCCTGGAATCTCTCTCATTGTGTGTCTCCCCAGCTGCGGCAGGTGGCTACCAAAAATCTACAGAGGCAGAAAGTAGATCAGTGGTTGCCCATGGATCGGGGAGGAGAGCTAGTTCAGAACTTGCCTTGTACCTTGCTTTGACCAATAGAATGTGGAGGAAATGATGTATAAGTTCCAATGCCTAGGTCTGGAAAGTTCTGGCAGCTCCCACTTTTACCCTCTTGGGACCCAGCCACCATATAAAGACGCCTGGGCTAAAACTAGGGTTTTTCAACCTGAGCACTGTTGACGTTTTGGACCAAATAATTACTTGGAGTGGTGAACTATCTGGCGCATTGTAGGGTTTGGGGCGGCGTCCTTTACTTCTACTTACTCGATGTTCCAGTTGTGACAACTAAAAATGTCTCCAGGCTTTGCCATGTGTCCCCTGTGGTGGAAAATCACCCCTGCTTGAGAACCACTGGAGTAGACTACTGAGGGGTAGCAAACCATGTGATGAAAGAGGTCCAGCCAGCCGCCAGCTATTCCAGCCACTCCAGCTAAGTAAGAAGCCAGACATATGAGTGAAGCTGTCTTAGATGTTTCACCCTCAATGGGACTCCCAGCTGAATATAACTGAATGATAACCCTAGCTGACATCACGTGGAACAGAAGAATTGAGCTTAGTGAATTCACAGAATCATGAGAAATAATGTATCATTGTAAGCCATTAAGTTTTGGGGTAATTTGTTACATTTTCCGTAATACACGCCTACCTCCATTCTTGTTACCATTCATCCACTCCACTCCCAAGGCTACTAGAGCTGTCTTTTAAAAATATCTTTCTGAAATTCCTCGGTTCTATTCAAACCTTCTGGAGCCTTCCCCACCATCAAAGTCCAAACTCGTTAGCATGGTCCACAAAGCCCTTTATAACCTGGCCTCTCCACAAGATACCCTCAAACCCTGAGATTCAAGCTATATGCACCTACTTGAAATTTCTTGAATAGGCCACCTTCTTTTATATTTCTGGGCCTTTGCTCAGGCTGCGCTGTTTGGTGTTATGCTCTTCTAAGTTCCTACATTTCCTGAAAACTCAGGTTAAATAGAATCCCCTTCAGAAAGTCCATGCAGATCTCATTATCTGAGATGCTTTCTCCCTTTATGACCTCAACACAGCCATGTGTGCATCACACTGTGTACATCTCGAGCCATGTTGTAATACGTTTTATTCATATTTTTGACAAGACGTCAAAAACCTTGAAGGCTAGAACTGAATCTCCTGTTGCTTTATTGACAGTACCTGGCACATGATATATCCTCAATAAATGTTTGCTGAGTGGGCATACTAAGTTGACAAGTATTACTATTGTTACCATTATACTGACGAGGAAATGGAGGCTCAGAAAAACTAAGCAATGTGTCCAATATTGCCCAGTGAGTAGGGGACATAGCTGAGACTAACCAGGCCTTTGGACTCCACCATCAAATCACTTCTCACTTCTTCGCCATGTAATTCTCTTGAATACCCTTGTTCTAGTTAAAAATACCGGTTGGTAGATATCCAAGGTGTACCTGGTCAATCCACAGGCTGACTTCTTCTCATCACTATGTAGTGACTTGTAATGCCAGCAACTCCTCTGGTCATGAACTTGAACAATTAGGAACTTCATCACTCTTGTCTCAGTGTGTATCAGTTATAATCTTTAGAAAAAGCTGATTAACTAGATATGAAAGGACTCGGCATCTAGAAGTTGCGTTAGGACAGAAGCCCAACTGAAGATGGCTCAGGCAAACAGCAATAAGAAAATTCCAGGGTTATCTGGATGGAGATGCACCTGGATCCAGGGCTCAAGTGATGTCATCACCTTCTTTCATTCTCCCCCTGCTTGTCATTTCTTTTCATTGCTCTGCTTTCCTCTGTGTTGGCTTCATTCTTCATTCTTAAGTTCCAGGTAGTAGCCCCTGGCAGCTCCAGGCTTAGCTCATTCTTACTGCTAACAATCTCATCATAAAAAGAGCTTTTCTTTTACTTTGGCTCCATTAAAGATCCAAGAATTAGATATTGTTGGATAGGTGTGGGTCATGTACCCATGTATCTTGAGCCAGTCACTAAGGCTTGGGTTTGGAAAATGCCAATTGGCCAGGCTCATCTCAGACTGATGTGATAACCAGCTTCTAAGACGGCCCCCAATGATCTTACCTTCTAATATTCATGCCCTTATATAGTCCACTCCCACACTAAACCAAGGCTAGCCTACATGACCAATAGAAATGTCCTGAAGTAGTGCATTGTGACTTCCAAGGCTAAGTCATTGAGACCCTGCTGCCTCTACTTTGATCTTGGATTGCTCCCTCTGAAGGAAGCCAGGGGCCCTATGGAGGAGATACTCAAGCAGTCCTGTGGGAAGGGACTGAGGCTTCTTGCCAACAGCCAGAACCAACTTGCCAGGCACATGAGTGAGCCACCTCAGAACTGGATTCTTCAGCTCTGATCAAGCCTTCAGATGAGTACAGTCCCAGCTGACATACGACTGCATCTTCCTGAGAGACCCTGAGCCACAACCACCCAACCAAGACACTTGGAAATTTCTAACCCGTGGAAATCATGTGAGATAATAAATGATAATTATTGTTTTAAGCCATTCAGTTTGGGGTGATTTGTTGCACAGCAATATGCAACAAATACAATGTTCCTACCCCTCAGCTCTGGGCAAGGAGACCTAGTCCTTGTGGACTAAAGTAGGAGGGATGGTTTCCTGAGGAGTAACCAAGTTGTTGTTGTTGGGAAAACAGGAAGTGAACACATGTGCCGCTAACCCCAACAATGGATACTCTACGAATACACACTTGCTGGAAGACTGAAGCACAAAGGCAATACTGATTCATTTTAGGCGACTCAGAGCATCTGGGTCAATCAGGACCTAGGCCCAGATATTCCTATGCTGATTTTCTAGCTGCAACTACTGACATTTTTTCTCCCGAGTTATAGCTAAACACCACAGATACTTGCCAACCTAAATGTTTGCCCTTAAAATAAGTTAGTTGTTTTTCTTTTAATCTATAGAATTGAGGATTCCACATTCCTTTGTACTTGTGTGTGACTAATACAAGAGTTAAGTCTTCTCCTGTTAAACTGGATTTTATCTTAGTTCCAGTAGGACATATGTTAGCTCAGACAAGGATGTCTCCTTTGGAAGTTCATATCCCTCATTAATCTCTTCAGGCAAAGGAGAGAAAACAAAGATAAATATAAGGGTTAACACTTTAGCTGATAGGGACTCTCTTAACCTTCCTTCCTTCCTCAAATTTCTTGAGCACCTACTATGTGCTTGGCATTGTCTATATTATCATATTAGCCTCCTAATGATGATGAAGTGGGTATTAATGACCATTTTTAAGAGATGAGGAAACAGACATGTTTGGAGAAGTTCAGTGTCTTATTGGATATTTTTGTCTTTTTACAGCCATGTTATTTAGCTCTAAAACCTTAGTGAAATTAATACCCATAGGGAAAGATGAAACCAATCCACACATTTTGCCAGAAATCCTATTTTAAGTTTTCTCTGAACCAAAGGCTGCTGAAGATGATTTTCTTCCAGCCAATTACAAAGATAGAGATTATATTTCCTGTGTGCCCAATGTCTGTGATGCCAGAGGAAAAAATCATGGAGTTTCTGGTATTTTTTTCTGTTCCTTCCATATCAGTAGGTGATCAGGTTTGCATGAAAAAAGACAGCAATAAAGGGAAGCACCCACTGTCTGACACAGCTTGCAGCATTTGGTAGCAGAATTCTTCCTGGACTTGAAAACCCCAAACTGTGTCATGGAACTTGGGCAAGCCCTTGGTAGGGAGGTTATGAGGGCAAGCTCTGGAGCCAGACAGAGCTGGGTTCAGATCCCAACTCTACTGAGTTACAAGCTTTGCAACCCTGGTTTGATCTCTAAACCTCTCTATAAAGTCATAATGGTTTCTATCACTTACAGTTCTTTTTTTTTATTAAGGTATTATTGATATACACTCTTATGAAGGTTTCACATGAAAAAACAATGTGGTTACTACATTTACCCATATTATCAAGTCCCCACCCATACCTCAATGCAGTAACTGTCCTTGGGTGTAGTAAGATGCCACAGATACACTATTTGCCTTCTCTGTGCTACACTGTTTTCCCTGTGATCCCCCACACCATGTATCACTTACAATTCTTGAAAAGCATCAAGAAGATAATATATGTAAAATACTTAGTCCAGGACCTGGAGTACAAGGCCTTGCAAATGTAGGCATTACTATCATGATTGGATCACCCCTCTGCACCTACACTCACTCTGCTGCAGATCTGGGGTTGATGGGCATCCTCTAGGATCTGGGAAGGTGGACTCTAAGATGTTTCCTAATGATTCCCACCTCCTGGTATTCATACTTGTCTAATCCCACACTGTGGGAAGGACCTGTGACTTGCTTTTAATGCATAGAACATGGCAAAAGTGAGGTGACACCACTTTCACAATTAGGATATATAAGATTGTGACTTCTGTTTTGTTAGCAGGCTTTCCCTATTGCCTTCTCAGCTTGCCTGCTTTAATGAAGCAGGTTGCCACGGAGAAGCCCCTGTGACAGCCCCTCACCAAAATCCAGTTAGGAACTGAGGCCCTCAGTCCACCAACTCTCACAGAACTGACTTTGGTCAACAGCCACATGAGCTTGGAAGCAGATCCTTCTTCAGTTGAGCCTTGAGATAATACTCCTGCCCTAGTTGACACCTTGAGTGCAGCCTTGTGAGAGACCCTAATGCAGAGGAGGTAGCTAAGCCACACCCAAATTCCTCAATAGGAAATGTGAGATAATACATGTGTGTTGTTGTAAGTTGCAGAGTCTGTGGTAATTTGTTAGGCAGCAATACATAACTAATATTATATCTAACCCCTTCCATCCCATTTCTGGTTCAGAGCTTATCTCCCTACCGCCTAAGCATCCTGTATTCATCACATTGCCTCACAGCTATTGCTCTTCTTGCCACCCCCTAACGCTGTAAGCTTCTTGAGGACAAGCACTGTGCTTGTCATTCCTTGTGGCTCCCGTGCAGGCAGCAGGGCCTGCCACTAGGAGGGGGCTGGATAATATCCCACGGCCCCCAGGTCTGTACTGTGTGTTCCTTCAGGGGCTTCTATAACACCCTCATGACAATGATGGTGGTGGTTTTTGAATCCTGACTGTGTGCCAGGCACTGAGATGAAACCAGGGTTGTGTATTTTAAACTAGCTTTCTGTGATGATTCTGATACAGAGGCAGGCTTGGAAACACTAACCCTACACCATTTCAGACATTCTGTGCAAAAATTGCATCTTCTCTTAAGATAGCTACACATAGCCTTCCTGACTTAAACAAAACTTTTGTATTGCATACATACAGAAAAGTGCACAGCTCATAGGTGTACAATTTGATGACTTTTCCAAAGTGAACACATTTATGTAACTACCCCAAGATGAAGATGGGCAATGTCCCCAGCCTCCTATGTGGCCCCTCCTAGTCACTAGCCCCGAGGTAACCACCGCCCTAACCCCATCACCACTCAGTTTTGCCTGTCATAGAGCTTCCTATAAACAAAATTGCAGTCTGTACTACTTCATCTGCTTTCCTTGGCTCAACATCATGTTTATGCTTTTGTTAAAATTGCTCTTCTGGTTTATTTATTTATTTATTTATTTTATTTTTTAGAGTTGAAAGTTTTAATTCATTCTGTGGAGAATCAGATACAGTACAGGAGTTTAACAACTAATGAATAAAACATTTAAAGAGTCTCTTGTTTAGAACCTGGAATACAAACTAGTACCATAGTAGCTTTGGTAATTTGAAGTACAATTTCCAGTATAATTCATTTTAAAATTATGACTTCTGTTCACTGAAAAGTTTCTAAAGTGTCTAGTGGAAAGCAATTTTCAAATTAGTCAAGTAAACATTTCATTGGGAGGCAGATCACCCTATACATACAACTTATATGACTCTTTCTTATATTACTGTTTGAGTATAAATTGATACAGGCTTTCTGGAAAGTAATTTGTCAGTGTTTATCAGGTCTTAAAACTACACCTAACACTTAACATCCACAATTAATCTTAAGGAAATTATCATGGATAAGCATGAAGATTTAGCCACAAATATTTCATCACAGCATTGTTCACAGTGGCAAAAGACTGTAAAGTATCTAACGAGACTGATTTAGTTGATTGGTTGCTCTTCTGGTTTAAATTTGAAAAACGATGACTGAGGTTAAAAAGGTCGGAGGTAGGAGCCTGGAAGCCTGAGGACCTGGGTACCATACCTGAATTTTCCAAGAGGTATAACGGCAACCAGTCCTCCGAACACCTTCCATCCTTCCGGGGAACGGGGGGGCGTGGCTACACCTCGGCTTTTCTATGTGGGGGCGGAGTCCTAAGCCTGGGGGCGTGGCCAAAGGCCTGCTTCCTGGCGGCAGTTGTGCCATGGGCGGGGCTGGGCTGAGGCTTCCTGTCTGCGCCTGCGGAATAGCCGTTTGGCCCCGGAAGTGCGGTTCGCTGGGAGCTGTCACCGTGGACGGCGGCAGCGGCGTCTGCGGCAGCTCGGCGCCAGTAGTGGAGCCGCCGAGGTGAGTGTGTGGCTGGGCCCCGCCGGATGGCGGGCACCGAGCCTGGGAGGAGCCTCGGCTGTGCTCAGGCGGCCTTGGGCTTCCCCGCCTCCACGGGGGGGGGCCGAGGCTTAGCTGCCCAAGGAGCCTTGAGTCGTCCCTTGAGGCCAGGCCGCGGGAGCCGGGAGTCTCGCGTTCGAGGCTCGGCCCCAGAGTGACCTTGGACGAGTCACGGTCCTCCCATCCAACCCCCGGGGTCCAGTTTCTCAGGCTTCATTCGTTCTTTCAACAAATGTATGTTTAGACCCTCCTACGTGCCAAGCACAGATCAAGGCACTGGGAATAGAAACAGAGCAAGACAGACAAGGCTCCGGCCCTCATGGAGCATACAGTCTAGTGGGAGGAGACAGTCAGCCACAAATAAATGCATAAGATAGTTAAAGATATGATAGTAATTGGGGATTGAATATTTTAGATAGGGCGGTCGGGAAGGTATCTGAGGAAAGTAACCGAATTGAGACCAGAAAGGTGATTACAGAGAAATTGAGGCAGCAGTAGCCTCTGGAGATGCTCCCAGATCTACTGTAATTGGTGCTTGCACCGAGCTCACCTTCTAACGAAAGCCTTTTCCTAATGTTTGGCTTCTGCTGCCTTGCTTGGAGATGCAAGGCTGAGGATGCAGTGGTGGGCACAGACGTCATGGTCATTGTTCTTATCCATTTGGAGCATAGAGTCTAGTCTTTGCCTGGTTAACTTCTACCCATACTTTAGATGAAAATATTTAAGTCTTCCTTGACTTCCTCCCTCAAGTCAGTTCTCTCTATTAAGTGCTCTCATAGCCCCATAGGCCTTTCCTACATAGCATACATCACAGTGTTGAGTTTTACTTGTTTATATAGCTAATTGATCCAGTGTGTCTTTCCCATAAAGACTGTAAACTCTATGAAGGGCAGGACCAGGTCTGGTATTTGCCCACCTTAGTATTCTCTGGGCTCCAGTGCCCGGCACATGCTCAAAAAAATCTTTGGATGAGTGAGATGATTAACATAGTTTTGCTCTCCAATGGTTCACAAGAGGTCTCTCCTACCACTGGGTTATTGTCTTCTCTTTCTGGTCATGTCTGTCTCCTATTTACGTGACTCCTCACTGCCTTCATATGACAGGCTAGAATCTTTAGCTTAGCATTTAAAAAATGGCCCTATCTTGCCTATCCAACCTCTTCTCTCTACTTCTGTCATTCCCTCCCTGACCATGTATTTTCAACCATACCAAATGTCTCCCTCTTCCTCCAAAGGCACAGGTTCCAAGCTTTTGTTCATGCTTGTTTTTTTGCTTGGAATGCCCGTCCTTCCCATCTTTTCTTCCTATCCTTCAATAATCAGGTTATAGGTCACCTTCTCTGTGACATCCTCCCTTTCTCTGCTGTGCTTGTTTTGGAACTTTCCTGTTATAGCTCTAATAACACCGAATAATAGTCATTTATGTGCCCAGGACCCAGCATGTATTTGGTTAGTGTTTGCTGAGTCAATGAGCAAGTCCAAAGTGCTCTGCCTGTGATTGGGACTTGAATAATAACGACAGTAAACTTTATTGAGTGCTTGTCATGCCAAGTACTGTGTTGAACACTTAGCATTGATTATTTCTCACATCAACCCTAAGAGATTATGTACTATTGCCATCCCGATTTTACAGATGAGGAAATCAAGACTTAGGTTAAGGAACTGTCTCAAAGTCTCAACATGGGTAGGGAAAGGTGGAGCCAGGGTTTGAACCCATGCTGCAGAATTAGAAAGCTCTCTTTCAATCACCACACTGGCCTAGGTCTGAACTGTCCTTACAGGCACTGGCTTGTTGGTGTAGACTGCTTCTGAAAACAGGTCCTTTCTTTACCTGTCTAAGTCTGGACTCTGGGGCCTAGAATTTAAATGGTGGAGAGCCGACTCCTCCTTATGACTCTTTCCTCACCTTAGGTCCCCACACTGGACACTCCCACTACCATCTTTGGAAGGTGAGCATGGAAAGAACTGGGTCTGTGAGTCATTTAGACTTCTGCACTGGTGAGCAGACCACTGATGTTTCCAGCTGCCCTCCCAGCATCACTCAGGGGTTAGGAAAGAAGTATTTTTAGCATGTTCAGTATAAGAGACCAGGTGCCAAGGCAGATAAGCTGAGCTTCAGTTTCAGCTTGGTCACTAACGTATTTGTCTTGAGCAAGTCAGGGCCCGGCTTTGGCCATCTGAGCATAATAATCCTCATTGTCCTTAATTGGGTTGTGGTGACAGGCAGCAAGATAGTAACTTGATTAGAAATAATGTACATGCAACACATGTATTATCTACATTTTGCAAAGCTGTAAGATAAAAACCCACCCAAGCCCCTTTCATTACTTTGCCTTATGAATTTTTTCAGGCCACTTCATGTGTGCAGGGACCATGTGTTTGTCTGATCCACTGAGCTCCTAGAACCAGGATCGAGGACTGGACAGACTGGTTCTCTTCACAGCCTTTAAAAGAGCTCACCAACCAAGGTTCCTTGTGTACCAGCTACTTCCCACTTCCACACCTTTGCTCCTTCTGTTTCCTCTGCCTGGGGCACCCTTCCGTGGCCAATCTCTACTATCAAGACTCAACTCAGGCTCTCCTAATCCTTTAGACTGTCTTCTAGAAATGCTTTCCTGACAGCCACACCCCCACAAGTTCAATTATACTAGAGTCAGTACAGCAAATGGTTAAAAGCCCGCCTGCTTCACCAACTACTAGCTGAGATCTTGGGCAAGTTCCTTATCTTCCCTGAGCCTCTGTTTCTTCATTGATAACATGACGATAGTAATAGAACCAACCTTAGAGTTGTTAGGAGCATTAGTATGTGTAATGCGCTTAGAAGAGCACCAGCACACAGTGAGCATGTTGCCGCGACTGTCATCATTATTGGACTGTAAGCTACCCTGGGGCGGAGACCCTGTCTTACCAATCCGTCTTCTTAGCACCAGGACCAGGCCTGTTACCTGAGATATGGGACACCCCAGAACATGGCTGACCATGTCCCACAGTTGGTCTGAGGGCTCAGAAGGTGACCATTTCTTCATCCCAGCCTTGATATGTCTTCACGTTGTCTTTGAGGCTTCTGGCCTTTTATGGCATATCTTTTAAGGGTCCTAATTCATTTCTGTTCAATGACACAGCCACTATGCATATTCCTCCTGTGGGTCAGGCCAACTAATTGTGAAAAGAGCATCGGAAGATGAGACTGCCACTCACTGACTCCAAGGCTGGTTTGGACATCTGTCAAAAGGAACTCACACTGGCAGGTTTCGTGAATTTTGCCATTGTTCCTGGTCCTCCTGTTCATCCATGTTCTTCTTCTCTGAAGCTGAGAGAGGTTGTAAAATCTTAACAGCTTCTCCAAGTGAAGAAAGGCCCACAGCTCCAATCCTCAAAAGACTAAAAATCTGGTTAGAATTTTAAGGAAAGTGTCCTCATATTCAGTTAGTCATCGAACAGTTGATGTGACCAACTCTGCACC
>JAQQAC010011420.1:6828815-6861819 GCA_029783875.1 Phataginus tricuspis
ATCAGGACTGTGATAGAAGTCTAGGCTGCTGCATAAGCACAGAGCCAGGGTCACTGATAAACGAAGGAGTTGTGGGACTTGGAGGTCTTATGGGCAGTGTATTGGAAAGACACATGCAGCCAGGGAGGGTTCCTGAAGGAGGGGGATCCTGAGCTGGTATTGAAGGGGTGAATAAGCTCTAGCCAGGCAGAGCAATAGGAGGGTGGCTCTGGTAGAAGGACCTAAATATATTGTCCTGGAGTATTGAGAGAGCCTGACTTCTACACCAACCACCAGTCACTTGGGGTGGAAGCAGTGTTAAAGAGTTAAAAGAGCATGGGTTTTGTGTTAAGTCTCACAGGTACTTAGTGGTATGACTTTGAACAAGTTCCTCCCTAAGCCTCAAGATCAAAAAGGGTAATAACAGAACCAGCTCTGTAAGGTGGTCTTGAGGATTAAATGAGACATCCGTGAATTAGCAGTATCCTAGAGCATAGTAGGCATTCCATAGTGACGGTGATGACAACAGTGACAGTGACAGAGTTGAACGGAGGTAGGGTGGGAAGAGGGACAAGCTGAGGGAGACAGCCGCCTGATGAAGGAGCAATCTTGTTGGCCATGCTATAAGAGAAGTTACCTACCAGCCACTGGAAGCTCCTGAAAGATCGTCCTGAGACCTGTACCCACCATATAATTGTCTTTTTAGTGCCAATGTGGGGCAAAAAAGATCTCTAGCCAAGGAATAGCCATCAGACTGCCTTTGCAGGGTGATAGATGAGGCTAATGTATTAGGTAGCTGCTGCACACACCACATACTTAGTGCTCTTGAAAATCCAAGAGAAATAAAGTCTTGGGCCAGAATGGGTGAGTGAGCTCCTGAGAAAGAGAACTCTTAGAAGTGGAACATCTGGAGAACAGTGCAAAATGTTTTCTTATGAAGATAAATGCAACATAAGTTCAATGGGCAGAAAATGTTCAGAAAGCATCACAGAACAAGTGACAAGTGGGATCTAAGTCAGGTTTTTAGGGTGGAAGATAGAGCTGGGGTCTGCTGCTCCCTGCCAAATCTTCTGTGGCCCCCATGATCTAGAAAATAACATCTCCACTCCTGAGCTTGGCATTCAAGGTTCCTTCAAAGACCTTGGCAGGATCTGGTCCTTGATTACCTCCATTCATTCCTTTGTCCAGCCAGCAAATGTGTATGGAGCATCTGCTTGCTACCAGGCACTGTTCTAGGGACTGGGAATGCAGTGGTGAGCAAGGCCCAGTCTGCCTCGAGAGACCTCCAGGCTGGTGGGAGAGACAGAGAACACAGGTCTCTCTTTTTATATAACTTTATTGGGGTATCACTAAAGGACAATAAAATGCACATATTTAAGGTATACAGTTTGATTGGTTTTGACATCTGTATACATCCACGAAACCATCACCATAATCAGGATAACATTACCACTCCCAAACACTTCCTTATGCCTTCTGTAATCCATCCTTTCCTCTCTTTCCATCCACAGCAACCACTGATCTAAAAACAATGTTGGCATTACGATTGGCAGACATAGGGTGGGGGGGCACGGGGGGTACTGTACAGCTCAGAGAAGACAAGTAGCGATTCTCATCTCACTACGCTGATGGACAGTGACTGTGGTGGGGTTGGTGGGGGGGACCTGGTGATGGGGGGAGTTCAATCATCACGGTATTGCTTATGTAATTGTAGGTTAATGATACTAAAATAAAACAAAT
This sequence comes from Phataginus tricuspis, assembly GCA_029783875.1. Classification (NCBI taxonomy): domain Eukaryota; kingdom Metazoa; phylum Chordata; class Mammalia; order Pholidota; family Manidae; genus Phataginus; species Phataginus tricuspis. Next base: position 6,830,535 of record JAQQAC010011420.1, read on the forward strand.
TATTAAAAAAATAAAAATAAAAAAAAATAAAAACAATGTTGATAGAGTTCAACAAGTGCTACAGTTGGAGAAGCAGAGTGCAGGGGGAGCCCAGGTGACCCTCTAATCTAATCAGGCATGGCAGCTGAGGAGACTTCCTGGAGAAAATGAGGTCAGGACAGGCAGTGAGACCAGTTGGCCCGTGCAGACTAGAGGCCTTTTAGTAGGTCTGTAAGACATGAAAGCTTTAGTTCAGATCCTGCCTCTGTTGCCTCCTTAGTGCTGTGACCTTGACAGACTTCCTGAACCTGAGTCTTTGTTTCCTCCTCTGTAAAATGGGGAGAATACTCCCTTTTAATAGCTGTTGTAGGTTAAAAAAAAAAGAACAACAGGCTGTGGGATGTGCCTACTCCGCAGCCAGCACAGGGCAGGTCCTCATTCAGTGGTGACTTTTATTATCACTCTAGTTTTTCTCTTTCTCAATCCATTTCCCACCACCCAGTACAATCTGTGCCTCTTTTTTTAATGGCCTCTTTTTATGCCTCCATAAAAATACTGTTTCTTGTCATCCTCTAAGACCCAGCTCAGATGCTGCCTGCTCTGGGAAGCTGTCCCTGTCCTCCCAACACAGTAAATCACCTTTTGCACTGCCACGGTCCCTCTGCCAGGTTTGAGCTGTCACTTCCTCTGTTTTTGATGACTTAGATGTGCATTTTCCCCTTTGGGGCATGGACTCTGAGCACACGGATGCTGTTCTTCACGTGCCCCACCACACCTGGCATGGTAGGATGCGAGTAAATGCTTATAGGATTTCAAGGAAGGTAGAATCTCGGGGCAGGGGATGGTGTTGGGGAAGTGGGGGGCAGTGAGTAGCCTTGCCTGAGAAGCTATGTAAGAGGTGAGGTGTCAACAAATAAAGGGGTGGGGTGGAGCTTAGAAACCAAGGAGATGAATTGAGGCCCCAGACAGTAGTTTTGACCTGTTTCAGTCAGCAAAATGCCTTTTTTAAAAGATTAGGACCTGGAATACCACTGTATAAATTCTGATGTGAATGGGAGGGGTCCTGAAGACCCACCTGATAGGAGGCCCCCTGTGGGATCCTTGCGGGACTCAAAGACTCCACAGTTTGAAAACGCATTAGGCAGTCAGGAGGCATGGGTGGTTCTCAAGGCGACTGACCAGTCAGCCATCATTTTCCTGTCCCCCTGGACAGACAGGCCTGGAAGTGGGTGGACTGTGGTTGATAACAGCTGAGATGCTGCCCGGCCTTCCTCCTATTACCACTTACCCTGGAGAAAGCAGCCCTTACGTAGTCAGGAGAAAACTGAGCTCATCATCTCTTCCTTATGGTGAACAAAGTAAGGTTTGCTCATGGCAAGGTAAGGGCTGGAAGAGAGAATATGTGATGCTACGCCAAGACCTGCAATTACTTGATTAGCATCTTTTCTTAAAAAAAAAAATTACTGAGGCTTTTTTCCAATTGTAAAAAAGGATGTAGCAGAATACATACAGTATGATACTGTCTGTAGGAAAGATACAATCAGATCTAAAATACCTTATATGCGTATATTTTAACATAAATGCCTAGAAAAGGTCTTGGAGGACTCTCACCCGATGGTGAATGTCACCTCCGGGAGGACATGGGGACTGGGAGCATGGTCCCAGGCGACTCACCTTTTCTGTTGTGTTGTAAGTTTTTGAAAGAAACGATAATCGTGTCTCACTTGTATGATTAACAATTAATTTTGAAAGTCAAACTTGTTCATTTTTTTAAGTTAGAGAACCAGTCATAATCCCCCCCCAGAGAAGACCACTGTTAGCTTTGGGGTGATGTCTCCCCACCCCACATTTTTGAAAACCTGTACCCGTGTGTGACTGTGGTGAATATACATAGTTTTTTAAAAACCCCAAAACTGATTATATTAAATAGAGATGTTTGTATCCTGCTTTCTCTTAACCTTTCCCCATGTTATTAAATATTCTCCCCAAAACATGGTTTTTAACACCCGCCTACTGTTCTTGGATGCAACCAAGACCCTTTGTTAGAGACACTTGGTTCTTTATGCTTAAAAGCTCCTTGGAGGGTCACCAGTTGGAACAGCCAAGTGTTGTCATTGCTGTGGGTTGGCAAATGGGCCCTCGCTGACTAACCTCTGCCACGGTAACACGTGGTTTTTGGATCCGTAGCGTCCCGAGCAGAAGGCAGACCGGTATTTTGTGTTATACAAACCGCCCCCTAAAGACAACATTCCCGCCCTAGTGGAGGAGTACCTGGAGCGCGCCACCTTCGTAGCCAATGACCTCGACTGGCTCCTGGCCTTGCCTCACGATAAATTCTGGTGCCAGGTAACATTCTGTCAAAATTAATGCTAAGACAAGCACATGACATCCCGCTGGTTGGTTGCTTTGTTGTTGTTCTCCCCCTAGGAGATGCTTTTCTCTCTACTTCTTACACTGGATCCTTAACAGCAAATTGTGGTTTGGATTGCTCTGTCTTGTATCACCATCTTAGTGATGTTTACACAATGCCTTCCAGCTTGTCAGTTTTAGAAACTTGTGTGTAGCCTTCCGCTCATTAATACGTCCTCGGTCCCATGGGGTTGGAGTGTTTGCCATAGACCAGGGCTGACAAGCCTCTGTGCAGTCCACGCCCAAGCCCTGGCGCCTGGGTAACATTCTTCTCCTCTGTCGCCTGACTTAGGTTATCTTCGACGAGACCCTGCAGAAGTGCCTGGACTCCTACCTGCACTATGTCCCCCGAAAGTTCGATGAGTGGGTGGCCCCAGCCCCTGAGGTTGTTGACATGGAGAGATGCCTCCATCGAAGTGTTTTCCTCACCTTCCTCCGCATGTCCACTCACAAGGAATCCAAAGTAAGCCCCTGATCCCATGACAGGTCGCCACCTGACACCCAGCACCTCTGTGCTGGACTCTCCACCCCTGGGAAGAAAGGCTCTGGAAGTATTGAGTTTCCTCTTTGTCTCCCCTCCGCCTTTATTCCCCTGGCTGGGAAGAAATCTCTGTCGCCTCCCTTCTCCCTTAACGCACCTGGGTTGGGTCGGGTCGGCTGCATTACACGTAGGGTTTTCATCAATGGGAGCCGAGGGCCCTTTGCCAGCTGACGCGTGACTGTGCCTTTTCTCGTGCGTCAGAGGGTGAAAACATTGATTCTGGTTTCTAAAAGGAACTTGTACATGCTTCTAAAAACCTTTATTCCCCTACCCTTGATTTGAAAAATAACGTTGTCTCTAAACAGCTCAAACATTACAGAAGTGTTTTGTAGCCAGTGAAGCCACCCACAAAATCCCCTCCTGAATAACCATCATTATGATGCGTGTCTTCAGGGAATGATTTTCGTGTGTGTGTGTGTGTGTGTGTTAACTTTTTAAACTTTTTAAGTTCTTTTTAACTTTTGTTGAATGGAAATTTTCAAATATACCCACAAGTATAATGAATCCCGTGTACTCATCATCCAGCTTCAACAATTACCACTATTTTGCTGATCTTATTTTCTCTCCCCTCCTGAGTTTTCTTTTCTCTTGGGGTATTTTAGAACATTCCCAAACATCATAGTAATTTACCTGTAAATATTTTTAAATGAATCCCCAACTAACTGTTTGATAGTATACTTTTGCTTCTTTTTACATTAAAATGAGGAATGGTTATTGCTTTGCATGCGGCTCAGCCATGTCCCAGTGTGGATGGACCTTCATTCATTAGCCAATCCCCTGTGGGTGGACCTGAAGGTAGTTTCTTGTGAGTTTGCTATTATTTTGCAGTGCATGTGCTTGGTAAAGTCAAAGATCCTCTCATCCTTTCTCTCTGCATGGTTCCTTAGGAGCACTTCATTTCCCCATCTGCATTTGGAGAAATCCTCTACAACAACTTCCTGTTTGACATCCCAAAGATCTTGGACCTCTGCGTGCTCTTTGGAAAAGGCAACTCGCCATTGCTCCAGAAGATGATAGGTGTGTAGGGTGCAGGCCTGGAGGGATGCACAGAGGCAGCCCTCACATGCCAAACTAGAGGTTCCAAAGGTACCACCTAGGTGAGTTCAGGAGGATTCAGAGCAGCAGAGCAACTGGTCCCTGGAAATGATGTAACAGATGTATGTTAACTCTGCAAGAAGTGACTGGTGTGCAGTGGGGGAATGCAGACAAGAATGTGTACCACACGGGTCCTCAGGTATCTTGGAGTCTTAGTATTAGGCCATGTGTCAAATAGTTGAATGAGTAGGGAAGCTTGCTTCAGCGATGAGAGTAGGAAAGGCAGGGATAACCTTTATTTGAGTGCTCACTGGGGGGCCTGTCACTCTGCTGAATGCTCCTCATATGTTTTCTTAATTGATCCTCACAGCAGCCTTGTGACATAATGCTGTAATCATCCCCATGTACAGATAAGGAAACTGAGGTTACAGTGTAAGGGACTTACTAAGAGGCCATGTAATAGGTGACCAAGCTGAGATTACATCACTTAGGCCTGACTCTCAAGCTCTTGCTCTTTGCAACTCCCTGCCTCAAGGATGATGGTGCTGGCCTCAGAAATGTCACGGTTTGCATCGTTGCTGAAAGCAGATGGGGGTAGAGTTCAGAGAGGACTCTTGGGTTGTGAAAGGACGTACGTCAGCAGTTGGATCCCATCGGGGCAGTGGGCTGGAGGATGCAGTCAGACACGGAAGATTTGTTAGGGTGCCACAGAGAGAACAATGCCCCAGCGGGTTCCTCTTTGAATCACAGCTCATGGCATTGGGCCCAGCACACAGAGGGGCTCACCCTGTACATTCCCCTGTCAGTCCTCCATACCCTGATTTAGGACACAGTCTTCCAGACACCCAGTTATAAAGCTGACTTATCCCTTGAAATGGTTTCCTTCCTTCCTTCTTTTATTCCACTAATAGTAAAGGTGAAAAATGTTAATACAGAAAATTTCCAGAGAATATGAAGTATAAAGAAGCTGGAAAGCAGTTATCAAATTCCTACAGTCAGAGACAATCATTTGGTGATTATTTCTTTCCAGCCTTTTCTCTGTAATTTTTAAAAACAAATTAGAGCATAATGTATAATTTTGCTTTCAACCTTTTCATTGGAACAACTTCTGGTTTCTAATTCAAATCTAATTATTGCCTGGCCATCAGTTCATCTCTTTTCTTTTCCCAGGGAAAGACCCATAATAATTTTACTGTAGGTTGAGAGGATGGGGTGAGTAAGCAAAAGCAGGCATGATTCTTGTTAGAGAAACAATTAATAGGCTGGTTTGGCTCGAGTGGGGCATTCCAGGAGGGCAGCAGAGGAGACAGGGAGGGGAAGCTGGGGCCAGGGCAGGGAGGGCTCCATCCCAGGCATTAGCACTTGGGAAGTGGTGTTGCTTGGTGGCTAAGAAGGCAGGCTCTAGAGTTCAACTATTCACACCCCAGCTCCATTCTAGGCTCAGTCACTTTGACCAATCAGCCACTGTAAGCCTCAGTTTTCTCATGTGAAGAATGGGAAGACGTTATCCACCGAGCTAGCAGGCTGGCTGTGAGGATTAAATATGAAGTGGTGCTCAGCACAGTGCCTGACATGTACAGGCATTTGGTAAGTGTGACCTCTTATTGTGAAAAGACTGTGGGAGCCTCTGGAAGCTTGGAGCAGGGCAAGGAGCCATCTGTAACAAGGTTAATCTCATAGCACATGGGTAGGGGGAGTGGTGACAGGAGGCTGCATAAAAAGCTAGTGCTTCCTTGTGGGTGGGAAGGTGAGAGCCTGGTGGGGCTGTGGGGCTGAAAAGGACATCCCAGAGGCAGAATAAAGCAGGGTTTAGTGAGGTCAGCGGGACCAGAGACTTAATGATTCTGGAGAAAACTGCTGTCATTACAGAAAAGGGCCTTTGGGAGGTGGAGGGAATGGGTTGTATGTAAGTGGAAAGGTCAGCAATTAGATCTGCCAGGTGTGAGACGGCCATGCAGATCCAGAGGGAGATGATGTCTGGTCTCAGGTCCAGAAGGATGTGGGTGGAGCAAGACAGCTCTGCTTCTGCTGGAGTTCCTAATCTTATGTCACTGACTCCTTTGAAAATCAGGTGAAAGCTTGTCTCAAGAAAAACATGCCACCTTATAGATTTTGAGGTGTTTTAGAAGGCACAGCAAGAGGCAGCCTCCACTTTCTCTACCACAGAAGCCCTTGAGCAAAGCATATCAGCTGTAAGAGGGTCACCAGGAAGAGAAGGAGGGAAGCAAGGGCACTGGCCGATTGTCCTGTGGCAGAAGCCCAGACTTCACCCTGCCCCAGCTCCCACAACCCCATCCTGCTTTTTTTTTAAGCTTCAAGGCTGGTATTGTGAACTGGCAAGTGCATTTTTGAAAGCGGGACCTTTCAGTTAGACTCTTAGAGCCAGTTTGCCAAAGCAGGAGTGCATCAGGCCTCGGCCTTCTCAAGGATCGCACTGGTCTGGCAAAAACGTCTGCTCACCCTGGGTTTCTGAACTGCTGTCGTCTGAGAAGGGATATTCCAAAGGATGTCATTGCTGTCTCTTGTCTCTTACTTTTAAATTACTTCTTTAAGAGATCAAGAGGCAGATTGTCCCCATCATTGGAATCAGATAAAGGAAAGGGACTCCAAAGACCCCAAGGGTAGATTGTGAAATGTGATCTATTTTAATGCTCACAAAGCATCACTGTTATTTAGGCTTAAGCACTGAAAAGATTACGAGAGAGGGCCTTACCCTGTGCCAGGTGGCTGGGGTGTGGCGGGGACACCATGTGGCCCTGGGAGTTAACGGCAGGAGACCTGCTCATGGTGCCTGGGTCAGGTGCCCAGAGCAGATGGTACCTGCCTTATGGTGGACTCAGCTCTGGGAGGTCACTCCAGGCCCTGCTTTAAAAAATTAGAGCGAGGAGGCAGGGCTTGTTCTCTGAGGTTGAGGACGGTGTGAGGGAGGAATGCAGTGTGGGGTGTGGGGAGAGGGTGGCTGGAGGTGCTGGCAGGGGCCAGACCTCACAGGGCCCTTTGTGCCATGGTCAAGAGTTCAGATTTGACCTTGAGGATACCAATAGGAGGGTTTTATGAAGAAGAGCAGAGGTTGGTGGGGGGGCAGCTCCCCACTCCTTGCCTGTCAGGTGAAGGAGAAGGAGGGTGTGGGCGCAGATGGTCAGGGAGTACCTTCACAGGCTGGAGGGTCGGCACCCACCTGAGGTGGGAGGCGCTGAGCAAACTTGTGCTGATAAAACTCAGCTTTCTGGAATCAGGGAAGGAAGTTGTATCCAGGAAAATGTTTTCAGAAAGCCCAGGCACCCAGTGACTTTCTTACTCACCTAGCCCCACCTGGCCTTTGCTTTCATTCATTTTCAGATCATCTGGGAGGGACGAGCATGGCAGGGTTTTCATCAAACCAAGGACAGACTGCCTCTAAACAAAGGACACCTAGAATTCACATCATCCTGATAGTCAGCCAACCTTAGCTGCTAGGAGTGTAGTGCGATAAAGAACGGTGGCCTCTTCTGAAGGGTGCTGGCATTTTGCATTGTCACTGTAGCCCAGCTAGCTGTGACCCTCCCTCCCTTGCCATTGGGGCAGCCGGAACACTCGGTTTCTGTTCATTTACATATGCTGGGACCTACACACTGCCAGCAGCAGCGCCTGGAGGATAGTAAACACTCAGAGAGGAGCTTCATTTTATAGGAACAGCTGCAAGTACGTGGTACATCTGTTCCAGGTCTCTCTCAGGCCTCTCACATCGGAACAGGATGGATTAGTATGGCTAGCATATTCAAAAGCAGAGGTTAAGAGAATTTCCAGAGAAATTTCTCCCTAGAGCCTCCTGGCAAGAATCCTGGATTGTAGCGTCAGGTTTCTTGAGCAAAGAGATCGTGTCTCCTAATTTTCCTGAATGACTGCCTCCCACTTCCAAAGCCAATGCTGTCATACAAGGCACTGTGCCCAAGTGTCATCACTCCCTGGGGACGTCAGGGCGAGCTGGTTTGACCAGGACAGGTCTTCGGTGTAATTTGTTAGGCAGAGGTGCTTAAAAGGTTAAATTTTACTGAACAAGGACCCTCTCCAACCCTGGGGAAGTTTCTAGGCTGGGCCAAAGCTTTGTGCCAGCAGGGCCTGGGGCCAGGACTGCTCTAAGTGCAGATGGGCTTAGAAAAGGGGAGAAAGGTCACAGAACATTCTGTTAACCATTTGTAATGTGTCCTCTCCACTCCCACCCTCTTCCCAATTCTACCTTTCTCTTCTCTTTTCAGGAAACATCTTTATTCAGCAGCCAAGTTACTATAATGACCTAGATGAAACCGTGCCCACCATCCTTCAGGTACCAGCTCTTCACCCTCCCCAGGGAGGGCAAAATTGGGAGGCAGACCCCTTCCCCAACCTAATGGCATTCATCACCTCCTGGAAGAGCCCAGGAGCAATGCTCACTCCCCACTCATTTCTAGCCCCATCTGCAGAAGCTTCTGTGTCCCACCCCACACTGTACCCTTTTAGTTTTGCCCCTTTCCCCTCTTGAAGAGAACTGAAATCTAAGGGCTGCTCAGCACTCCCACAAAAAGAACCTGGTTTGCATTTTGTGGTGTTTGCTAGCAGCCATTGTGCTCCTAAGGATACCCTTCTATGAGACCTGTTTCTCAAATAAGGGCTTTATAATTTGATGAAATGATTTTACAAAATAATAATGATGTTAATTGTAAAAAAAATTGGAACATATAGAAAAACAGAAAGAGGAAGATTAGTATTTCCCCATAACCCCAACACCAAGAGATTCAACCGTTCACAGTAACTTTTAGGATAGTCACAAGCTAACGTGCTTAAAGAAGGCGCAATGAGTTAAAGATTTACGTGATTTTATGATGGCCTCTCTTTTTCCCCACTGTTGATTTGTCTTTTATTCCATATAGTTGAATAAAATAATTGCTATCTCCAGGGGATCCAAAAACACATTATATATTGCTGAATGTGTATCTTAAATATACATTACTGTACACTTGCCCAGCCTATCCAGTCAGATAAAATCTGCATGATTGATTCTGGGAGCTTTATATATGTTTTGTCTTTTTAATCCTCACCAGGATCCTGTAAGAACACCCCGTCATCCCCATTTTAGAGAGTTTCCACTCTGACCCCACCCTCTGAGGTCATTGTCTCAGCTGGTATCTTGGGAACACTGGCGTATGTTCCCAAGATTCCAGGGCAGTTTTCAGATCACCCATCCCTGGTTGCAAGACGGGGATCCTCACTGCTGGTGCAGTGGGTTGTAGGAGTCACCTCATCTGTTTCACAGGTTTTCAGCAACATACTCCAGCACTGTGGTTTGCAAAGGGACGGGGCCAGCGCCACACCCCAGAAGCTTGAGGAGAGGGGTCGGTTGACCCCCAGCGACATGCCTCTCCTGGTGAGGTTGCCCTTTAGTCCTGCCTCTTTCTGGCTATTAGAGGACCAAGCAGCTTCTTCCCCTGTTCACAACCCCATTCCCCAACTCAGTAAGCAGCTATGCCCACCACACAAACTTAGGGCATTTCAGCAGGCTTCCATTTTTCTCTGAGAGCTTCTTTTATGGAGTCATAGAAAGAAAAGGGGGCTGGAATTCAGAGGATGGGGCTTTAATCTTAACTTAGTTCAGCTCTACAAGCTCATTTGTGTGTTATTCATCAAGCCATTCATTCGTTCCCTGAATTTGCAGTGAGGAGCCCCTGCATGTGCTGGGCCTTGGAGGTAAGGCAGTAAGCCAAAACAGACATGATGCCTGCTGTCATGGAACTTAGAGTCTGTCGGGGATGACAGGCAGAAGGTAAATATTTAAGAAGACTGGGCATGTGTCAGCCCAGAGATAGAGCAGGAAGGAGGCAGCTGTGAGCTGCCTTCCTGGACCTTGCAATCTCGTGGGAGCTTAGGATCTCGAGATATTAAACAAATGTTTCAGAAAGAGGCCCTCCAAGTGCTGTGGCAGCAAGTCATTTTAATCCTCTGAACCTCAGTTTCCTTATCTGCAAGATGGAGATCCTGACAGCTGCTCAGCCTACTTTTTAGAATTGTCATGAGAATCGGAAAAAGTTTGTCAGAGAGCATTCCATGTTATGTACACCCTCTTCAAAATATAAGAAAAGTGTGGGCTTGATATTCTTGTCCTCAGTGGGATGTATTTTCTGTGTGGGACCATAGGCGTCATTTTCAGATTCAGGGTTGGTTCTCCTTTAGTTTAGAAGAGAATCGTATTATCCTAGACCTAGAAGTAACCCTAAAGGTTACTGGGTGTGCACGCATTGGACTACAGTAGCAAGACCTGAGACTTAGGGAGGTTGAGTGTCTTGCCCAGATTATGCTCCTAGAGATGGACCACCAGGTGTTGCCCAATTCCATTTTTCTCTTCTCTCGATGAGGCATCTGCCTGTTGGGGACCTCAGGCTTTGTCAGCTTTGTGTCAGACCCTTTGCAGAGCTGTGTATGGGGAAGGGGGAGAATAATGCAATGCTTTCTTTTGGCAACAGGAATTAAAGGACATTGTTCTCTACCTTTGTGATACCAGCACAACGCTCTGGGCCTTTCTGGATATCTTCCCTTTGGCTTGCCAAACCTTCCAGAAACATGACTTCTGTTACAGGTACAGTGGTAGTTCTGGCTGTTGAAGTAGAAAAGTTCTAGTTCACATCCTCATTCAACAAATATTTACTGGATTCTTAGAATGTGCCAGGCCCTCTTCTAGCCTTGGGTTACAGCATGAAGAAGGCAGATAAGGCTCCTGCTTGTGTGGTTCCTGCATTTTAAAAGTATTCTCATCTTTCACTAAAAACAGGGAAGGGAAGAAAAAAACACCAGCCAAGAATAAGGCAGTTCCAATTCAGTTCTGTTTTGTTTCAAAGCCCCCTTCAGGCACAAGGGAGTAACAGACCATAAGGAGTGGTCTGGGGACTGTAGCACCTAGCCCAGGGGAGAGCACACACAGAGAAACAATCAGATATGCTCACATGCAGGGCTGGCTGTTGTTTTCACATGATGAAGTGCCCTGGGAACAGAGGAGGGAGGCAGATTTCTGTCTGGCAAAATAAGAGAGGGTTTCATGGTGACTCTTAAATGAGACCTGGAAGGATGAGCAAGAACCTCCCAGACAGACAAAGATTGCAGTGGTGGGAAGGGCATTCCAGGCAGCAGGTGCAGTGAGAGTTTGAAGGCCTACAGTGTGTTCTGGGGAGAGGCAGGAAGTGGAGGGGGACATGAGATGGGGGTGGAGGCGGAGACCAGGACAGCAGGAAAAGGAGCAGGTAACAGAAAGAGACAGCTCTGGGGACTGGTAGAAGTCAGATGCTGAGGAGCTTTGAATGCACTGGCAGGGAGTGGGGACCCTTGTTCTGGAGGCAGGAGCCTCTGGAAGCTTTTATCCAAAGAAATCATAGAAAGATCCTGTTGGGATGAAGAAGATGTAGAGAAGGATACGTGGCAGGGAGGGAGACCCTCAGTCCACTTAGCACCATGAGTATCTATCTGTGCCTTGTGCAGTGAGAAAGTGGTACACGGCCTGGGCTGGTAACTTGCATGTTGCCTGGGAACAGTGGGGGCTGCCTGTTCTCAGTGGCCTCTGGCCATTGCTCTTGCCAGGCATCTCTCCCCACCGTTCAGAGGAGTTTCTGGGAGCTGCCAGGTCCAGCCAGCCAGCCAGCCATCCACTCAGTCACTTACTCGCCCATTCAACAAAACATTTATCTAGTGCTGCCATGGGCCAGAGACGGCAGCCGGTGCTCTGGATCTCCTCAGCTCATGAAAATCGGACATTAGAACTGATCAGCCTCCCAGAAGATGTTAGAATAAAGCGCTGATCAACATTATTCCCCAGAAGAAGGGTTAGGATGGGACTATAGCTGTCTGCTTTTTAAAAAGGTATCTTCTCTCACGGTAAATGTGAATGCATGTAGGAAATTTGGAAAAATGCCAAAAGGTAGGATCTTAAAGTCACTATGATAGATAATACTCTTAGATGTTTGTACCCTGCTTATTTTCACTTATCATAGGCATTGTCCCATTTTGCTAAAGCATCTTCCCAAATGTGGCAGGTTGTTTTTGAAAGGGGCTTTGGAGATAGGAGGTAAGTTTTAGGAGAATTGACTCTCTTACAAGGGACAGTGGAGGCAGGGAACAGCTCCACCCATCATAGGGTGAGGAGAAAGACAGGAAAACACTTGACTGTAAGTGACACTGCCTTTGACCCAAGAACAGCCTGGAACTGGCCCAACCTGTTCAAACTGTGCCAGAGGCCAGTAACACCCACTGAGCAAATGCAGCAACGTCAGTTTTTCTCCAGAACCCTCTGGAAGGAGTTATAATTGCCAAACAGCCCTTTAACAAATCCCTCTCTTAACAACCTTCTCCTTCCTCTCAGATATACTCAAGTATATTTGAGTATCTGTCTCCCTGTCCTTTAATTTTATGAATGAGTAATACATTCATGTGGTTCAACATTTACAATGCTTAAAATATATGGTGAAAACTCTCCCTCTCCCACTCCCCTGGCTTTGTTCCTCACACACAACCATTTTTTGTTAGTTTCTTGTGGAACTTTCCAGAGAGATGCATATAAATGTATATACAAATAAATATAATACGAGCAAAAATGTACATAACATATTGCCCCTTCCCCTTTAAAATTTAATGCTGGCATATTTTCAGTTCTGTGTGTACTGCTTGCATTTTATTTTTAAACTTAATATACATTATCAGTGCATAAAGCACTCTCAATCTTTGGCATGGCTGGATAGAATTCCATTTTATTGTACAGATACCAGACCCCATAGATGGACCTTTAAGTTTTCTTTCAGTTATTTGCTATTACAGAAAAATGCTACAAAGAATAACGGCATACACATCGTTTTGCACCTTTGCAAGTATATCTGAGGAATAAATTCCTAGAAGCGAAACTGCAAGAACGGATGGTTTGTGCATTTTTAATTTTCATAGATCTCACCAAGTCACCCTCCTATTGGGACAAATAGGGGTTGCTTTAATTTACCCTTCCACTAGCAATACATCCTGGCAACACCTGAATCTGGGTGAAACTGCCCTCTCTGTCTCCTTCTGGGTACCATACCATGGGACTAGTAAGGCCTGCCTCTTTTGGCCTAGTTATCTCTGCTACATATGATACTATACTAGCATAGAATTTGCCCATCAATTAACAGACAAGTGTTTACAGAGTACCTGCTACAAATTCAGCACCATCCTAAACACTTAGGCCACAGTTTGGCTTTAGGAAGCTTAAGACATCCAGAGGAAGAATTACACCACAGAGGAGAGGCAGCTGTATTTCAAGTTGTAAGGACAACAGATTCTGAGAGCTGTGCATCTAGTTCTGGGAAGGAGTGGTGACATGGGTGGACATGATCAGGAAGCTGGTGGCTGCGATGGAGAGTCTGAATCTGAGTTGGGAAGGGGTGAGTGTGAGGCGTGAGGTTGCCAGGGTGAGAAACAAGTCAGCTGCGCTGTGCCAGGTATGGCTCCAGCTGCAGTTAGGGTTTCATGTCACAGGAGTAGGGAGCAAGAAAAAAGGGAGACCTTGTGTTTGTTTCTCAGACCTCAGAAAGTCCTGGGTAGCCCTCTTGTTGCTTCATTAGAATGAGCCTGTCTGGCCTTGGTTTCCCATCTGAAAGGGGGACATAGCTACAGGTTACTTCCCGTGATGCTCTTTGTGAGACCAGCCACAACGGGCCAATCTGGGGTGAGCTTGGAGAAGAGCAGGGTGGTCCTAGGAGAAACCTGTTGTGGCAATTTAGGAGCAAGAAATGGACCTTCCCACTCCCATGGGTTCGCTTTGCTTTTTCTGCTGAAGTGTGTATTTATGAACTAATCCAGCCTTTTCCCCATGTGTGCCTCCACAGGCTAGCTTCCTTTTATGAAATAGCAATTCCCGAACTGGAGTCTGCAATTAAGAAGAGGAGGCTTGAAGACAGCAAGTGAGACAGGACAAAACTTAATGTTATTGTGGGACAGAGAGGCCCCAAGCATGGAGCCTGCCTTCCCTGGCCTTCAGCATCCCCATCTCTAAGACAAGGGGTGGGACCAAGGCCCGTGCAGCTTTAGCTTGTGTGTCCCTACCCAGTAGCCTCCTGGCCCCTGCATTTAAGCCTTTTCCTCTCAGCTGTTGCTCCAAGCTTTTTTGTGGGGGAGGGCCAGTGGGGGCAGGGGACACACCTGCAAATACCGGGAATAAGCTCCCTGGCGCCTTTTTGTCTCCCAGATCTCTGTTTTTCTTCTCTCTGGGCCTTCAAAGGCTGCTAGGTGACCTGTGGCAGAGGCTCTCCCATTCCAGGAAGAAGCTACTGGAGATTTTTCACATCCTCATGAACCAAATCTGCCTTCTCCCTGTCCTAGAGAGCAGGTAAGTCCTGGGAGCCCCTGCCCAGGTGGGGGAGCCACCTTCCCATCCCCAGCTGTGGCATTTCCCTCACTTCCTCTGCTGTCTCCCCTGCCCTGGGGTTGCTGAGAAGAGATGAGAAACCAAGAAAAATGCCTCTGTCCTCCAACTGGCCAGAGGCCTGACGGGATCAGGACAGGCAGGCAGGAAAGGGAGCCGCAGATAATTTGCATCACCTGAGTCATCTTCCCTGATGTCCTGTTCTAGCTGTGACAACATTCATGGCTTCATCGAAGAGTTCCTTCAGATCTTCAGTTCCTTGCTGCAGGAGAAGAGGTGAGTACGGCTGGGCTGGGACCAGCAGTGGCCTGCCCACCAGTCCCCATGAAACCTTCCATACCAGAGCTGCTGCCATATGCTCACCAGGGCCTACAGTTCTGGGATTTTGGTTGGGCAGCAGGCACGGGTAATGGGCTGCAGCAGACCAGTGTCCCTGTGGCCCCAGCCTTGTGCCTCCTGTCTGCTCTCTGCCCAACAGGTTCCTCCGGGACTATGACGCACTCTCCCCTGTGGCCGATGATGTCAGCTTGCTGCAGCAGGCCTCGTCAGTCTTGTATCCTTCCACCACAGCCAGTGGGATGGGCCCAGCCTGACCAGGCCAGAGATGGGCTGCTAGGGCCCAGAGAAGCAGAAGGAGGGTTAGCCCCAAACACACTGGTCAGCCAGCTTTCCCCGAGGCCTGCCAAGGCCGCAGCCCCTGTTTTTAGAGGAGCTAGGTACAGTCCTGCTTTTTCTAGATGTTTACTGAGTGTCTAGGCCTGTGTGACCAAGATGGACTCAGCCCGCCCTCACAGACCACACTGTGGGAGGGAAAACAGATAGGCTAAGAGGCAGTTGGAGTGTCATATGGGAGAAATGCAGAGGGCGGGGAAACCAAGGGAGGCACCTAACCCACCAGAGCTCGGGGCGGAGCTACCAGAGAAAAGTGATATCCAAGCTGAGGGCAGAAGGACTAGGATATGGCCAAGCCCAGAGCTAAGAACAGAGGACAGAGAACAGGCCCATCTGAGGGGCCCACAGTCATGTAGATGGCAGGGTGGGGCCGAAGGAAAGGAGTCTAGTGGAGGGGCTCCCAGCTGAGCCAGGACCTAGAGGACCTGCATGGCTCTGGGATGACCGTCACTGAAAAGTCCTGCAAGCACTGGGGTGTCATGGAAGAGTGTGAAGAGTAACAGGGTTAGTTTTATACTTTGGAGAAGCCCCACCTGGCACAAGGAGAACGGACTGGCCTGGAACCTCCCTGAGGCCAGGGGCTAGTGAGAATGCTGTTGCTGGCACGCAGACATGGCCAGTGGGGGTCTGGATTAGAAGTGGATGAGGGAATCTAGGGCAACTCCTGGCTTTGCAGTGCCCAGGGTGATGGAGGGAGGGAGGACAGGGAAGAAGGTCCTTGGACCATTTTGATGGCTGGGGTAGGTCGCTTGGTCCTGCCTCAGAAACACCCTGTGGCCCCCAGCCTTTGCGGAAAGCCCTCACCGGGTTGGACAGGAAGCCCGGGTCAGTGCCCCCATCAGGCTCTCCTCTTAGGGGTCAGTGCTGAGGTTAGCAGCGGCCAGCTCATCTGAATGCCATGTCCCAGGATGCTCTGATGCCAGCCCCTGGCCCTGTCTTTACCCAGAGCTGCTTCGTGCTATACTTCCGGCAGGTCCTGGGTTTTGAGGCCAGTGTGACAATGGTCTGACCTGTTTCTGCTCACAGCCCAGGTGCCCAGGAGCCACATGGTCAGATGTTGAGGAGGCATCAAAAAATTAGGCTGCCACAGAGCTGAGGAGGCAGAAAAGGCTGTGGCATCTGAGAGAGAGACACCTTAATACATCCTTATAGGGACGAGACACGGACAGCCTACATCCTCCAAGCGGTCGAAAGTGCATGGGAAGGGGTGGACCGACAGAAAGCCACAAATGCAAAAGACCCATCAGTGGCCGAGGATCCAAATGGGGTTGTGGCAACGGCAGAGCCAGTGAGCAGATTGTTGCCACATCCAGAGAACTTGGAGCAAGAGGAGGTGTGTGTCTGGAACAGTGCTTTCCCCCTGCTTCCCCTGCCCCCCTGGCCGCATCTGAGAGGCCAGGGCAGTGGGGAACCACCCTTCTTTGTTTCTGCTCTCAGAGCAAAAGCTTCCTTTTGCAACTGACAGCCTTGAGCTGCTGGTCAGCTCCATGCTGCCTTTAGGAAGGGCATGCTGGCCTGGGAGCGAGGCGAGAGCAAGTCACTTAAGCTGTCAGGCTTGTTTCCCCTCTAGGAAGGGAGGCAATGGGGCTTGTTTCCTGTGAAGCCCTTGCTGGAGCTCTCCTCTACAGAGATCCCCAGGCAGCTGCTTTGGTTGCAGCCGGGAGTAATGCCTGGTCTCACTGCTGGGCCTTCTGGAAGCCCCTCCGTGGGACTGCAGGGCTCTGCTAAACAAGTTAGCAAACCTCTGATCTGGGGCTCTCTCTGCCGGCTTTCCCAGAACTCGCCAAGTCTATGCCTGTGCTGACTGGCCAGTGTGCCCAGAGCTCTTCCCTGCTGTGTTGGAGGCAGCATGACATGGGGACTAAGACCACATAGTCTGGGGTCAGGCAGCTCAGGGATGCGTTTTGGTTCTGCCACTCACCAACTGTGTGGCCTAGGCATGTCACTCACACTGAGCCTTGGTTCCTCATCTGTAAGGTGGGGATGGTCCCTGTCCCAGCTCCCGTGACGCTGGGATTCCCAGAGCAGCGGCGGGGAGTGCTCTGAGCCTGAGCCCTCCAGCTCTTTTAACGGACACTTTTCTTCTTCCTGTTGGACTTCAGGCCCTGTGACTGTTGCAGGGGCTTGGAGAATACCAGCCCCTCTGCCTTGTCCCACCCTGTTCCCCATTTGGCTTCTTATCTGAGACATGAGGGTTTGTATTGTTATTTTTTTGATTTGAGAATTTCCTGAAATGAAAAGCCCAACAGAATTAAGCCACATCAAGCAGGATATAAACTGAATCCCCTTTGGTGAAAAGAATGTAATTACAGGAGAGCATCTCCACAGTCCAGGCCCGGCAGTTGTCATTCTCCTCCATCAGCCATCAGCTTGTTAGAGCCAGGAAAGGACCTTGATTAGTAGAAGCCATGGCCGTTTATAGGGTGTCTAGTCCACGCCAGGCATAGTGCTCAGTGCTTTATGTCCATTATCTCTTTGAACCATTTGAAACAACCCCATGAGGTAGGTGGTAACATGCCTGTTTTATAAGGAAAAAACAGGTTCAGAGAAGGGAAGCGACCTGCGTAAAGTCACATAGCCAAGAATAGCTCATCCAATAAGTCACAGAGCCCCCTTTTTCACAGGGCAGACTTGAGTCACTTGGCCGACGTCCTGCAGCCAGGAGGGGCGGAGCCAGGACTCAGACCAGGTCCTCTGAATACCTAGTGCTGTTTGGGGCCTGTTGCCCTATCACCCACCTGGCCTAGCCTTCCCCTCCATTACACCAGCTCTCTCCACAGTGCATGGGTGCAGCTGCGGCCCTGGGGCCCCCCATGGGTGGTGTGGAGCTGGACTCGCTCATCTCCCAAGTGAAGGACCTGCTGCCAGACCTTGGTGAGGGCTTCATCCTGGCCTGCCTGGAGCACTACAGCTACAACCCGGAGCAGGTGATCAACAACATCCTGGAGGAGCGGCTGGCCCCTGCCCTCAGCCAGCTGGACCGCAGCTTGGACAGGTGGGAGGAGGCTCATGGCACCCACACTGCCTTTATGGGCCTTTTCTGCTCCTCTGACTCACACTCTTCCTTCCCTCGTGTACCAGGACTCAGCTTGCTCTCCCTTCCCCACAGCAGCATTTCCCAACCACTTAAATTAATGTCCTCTAGGCCCCCAAGAGATTCTCACGTGCCCCGTCCAGGGCAGAGACTGCACATCCCTGCTGCACCTTGTGGGAAGGCTGACTAGAGACGCGGGGTGTGGCAGAGGGGTTGCTGGTCTGCCCTGTCACTGCCACCTTCCCAGGAGATGCCAAGGGAAGATGGCCATAGCTTCTCACTTCCTTCCCACCTACCCTTTCTGAGTTTGGCCCTGCTTCCCTGCAGGTCTGTTGGGCAGCAGGAATGAGTGCATGGATGGGGGTTTCTTCCACGAACAGATGTTTATTGAATGAATGAAGTTAGCTCTGCCTTTGGCCAAATTCTTCTGCCTCTTTGAGACCATTTTACAGGTGTGGGTCCTGAGGCATAAAGAGGTTGAATAACCTGTGGGGACCTATCTTATAGGCTGTTGTGAGCATTAAATGAGGGAGGGAACTTTTTTTTATTTATAATTTATTTTGGTATCATTAATCTACAATTACATGTGCAATATTATGGTGATTAAACTACCCCCTTCATCAGGTGCCCCCCACCAACCCCATTACAGTCACTGTCCATCAGCGTAGTGAGATGCTATAGAATCACTACTTGTCGTCTCTGAGTTGTACAGCCCTCCCCGTGCCCCCCCCAACATTACTTCTGCTAGAGGGAGGGAACTTTTAAGAAAATCTGTGTGAATGGCACATGGGACTCGGGGGGAGCTTGGTGTGTGGTGTGGCTGCCCAGCCAGGTAGGCACCCAGTAGGGCAGGTGTTTAGATGGTGTCTGAGGTGTGGTGGTCAAAGGGGAGTGGAGAATCTGATCGATGTAACATGGTAGGGGAAACAGGGCTCAGGCAGGCATCAGCTGGCAAGTCTCACTTACACTGATTTCTCTGCGGCCCCCAGAGAGATAAAGCCAGACCCAACGCCCCTGCTGACATCTCGTCACAACATTTTCCAGAATGATGAGTTTGACGTGTTCAGCAGAGACTCAGTGGACATGAGCCGGGTGTTCAAGGGCAAGAGGTGAGTGCGGACGGCTGCGGCGTGCCAGGCACCCTGACTGCAAGTGCAGCAAGTAAGTCAAGAGAAACGAAGGGCTCTGTCTGGATAAGACGGCCTGAGTTTTGGCCCAGGGCTCCCCCAAGCAGCCAAGGGCCTGTGTGCTCCTAGAGGCAAGGGCAGGTTCTCTAATGACTATGCTTTAGGTTCTAACTGCATAGCGTGGTTTTTAGTGAATCCTCCTTGTTGATAGCAAAATGTCAGAGGGGTCCAAACTATCTCCCTCTTTCTTTCTTATGTCTTTGGATGTGTTGGTCATCAGACCTCTGGATGGTAGAGCTAGGCAGTGCTTCCCAGAATCTGCTCCTTGACCTGATTGTCTCCATTCCAGGACAAAATGAGAAAATTAAGGACTATACTGAGTGAGCTTTTCAGAAGGTGAACACATTGCATTTTAAGGCCTTTTTGCTTATTTCTTGTTTATGTCCTTCCTTCTTTCATGGCATTGAAAAGTCCATTCATAATTCATTCATTCAACAAATATTTTCTCAGTGCTCATGGCATTCTAGGCCTGGGTTTATGAGGTGCTGGGGATGTAATGGGGAGTGAAACATGCATGGCCCCTGCCCATGTGGAGTTTGTGCTGATCAGTTCATCAGACAAGCAATGTCAAGTTGCAGATACAACAAGCAGTATAAGGTGAGGAAGGTGTGCAGACCTCTGAGCCTCTGGTAGGGGCTTCAATCCAGGCAGGAGGGCTCCTCTGAGGAGATGACATAGAACCAAGAATGGAAGGGTCAGTTCTGCAAAGAGGGGAAGGGGAAGCTTTCCAAATGGAGTGAACAGCAGTGACAGTGGCCCTGAGGCTTCAGGGAGCACGGTGAGGGTCCCATGAGCCAACACATCTTGTGTTTTGGAAAGGTCAGCGGGCTTTGGAATGGAGATGCATTGGAGGGAGCAGGAGTCAGTAACAGTGGTAGAGAGTACGACATAGTGGAGAATGCCAAAATACGATGTTGACAACATTATGCTTGTCTCCCAAAGTTCTCCCAATTGGTGTTGGTTCATAAATTCAGAAATCTGTGAACAGCCGGGTAAATACATCCTGCCTTTTTTCCCCATCATAAAGCTGGAGATGGTGAGGTTCAGAGGTGGGTGGGCCTGCCTCATTCTTATAAGGAGCTCAGGGGTACATCTGCAAGCTACTGCTCGTGGAGGGCCTTGTGCTGTTCCCCAGGGCTGTCCAGTGCTGGAAGCTTGGCTGACTGAGGGTCTGGGGAGTGAGCACAAGGCAGCTATAAAGCCCATCTGGCTGGCTGGACAGGAAGCAACTGTAAACTGCTTAGTCACACACATTGCGACATCCCCAGATCCCAAGCCAGGGATGTCACCCTGCATCGGTGGCCACTGTCCCAGGCCAGAATGACCCTCTGCAGTTCCTACTGTGGAGAGAGGGGTCAATGAGGAGGGCTGTGCCGTGCTCCAGGCTGCCAGGCAGAGACTGGCTGGGAAATGTTTACTGAACTCATTGTGCTGGGTAGCCCAGGGACTGAGGATTGCAAAGAGGCAAAGCCTCCATTCATGTGTTCACTGTTTATTTATTAATTCAGCAAATATTTATTAGGTGTTTTACTAGCGCCAGATCCTGTGCTAGACACTAGGGAGACAAGGTAAACAGGACGCCCAGGCCTCACCTTCAAATGGTGCAGAGACCATGGTAAGGCCTTAGACCATTAAATAAGCAGCAGCACAGTATGAGAGGTACTAGGATGGGGCAAACAGGACCTCCACGGGGACGCCTGTCCTAACCTGGGCAGGGCAGAGGGCTGTGCCCTCAGGGAGCACATGGAAAATATGCACAGGCTGGTCACACTTGAGTTAAAATATGTGTGTGTTATTTAATCAGATGGGATACACTCAGCGGCTCAAGTAATAGGGTGATCTGTTCCTTCGCATGTTGGAGTTGCCAGGTAGGCGGTCTGGGCTTGGTTCGCCAGTAATGAGGCCACATCATCAAGGTACCTTTCTCCATTTCTTGGAGCTGGGTCCCTCCAGGCCACTGGGTGGCTGCAGCTGTTTCAGCTGTGACCTCCAGAAATGACAGTGCCAAGAGGAAGTCTGGACCAGGTCTTCCTGTATCTCTCTTAAGACCACGAAACCTTTCCCAAAAGTCTTCAGATTCCCCTCCCATCTCAATGGGGACCTGAGGCACAGAGCCAAGGTCCAGGGCTCCAGGAGAAGATGGGGAGGGTAAAAGCCCTGAAAAAATGAGAGTCTGTGAGAGTGGGGGTGAGGTGGCGGATGGCTGTTGGGTAGACCCTAGGCTCATGTGTGGAGGTGTAGCATAGCTGCATGAAGGAAGCAGTGTCTATAAGGTCAGGTCCTAACTCCTTTGCACTGAATAGTAGTACCCTGTAAAATAAGTATTCGTCCTCAAAAAAGGTTCTGTGGCCAAAAATGCCTGTGCCTCTGCTTCTTGGAGAGTCACAGAGTACATTAGTGCACTAAAGGCTCTGACAAGTCCTGCAGTAAAAGAAATAGGATTCACTTTGCTGAGCCCAGTGGGTGCCCTATTCACTTAGTCATCGCATCATCCCTGGGAGGCAGAACTAAGACTTGACAAGGATAAGGGACCTGCCAGTAGTCACACAGTTGAAGAAGAAGCTGGGCAGACCTTGAGAAGGTTGCTCTGCCTCTATAGATTCCCTGATTCCTCACCTGGAAAAGGGGGGGTTTATTGTCTCTGAAAACCCTTTAGAAGTTCAAAGGTAGAGGTCACCCCCAAAGGGTCAATTTGAGCTGGGCCTTGAAGCATAGGTTAGAGGAAGAGCGAGAGGAAAGGTGGCTGGGCTTCAGGGAAGTCCTGGGCTTGCTTCCGTTTCATAGGAGGCCGAGGAAACAGCCTGCTCCAAAGAAGTCTCTGAAGCCACTGTTGCCTTATTTCCAGACCTGACTGATGTTCTGGCCTTCAGGTGGATCTTCTCCTGGCTGGTTTTACCTCTGATTTTTCTTTTCCTCTCTGGCTCCAAATGAGGTCAGAAGCCAAAGCCCCACCTCCTTGGATGGGGTACCAAGGGGGCCAGGCTCCACTGTCCCTGTGTCCTCTCCACCCCACCTTTACCTGGCATGGGTGGGCAGCATTTGAAGGCTTCTCTGCCTGGCCCTGCCAGAGAGCCCCGTAAAAAAAGGCCACACGGTGGGAAAGAACTGCCTTGCCAACCAGAGCTGAGGGCTGGATAGACCAGGAACCATGGGATGGGGCAGAAAGGACAGTGACACCACTCATTCATCCCTCGTCCCTTGGCCCAGCACAGGCCCTGGCACCTGGTACAGGCCCTCAGGAAACATGTTGAATGAATGAACGTGCTCCTTCCAGTGGCACCAGCCACCTGCACAAGCTTGGGCCCCTTTCACTTGCTCTCTGCCTCTTTCCTCTCCAGCCCCCAACTTGTTGAAGAGAGCCAGGTAAGGGCTGAAGCCACAGGCATAGGCCTCCTTTCCTGGTATGATATAAAAGATTCCTGTGGACCAAGAAGTCTCCCTGGTCTAGATCAAACATCCACCTTCCCTCCCCACCTGCGAGCCTACATTACTGTTTCTTCAGACCCCAACCTAGAGCCCCTGAACCAGAGTTAATTTCTCCTCTCTCTGTGTTTCCAGGGCATGCTTGCCGCCACTGAGCACATTTCATGGTGGCTGCCATTTGCCTGTCTGTCACCCTTACTGGACTGTGAGTTCCATGAGGACAGATCCCTATCTTACTCTTTCCTGAATCTCTTCCCAGCTCAGCCTAGTACCCTACCTGGCACGTAGTAGCCCCTTAGTAAAGACTGTTGAAGGAAGGCAAATCCTATAACCCGCCCCACTGGGGGCTGCAGTCCTGCCCTGCCCCAGGCTCTCAGGCAGACAGCCCAACAGACCCAGGCGCCTGCCCCTCCCTGTATCAGAAGCCAGTTAATAGATTTTTATGGAAGCTGGGTATGACTTTGTGTGTCTTTCTTTTTTTGTTCCCCTACCCTTGATGCATTCCAGAAACCTGATTTCACAGCTAAGCTGGATTTTCTTGCCTGGCGTCTCATATTGATTTTCCCCTGCAGGGCTAGAAACTACATTCCACAGTAGTCTGTGTGTCTGACAAGCCAGGTTTTTCTACAGATTTGCAAAGCCATAAGCCAAGGGGCCCGAGTCCCCACTGTGGCTAGACTATGGCTTACCGTGACCCTAAGCCCATCCTCCCTTTCCCTCCACTGTACCCGTTATGATGGGCCTTGACCTTTCAGACTTTCTCTTCCTGTGCAATCTGACATGGATGGTTGTAGAACAGAAAGAAGGCCACTGTGGTAAAGCAGAGGTGAAACAGCCAGGACCCCTCCTTGCCCCACATACCCAAGAGGTTCCTAGAGCTCCCCTAAGCTCAGTAAGAAAGCCACATGTACTCTTTCTTAAATCTGTGTTTGTTTTAAAAGATTCACATAACCCTGGGCCCCTCCTAGGAGTAACCATTGCCATTTGGTGGGGGGCCCACTAGCCCCCTCTCTGCATTTACATACATAGATCTGTATGTGCCCATAGGAGCAGAAAGGTGGTGTGGTTTGCTTCCAGCTCTGTTCCCATGGGATCGTACTTACGCATTTTTCTGTAGCTTGCCTTTTGCCTCTGGAATAAGTCTTAGAATTCTTCTCCATCAGCACAAATAAATCAATGTCTCTCTGTAATACAGATGTGGCACATCACTTGGCCATTTTACTCATGATGGACATCAGTTGCTTTCCATTTTTCACTGTTACAAACCGCTGAGAAGAAAATCCCCAATCAGATCTTTCTGTGCATGGCCGCATTTCTCTAGGGTGGGCGCCTGGAAGGGGAATTTCCTGGCTGAAGGGCGGGCATGTTTTACATTTTAACAGCTGCTCCTGATGCCCTCCAGAGTGCCTGGCCTGGTCACTCGGGCACCAGCAGCGGTGAGTCCCGCCCTCCTACACCCCAGCCAGTGCTTGATATCAGTTGTCTCCGTGCAGGCCTGAGTGGGGGAGAAGGGAGCCGTGGTCTCTCTGGACCCTCCCACCCCACAGCCTTCAAAGCCTAATGGTTTCTTTTCCTCTCTTCTCGATTTGCCTCTGGCTGCCAGGAAGGAGGAGAACGCACGGAGCCTGCTGAACGACAAGCGGGAGGTGGCGGCGCAGCGGCAGCGCTATGAACAATACAGCGTGGTGGTGGAGGAGGTGGGTGTCCCGAGGCCCCTGGGCCAGTACTGTGCGGGGGACACTGCCAGCCCGTGCGCCCCTCCACCCCACGCTTGTGCCATTGCAGGTGCCGCTGCAGCCAGGTGAGGGCCTGCCTTCCCTGGGTGACGACTATGAGGACGAGTACGATGACACATACGACGGCAACCAGGTGGGCGCCAACGACGCCGACTCGGATGACGAGCTCATCAGCCGCAGGTGAGGCCGCAGTGGGGCTGAGGGTGGAGCCCTGGGGCTGAGTGGCCCTTCCGTGGCCTCTGGGGTACACAGATGGGGAAGCCAAGGCCCTGATCACGCGAGCAAGGCAGTGGGAGAACCAAGGTCCAAACCCGGGCATCCTGACTCCAAGTCCAGAGCTCGCTCCACCGCCAGCCACCCCCTTGGCCAGGTGATCCGGCCCACCCTGAGTGGGGCAGCCTCTGGTTTCATGCAGTACTCTTACTTTTTGCTTCTTAATTGCATAGAACTTTCCCCAGTGCAATCTTAGGTAGAGTCCCCAGTACAGATAAAAGCAGAGCTCCCTAACTAGAGAGGACTGGGGACCTCCAGCTCAGCCTCTCATAAGCCCCCACGTCAGACATTGGTGCCCTCAGAGAGTCTGGGGGCTGGAGCAAAGCTGCTCTGAAAAGCACTGTGGCTTTTCCTGGCCTCCTGAGCCCCTCACCTCCTGGTGGCCCCCTCTCACTCAGCCCAGTTCCCTTCTCCCTGAGGCTCTTTCCAAGTTTAATCTAGTCTTTGATCTCACTTTCTCTCTACCCCTCAGGCCCTTCACCATCCCTCAGGTGCTGAGAGACAGAGGGCCCAGAGAAGGGCGGGAGGATGACGAGGAGGAGGCGGCGGCGGCTGAGGACGAGGCCCCCAAGGTACCTCCCTAGCAGGTGGCAGGTGAAGAGGAGGGTGCAGTCCTGAAGGGTGAACCACCCGCCTTCCCTGCATCTGGCCTTGAGCCAGCCCAGAGGTTACTGCCTCAGAGAAGAGGGGCTCCTTTGAGCGCAGGTGTCTGGTGTCTGCTTGGAAAACTACTAGCTTAGAACTTGCCTCCACTACCCAGTAAGGGCCCAGGACACGGGTTAGAGGCAGGTCTTTGAACCACTGGGTTCATTAGGCCCAGGAGCCAGGGTACCAAGAAAGGGGCAGCTGTCTGCCACTGTGCCCAGGATGGCAATTCCTAAAGTCAGAGAGGCATTAGAACCCAGGGCCCTTGGAGGTCATCTGAGTTGGTGGGTTTGAAATTGTACTTTTTAGCAGCTAAACTTTCAAGTGAGAATCTCAGCATATAAAATAGACAAAAAGAGGCATTGCTCAGGTTGAATGGAGTGGCAGCTGGGGACCCCAGATCCCCTCATGCCCTCCCACCAGGGTGACAAAATCAGATGAGTCCAGAGCCAGGCCACCAAAGTGAATGAGCAGCGGGCCCGCTGGAGACAGTGCCTACAGGTGGGGACGCGCACGCATGCCCTGCCCAAGGGCTCCTCAGAGCAAGTATAGGCCCCGGCTTCCAGGGCTTTCCCTTCTTCCCAGGCAAGGGGTCAGCCCAGATTTTTATGTGAAATCTTTCAGTTTTCACTTGTCTGTCTGTGCTTTTTGAACAACATGGGCCACCACAGCCTGTCTGTGGTCCTTGGGTCATAGCTCTTTCCCCTGCTAGTCTAGGCTCCTTGCCCCCTTGGCACAGAAAATGGTTTTCAAGAGTAGACACTCCACAGCAAGTGGTGGCACCAAGCAAGGATGAGTCAGCCTCCAGGTGCAGCTCTTGGCTTTGCAGGTCCTGTGTGGCCTCTGACGGTAGCCACCCAGCCTAGACACCTCCCGTTGCTCCCGCGTGTCACCAGCGCACTGTTGCCCGCTGCCACTGTGCCTGTCCAGGAAGCCTCGGGCTCTTCAGCTGCCTTCCCCCTGGGGAAGAGGGGGCAGGGGCGGAGGAGAGGGGCTTCCAGTGGAAAACTTGGACCATAGCAAGCCTGGCTCCGTCCTAGGGCCTCACTGTGACCACTGTGGCTTCCCCCCACTCCCGGCCTGGAGGCATCAGGGAGACGCAGTCAGGCACAGCCTCACCACGGCTTAGGGAGATGGGACAGCTCATGATCCGAGATTTCTTCTTCCTCCCCTCCCCAGCCTGACCATTTTGTGCAGGACCCTGCGGTGCTGAGGGAGAAAGCAGAAGCCAGGCGCGTGGCCTTCCTTGCCAGGAAGGGGTAAGCATTTTAAGGGCCTGTTTCTGGTTGGGGGGGATCCATCTGGGGAAGGCCCAGCCAACCACCTCAGAAGCCCATGCATGAACTCTGAGGGCTTTATGTGTATTAATTCAGCTCTTACTGTAACCCCATGAAGTAGCTGCTATTATTATTATTCTCATTTTACAGATGAGGAAACTGGAGCTCATCCCCATCCCCAGGCCCTCCTCCTCTCCTTGCTGTGTGCTGTGCTCACGCCACTAGCTGGTCCTCCCCACAAGCTAGCCAGGGGCCCAT
Organism: Phataginus tricuspis; assembly: GCA_029783875.1. Lineage (NCBI taxonomy): Eukaryota > Metazoa > Chordata > Mammalia > Pholidota > Manidae > Phataginus > Phataginus tricuspis. The sequence continues at coordinate 6,857,388 of JAQQAC010011420.1, forward strand.
CTGGAGGCGAGGCTTAGAGAAATCACCCAGGGCTGGCCAGAGTCCCCATAGCTTTGCCCCTGCCAGACTCCTTTTCTCCTTCCTCTGGAAGTTGGAATGTCGGTGTCCTGGCCCGAGCTATGTGTCCTTTCCCAGGGACCTCTGAAAGGCTGTGGGCTCTTCCCACCAGAGCCTCCTCCAGCTGATGGGTTCTCCTGGGGGTGGGTTTTCCTCCCTCAGATACCGGCACGACAGCTCGACAGCTGTGGCAGGCAGCCCCCGGGGCCACGGGCAGAGCCGGGAGACAACCCAGGAACGCAGGAAGAAGGAGGCCAGCAAGGCAACGCGAGCCAACCACAACCGGAGAACCATGGCCGACCGCAAGAGAAGCAAAGGCATGATTCCATCCTGAGGCCACCGCACTAGGGCCAGCGGGCAGCAGCAGCGCCCGACCTGCCGGACTGAGTTCCCATAGCCTTGGGCCTCCTTACTAGTTGGCCGGCTGCAAGTTCAACACCACCCCTCAACAGCCTCAGCCTTGCAGCCTCTGAGAAGGCTGCCGCATTGTCCACCAGCCAGCCGCGAGCGCCTTCTTATGGACCACACAGTGCCTTATCCCACAGCAGAGGAACCCACAGGGCCAGCAAGCAAGTGAAAGGGACAGGGACAGGGACGGAGCTCCAAGACAGGCTCCCCAAACCTTGTGCAGCAAGACACCACTTCCCTTTTGCCCTGGGTGGCTGGAAACCTGTATATTCAAAAACAAAAAAGGCCTGCAAATAAAGGTTTTGACCCTTTCAAGCAATGATCCATGATGTGCCCGTGACATGCACCCCCCGGGTCCTGTTCTTCAGTGACAGCTGCTGTCTGCAGAGGAAGAGAGCAAGATGGACACCGTGCTCTTTTCATGGGCCTTTTGTGCTTGCCTCTCGTTTTAACCCCTCCTGATGTTGTTCTGCCTTGCTGTGTGGCCCTAAGCATATCACTCCCCTCTCTGAGCCTCCAGTCCTTGCCTGTGGAAGGAAGGGCTGAGGGTGTGAGGCCCTGCAGTCCTTTCCATGATCCTTTCCTTGGTCTCCACAACCTCCACCCTGGGAGGTAGGTACCATTTTCAGCCCCACAGGACAGATGAGGAAGGCAAGGCACAGAGAGCAGGGGTGCCTGCCCAGGCCACAGCTAAATAGCAGGAGACCAGGGATAGGACACTCAGTCTGACCCCTGGTCTTTATAGGGTCCTAGACCCTTGGTGGGGGTGTCATTGCCATCTCAGAGCTGGCCTGAGGCTATCTGGCTAGGAAGAGAGGCAGTACCAGAACTCAGTGCCTCGTTGTGCATACACACCATTAAATCTTCCAAAATTGAATGAAGAGTAGGAGACTGGAAGGAACAATTGCCGGGCCCTGTTGAAGTGAGTGGGACCCAGCCCCCTCCCAGGCATGGCCAGCTGGCTCCTGGTGTGGCAGCAGCTTTCAGACATCCCAATCCTGGGCCCTGAGAATGCTGCTGATCAGTGGCAGATCAATCATGGGTCATTTGCTGGGCCAATCTAAACCCAGCCTGGCCTGGAGTCCAGCAGGAGAAGCCAGGGCCCTCACCCAGCTGGACCGCGACAAGTCGCCCTAAAGGCCAGTACAGTTTCTGTGCACGTGGTTAGGAGGAGTAGCTGAAGCAGTGAGGCAGACAGGCACTGACAAACTGGTCTCGTTAGGGCCAGCTGCACAAGTGGAAATCAATAGCAATTCCTCTGAGTCTCTTGTTTGAGATGCAGAGCAGATACGGGCGGTGTCCTCCCCTCACAGTGCCAGATTAGCTGAGATCAGGCTCAGGGTCAGCCATCCTGACAGGCAGCAGGAGGACTATTTCCTCTCGGGGCTTTTGCCAGGGACCGATCTCAATGGCAGGGTCATTCCTGTTCTCTCTCACTGAGCTCCTCGGACTCAACTGTTGGCCCTGGCACCAGGCGAGCTGGGTGGGGGAAGTTCCTGGGCCTTGCCTGCCTTACCTGTTACTGTTCATACAGCCCCTCCCTCTCACCTTCACTTTCTCAGCTGTATCCCGACCACCTGTAGCAGTGTTCAAGCCTCACATTAGCATTCTGATTTAAAGGATTTGGGAAGACAGGCAATTTTTCAAAATCTCCCTTGAGGAACTATGTACTTTCTCATTTCAGATCTTGAAGGCACCCTTTCAAGGAGGTTTTGCAAACAGCTCAGGGGTCATCCAGAACGGTGCTGGTAGGCACACCCCTCCGCCTCTCAGGGCCTCAGTTTTCCCATCTGTAATGTTGGGTATGTTGGACCAGATCAATGGTTTCCACTTGGTGCCAATTAAATCCTCTGAGGAAGCCCCAAGGTTTAAGATGGGCAATGGCAGAAGTGTTATAAGTGAAGTGGGGTGGTGGCCCTGAACCCTGCCCACTTGGTCACCAGACCCTACTACTCCTAAGCAGGAATTTTCAAGTGTCTTCTCTGTACCCTGGTGGAGGGCATGACTATCGCAGGCATTTCCCAGGGAGCTTTTAGGAGCTCGTACCTTCAAGAGGAATTAGGACTTGAGTATCTTTCTAGTCCATGAGTGGCAATAATGGCAGAAGTGCTCTTTGAGCAGTGGTTCTGCGCCTCTGTGACGTGTGGGGAGCAGAGCTTGTCATTGTTTATAAAAAGGGACCTGGGAGCCCAGAGAGGGCAAGCAACTGGCCCAAAGCCAGTGGCAAGTTAGCAGCAGAGCCTGGATGCAGATCCTTCCTGAGTGACCCTCTCTGACGTCCACATGCCTTCTGGAAGAGGAAATGACTGGCAAGAGCCTACCTGTCCGTGCCCCACCAGGAGTTTGCGTTAAATACTACAGGGAGGGAAACAGACAAAAAACAACAGTAAACCGACCAAAAATGCATGGGGGTGTTGTAGAACCACCCCTTGAAAATTATGTCAATTGAAAACCTGGTAGCATCATGAGAAACTAAATATTCAAGAATAAGACTTAAAAAGATAAATATATTTGAAAGCAGAATACATGATGGCGATGTACCATGATTGTGAAAATGTTTAAAAATATATTTTTGCATACAGACCAAGTCTGGAAGGAAATGTGCATAAATGAAAATGATGGTGAGACGGTGATGACTCGTAATGAGAATAAAAGCACTTACTGAGCACTTAATCATGGCCACTTTCTGCTGGGCTCTTTCATTGCATTATGTTGTTTAATCCTCACTAGGCAGGTACAGATAAGAAATCCAAGGTCAGGGAGAGTAGTGGACTTGCCTAAGGTCACACAACTAGCAGGTGACCAAGGAGGGATACAATCCTGGGATTGTCTCCTAAAGCCCATGCTCTTAACCCCTAAGCCACCTACTGTTCCTCTTTTCCCCATACCCTCATCCTTGTTACCACTGTTCTTACAAAGAAAGAAAATACAAGAAAAATAGCTGCAGAACAAGAGAATGGGAAATTCCATTTCATCAGGCCAGGCCAATGGGACTCCAGTTACATGTATGTTGAATCATTTGTGTTTGGCCCACAGAGCTCAGATGCTCTATTTTTTTTTTTCACTTCTTGTTTTCAAATTCATTTATCCTTTCCTCTTTGTGTCTAGCCTGCCATTAAGCCCATTAATTGCTTTTCATTTTTGAGTCCAATCCCTCTCCAGGGAAAGGAGAGAAAAGGCTGGGCTAGTGCATTCTCAGCTGAGATGCAGACAGCAGAGCCTGGGGAGCGCTGCAGCCTGGGAGGAGGCCGAGAGGCCAGGGTCAAAGGATTCAGGGCGAATGAGGAAGAGGGGCAGAAGAGGGGAAGTGAGTCCTAGGGTTAGGGCCACAGGCCAAGCTATGGCCTAGACATTTGTCCAGAGCAGCAGCCTGCCCTCAAGATTTAGGACATGGACAGTCCACCCAGCTGGGAGGACCAAGGGATGGGGGACAAGTTTGTCCACTCAGCACATGTTCACCAAGATCTGCTAGATGCCAGGTACAGCACCAGGCTTGTGTGAGAAAGACCAGGCCCTCATGCTCATGGAGTTTGCAGTCCAAGAGAGTTGTGCCTGTCAACACCTTTTGGAAAAATGCTAACTCCTCATGAATAAATTAATGAAGATATGAGTAGGCAAGGTCAACAGAAAGAAGCTAAGAGTAAAGAAACTTTACAGAAGCAGGGGGTGGTGTTTGCAGTGTCAGGCAGCAATTGAAAGATCACCCCGGCAAAGGCAACGGGGCTGAGGCTTTGCCCCAGCCTTGCTAGGACACGAGGGGGAGGCAGCCAGTGGAAAAGAAGGGAAGACGAGGAGGAGAACTTGGCCTTGAAGAGGAGCTCAGAGGTGAGAAGGAACGTCTGAACCCAGAGCACACTGATGGGATGCCTAGAAGGAGCCAAGGGAACACCAGAGCCCTAAGGGCCCACCTGCGGGAGGCTAGTCCCCAGTGAGGAGCAGACTGGGGCCGGGGGGGGGGGGGGGGGGG